>OX381718.1:40216780-41416780 GCA_947462335.1 Harmothoe impar | reverse complement strand
TGTGCCATTTGACATCAGACCTTTTTAAATGACATAAATCACACCTTTCAATTATGTCAGCATGAATTTCATTGAAATAAACTTCTCTAATTTCCTCCCACAATTTTCCCAACACGTTGGAGCCTCTATGGTGTTCTGAAACTGTCGCCATTCTATGACTCATGCCAATACCCCAATACCTATCACATACCGTATGATATAAGGGCAAGCTTTCAGTTTTTTTTAGTTTCTGTCTCACCCTTAAGTTTGACCTCATTTTTTCAATCAAAACTTGTTTCATAAGTTCTCTTCTTTTTTCCATCCATTGAATTGAAAGATTAATTTTGCTTTCTTGAACGTAGTTTTCTGATTCAACAATATTTTCGCTGCGTAAAGCATACGTGTAGGCCTCCCTTACATTGTTAAAACTAGTTCCAAAAACAGATATTTTGGATGGAAAGTCGTTTGATAGTGGGTGCTCCTTGTCGTAAAAGGGTTCAAAGTCTGGAATATTAAACGGTGATAACACAAGGTTTAAAGGTTTAGTGCTAATACCATCTGATAATACCTCCCTTTTACAATAAAAATAGGTTAAACCAGCCCTTGATTGTTCGTAAGTAAAAATGGTATTGTCCTTAAGTCTGAATCCTTTGTTTGTCCCTGACTTGGATATTTGACTATTTAATACCTCTTTGTATAAATGAACTGGATCTGTTAAACTTTTTTGGTTGATTCCCTTGCAACTAAGTTTTTCCTCTGTGTCATTTTTTAATATATATGTTTTACTACACAACGCAATCATAATATCACCCTCTGCTTCTAATTTAAACAACCCTGGAGTTCTCTTATCAAAAGCTCTATGTTTATCACAACAGTCCCTTGGAAACCATTGTTTTTGCGCAAGAACACTATCTTGACTATCTTTGCATTGATCATATATTAAACTTAAATATTCTTTTTTCTTTTCTTTTTTGACTATTTGGGCTAGGCTTTTTGCACTAATGGAGCAATAGGCACTGTCTGTATCCATCTCCACCAACTCAAAGTCTGAACGATCTAAAATTGTATCCAAACAGTCATAATAGAACTCCAACATTCGGAGCTTAGCATATTGCAAGATAAAGTAACCTAAATATATTGGAAGGTTTAGACTAATGGTTTTTTTTACAGATTCTATCTCATACAGGTCATCATCTAATTCTGTAATTTTCCTAAATACTGGTTGATTTACAGCAATGCATGCATCTCTTTCATTGTTAACATACTTTACAGTTTGATGCTTTTCCTTATCCATAATAAGCGAGCCATAAGCACTATTTCCTATTAATTTCATTGTGTCAGCAATGACAGACTTTGCCGGGTCTTTATCTCCGTTTCTTCTACACTTAGTTACTTCTTCCTCAAAAGGTTTAAAACACTTTTTAGGAGTAAACTCTACCACTTGGTGTATATCTGTAACTACCAACCCATGCTGCATGTACCACTTAAGTAAAGGAGTCGCGATAAGAATTTTTTTGGCTGACATTCCTCCAACTAAAAGCCTTCTGTCCTTTTTAGACAGTTCAAATCGGTTTACATAATCTTGCATGTGATCTCCTATACTGTCATAGTCAACATCGCATGTACAAAATATAGGACTCATTTCGCTAAAGTATTCCTGTGGTGAATACTCCTTTTCAAGACCCCTTTTCCACACCTTTGGGACCTCTATATCAACCTCAATAGATCCAAATAATTCATCATTTTCAACAGCCATTAATATCTGCGTTATGTTACTTTCACCGGGATACTTTCTCGCAAATTGAGGAATTAAGTCAGTGTTTTCAAAGCCAGTTTCAGTAAAAGTTAACTTTTTAAATTCGCACTCCCACATTTCCAATACGGTGTAACCTTCATGTTCCAAATATGTAACCCTATCCGTGGTTTTAACTTGTCTCTTGAGTCGAAGGTTTTCATCCATTCGTCCTTTCTGGCATTTACATCCATGATAATAACATCCCTGAAACTGAGTAATACATATATGACTATTATGACTAATTATATAACTACTACTACTACTACTACTACTACTACTACTACTACTACTACTACTACTACTTACATTATATAAGTATTTAATATTGATGTTATAATTACTTACCTCATATATTGTATTTGTTTCTGCGCAATAGCCATCAACAAGGTATGGGCCAACTCTTTTTTCACGATTTGAATTAAGCCTGTGCATGATGTGCTTATTTTCTTGTTTCATAACCCACTCCATCCACTTAAACATTGTAACATATTGAGTTTGTTTTTCTGGTCTAAAATTATTTTCCTTTAGCCGTCTTACATACACCCCTGTTGGTAACTCTTGTGAAATGGCATAAAGGTAGAGGGCGTTACAATCAAATCCAGCAATTTTTTTACATGTTTTATTCTTTCTTATTAAAGTTTCGTTTGCCTTATGATATCTGTTAAATATAATGGATGGTCCTCCAATAATATTTTTCTTAAAAGTTCTATACAAGTCCTCATCCTCCCTCCCAAACAGTTGAAAAAAAGTGTTGCTTTTGCTACTTGTTTTAAACAACATTGCTCTTGCAACACCAGGAACAGAAATCGCCACTTTAAATACGTCAATATCCCTGTCGAAATAAAACTCTTGTAATTTTGATAGCGCCTGAACAAATGGTTGGACATCCTTGTTATTATACCACACCAAAAAGTCTGCAAAGGTTTTCATATTTTCCTTGTCCCACACTTCTTGCAAGTATTTATAGTCCTCTTCTGTGATATTTTTATCCTTAAGATTAGAATAAAAAGCTTCATGTGGAGGAAGTTGTGTTTCTTTTAACCTTTCCATATTGTCAAAGTAATCATATGGAAAAAAACCCTTACTTTCTTCTACTTCATAAGCCCGTAAAAACTTATCATAGGAACAGCCAACTGATAAGAATTGTGAAATATCTAGAAATTTGAAAGACTCTGTCGATATTGAAGTGTATGCATTATTTCTTTTAATTACATATCCTTCTGATCCGGGTTCGTTAAATTGTAAAAATGAAAAAAATTTAGATTTAACTAAATTAAGATCATACTTTGCCGAATTAAATCCTAGTATTGGAAGTTGTTTTATGTAGTTTTCAAGCTTGGATACAACTCTTTTTATTCTGTAATATAAAAGAATGCCACTTCTTTCTGCTGGAGTATTTTCCTTTATTTCTTTTTCAAATTCGTCTTCCCCCTCCCCCTCCTCCTCCTCCTCCTCCTCCTCCTCCTCCTCCTCCTCCTCCTCCTCCTCCTCCTCCTCCTCTCCCTCCCAATCTTTGTCATAATCTTTACTTTTTTTATTATCTTGTTGTTTTTTCTGAGTCATATTTTCATCATCGTCATATTCCTGAGCTTCTGGGGGTGCCCATTTTTTCATTTCTTTTTTTAGGCCCTTTAATATATAACCCCATTTATCCATTGCTAATCTTTCAGATTCCTTTTGTATTAGGGATAGGTGTTCAAACATTTTAGTTAATAACCCGTTTAAATCGTCATCTATAAAACAGACTGGATTAGAATATAAATCAATATTACTACACAAAGAAACCGAAACTGGAACGTGTTTCTGGTTCCAATACAGTTTGTTTGTTGGTCTTAATGCTATTTTTTGAAGTAGCGCCTCAAAATCAAAAACACCATAATAGGGAAAGACCCTGTTTTTCTTTTCAACTTGATATCCAAATTCCTCTAACTCATCAAACAGGTTAGAGGGCGGAGTAAAGAAACCGCCGGGAAATTTCAGTTTTGTTCGGCTGTCACAAGTTGTTAAATGACGTTTAAAATTGTTGTTAAATTTAAAATGCTTTAAACACATAGGACATTGGAACTTTGACGCGTACAACGCAAAGTTATAAATGTACGATAAGTGGTGTTGATACATGTTTAAATGCATAACAGACTTGTAACGGGTAGATGGTTTATACACAGTTACAGCGACGTTGTCAGGTTGTAAATCGTGGACATATATAGACACTTCAAAACATTTTTCAAATTCTGGTAGATCAGTCAAACTTATTCCGCCATACTTTTTAGCTGCCTTAGGAATCGAATTAGACAAATACTTTCGCCATTTCTTGTAATAAATACTAACAGACTTAGCCATCTGTCGATTCTTAGTTTGACCATTGTGCATACCTAGACACCTAAATGCACACAAAAAGTCTTTGTAGTAATGTGAGGTTGCGCCTGGAGGGTGTTCTAGTGCTTCTACACATTTTTTGTTTTTTATATACAATGGTATAAAACCTTTTCCTAGAGGGTAGCCAGACTTTGACACATAATATACAATATTTGTCACCATTGAAAGCTTGCTTTTGGTATTGACCCGGACATTTTTAAAATAAGCATCCAAGTCAAACTGACGAATTTTTTCCTTAATTCTTTCCAAATCGACAGAGCTAGAAACTTGTTCCATATCCCTATCAAAGATCATACGATTATGGTGAGGCACAAAATATCTGTGCTTTTTTGTTCCAATGTCTTGTAGCATTACTCCAAACGTTATATTCAATTTGAATGTTTCTGATTCTTGTAAGTAAAGAGAATCTAAATTGGAAATAATTTCTTCTACTCCCCCTTCTAAATCATTTGTTGGAAAATTATACGTATTTTCAACACTCCCCTTTACATTAGGAGCCAAAATAAAACGCCTGTTAGCGTTATATTGAGCTTTTAAATCTTCATCTATTTCTCCATTTTCTAGTTTCCAAGGAGGGTTTTCAATTAAAAAAGGCAATGGTTGAAGATTATCAGCGGCCCCGTGTTGTAAGCCTCTGTGGAGATGCAACAATTTTCTACTATTTGCCACGTGTCCACAAGTTGAACATATAACAGGTGTTGTTCCAACCATTTGTTTTTTTGCTTTCTTTTTATTTTGGGTGAGAGAAGCAGTACTACTACTACTACTACTACTACTACTACTACCCAGCACGGGTGTTAAATTAGCACCAGAACTGATAGTGAGACTATCACTGGTACACGCAGATTGTATCTTATTTTTGTTTGCGATATTTTTTTTCTTGGATTTGGACTTGTTTGCAGAAGGATTTGATGTAGAGTCAAGGTTAAGAGGTGGATATTCCTCCAGGCTATCTATATTTGGGGGTAGCTTTGAATATTGACATATTTTTTCCTGGATTTCCTTTTGTTGCTTTAGTTCTTGAAAAGAAACCATGTTTGCAATTTGTTTTTGAATTTCTAATTGTTCCCTTATCTCCTGCCGAGCGATTTGATCAGCAATTTGCTTCTGGATTTTTTCCTGCTCCCTTAGTTCCCTCAACCTTTGAACCTTTTCAGAATAAGAATCCTGGCTCTGGTTAGGTGTTTTTTTCTTGGATTCGCCCCCGCCTACCATTATGTGCTTTCTTTTAAGGGATACCATTTTGGGAGTAATTACAGCTGTGGAATGAAGAGAGTGCTTTATTTCGTTAACACGCTCCTGAATATAGGGATGTAATTCCAACCCGTTTGTTTTAGCCCAATTGAGCAAATCACTTTCTACAGAAAATAAATGCACATCATGTTTCAAGCGCGCCTCGGCATTGTACTGCTTCTGAAATATCAACATATAGACACTATAGCGCTATTTAACACATTTAGAATATATTATATTATAATATGATATAATAATATGACAACAACAACAACACCCAATCTACATATGTGACAAAGACTGCTCTCTATGGCGCTTACCACTTGAAGAATGAGCCTTTTTTCGCGAAGACATCGCTCTTCAGAATCGAGTCCATTGTCCTGAATATACGCGTCAAGAGCAGGAAGAGAATCGATTCTATCAACGCCGTTTTTCCTCTCATCATCATCATCATCATCATCATCATCATCATCATCATCATCATCATCATCCTCTGGTTGAAACACCTGTTAGCATAATATACTCTGCTACTATTGTTTAAACAATCACACATCCACGCTACTTATGTAACTCCCCCCCTATGATTGGATTGGGGCATCCAAATAAACTCAATAGTAAATCTGTCAGGTATAATACCCATTAATGCCCTTACTAATATATAAATAATAATAATAATGATAATAATAATAATATAATCATTACACATACCTGTCCAGTTCTAATTAACCACAAACGGTCCTGAACTTCGGTTCTGAACTGTAAATTTTCTGTTTCAGCAAATTGAAGAAGGCTTCTCTCATCAAACACACTTTCCATGTACTTAGATAAAGAAAAGGAATTCCAGACAACACGAGAAGACTCCATTTCAGATTGTAGATTTCTTACAGCAAATAAAACCTTGACGTGTCCCACTAACAACCAACAATATCAAATGAGGCTGTGGTGTAGACGCGAGGATCTAGCCTGAACGTTCTGTTCCAACCCGTTATCCCTCTCCAAGTAGCACAGATAGATAAGCGATAAGAACTTGGTATTAAGGATAATACTAGGAAAAAATGGTGCCGTCTACTTATACAGCTGTTTACTCATCTTAGAACTGTGTACATCTGCGCTATTATACAGACAATTATCTAAATTGATATTAATATATATGTACTAGATTCCGCAGACGACATATCACTCAATAGTGTCTATTATATATATATTTATGTATATTAACTTTACCACTAACACGATAAAGCAGTTTAGTCATGTTAACCCTCCAAAAAACTCCCTATGTTACACTTAGCTGCTACACACCCACCCCCTCAGCGAGCGCTAACTATGACATCCCCCCATAGTGTGGCGCCATCTCGCGGATAAAGAAAGAAGTAAGCGCAAACAACCTCCATCATGTCTTCACAGATGGCGCCACCATACACTTTGCAGAAAAAACGCAAGTAACAACCACCCTCCACTATGTTAAATCACACTTTGTATGCTTAATAAAGCAATATTGACTATAAACATAAATGAAATATAATAACAATTTAACCCTTAGAGGCCCAGTGGCGTGAAAATGGCGTAAAATGGCGTATTTTGCCTATATCTAAAGTCCTACAAGGTTATATCATAGAAATATTGAGTCTATACAGCTGGGAGACATACCAATGTCTCCGGGGTGACCTCAGCTTTTCATACATGGCCTTGCTTTTGTTATCCAATAGATAGTAAGAGTTTTAGAGCAAGTAAAGTAGGAAAATGATAATAAATATCTCCAATTCCAGCTTTTCCACCTGTCTGAGGCTGAATTTTCTCTAACATGATAATGTTATCATTTTTCATATTAGTTGTCATTATATATTTGTCAATGCAATATGAAAAATATACATCAAACTATGTAACTGATCTCATTAATTCTTTTATCATTCCCATGTTGGGTATGTGATAAAAGCATTACATTGTTGCCATGGCAACAGAATACAAGGTTCCTCCATGGGACAAAGTACAGCGAATCTAAGGCAAAGTTTGATATGTTTAACAAATGGATAGTTTCTGGTTGCTATGGTTACCGGAAAAAAAATCATTTCATACTGGGGGTCTACTATGAGAAAGGTTGTTGCAGCAGCTTTCAGGAAATGTAATATGAACCTTATGTCCAGACACCAAATTCCACTGTTGCAGATTCACTAATGGTACAATAATCATGTTGCAGATATCTTAATTTGGTCAAATAGTTCTGGGCCTCTAAGGGTTAATAAACAATAATTATATATTACCCTCACCAAGCAGTACTACATAATAGAGCGGGTTTATTTTAAAACACCTTAATCTCGGTTGTGCTAATATGATATAGTCTCTGAACCGTGCGGACATTGGCAACTCTCTTCATCATGGCATAGGCCCCCCAATTAGGGGGGCCTCCCATATGAAAGTCTTGGGGTTGGAACGGTAGCGCTTGTCGTGTACTTGATCCTCTCCTCAAGTCGTTGAGACAGGGTTCAGTCAACGTTAGTGTCATAATTATGACATTTCGTTGGCGAACCCGCAAAAAAATTGGATCCCTCTTTAGGGATCCCATAATAACCAAAAAACAATCATACCAGGAGTAAAGTTAATCCGATTGTGTATATAGCTTACATCCAATCACCCCAACTATGTCATTATCCACACTAAAACTTAATCCTCAGTAAACTATCGGTAAAAACTAAGATCAAAGATCACTATCTACCTGTGCTCCTAAGTCCATTCACCTTAATATCGCTAGGTCTATATATCTAATCTTGCTTGATAAAGCTAATCTCAAAGCTAATCTCAATTACCCCAGGGTCAATTAGTCTGTTAAGAGGTTTCAAGTGACCAATTAGTCTAGATCCTGCACCTATGGACTTAACGTTCAGCTTACTACTACTACCTTTAGCAACCACGTAAAAGCTCATTTAACGCAGACGTATCCTATCCTTTCAGCACTGCTACGTTTGCGTTTTAAAGCTTTTACGTGGGTTGCTAAAGGTCCCTAATGATCGGCACCGTTGCAGCCAAAATCTCAACGTTGTGCCATCGTTGAACTGCCAACGTTGTACCAACATTGGCAAATTTAGGTTGTACCAACGTGGGCAATACTCCCAGTGATCTACCAACGTTGGTACAACATCAGATAATTCATGTTGTGCCAACGTTGGCAAATCAACGTTGGCCCAACATTGAAAATACTCCTAGCAATGAGAAGAAAACCAACGTTGGCCCAATGTTGCTTTTATAACATCCACCAGAGGGCATTGATGGTTGTATGTAGAGATTTTGACCTGGCAGCCCCATTATTCCTCACCATAATGGGGCACTAATATCATCCCTCTGGGTTGTATAAATGTATAAGCAAGAGTTATTCCATTTATAACCTATGAAATGTTTAATTACTAAATTATTAGGTGAAATAACAGAAACCTGGCAATAATTGTATGAGGACACCATTTTGTGGGGAATGACAACTAGATAAGGGGCATGGGTAAGGGTTTTATTCTATATCACTTCTTGGCCCTTTGAGCTGAGATTAAGGTGAAATGTAGATAGAGAACTAAATGGCTATCTCTATAAAATGATGACATGTTGGTACAATTTGGTGCAATGTTGGGCCAACATCACAAATAAATATTGGGTCAATTTTGGGAAATATATGTTCGAACAACATTATCTTTAGGCTCTAAATATGTTTGGCTAGACGTTGGGACATCGTCTTTGTCCAACGGTTGGTGCAACGTTTGGCCAACGTTGGCAAACAGTGACGTTGGGCCAACGTTGTACCAACGTCACTGTTTGCCAACGTTGGCAAAGCGTAGAAATGGAAGGCCAAAAAGCACTTTAGCCAACGATAAAGCCCAACGTTGGCCCAACCCCAGCCACTGTTGGCCCAACGTTGGCCCAACGTTGAATTGCTAGCTGGGTTATAAGCAGCTCTGTCTCCCGAACAGAGCTGATTTATATCTGATTGGGAACCCTGATTCAAAAATGGAGTGAAATTTTCAAAAGTGTCGATCACATTGAAAACTCATTGTATTTGCGAAAATGTTGTGTTAATCTGACAGTATACAGTAGTACTTATGCAAGACCGATCACACCAAAACAGATGTGATTGGCTCTTTATGTATAATTAAGAGATTAGGCTAGTAGCCTTGAACGTCACCCAGGGGACACTAGCCGCCATGTTGACGTCCATTTAACGTGGGCTGTTGCCATGGTAAAGTTACTAGCAACCTTATAGTGACAATCCAGAAATGGCACTGCAGTCTCCTCACCGTCGATAGACTGCAGTGACACAGATGATACTTAATCTACTGTTGGAAACGATCCGCCTCCAGGTTCGGTCCGTATGGGCCCTGTGGACCTGCTGACCAGCCTTCGGCTGTGTTGGTTTTAAAACTATATCATCGATCCACCAACCCAACTTTCGGTTCTGATACTGAAGCTATATATATATATATATATATATATATATATATATATATATATATATATATATATATATATATATATACAGTAAAACTTCGTTATAAGGAGGATCTTGGGACCAGCGCAATTTGCTCCTTATAAGCAAGGTCTCCTTATAAGCAAGGTCAGCCTTATAAAGGTCCAGCAACAGTACACTCCCTATATGTGTCTCTTATACCCTTATAGACTTGATTTGAATACAATTCAGATGAGTGTGTGTATTATGTCAAGTCAAACCCCCTTCTAGATCTCATTCATGGAGCTTTTGATCTCCCTTCCTCCCTAGGGCAGCTACAAAAGTATTCTCCCCACCTCTATGGGATGGGGCAGTGGGCAGCTTAAAGCAGTATGTGACTGTAATCCTGAGAAATAACTTCCCTGGGTAAGGTTTGCACGTATGAAATAAGGAAATGAGCAAAATTACCTCCTTATATCAGAGGTTAAGGTAAAAACACCTCCTTCTAAGAGAGTTTTCTTACTATATAAATGTATAGGGAAAAATCGGGACCACACAAATCTGCTCCTTATAAGCAAGATCTCCTTATATCAGAGTTCCTTATAACGAAGTTTCACTGTATATATATATATAAACGGTAGAAGTTATATTTACAGTAGAAGTTGCTCTATATGTACAGCAAGTCAGTTGCTGTACACCTACAGCAAAATCTACTGGAACAAAAGTTGCCAGCAACTTTTGCTGTATGTGTACAGTACTTACTTCTTACAGTGTAGGGCAGGTACATAATGATTATGTACATTACTGTAAAGCCTCGCGTTGAGCCTTACTCGCATATTAGTCATATAAGCTGCACCCTGACCTTGGGCTTGCTAGGGTAGTGGCGAGATAGCGACTGATAACAGCTATCACAAGTATCGCTATATCCCGTATACCGATTTACAATCTGGCTGCAGTCTATGTATTGTCCTGTAAATTAAGATTTGAAGAGAAAAATTAGCTATGTCAGTTAAATGACATAAGGCTAAGTATTGTCATTATGATGTATGTATTGTATACTATGATATTCAATGTTTATGACTTTATTATCAATAATATAACTTTACATGATGTATAATGTTGCATTATATATAGAGTATTATATGCACTTTCGTTTAAAGCACCATGCAGGAGTATGGGGCCTAGTTTAATGTGAAATGTCTGGTCGGACTAGATAGGCATACTGGGTATTGGTACAGAACGTGTATATACATCAATCACAGCATTTCATAAAATTAAATTATACGTACATCTTTATGATCTTTATAAATATACTATATTAGGCAACCCTTAACAATTATGTCACTGTATTTGGGACCCTTTCAGGACCCACCTACTCCTTTGTCACTGGTTTCAACAGTATTTGGACGCCATATCAAAAGACCTGTCGCCCCCTCCCCCGAATCACAGAGCAGTGATGTATAATTGTTGAAGGTTACCAGATTGTGAGTTTGTAATAGGCGAAAACGATTTTTCACCTAACAAACTCACCATCAGAGTTCATAAAATTAATGTTCAAGTATTTATACATAAGGTGAGTTTGGGACCAGGTTTTATTGAACGGATCTACCAGCCTGTCTACTACCTCAGGCCACCACTCACAAAGAACAAGCTTCAGCAAAACTTAGCTGGGTCTTCGGTCCGTATGGGCCCTGTGGACCTGCTGGTCAGCCTTCGGCTGTGTTGGTTTTAAAACTATATCATCATATTCGAGGGTGGGCTCAGGGGGCTCAGGTAGTAGGCAGGCTGGTAGATTCGGTCAAAAGAAATCTGATCCCGAACTCCCTGTGTTCCAGGTTCGGTCCTAATGGGCCCCCTGGACCTGCTGACCAGCCTTCGGCTATGTCGGTTCTAAAGCTATATCTATCTCACCTATTGTGAAGGAAAATGCACCGGGACGCAGTCACTATAGGGCATTAGCGAGATGATCAGTGGGCAGCGCCATTTCCACTGGTCCTAGGTCTATTGCCAGTACTCACAGAAACCAGCTTAGCCAAATCTCGTGGCCGAGATTAGGGTACAAACTGGGTGCAGGTATTGTGAATAGGTCATACTTGGACACTCCTTATGTCACCTGTGTCCAGTATAGTGTAGTGGTTAGCACTGTGGACTCATGATGCAGAGTACCTGAGTTCAAATCTCTTCCAGGCAATGCCTGGTAATCAAATTCATAAGTAAAGCAATTTTGGAAACAGAATACATTATTCACAATACTAAAGAAAATTTAGAAATATGTATTTAAAGGACATAGTGTTATTTGGCCTGGTAGGGATCTGAACTTGGGCTCCCAGCATTATGAGTCCACAGTGCTAACCACTACACTATACTGGACACAGGTGACATTAGGAGTGTCCAGGTACAACCTATTCACAATACCTGCACCCTGCCTGCACCCTAATCTCGGCCACGAGATTTGGCTGAGCTGGTCCTTGCAGAGCAAAGGGTTATGATTGGTATCAGTGGTCTACAAGGTGGAGCCACTGTATCTCGCTAATGCGGAATAGCAGTAGTGAAAACTCCGGGTGAAAACTAACCTGCCCAGTAAAATAATTATATGAGTATTGCCGTTTGGTCTTGACCGTTTGGTATAGAGGAGTAACTACCTATTGGCTTTCAACCTAGATAAGTATTTAAAGTACCAATACCCATAGTTGTAAGTTGAAAACAATTCTTTAGACCACACTTTTTATCTTATTTTTTGGGTTATGGGTTATACCTCAGGAAATCTCTAAAGCACAGAGGACGCAATAAGGTGATGATGATGATAATTATAGTTTTAAAACCAACACAGCCGTAGGCTGGCCAGCAGGTCCACAGGGCCCATACGGACCAAACCTGGGACAACAGGGTCCATGGTTAACACTTAAATGAGATGAGGGACAACACAGACAAACACGTGAAGGTGAATAGGCCTACACCAAGAAAAACGAAGAAAGAAAAAAAAAGATGTCATAAAGGGGAAAAGGAGAACACACTAGAGAAACCTAGACAATATAATAATATATAATGTGGATGACACTGAGTATCTAAATAGGTCGCCGTAGCTCCTAGGTATTTTTACTATATGTATTTTAAAATTATTATTTTTAAATGTTTGTTCTTGTTTATGCTGGATATATTGAATGTGGGGGTAAAAGCCCCAAAGATGAGAAGGAGAAAAACCTAACTCCATTGGAAAAAGGAGTCACGCGCCAACATGAATATACATGTATACACAATCGGTTGTCACACCTCCCCCATCGGGTAGGGGAACAAGGATGATGATATAGTTTTAAAACCAACACAGCCGAAGGCTGGTCAGCAGGTCCACAGGGCCCACACGGACCGAACCTGGGACAACAGGGTCCATGGTTAACACTTAAATGAGATGAGGGACAACACAGACAAACACGTGAAGGTGAATACACTGAGAAAAACGAGGAAAAGTGAAAGGAGAACAAACTAGAGAAACCTAGACAATAGAGCAAACCCAAGGGCCGGCAGCTATCACCACAGGAGGGCACTGTTGTCAGCTGGTCAGCACAGAACCGTACAAGGGGTTCGTAGTCCTCCTTAGAAACCCACTTCAGTGTGGCCAAAGCCAAGTCATCAAGTGATGGGAACTGGTCAGCTCTAGAAGTTGGTGGCATTCCAAAGAAAGCCCTGTAATTTGCCTCTGGACAGGATGTGAGGATGTCAAAATAAAAATAAATAAATAAATATAAGTCGGGCTATAGAAATTGTTATATATGCGCAGTAACCTATATATACCAATGTAGGTGGAGAAAATAAAAGGATGATCAAACAATTGAAAAAATAATGGTGTTTTTGACTGATGTTTTCTTCTTTCAAAAATTGTGAAAATTTGAATCATTATGTCATCACAATGAGAAATAAATCATTATTTTCCTCTTGATTTTAGCTTTCCAATGGTATATTGTACTGCATCACTTTTATTTTTTTCTTTGGATTGTTTTCTCTGGATCACACATAGGAAGGAATAAAAAAAAAGTGCATTTTCTCAATTTTATTTTTATTCTGTTTTTGGCCTTTCTTAGTGTGGCGGGCCCGTAACCAAAATATACAAAGGAGTGGCCTTCCTGTCGTCAAGGGGTCAGGGACCGAGACTGGCCCCTCCCCTCCGCTTCGGCCCGTTCCTTCTGCCGACCCACCTGTTCCTCTGGCAGCCTCTATTGTGTGCTCAGCAGAGCGTAACGCCCGTGCAATCCATACCCGTCCCACTACCAGTTATGGTACAGGCCCGGCACGGTCTAGTGGTTAGCGTGCAGGCCTCGCACCATGGCGGCCGGGGTTCGATCCCTGGTCAATGCTGATGTAGATATGTGTGTTGACAGTGACGTAAATCGTCGGTTGTAATGATCTCTCTGATTAACCGATTCACATTCCCGTGTTTCTGAGTTGACGCATACACTTACTCTTTGCTGATCTGGTCTTTAGATTTCGGCTAGTTTAATTAGTTTAAAGTCTCTTGTCACTAATTCCAAGGCCAGTGTGGTCACTTTTTGACGACATGGCGACAGCTGGCCAGCCCGGATTTAATTTAAAGGCCCAGCGCCCCTATAGGGCCTATATAGGAACCCGGGGGGGGGGGCACTTTATATATTTTGTATACACAGGTGTGCGGCTGGGAAGGGCATTTTTTTTTAGCAAAATCCCCCTCACAAAGGGTCTGCTTTTCACCAAAATCCCTCTCACCAAGGGTCAATTTTCATCAAAATCCCCTCACCAAGGGTCACTTTTCAGAGATTTCAACAAAGTCCCCCCACAAGGGTCACATTTTGCCCAAATTCTTTGTAACAAGGGTCACTTTTGACCCTAATTCTTACACCAAGGCCGACTCCTCTGGGAAAATTGCTAAAACCTAGGCACTTTTGTCCAAAATCCCTCTCAGCAAGGGTCACTTTTGACCGAAATCCCCCTCACCAAGGGTCACTTCTGACCAAAATCGGCCAAAATCCCCCTCACCAAGGTAAGGGTTGTCAAAGGGCCAGCCGCACACCCGTGTCAAAAAAAAAAGAGTATCCCCCCCGGATGAACCCTTTGAAGACGAGATGCATTAATGCATCATGGCCTTGATCTTCTTGATGCATGAATGCAGTACTGGCGAGTTAGTTGCCAGGGATGCATTCATGCATCATGATGACCCTTATGGGGTTGAGACACTCCCAAAGGATCGGCATGATGCATCATTGCAGCACCGGCGAGTTCCTCGCCGGAGCTGCATTCATAGGCCTACAGCATGACAACAAATGTAATCTTTAGTGACATGCCATCCTTAAAGAGTTACGCATGATGATGATGATATAGTTTTAAAACCAACACAGCCGAAGGCTGGTCAGCAGGTCCACAGGGCCCATACGGACCGAACCTGGGACAACAGGGTCCATGGTTAACATTTAAATGAGATGAGGGACAACACAGACAGACACATGATGGTGAAGACACTGAGAAAAATGAGGGAAAACAGAAAAACAATATACATAGTCATAAAGGGAAAAAGGAGAATACACTGGAGGAACCTAGAAAATAGAATAAAATGTAATGTGGATGACACTGAGTGTCTGAATAGGTCGCCGTAGCTCCTAGGTATTTTTACTATATGTTTTTTTTTTTTTTTTTTTTCTTTGTTTGTTTTTGTTTATGGTGTATATATTCAATGGGGGGTAAGAGCCCCAAAGACAAAAAGGAGAAAAAAATAACTATATTGGAAAAATGGAGTCACGCTCCAACATGAATATACATATATACAAAAGTGTTTGTAACCCTTTCCCCATCAGGTAGGGGAACAAACCCAAGAGACGGCGGATATCACCACAGGAGGGCACTGTTGTCAGCACAGAACCGTACCAGGGGTTCGTAGTCCTCCGTAGAAGCCCACTTCAGTGTGGCCAAAGCCAAATCATCAAGTGATGGGAACTGGTCAGGTCTAGTGGTTGGCGGCATTCCAAGGAGAGCCCTGTAATTTGCCTCTGGACAGGATGTGAGAATGTGGACAGCAGAAAACTGCTCACATCCACAAACACAGTCCGTTCGCTTGGGTATGTCAGCCCACCGCCGGTAGTCTATCCGGAAACGGGTCACCATAGTCTGGGCTACCCGCCTAAGCGTCATCGGAACCGGATCCAGAGCTGCTTGGACCTTCAGGTGCCATTCCCTGGACTGAGAAACCGAGACATGCAGGCGGTCTAACACATCAATCTCTTTGTTGGTGGCCTCCATCTCCGCTAAGTGGGTCTTCAACAGAACAGCTCGCGCCTGGCCCCTGGAAGGAGGGGCGTGATAGAATATTCCTTCATCACTAAGAGCCGCCCGGCGTGCTGCCTCATCAGCCAAGACATTCCCGGGTATCCCCACATGGGAGGGGACCCAGTGTAGAATGGTCTTGAACCCTGCTGTGTGCCGTGAGACCACCTCTTCCTGAACGACCCGAGCCAAAAAGTGGGGGGTGCGGTGGTCAGCGACAGCCAGAATAGCATTGAGAGAGTCTGTGTGTATGATCACATCTAAGCCAGGTACATTCCCCAGGGCAATGAAGATGGCATACAATTCCACCACCAGAGTGGTGGAGTGGTCAGTAAGACGAGCCATTGCTTCTTGGTTTTCCTCGGGGTAAACAACTGCACTGCCAGAGCGCCCCGTCTCAGGCAGCACACTCCCATCTGTGTACAGATGAACTGCCTGAGGGAACTCTTCGGTTATGTAGGCAATTTGCTCTGCAGCCATTGTCCGGAGAACAAGTGGAGAGATCTCAGATTTCTTATAGTTGTGGTTGACCTTAGTGACAACTGGGATGACCCTTGCCGGGTGTGGGAGGGTCCTGACTGGCCTATCATGAAGACTACACCCGAGCGCATGGGTGTCTGACACCAAGACAGCATACACCTTTGAGAGCTTTCGTTCAAGAAGAGTTACGCAACTTCATAGGGCCAGTATATAGGCATGATAATCCATGATATCCCACTGATAGCCTGTCCGTCTAATTTTAACCTTCAGTGTAACTCAAATTCAGTTCTCACTTTCCACCGGCTACCCTTGTGGCGCGATGAAAGGCACCGCTGTGTTCTAATTATAGCTCTAGCTACTTAGGTCAGATTCGGACGGTGGGAACCAACTGGGCCAAATAGGGACCTTTAGCAACCACGTACAAGCTCATTAAACGCAGACGTAGCAATGCTGAAAGTATAGGATACGTCTGCGTTAAATGAGCTACGTCGGGTTTGCTAAAGGTCCCTACTATCTGGGTCAATGTAACGTACGTCATGAAATGAGCGGGCGACCCGGGGGAGCCACTCCCCATCTTTTCTATAGTCACTATGTGCGAACATCACCCTAAATTTGGTACCCTTTTCAAGGTAAACGTACCAGAAAAACGGACCCTAATCACGAATGACCCTAATATACCCTAATGACAGGGTGACCCTGAGAAAATAGGGTGACCAAGAAATATTGTAGAAAAATAAGTAAAAATACCTTATAAAAAGCCATGAAGGTCTGAAAATGTACCCCTTTCCCCCCAAATTTGCTTAAAAAGCACCCCTTATCAAGGACCCTCACGGGTCCGTGCCCAAGGCCCAAAAATAGACCCTTTCCCTTAGAATCTAACTTAGAATCATGTTCACACATAGTCAATAATGCTGAGGGAGTGGCCTCCCCGGGGCGGGCGATTGTGGGCGTGTGGCGGGGGGGGGGGGGGGTCGTATCAGCCTCCACACCTCCAGGTGAGATGTACCTGGGAGATGCTCCTGTCACACATGCCCCCACCAGCCCTTCACACCTCTGAGCTGGGTGTGGCACTGGTCACTATAATATATCAAAGTCCCACACCTAGCCTGCCCTTTGAGGTCGACATCTAAGGCTCACCTTGGGGGGGGGGCACTTTTGAGACTGGGTTTGTTAACAATCTCATATAAAGTTTAAAGAAATAAAGCACAAAGTTTCTAAATATGTGACCTTTGATTAATAGAAGATTACACTTAGCAATACTGCTCATTCAAGATAAATCGTCCATGGAAGATTAATGGATGATAGATATACAAAAGTAACCTACCATGTGTCTGATATATCACTAGTGCATGGTGCACTGGTATAACCCTGAAGAAAAACATTAATAGAACCATATAGGACCTATTTATTTTGTCCAGATCCAAACCAGACTGTCACCCGACTGTGCCTATAATGTGTCTTTTACATGGGTACCCACAATTTTGACCATGTCAATGTGTCGATTTTTAGCAGAAGGACCATGTCATTGTGTTGATTTTTAGGTATATAGGAACTTAGAGAAAAATCCCTGTGGGTCGATTTTTATCCCTAATTTTCATGTGGCTGTCGATTTTTAAAAGGACCTAAAAGGTCCGTGTCGCTGTGTCGCCTGTGTCGATGTTTACCCATGTAGAGGCACTATAATATAGCACTGTATATGTCCAGACCCAAACCAGTCTGAATTAAAATTTAAAAAAAAAGAGTTTGTTTGAGGTCACCCGACTGTGCCTATAATATAGCACTGTATATGTCCAGACCCAAACCAGTCTGAATTTTAAAAAAAAGAAAGAAAGAGTCTGTTTTAGGTCACCCGACTGTGCCTATATAGCACTGTATATGGGAGAAACTGTTGATTTCATGTATTTTTTCGATCATGTTCATAAACTGGTCAAATACGTCAACCGATCATGTATGCCAAACGAACATGTATGTCAACTGATCCTGTTTGTCATACAAAAATAAAAGGGTTGCATGATTAGTTCCATACTTGATGCTACACCAACCCAGAGATGCCACTTATCCTAAATTGTCAGATTTCCTACTTTTTATTGACGACTGAGTGGCATCTCTGCCTTATATTTTGACTATACATGGGTTAAAATTCAACACGATCGACACAGCGACACGGCCCTTTTAAAAAATCGACACGGGCGCCATGGCCCCTTTAAAAATCGACGGACACACACATTTAGAGAAATTAGCACTAAATAGAAATCGACACGGCACTTTGGCTAAAATTCGATACGGCGACACAGTCAAGAATTTCGCCCCCCATGTATAGTCACTATATTCGCACCAAAAAATCTCTTTTTTTTTAAAATCAGGATGAGGAATAAAAACAAGACTCCATGATGGGGGGTGTCAAATTCCACCAGCATATACGATTTATTTTTGGGACTCGCCCCTCAGAAAAGTTTTAAAATTTGAGTGGATATTTAGACCTAAAAAAGTACATATTTAGGTCCAAAATAACTACAAATCGGCCCTGTGTATGTCAAAATGGACCTAGACCCCCCCCCCCTACACACACACCCTTGATGCGTATGTAATTAATGGATGGAGGACATCAATATTCAGCTAGCTCATGAAAAAAAGGATGACAATATTAGCTTGTTGAGCATTGGGTAGGGGACCTTCCAAACATTAAGGATTCTGCTACTTTTCTCTATGATTTATATACAGGTGCCAAAACTTCAGAGCTGCCAAGTATTACGATTTAATCATGATATTACGATTTTCAGCAGTCTTTAGGGCCATTACGATTTGTCCTACTAGTCTGGAGGTTGTGACCAATGACCTCGCAGCGAATGACGTACGGAGGGTTTTTGGTGATTCTGGCTCGTGAGACCCCACTGAACAAAATCCCACACGGTGCCAAGCTGGCACCGCAGGGGAAATTCCATAAAAGACGTTTTTCCAAAATGGCCCCTGGGAAAACGAGGACATTTAGAAAAATGGATATCTCTGCTGTTAATAGGTCTAGAATTTTGATTTCAACACCAAAGGATATGTTTACAAGGTCATACGTTCATAATCTGTCCATATGAAAGTGATTCAAGGTCAAGGTTAAGGTCAATTTAGAGGTCAAACTTTATTTTCCTGTATTTTTCATAAAAATCAACTATATAATCCTAGATATTATTATCAGAGTCATATTGAAGGTCAAATGATTCAAGATCAAGGTCAAGGTCAAGGCCAAGGTCAAATCAATGATTAAGCTTCCAATTTAGCTATTTTTCATTTGAATCATGTGTGGGTCCAATCTATCACATGTCATAATGTCACAGGCTCTTACCATACGGATATAAGAGGTAATATTTCTCAAGGTCGAGGTCATGTTACTAATTAGCTTACTTTTTACCTTACATTTACATGTACATTTGGCTGTGGTACAGTTTTCGCATGAGCACTTGATCGGCTTTAGAATGAGGAGCTGGCAGTGTGTTCTTAGGGGTCATAACAGGCATCAGCATTTTATTGACTCTGTCCTTGGCCCAGCCATACAGCTCAGGATCCGTCTTTGGGGGATCAAAATCCAGGCAATTAAGCCAGTGGTGGCTTGGACGTGTGCTCTTTGCACATTGAGTTTGAATGCCTTAAAGGTTGGTGGGAGAGACATCAGCTTCGGGGATGACACTAAACTTGCTCTTCCTGTCTTTCCCTTCAATACTTTGAATCGCAGAGAGGCTAAGTTGTCAACATCTGGATGGCCATAGCAGGCTGCCGTGAAGGTTGTTGCTTGCTTTATGATGTCTGAACTTTTGGCAGTTACATTCCCCAGTAAGTCCATTTGAGCTCCTGTTTGGAGAACTTTAACCACTTTGGCCTTCCCAATGCCCCAGCACTGTGCTACAGTGTCACATACTGACAATGAGTGTGCAGCAGGTAGCCTGGGTACTATTTCATTGTGTTTCTGTACTGTAGCTTTAATGTCAACACATTTCCTGTTCTTTGATGTTTCTTCCATGACTATGCAGCAATTTATGCTATACTTGTTGTAATAGTAAAGAAGAAGCATGAACACATCAGTGTCATCAGCAATCACTTTGATGTTGCATGCTTCATTCCCATTGGTGATCCATAGAAATTGCTGAATCATTATGATATCAGCTTCCTCGTTTGTGGTCCTCATGTCCGCTCTTTGAATGCAAAGACCATCAGTGAATTCAAAGGAACCACCATTCTGGCCTGTAAGAAAGAGCTCTGGCTGACCTTTTTGAAGTTCCTCTTTGTGAACCACGATTTCACTCACAATCAACTGAATCAGCTGGACCTTGTTATGTGAAGAGCTGAGTATGACCCTACAAGGAGGTAGCTGCATATTGCAGGAGAGTGATGTCTTCTGCTTGCTTCCGTGCTCTGCCCACAGCGAGTGGCCGATTTGATGCTGAAGTCAAGGTATCTATCAAACACAAGGTACAGATTGGCCGTCTTCAGTTTCCTCTCGATATATTCAACAATATTGTCAATGTAAGCTTTTACAGTCCCATTTGATGGCCAGTGCACAACCCACAACATGGCACAACCATCAATGATGATATCTGTTGGTTTGGAAATATTCTCTGCAGGAACTTCCCCTTTCAGGTTGGTCTTCAATGTCACCTTATTTGTTGGACTTCGCAAATCACCAGTTTCGGTGAACAGGGAGATTGGCACAGCTGCTAATTCATAGGAGAGCACACCCTGTAAGTCTAGATCCCGACCTGAAGCCTGCAGGCCAACAACCTGTGTGTATATGGCACTGCTATAGTAGGTTTTTGGCAAGTTTATTCCAGCACCTGGCTTTGTAGCATGCATTGTTTTTACACATTTTGGTAGTGGTTTGTTAAAGCTGTCTGGCCAGCCCTTCACAAATTCAACCAGCATCTCCTCTCCCATAGCTACTGAATTATCCACATTCACATCATTGACGATCCTTCCTGTCACAACATGTACAATTCATCAAAATCCCATTGGTTACAAGTAAATAATATTGACTAACTGACCTAGCGCATGACCTGGACCTTGCCATTGGTTTTTTGTGAACGATATCATCAGGATAGGAAATAGATTATAGTATTTTACCTTGAGAAATTTACCATTTAATATGGTTATGAAAATAGTATCTAGCATTATATACATGTCATTTCTATCAAAAATACCAAAATCGGAGGTTCAATCTTTGATTTGACCTTGACCTTGACCTCAACCTTGACTTTGACCTTGACCTTAAATCATTTGACCTTCTATATGCCTCTGATGATAATATCTAGCATTATATACTTGTTATTCAGTTGATTCTAATGAAAAATATCAGAAAATGAAGTTTGACCTCTAAATTGACCTTGACCATGACCTTGAATCACCTTCATATGGATAGATTATGAAGGTATGACCTTGTAAACATATCCTTTGGTGTTGAAATCCAAATCCTAGACCTACTAACAGCAGAGATATCCACTTTTCTGAATGCTATCATTTTCCTGGGAGCCATTTTGGAAAAACGTCTTTTACGGAATTTCCCCGGCGGTGCCAGTTTGGCACCGTGTGGGATTATGTTCAGTGGGGTCTCACGAGCCAGAATCACCAAAAACCCTCCATACGTCATTCGCTGCGAGGTACAGGTAGATAGGCCAGTTCTGGCAACTGGACTATACCTGAATTACAATTTCTTTTTGAGGTTTCTGTGTAAATCTATGCATTGGTATAGGAAAATGTATTAGCCATAGTGAGAAGGGGTAATACCAATCGGTTAAACATTCCCTAAATTCATCTTGATTGTAACATTAGAGATATATATTCGTCAATACTTCCATTCTCTTTTCTGTAAATTGAATGCTTAAATTGGCCTAAAAGTATGAGATTTTAATAGAAAATTAATGTAGATATAGACCCTACATTACGATTTCAATTACGATTTTTTTGGGGGTTAAAATTACGATTTTTATGAAATACTGTCATGGGAATTACGAATTTGAAGGATTTGAACTTGGCAGCTCTGCAACTTTACCGTTTTGTTATTCTCATAACATTTGGTCAAATAATTGCTTCAAAATGATTTACTCCCCACCCCCTCCCAGAATTGAGTGTGGGACATCACTTTGATACAGTGACCAGTGCCACACCCAGCTCAGAGGTGTTAAGGGCTGGTGGGGCATGTGTGACAGGAGCATCTCACAGGTACATCTCACCTGGAGGTGTGGAGGCTGACTGCCACACCTGTAGGCTTTGGGGGGGGGGGCATCAAGAAAGCCAAAGTTAGTGTTCATACGCACAGTCTGCAGTCAGTAGGTCTTGTATGCTGGGTGGAGTCTAAGGGAGTGCTCATTTTTTAACAACAGGGGGGGGGGTGGTGGAAATCTCACCGCCCCCCCCCTTTGTTAAAAAAATGAGCACTCCCTAACACAGCCTCAGTGACAACTGACAGATATGGCTATTTTCATGGATTATTGACATGGATTATTCAACATAGGATGTTACACACGGAGTAATGGAGGGTATATTACCATCATACCATGGACATTATGATTATTCACATGTGTATTTAGGCCTACTAGGCCCATGTTCCGTAGAGATGACTGAAAGTAAGGTTAGTTCTTGCCCAAAACGATATGAACCCCCATGGTCAAGTCCCAATAATACCATGATATAATAATTATGTTTAACATATAGTGCTAAATAATATGAGTGGATAGATCGAATAAATACCTCTCTAATAAGGTCTTACTAAACTCAGTGCGACGTTTTAATCCAGAGAAATACATTTCTTGAAGACCACATCCAAAGGTTTTCATATGGCTATTTCGGTATAATAAACTGGTACCTAGGTATATTGACTGACTTACCAAACACAATTTAACTCATTGGTGAATATATTTATTTGTCTATTATTTGGTTAAGTTCACACAAGTTGGGACCACTCTCAGGCCTGAAATATCAGTGATTGTGCTGCCCCAGTGAGAAACATATGAACTATACCCAATGTGAGCTCATATTGGGTGACAACCGACCCAATGGGGGGGCACTCCCCTTATTTTTTTATAGTAAATGCATGTCTGCATGAACATTACCTGAAATTTGGTATCCTTAACACAAGAGGTAGCTCAACAAACTAGGACCCTTTTGGCAGGAAATCCTTATGGGCTCTTGCCTATATAGGGCCCCGGAATGGAACATTTCTCTTGTAATCATGTTCACTGATGGTAACCAAATAGGAGAGAGTGCCCCCCCCCCCCAACCCCATAAGCCTATGTAGTGGTCAGTAGGCCCCAGGAGCTTACCTCTCACTGAGTAGGGGAGGGGGTGTCTGACTGCCAGCCAAGAAACACAGCCAGGCCGAAATCATGTCATGGCTGAGAGGTGGTGGGTGGTGGGAGGCTAGACCATACCTCTGCCCTATAGCAGAGGTTACACTGTAAAAAATATCCCGTAATTTTTACGGGGAATCACTGGCATCACTGAATGTGACCGTTTCCCGTTTTTTTTTACGGTCACCGTATTTTGCTTTTTTCCGTAAATTTTACAGGCCTTTCCTGTTGTTATTTTACAGGGATTCATCATTATTATACGATGATTCTCTTCTATTCAATGATAATTATAATTGTTTCTGGATTCATTGATGTATATTTCATGATATTATCTTAATTCCAGGCCTGTATATATATATATATATATATATATATATATATATATATATATATATATATATATATATATATATATATATAGAGAGAGAGAGAGAGAGAGAGAGAGAGAGAGAGAGAGAGAGAGAGAGAGAGAGAGAGAGAGAGAGAGAGAGAGATATAGATATATATATATAGATATATATATATAGATATATATTAGGCCGGAGAAGCATAATTGAATGCCTCATAGCAATATACAATTACAATCCATGAGCAAAAGGTACTCTAGGATTGTTACAAAGAAACTCTGACAACAATCTCAATATGTATAATTCTAATTACCACAACATGGGTGTTTATACTATTCTTACTAGTGCCCAGGGTCTCAAAAAAGGAAATTATATATTTTTTATCCTTAATATGCCAAAGGCTTCAATTTTGATTGTGTAATTAATGAGATAGTTGGATATCACAATTATGTGTGTGTTTTAGTTGATAGCTTCCACTAAAGTCTCTCTATCAAACCATTTTTGCTGAAAATACCACTATATCCATATATATGTAATATGTATTAAAGGATTGTTTAAAACAGTATGATTGCAGTGGAATAATGTGGTGTTCTCATATTATTCAAAACCTCCGGATGTGGTCTTCAAGGTTGTTTAGCAGGTGGCCGACATAGCCACAGGCCTAGTATCACAGTGAGTGAGTGGGATGAGGGATGGTGGGCTGGACCGGAAACTGCCTGAGCACAGGCATTATGGGAAACCTGAATACATAATGTATAAACAGCCCCATACACCATCTACACAAATAGGCCCTACCTTTTTGTTATCAAATGCACAGACAATATAGTTAGGCCTATGCCTATCATGATCTGTTTCCCACTGCAGGTAGAAATCGATCAACTGTTATAAAGCCATAGGGGGGTGCCCCGGGGGGCCACTCTCACATTCATGGATACCATCTGCGTACATCACCCTGACAAAAATCCACTGAAACACCCCCCTTTTGGCGGGATAACCCCCAAAAATGGGAAAAAATCAGCCCTCTTTTCCTGGGACACCACCCTAAATTGACCAAAATCAACCCCCCTTTTGACGGGGTACTTTAAAGGCGCACTGAACCCACGACGTCATTTGCGTACAAAACTCGGCAGGGTTAGGTCCTGGGTTGAGTGCGCCTTTAAATTGGCCAAAATTGGACCCCTTTGAGTGGGATAACCACATAAATTGGCCAAACTTGGACCCCTTTTGGCGGGATACCACCCTAAATTTGGCCCAAATTCCAAGAAAAGTATACCTTTTTTAACAGAAACTTCGGGACTTTTTGGTTGGATATTCTTGGCCTAAAAGCATACCCCTTTTGCCCAAAAGTGGCCCAAAAATGACCCCTAATGGCGGGTCCGGCCGGACCCGCCAGTGGGGCCCAAAAAACACCCCTTTTCCGGGATTTTGTGTACGCACATACCGGTAGTTACTATGGATGGTATAGGGAGTGCCCCCCCCCCCTGGGTCTGTACCCGGCCCTATACTGCTTCTGTACCCGGCCCTACTGGTTGAGTGTGAGGCGGCCTCACACCACCTGGGCCAAGGCTCATTTCTCAAAATTCTTATGTTACTTGAATAGTCGAGAGGCAGTATGGGGCATCTTCACAGAGACTTGTAATTAACTGTGTACATACTTATGATAATGAACAACATCCCTATATAGGTGAACTTAAAGGGATCCCTTCATCCACAGAAAGGGCTGCCAAGCTTTCAGAGGAAGAGGGAAGCTACAGATGCAATGTTACATAATACCACATGTCTATTACCCCTCCTGGTGTGAGGGGCTGGGGGGTCCCCACAACACTAGATAAGAGTGTTCTATATCAGATCTATTTGTTTTAGAATCAAAGTCTGTGATGCCAACAAATCTGATATAGAATACAGTGTGATGGTGCTTGGAGATTCTTATCTAGTGTTGTGGGCAGCCCTCCAGGCCTTCACACAAGGAGGGGTGATAGACATGTGGTATTATGTAACATTGAATCTGCAGCTTCCCTCCTCCTCTGAAGGTCCCTAGACTTTTGCAGCCCTTTCTGTGGATGAAAGGATCCCTTTAAATGAACCTTAAAATTTATTTCCTATATATTTTGTCCTGTAAAGTTGACCAAATATTAATGGCTCTGTTGCACGGGGAAATTATGTCTGCACAGTAAATTGGCACTACCCATCGTGACCGCTGAAGTCCCTACCAGTATTATACTTATTAATGTTATCTTCACGACTACCAGCACTCCAAAATCGCAAGATATGACAATATTGAATAGAAATAGGCTATCGTTTATAGTTTATTATTTCAGTAAACCCTATCTAAGATTTCTTTTGAGGGGGGGGGGGGGGGGGGAGGGCAGCAATACACATGCTGCGAGTCCCTATCTGTCATACTAGTATTAAATATAGACTATAGTATGTCAGCACTCGATAATATAACTAACTTTTCTAGTCTAGAAATACATATAGGCCTACATCATTTCTATCGATTCAGAATTTTGATTTAATGCCTCTTTAATTAGATACACGTCTATTTCTATGTGTATGACGACTCGGCCTCGCCCAGGCCTTGGCAGAGTCTTATTTGAGAGTGGGGAAATAGGGACACCCCGCTTCCAATGAGGAAAAACACCTTTTCTCCGTATGCACATACGGGATTCCGTATGGGATACGGATTTCTGCTCTTTTCTAAAAAAATGTCCATATCCTATGAGGAAAAACACTTTTTGGCTGTATGGGTTGCCCGGACCCCGTATGACACAATACGGACCCCAAAACCAATGAGGAAACGGCCTCCTGGCAGCAAGTATACATAAATATACAAATTATTGGTGATATCCCGAACGCGTTCCTCATTAAATCAACAACCCATTAGTGCATACAGTTCAACTGAATGAGAGTTTAAAAAAAACATTCCATTGTGTAATGTGGATTAACACTTATGCAGGAAAGTTCTTTCTATGCATACTAATTGATATCAATTAATAAAAACAATAATGCAGCCTACTGGAGAGACAGATAAAAGTTGTAGCACCTATTCCCTATTCAGCTGACCGACGGCTGTTAAGTCGGGTCACAGTGCCCGTATATATATATATTCACCGTATGGACAACAGGGTCCTCGAATACCCTTAGTACAGCTCCCCTCGTTGGAAAGATGAGAACTTTCCATATTTCATTGCCGGGACTTCAAGGAAATGCATTGTGGTATAGAATTTTATGTTGCAATTGACCTAGTTTGAGGTCAAACTGTATATTGAAAATTGAGCTCACCTTGGTCTTTTGGAACGTATATATTTATTTCACCTTGGTCTTTTGGAATACATATATTTAACTTACCTTGGTCTTTTCGAATGTATACATTCCAAAGGACCGAGATGAGTTTAATGTTACGGCTCCTGGCATGTCACAGGTCACATGTGTTTAAAACAAGCTCATTGACCTACTGGAAAAAGTAGTTTGCATTTCCCAGCATTATCTTTATCTAATCTATTTTAATTCCGTATTTTCAGATATTATAGTTGTTCAAATGTTGGGATTTCTTGTAGGATTCCCTTACTGTGGTTGAACTTAGGTCCCTCCTTTAGAAATTTGAAAAAAAAGCCTGGATTTAATCAGGTCCGATGAAAAATAAATTGATAATATATATATTATATATATATATATATATATATATATATATATATATATATATATATATATATATATATATATGTATATATATATATATATATATATATATATATATGCTGCATCCTAGGTTCAGGCCCCACGGGCCCCATGGACCTGCTGATAGACCTGTGTTGTTTTTAAAACTATATCATCATAAAGGACCTGCTGAACAGCGTTCGGCTGTGTTGGTTTTCATCACGTTTTCACCCTGTAGACATGCAACTTTGCACGGCTGGTCAGCAGGTTCGATGATATGGTTTTAAAACCAACACAGCCGAAGGCCGGTCAGTAGGTTCACAGCAGGGCCCATACCTGAATGCCTTGGCGATGGTAGCAGAGGGAAGAACTATACTCAGTTCCCACAAAGTGCAAAAAGCTTGGATACTAGTACATGTACCTCTCAGATTCCTACTGTGGCAGTACCCACTCTGTGGATGAGCATCGATGAGACTTGCCCCGGTGGTCTAGTGGTTAGCAGTTGGCGCTCTGACCCCAGGGGCCGGTGTTCGGTTCCGGGTCGGGGCGGCAATGGGTGCACTACACGGCTGTGACGTACAATTTCCAGGGGTCTATGAACACTGTGATTACTACTGGTATATCTGAGCTGTCTGTGCGCTTATCTTTTCAACATTTAACCCTTTGTGGGCCGCAGATGCTCACCGGCGCATCCAAGCATATAACCAAGCATCATACAAAATTACAGATAGGTTTGTGGTGGATTTCATTTTTCGGTAATCTACGTCGTAGGCCTATTTGTATTTCTAATGCATGTGTGTGCAAAGGGTCAAATCCTGCTCATACGTATGATGGAAGTGCATAAGAATATAGAGAAAACCATGTCATGGCGGGGGCGGGGCGGTAATGGTGGTAATGGTTGTTGGCCTATCACCTGTAAACGGAACGATCTTTCTGATCTCCATGTCGTGCCCTTTAGCCCCCATTTCACCTTTTCATTTTAAAGCAGTCTACATTTCTTTCTGTACTATTCTAGGAGGCCAAGATAGGGAGAAATGGTCATGTCATCTGGCACTTTAAAAATCCCCATGTCCCATTTCGCCTCTCACATTTCGAGTCTTAGTCCTATAACCAGCTGATAACCTGTCATGTCCCACGTCGAATTTAAGAAATACCCTAGGCTATATTATACTATATGGCAATGTCATTTATTTTCCTCCTCATGTCACTGCTGCTAAGCACCATGTCGCATGTCTATGAAATCCATATATATGAGAACGCCAAAATAAAACAACCTTATTATGAACATCTCACCCTTTCTTGATGCATATGTTATTACACACAGCTGTTCTATATGCCTCCTCCCAGCTCCATGTGCCGTGACCCAGGTGCACCACCGAGGTGTCATTCACTCCCACGTACATGCCGGGTTGGTGGTGTACATGGTAGGGACTGGCTGTTAGTGGGCCCATTCCAAACCAAGGATTCTATATCTGACTCGGTAGACTCCCATGTTGTGAGAAGGGGTCATGGTTTGCCGTGAAAAACGACCCATAATTTGCCGTGAAACAGAGGCGGATCCAGAGGGGGGGGGGGGGGGGTCCTGGGGGGCCGGACCCCGACCCCCCCCCCCCCCTTTGGAAAAAAAATTAGATTTTAAAAATAATTTGATACGCCGCGAGTTGCGGCGCGTCACTTTTCGGTACTTTGGTGTTTGGTGGACCCCCCCTTTTCAAATTCCTGGGTCCGCCCCTGGTGAAAAGAGGCCATAGTTTGAAGTGAAAAGGAGCCATTGTTTACCGTAAGAGGTCATAGTTTGCCTTGAAAACAGGGCATGAAAAGGAGCCATTGTACTTTGTATCCTTTATTGTGTTTGGAATACGGATTGTATGAATTATCAAAATGTCATTATTTACCCTCAACTATATGAACTCATTAGTCATATTATTGAAAATGGTTATATGATATTGGTGAATGTAGTAACTAATGGAAAATGGTGATCCCTTATCACGTAGAATACGGGCAGTACAAAAGTGTTTACAGAACAGCACCATTTTGCATGAAACCTGAAAGGTGTGCGAGGCTAATTTGGAACACAGTAATCACCCGGACAACCCGATAGTCCTGACTAGAGTTCCGCGCAGTAATGGTAATGCAAAACTCGTTTAAACTGATCTTTAAGACTTAGGGGGGAAAGGTACAGAATGAGTCCACTGTACAAAGGGTATGCGCTCTGGAACAAAGCCCAGTGTACAGGAAAGTACCACACATATAATGTTGATTTTAAAACTCTTTCATCTGAAATTGTCATAGAACTTGAATCGGTGATGAGGGTCCATATGAACATAGCCATAAATACTGTACCGTCCCGATAAAGCGCAGGTTTCGAAAGAGCGCCGGTCTTGTATAAGCACCGGGGATACAAGGCTGTTGAGATATTCCTTAAAGGTATAGACCAGGGTCTACACATACGGCACCTGGTGGCGAAAAAAACCAAAAACCAACTTAAAACCATGATAAATGCATATATGTCTTTTGCATATGACCTAACTCACCTATATTAACCCTTTAGATGCCTCACAGTGGCATTCTACACATCTTGTCACTGTTTTTTTCTGCTTCAAAAGCTATGCCCTGAGCTATCACAGTTATCTCATCTGACTAGAAAACATTTGAGTAAATACCAAACACCCTGAAGGTGGCAGGTCGAGTGTTTTTATTGAGGTCATCAGAAATCAACAGAGAATATTATCAAATGTACAGAGAATATTAATGACAATATATAATTCTGATATAGCAGGAATCCATAAAACTCTCTGAACTAACCCCCATTGCGAAAAGTCATTTTAATTTTTTATAAATTACCATGGAAATGTCAAATTTGCTTATAAAAATAATGAGATGGTGGTTATGGGAATTGCACAATAAGATAGATTGGAAAGTCTGCTACAGACCTGCAATCTCCTTTAAGCCCATTAGATGAGCCCAAAATAAATATTGATTTTATGAGAAAAAATCCTTGGGATAACCCCCTCCCCCAAATATCATAACAATCAACTCACCCTCCACCCTATTCAAAATACCAGGTGAATAGCCACTCTGTCCCACCTCACTCCTCAGTGCCTAACCGATATAGTTTTAAAACCAACACAGCCAAAGGCCGGCCAGCAGGTCCAGAGGGCCCATACGGACTGAACCTGAAGAAGATTACCGCCCTGTAGGAAACCACACTGATGCTATTTCTAGCATATAAAGTTATAGGGAATACGATGTTTTAGATAATTTAATTATTTCTCATGAAATACACATTTGCTGTGAAGGCCCATTCAGATGTACCTAGCTGATAACATAATACATCACTGTAGACATTCATTTTCTGGAGCAAATGATGGTAAGCCTACAGCAAATTGGGTTTTCTCAATACCATTTTAAAGGATTGTATGAAAATCGTCATTTTTCATTGTTAATATCCACACAATCAGATAATTGAAGTGAGCATTGAGAAAACAATTGTGTGCCCATTTATACATAATCTTGATTTTCATTTGGAATGAGGGAAATCCTTAGAAAATGTGAAAATGTGAAAATATATAATATGGGTGCGGTTTCCAACAGGGGGGGTGAGATCTCACAGCGCTCTGTGAAAACCCCCCAATTTAGCAGTGAGATAACACAGTGCTGTGGTTTCTCACTGCGACCTGAGAAACCCATGATTTGCCCAGCCTGTTTAACCTTTTCAGCCCATTTATATATCTTCATCTGCCCTAAATGAACCATCAAAGATGGCATCCTGTCAAAGCTGGAACCCCGGGCTGGAACCCTGTCAAAGATGGCATCCAGTCAAAAACGTTCACATTGGCCAGATCTCGTGAGACACAGCCTCGTATAACTTTGGCCCATTAGAGCCCAGTAGACAGTGGCCCTTACTAGTACATGTTCCTTGTGGTAATGGCCACCATCTGGTGGGCTCTAATCAGCTGAAGATATGTATGAAATGTATGGGCTTGGTCGGCTGAAGTATTGTCCACTGCGCTTTAATCGGCTGAAGTTATGTAGAAAATGTATGGGCTGAAGTTAACCAGTGGACGGTAGCCATACCTGCAGCATTGTAATAATGATGATATAGTTTTAAAACCAACACACCCGAAGACTGGTCATACGGACCGAACCTGTGCACTGTAACACACTGCCCATGTACTCACGCAGAAATCCTGTGAGTAGGTTTGGATACGGTAAAAATAGATGCTGCTATGGGGTCTTGTAATACTTGTATTGATGTCGTATTGTATTGGGATAATAAAGAAATTTTGCTTATTTCCCCTTGTAGTGTGTTCTAAATATACTGCAACTGACTATCAATGTAAATGGAGAGGTACTCTGCTGAGTTTAGCTGCCTTAGTTAATACTGTTAGGTTGGTCAGTACCATAGTCTTTCCATTTCTATGAGTATTAGGGTAAGTCTCTTTGAGTAAGGTATTAGTCAAATTTTGTTTAGCCCCAGTCATTTTAGAATATCAGTTTGTCAAAGATCTGACGAATTCCCCTATTACTACTCTGGAGTACCATAAAGTAGTAATAATTATAAGCCTAATTCGCATATTAGCCGCACCCCTAACTTTGAAAAATTTAATGCCTCATAGACGATCTGAAAATTGCTGAACTAGCACTACAAACAAAAACTCACGTATGAGCAACACCCTGACTTTGTTCTGATCCTATAAGCCGCACTGGCGATCTGAGTTGTGTATTAGCCGAGGCCTATAGGATTCTAGGGTAATTACTACTGATTAGCCCCTGAAGCAAAAGATTATCAGTGCAGGTGGAGAATGGAAGATGGCCAGGACCCTATCCTATCATTGTGAGAGAGGACAGAGCAGGAACCCACAGGTATGTGTCCCTAGTACATCACTAGACTTCTAGATATCACAGGTACAGGCTAAACATATTGATTTTGCACACGGCCCATCATGTTATATTGACTCAGAGGTTACCTCTATGTGCCCCCCAACCCCACCTGTGGGCGGTAACATGGGGGCGGTGTGCAGAGAATGATACCATGGGAACAACTCCACACAGGCCATCGTTTCTTTTACAAGGAGGCATCGGGGATTTTCGTGTGATCAAGTCGAAATTATTTTTCATCCCTGCAACCAGCCAGGAGAATATAGGTACCACATATGTATATAGTAACTCAGAACCTAGCCTGATATCTCCAGAATGAAAATGACATTAAAAAACAAAAGAAAAAAGTTAAAATTCATTGCGGTCGACGCCATTATGGTACAGCACTTTGTTTTTTTCTTTTACTAAAAAGTGGTAGCAATTCCGTGGGCCCCACTCAAAAGTGGTCCAAATTATTTTGGTTGGAAACCCCCTCTAAAGGGGTCCAAGTGTTGATTTGGTTCCCCCGCCTAGATCCACCAGACCCCCCCCCCTCCCACCCTAATGTTAAAGAAACGCACCCTAGGTTGGGGCAGTGGATAAGTTAAACTACAGCCAGACCGCTGTACATAGGATATTGGCGACAGTCTAGGCTGATCACGAGTCATTAGACAAGTGTGCTCAGCCGTGTCTAAGGGAGTGCTCACTTTTTAACAACAAGGGGGGGGGGTGGTGAGATTTCGCGCGGAGCGTGCAAAATTTTTTCACCCCCCCCCTGGAGGGGTCGAAATTTTTTACCCCCCCCCCGGCAGGCCGAAAATCGCGCGCGTTCGCACCCCTTTGTAGCATAGTAACGCGCGGGCTTTTTCCCTCAAAACAGGTTGAATTTTTTTGACCCCCCCCCCAAGAGGGGTCTAAATTTTTTACCCCCCCCCCCCCGGTCAAGGCGTCCAAATTTGTTACCCCCCCCCCTCAAATCCACCGCCCCCCCCTGTGCACTCCCTAATTACAGGGGTCTGGAGTAGTTTAATTAACTTATGCCACATACGGTGGTTAGTGTTTTCTCACCTTTTGTACGTCATATACAGTCAGACCATTTCCTTTGTTCTGACGATCAAGTGTGGTATAAATATAACATGCTTTCCCATAATGTCAGGCAGTACGAGGTCATATGCACAAAGGATACATGTACTTTATATGATTCCCAGAAACGCAATATACAATAAATGTAGACCAACTAGTATGTAAAAACTGAATTTGTTTTGTTGCCATAACGAGAACAGATAAATATTTTCTATAACAATATTACATTGTCTGAATCAATTAATCATTGAATTATGTATACAATTATGACGAATGAGCTTCTGGCCGTCCAAAATTGCCGGTGGAAGAATACCGCAATTATTCCTGCAATGAATATCTTTATACAAATACAAAAAGGAAACATCTCAACATGTAGGGTTTGTTTCCTCAGGGAGGGTGGTCAGCATACACACTTATTGTTTGGCACTACAATTTTGCACAACCTCTGGAGATTTCCTGAAAGAGCAACGACCAAGAGCGTAACAGTCAGAGAGCTCTCATGGAAGATAGCTAAATATAAGATATAAAAGCCAGATCTGGGTCCATTGCAGAAGGTCTATGGTCGATAGCAAATCAGAGGGGCATGCGAACCCATGCACATTCGACCAGTATGCTAAATAGTCAACTCTTACGCAATATACCAAATGCATTCACGATCATTTTATTCTCACGGAAGATGTTGCTTCCATCTCATCTTATGAAGTTTAACCACCTCTCATAAATGCACTGACTGGCCTAAGTCCAAAATAAAACTGGCGAGTGCATATGAGAATGTTAAAGGTAAAAGCCAGGGTTCGGTCAATTTTGATCTACCGGTACCAACAATTTCTCTTAATCACTTGGGACTATATTAGTTTGATACATAATAATATAATAAAAGCTAAACAATCAATACTTCATAGTGCTAGATTTATTATTGCCAATTGAAGATAGGATACCCTTAACGATAGCTGGCTATGGGAAAATCCCTATTTTTTAAACATTTTTCAACTTTTTAAAAAATTGACCAATAATATCTCAACCAAACTTCTCAGATGTTTAGAGATCTTTTTTTTAAAAGTATATTTTTTGGATCTAATCGACTTTATAGTCCAAAAACTAGCTCGGGCGCATTGCCCTTCTGCCGCCAGCACCCCTGACTATTACATTTTATTTTAGCGGTCTGTGCTATGCTATGACTCCAATACTGTTTCAATGACGAAGGTCCATATGTATGTATTATAAAAAACTACACAGGCACTCAGAAGTCGATGGATGAGATGAGATGAGATGAGTTCTGGTAATGCATTATACAATGAATTAGGCAGCATTTATGAAGCAGTTCGGGTAGTCCTTATTAATGGCTGTCCTAAATTTCCAAAGGGTCTCTATCATTGTGTATAATACTATAGGTTTTAAACAATTCCATCTTGCAATGGCTCTATACATACAACTTCTAATAACAATAGGCTTTAATGATCTAAGTACACGTAAATGCTTTCCCTGGTGGAACCTAGTATTAATTGGTCTCATATCCAGATAACTCTCACATTGTGCCAATGTATATGCATAATACAATAAATGCTTATCCCTTCGATGGATAAGCCAATCACAGTTGCTCTTTACATGCATTTGTTGAGTATTCATAAACGGATTTTTTTCTAATTTAACATTATACTGTACGTATGCCCTTATTCTGTAATCCTTGAATTTCTTCTGATTCCCCTTTATTTTCCCTATCCCATATAAATTCAGCGTAGTCAAGTGTAGGCAAAACCATAGAGATACATATAGACATAGCTGCACGCTAAAGTGACTGAGTCTGTGGTTAGTGCACGATTGGTGCTTGGGCCGTATTGCACGCTGGCCGTAGGCCTAGTGCAATACGGCCCAAGCAGCACGAGTGCACTAACCACAGATGAGGGCACTTTTAAGTGCCGCTCTGTATTTATTTCAGGGTAATTAAATAAATAATGGGCAAACAACCATGTTTGTTAACTTCCACGATGTTTGTTAATTTCCGCGGTGTTTGTTTACTTCAGTGGCGCCGCCATTTTGAATTCTGCGCAGGTCACGTGACTCTCAGTAGCCTAGCAACTCCATGGCGACCCCATGGCGACCCCTGGCGACCTCTGGGAGCGTGCAATACGGGCAGAGAGTGCAATATGACCAAGGGTTATTGCACGCTTCACTCGCATATTGTACTCCCATAGGTTAAACCTTGATAGGTCGTATTCACCATGAAATAAAAGTCATTAGTAGCACAATCTATCCAAAGAAATTAGTTGTCATAGGTGAAACTAAGGAGCCATGACTGATTTTTCTGCAATTTGCTACACAGACAAAAAAATTGCCAACAATTTTTAACCAAAACCATAGCCATCTCTACATAAGATCATGTGATACATTTTACTATCAAAATGATAGTGATCCATTGATGAATTAATACAGTTTGACAATTATTCAAATATTTTCTACTCAGTCCAAATGCCTAGGCCCCTATAATAGAGTAGCGCACATCTTTTAGCAACAATGAAAAGCAGTGACAAGATGTATAGAACGCTATGATGTGGCATATTAAGGGTTAGTAAAGGTGAGTTAGAACATATACAAGGGCGAAATATGCTTTTATCATGATTATAGGTAGTTTCATTTTTTTGCCACCAGGTGCCGTATGCGTAGACCCTGGCTTCTACCTTTAAAGTAATATGCCATCATGCTTTATGATACCAGTTACTGGAGCATCTGGTGAAACTGCTGTTGTTATAAATATAATATATCGCCTGACCTCAAAAGTTCTAGCATTGCCAGTGTCTCTCTTAAAAATGTCAACCCTATAATTAGAGAAATGTTGTTTCAAAGGGAGTAGTTTGGAGTCCAGCTGACGCCCCTTTTCTCTGTGTGGGTGAATTGTGAGGCAGGTATTGAGAGAACATCGAGAATCGTAAGTAACTACACAATGTCCCCTAATCATGGACTAAAATAATGTCAACTTATCATGAACTAGAAGCGTAGAAACCACTTGAATTGATCGTCACTTCTGATTGAATGACAAAACTAAATTGATCGATACTTTGGACAATAGGGAAATAGACAAAGGGGAAAAAAGGAACTTTTTGGTATGAAAGGTGATGGACAAATGAAGTCGATGAACACTTGGAAAAGAAGGTTAATATAGAAAGTCAACTGTTAAAAAAACATGCCTGGGACAGTGAAACACTGTTGTTCAATCTACTTGATAGTACCAATGCTTCTCTGCTTTTCCATTCATTACAGGCAATACCTTCTAACCGAGTCACCTCAGAAATGACAGATACCTAACCTCTCTGTTATCAAAAATAAGAAATAAGCATTTATCCCCCTACCAACAGTAGTATCCGAGCAAACCAGGGCGAGCTTGGGTGAGCCCTGGGCATACCCAAGCTAACTTTATTGGATTGGCTTCACCCTCAAAAAAGTGAGAGTCATTGTCGCTAACTTGACTCTCACTTTTCTGTGTGTGTGGGATTGTTCCATTCAATGAAATGTTAGTGATTTCTGACACTCCTTATTGCAGAACCTATTGTTTAAGGTTAGTCAAGGGTAGTGTATGCATTAGTTGCAACAAACATGTTGAAACTAAACATCAATTTGACCACATTTTAATGTCTCTTTCGGATTTATCCTATATTATAAGTTGTTAGTACCTGTGGATGGTGAATGAACAAATCGTTCTCTTTTTTAGCTTCCTTTCACCTGAACAGCACCATGACAATAGAAAAGTGGCAAAAATCGCCAAAAAAGAAGGTTTTTGTTCCATTTCCATTTCACATCGTTATAAAACACAAAACAAATTGATTCGATAGAACCATTAAATAGTCAAATCGATGTATAATGCAGATATAGGTCTAGTTTAAACATAATTTTTGAAGGCGAATATTGCATGCCAATGTGATCACCTGAACTACTCTGGACTGCTACCTTAAACTTACATTGGTGTACAATACTTACCAGTAAAAAACAAAAAACAAAAAAAAACCTCATTGATTTGTAACATTTTTAATTAGAGAGAACCACTGGTTGCTGGTCGTTGGGCTCACTGAAATATGTTGTTAGCAATTACACAATTAGTTCAGAGATAGCACATTGACAAAACGTGGGAAAACGTGACATTAGGGGAAAACACCTTTATTTAAGTTCATGTCTTCAGCTACAATTTGATGTGTCAAGCATCAAAATATTTGAAATAGTTGCTGAGATATGACATCTCAAACATGGGATGGTAGGGACATGTAGGAATTCAGAATAGACTGCAATGTGATCACATATCAATCTATTTTCAAATAATCCATATAAATCATAATTATTAGAAATTAAACCAATAAATGCATATTATTGTACATAGATTTGGATCTGGTAGGAATATTGGCATTCTGTCTTCAGTTCTGAAATCCTCATGGATGGGGCAATTGGATAGTGATAATTTTTATTCCAAAAGAATGAATTGATGGTTGCCATGGCAACCAAATATCAACAAATGGGCTAAAAATGGCTAAAAACGTTCTTTTTACATTCCAAATAAGACCAATTTAGAATGAAAATAGAATTTTGATAACAGCTTCAAACGATTCCTTGGGAAAAGTTAGTCTAATGTCATTTTCTCTTAAGTATTCACATTTTTAGCTATATCTCCAGAAATATCATGTTTAGAGCATTTATGGCTATTCCCCCTATTGTTACCAATTCCCAGGTTTCGTCACTAGCCACGCACCCATTTTTCACCTATTTCTATAATAATGAACTCAAGCCCAAACCAACGCCATTACTTCAACATTTAAGAATAATTTATGTATTACTGATGTTATCATTTAGTCCATGAGAGGATATGTTTGATCTAAAACACATGAATGACCACTGACTAACCAGGTGGACTGAACTTTTAGTTGGACCTTTGGTTCGGGCGATGTCATTGCTTTAGAAGTGAACCCGGTTCTGTTGACACATACCTTACCTAGACACCCCATGTTGGGGCAACTACAGCACGGGCAGTGTGCAAAGCTCATGGGAATACCACCTTCCTTACAGTGGGTATGTGGGTTTTGGGTCCACAGTGTGGGCTGCAGATGTAGGTACATATGTGTGCGTTGTGTGTGGGCTGGGGGTGGGCATCCCCCCCTCATTGAGCCCTTCAGTAAGGTGTGGCTAGAGACTATAGATGCAAATATCTCATGTCACCTGACTCAAGTGCTTTCAATGTGACGTGTAATAAATGGTAAAAGGTTCATGTCAGCAAAACTTTAAAAAAGTAAAATATTGACTGTAACAATCTGCCGAGTCATTCTCTCTCTGCTGAGTTGTACTCTATCTGCAGAGTTATCCTCTCTTTACAGAGTCACTGTAGACTACAGTCACCCTGTATATCTCTGTGTGGAGTCGCTCTCTCTCTTTCCATAGAGTCATACTCTCTCTGCAGAGCCATCCCTTATGTCTGCAGTTTGACTCCTTTATCCCTGCAGAGTAATGACACTCTATCTCTCTCTGTAGAGTCACTCCTACTATCTCTGCCGAGTCACACTCTCTCTGCCAAGGTCATCCTCTCACTAGCGAGTCCCTCCCTCTATCTCTGCTGCGCCATTCTCACTATGCCGGGTCTCAGTCTCGCTCTTTCTCCCTCTCTCTCTCTTTCTCCCTCTCTCTCTCTCTCTCTCTCTCTCTCTCTCTCTCTCTCTCTCTCTCTCTCTCTCTCTCTGGAAGTTGATGAATGGTAACAAAGTAGCCATAAAGTTGTCCACTTTATCCTAATTCGACAAGATGAAAACAGTTTTGAATGTCATTGGAGTGGTGCAAGACAGGACAATGAAAGAAGTCACTTTAGGCTCTATTTTCCTGAAGAGGAACATTGTCTACACTTCTAGAATTAACACCCTAAAGGCAGAATAGTGCTTTAATGCATTATACATGACCTGTGTCGCCATGATGCATTAATGCATCACTTGCACGTAGCTCGCCAGTGCTACATGAATGTATCATGCCTGCTCTAAGGGATCATTACACTCTGGATGGTTATGATGCACCAATATCACTCGCTAGCACTGCGTTGATGCAGTATGTTGACATATGTTGCAATATACTGTCCTTTAAAGGGTTAAGTATGCATTACTATTAGTGAGCTTGTTTCAGAGCCATTTCTGCTCATTATATACTCCAAGGTACAAAGGGTGTCACTACATAACAAGGCCACTCCCTCGGACATGGTGTAAATCGGACATGGTGTAAATGTCCTAGCTTTTCTGTTTAATAGTGTCTCACTGTTGTGGTTTCCCCTGTACTGGTATAGCAAAGAGCAACAGATGTTACGAGTAGTAACTGGCTATTCCCCCCTCCCCAATTATAATGCATGATCCCCCCCCTTCCCAGTGACCTGGTGTGCCCATAGAGCTTACTAAAAAGTCATTCCTGTGGCTAAAATACATCATTTCCTTTGTATAAATGCTTACGCTGTTCTACCCTTATCTTGGTCAAATTTGGAGCACGTGTTGGTGAGGGAGGTCAGTATTTGATAACATCAAATCCATGGGGGCTCACGTTTTTCCAGAGACAATTGCAATTATAATTTGCCCTAGAAAGCTTAATGATGAAAATGAGTATTAAAAAAATAGGACAGGTCGGGTTAGCTGAACACATCTTAATTTCGTATGAGCAGTGGAATAATTAGGGCCAGCATTACTATTATTCAGAGCAGATTATATCAAATAAACGCCAAAGAACAACAGAGTCATCTGTTTCCGTATCATGTGCCTTTCCTGCCTCATCACTGTCATGATTGTAGGCCAGACAGCATTCGTGTTATAACAACAAATATACACATGTAATTAATGGTCTACTTCTTGCTACCCTACAATAAGGGCTAGCAGCTATGGCCCACTTATTTCATACTAGGCTAGTAGTACTAGGGACTCCAGAGGCCGCTAGGTGAGCCCTTGTGCACACTGCAGGTCAGCATTTTGGTGCAGCTGTGTCTCACAGACACCGGTATAAGACTCCCCTCTTAGGGGGTGACATTTTAATTATTACTGTTAGGTTATCACGCATAAATGCAGTCAAGAGAAAGGCCTATCCAGCAATACCTATGATAAGTGACTGCAGCCAAGAGAAGCTACCAATTTTATTGTTGATGTAATAGATTTGATCAAAAACAGGGGAAACCCTATGAAGTTATGAATCATGGTGGTTCCTTTTGGGTTTGTGATATAATCCAATATGTTGCTATATGATGTTAAAAAAGTGGAAGTAATCAGAGGATGCTCTCTCATTATGGTCTGTTCCCAGACCATAATGAGGTGAAAAATAATAAATTTTGGAAAAATAGTTTGAAGATTATATTTCCCTAATCCCTAATCCAGATTTTGTCAGATTTTTGTCCCCATTTTTAAAATGGTGCTAATCCAAACTCTTCATATAGAGAATGTACTAGGAGAACTTGGTGGATTTTATTCACTCAATGTAGCATCACACTCCAGTAAGTGATGGGAAAATATAACTTAGAGTCAACAAAATTGCAACAAAAGGTTTCTCACGGTTCTTACCTGTTTCACATTATTTCCTTCATAGAAAAAATATTCAGACCTCAGTTCACCATTTGGAAAGTAGATCAAATATGACATGGTCACCAATGATACAAATATTGATGAACCTCGGTGCCTTCACATATACAGTAAAATATTGTTAGAAGGACCACCCTTTGGCAAGGTTAATTTGCTTCTTGTAACCAATTTGCTTATAACCGATAATGGTCACTGTGGGAGGTGCAGGGCTTCTCTAACTGGCCCTAGGTGGAGAGGTCCTTAAGGAGAATACCCCTGCCTCTGTGCATGTCCCTAGTGCCTCTGTACTCGGCGCTAGTGCCTCCGTGCCTGGCCTTAGGTGAAGATACAAAAATACAAGTTCAAAGTACTGCCTAGAGTCAGACAGTACAGGTAATTATATTGGGAAATAACCCATTTGTGGTTAGAAAGTGCTCCTTACAAAAAGAATTTCATTTCAAAGAAAAGTATGGCGAAAAAACTGGCAGGGCAAATGTGGTCTTTATGACTGTTTGCTTCTTATGTCTGTCATCCTTATAATGAGATTCTCCTGTATACTATTCACAATTTTAATTTAGGATATCATGTATATTCTGAATACATAAAATATGGACCCTGGTTGCAGATTATACCCTTTCTATGGATATTATGATAGCAGTCTCACAAGCGTTTCCACTTAGGAATATGAAGTTCAAAATGATGAATATATCAATTACTGTAAACGTATATATTTTCGCGCATGTATATTTTCGCGATTTGGCTACAAAATGCAATTTCACGTGTACTTAAATTCGCGGATTTTGCAATGTTTTAGTAGTATGGCTACACTGGATAAATATTCACTGTGTACATATTTTCGCGGATTTTAAAATCCGCGAAAATCGCGAAAATATGTACAGCGCGAAATAAAGTACGTTTACAGTAAGTTGAGATCATGATTTATCCCATTCATTCAACATTTTCTCACTTTGACCTGGTTTCGTTGTTGCTGCCATGTTGGTTTTGGGGGCACTTCCCCAGGGGTTTGGTAATCCTGGTAGATGATAACCCATGATCAAACTTTTCTTGCAATTTGGGTTCGCTGTAGTGCCTTTATTTACTGGACTTCCAGCCGGGGGGCAGGTGCACTCATGCATGACAGAGGACATCCGACATGTGAGTGGGACTAGCAGCCACCACCATACTCTCGTTCCCAAATCATTCCGAAGGAAGGCTCTGGTAACTGCCAAATTTTGCTGGGTCTGGGCAACCCCTACTGGTAGCTTGGAACCAGCAAACAGGAACAGGAAATGGAACCAGAAAGGCTGATGGTAAAACTACCTAAAAAAAACATCATACATTCTGGTTCCATTTCCTGTTCCTGTTCACTGGTTCCAGCCTACCAGCAGGGGTTGCCCAGACCCAGCAAAATCCCAAGTTCAAGGTCATTTGGCTCTCCCCAGAGCCTTCCTTCGGGAGGGTTTGGGAACGAGAGTACCACCACCACTCCACTCCCACTACCTGTGTATATGTTTATTATCAAACCAAGCTATACTGCTCTTGTGGTGGAATATCAAAGTTTATAATCTATGTTATGTTCTATAGTTTTAGGATTATGATGCAATCTGTCTGTGTTATATATGATGTATGAACAACCTAAAAATGCTTGATTGCCTAATCAGGAAAAAACTGACAAACATAAATTTAAACTTCCTTTCTTAAAAAGATCATAATAAGACAACCATTCAATATTCTGATGTCCTTCCTTCACATTCTTTTCAAGCTTTTTGACAATACTATTGCCGAGTCTCTAGGCCATTTATCTTCAAAATACCTGTGGTACCTATTCATAGGTGTGTCTTTAACCCTTTAAGTGCTGCATATTGCCCTTTGTCATCATGATGCCTAAATCCAGCCCAGATGAGTCTAGTTGCCTGGCTTGCATTCATACACCATGCCGACTCTTTGGGAGTGTATCAACCGCATAGTGTCAACATGATGCTTGGGTGCAATGGTGGTGCGTTACTCGCATTGCTTCATTACTGCATTATGATGACAAATGCATAAAACACTATGTAACCCTTTGTGGGGGTTAACGCAGATATAGGACTTTCCTTTCTGCATTACACTTACCCCAGGCGGGGATGACCTGCATCGAGGTTAGGAGTGGTGTGGTTTTATTTGATGGATGGATTAATCTGACATCTAACAAAGCTGGTCTAAAATATATCAGACCCCTCTCCCTAGTTCAGAGTTATGTGGAAAATCAGAGTAACATTTCAACCTCTTTGTTGTATTGTACTTTAATTTTACACAGGAACCAATCATTTTGGGTTTTAGAGAAGATACCTGGCACTGAGCATTTGGTGTTGGAGAACTAGAGGATAGAGCAGTATTTGAAGGATACACTGGATGACAATATATTTGTTTAATTGGCTCTGCATGTATTTTTGCCAATAATTAACTTCAAGATAATAGGTAACATTATTCAATTCTTGATGAAATTTGGATTCATATGGTTCTTAAGTATTGTGTGGCCTATTGTCTAAACACCTTCAAGTAGGGTCATTTTAAGAATATTTAGTGTTGGAAAATTGCCCTCTGGGGGACTAAGATAAGTTGATGTATAATACATCCCTCCCAATCTCTTTGTAACTGTACACCACATCTCCAATAAAATGTCATTACCTCCCTTAAATTTCCTATGGCATCCCTGCACAGCAGGAGGGATGAGCTGTTCATTATGGGTGTGGGGGCAGATACCTACTTCTGGGACATCACAAATTGAAAATAAGTTTGACCTTGGGGCACTCAATATATTGATTTAGATTGTCCTCTCTTGTTCTAGTCTCATAGATAGCGCATACAGAAATGTGTATGTGGCTACAGCAAGGGTACAGCAGCTAGATCATAGGGCCCATACAGACCTGTGTGTGTTCACCTCATCTATATTATAAATGTTCTCCCAGGTGTTCAAATTGTTATATGATTTAGGACAGTGTACAGGCATATGTCTATGAATGTCTACGTGTTTACACATGGGTTTGCAGTGTTGGCCAGGGAGGGGACAGTGTTGGCCGGTTGGTCCACAAATCAATTATGATCCAAGGTACCACTTCTGAAGAAACAATGTCATGTCATTCGGACAGATCATCGTGGACCTCTATCCATATACTGTGTTGTCTTAATACTACTTTAGATGGCGTATTCTGACCCTTATATTGTGGTACACAGTTGGTCATATCATAGTATATATCGGGGCTCTGTCCAGGGCCCCCTTTTCTTTGTTTAACCATTTTAGGACATTTATCGTCATGATGCACCAATGCAGACCCGGCGAGTAACTTGCCGGTGCTGCATTGGTACATCATGCCGACCATTTGGGAGTGTTTCGATCCCGTAAGGTTAACAAGTTGCTTGAATGCAGCACTGGCGAGTTACTCACCAGGGTTGCATTCATGCATCTTGACGACCAAGGCATAATGCATAAATACACTATGCCATCCTTAAAGGGTTAACTGATAACATACACTATAAAACGTTTGTTGCCATTTCTGTAGGTGTACAGTAGATTCTACTGTCGGTGTACAGTTAATTGCAGGTAAACAGTAGAATCTACTGTAAATCTACAGTAGACTACTGTAAATCCATTCTACAGTAGATGAGATTCTGCTGTGTATCTACACTAATTATTTACAGTCCAACTATGATGCAAGAAGGAACTAAAATAGTGCCTTGACAAAAAGCATAATATACCACATTGTCTTGCATTGACATACACCGTGTAGTTTTGGGCACAAAATTCATAGTCACAATACTGCTCTTTCCCACTAGTGGGGTAGAGGTGTATTAAGACTATGCGGTATATATATTTTGTTGCCGAGGCACTCTTTTCAGTTCAGCCCCAAATGTGTACATGCCCTTATACTGCACAAATTAATTGGCTGTCTAATTCTGTTGACAGCTGGCGGTATAGGCTCATTCAGACCACTGCATAAAGTGATGGCTGATACCTATCTTGACGCCCGCACTGTTAGAGATAGATGTAGCAGTAGAATCTACTGTAGATTTACAGTATACACATTTTGTACTACGGTATTAGTACACACGTGCAGCAGAATATACTTTTGGTTCACAGTAGTAAAAGACGTATACGACAGTTGGCTGGAAGAAAAGAAGAAACTGCCTTTCTGAATAACGGGTACAAACCATGCATCTTAAACCAATCACTGGGTATAAGTCAGATATTATGTTTTTGCATAAGTAGCTGCATACGTTTTAGGAACTTTGACCAATGGTAATTACCCTGTCCTTGGCTTATAAAACCTATACAGCGACTCAGTTGTACCATATATACTGCCTATTTTTTTATTTCACTATTTATAGTCCACACAAGGCTAAATTTGAAAAAGAAAACTGTTTTGATCGCAAAATACTCTGGAAAGGTGCCCATACATGTATATGGTATCGCATGAAGGCTTTCAGTGTTAACGAAAAAATGAAAGCATTACATGTGTCTATCATATGTAAAACTTTGTCTCATTTAGAAGTCACTGACACAAAAAAATAAGTTATACAATTTTAGCTAAAAATAGCCAATATTTATGCAACTTTAGAATGCAATTAGATGATTTAATAATTCATGTGATTATTCACCCATTTCCCAACAGTTTGCTCAGCATTAAATGTTCATGTGAGTCAATGTAATTTGTCCTATATCGGGCTGTGGGTTACTAGGCCAGGAAATGTTATAGTAATGAATGATAAATTTGCATTTTGATTATTTCTCTGTTTTTGGTCTTGTTTAAAGACCCTGTATGTCTATTCAGAGTATTGTTATGGCTGTCTGGTTGACCTTAATGTGTTCTGTTGTGGGATTGTTTCAACCCTGACCCATTTAGGGATTATGTTACACTACTTATTATACACATTTTATCTAAAGGGTGGTCCTGTGATGCTTAATCCTTTAAGGTCCGCATATTGCTTTAATGAATCATAAGGGACTCGCCAAGACTGCATTCATGCATCATGCTGACCCTACAGGGCTCCAGAGGGGGCTCCAGATACACACCATAAGGGTCAACATGATGTAAGAATGGGGCCCTGCATTTATGCATCATGATGATAGGAGAACACTATTAACAAACACAAATACCATAAGCCTATATCTCGCATATTAGCCGCCCTTACCTATGGGGAATCAGATAAGCCTCACAGGGCATTTGATTATGTCCACTTTAGTACCATATAGTATACATCTAAAAATCGGAAAAGGGTGGAAGGAGGGGGGGCAGGCCCTCTAAATATTACTTTAAGAAAACGGAAATTTTGGGCCAAACAGGGATCACAAATTCATGGTTGAGGCTAGATACAGCCAAAATAAATTATGCGCTAAAATGTATCAATATGCACTAGTGCAAGTCTTTAAAAAATGTCCTGGGTGAATGCCCCTAGATCCCCCTACTGGCCACTATAACATAGGTTAACAACATTGCTACTATCTATTTAGGGATATGAAACACATTATGATCCCTTAATGTTAAAAATTTGAACTTGGTACGGATTAAATCCATTCATTTCCCTCCTTTATTTCATAAAATGTTCAGGAGTGGATGTCATTTTTTTCCCTTGTGTCCATGTCTTGGCTACAGCCCATATTGTTTTGACTCCGAGGTTTACAGATATACCCACCCACCCCTGTAGTGACACTATAGTACATAGACAAATGCCAAGGCCCATTGATACTGTCTCTGTCATATTTCACGAGTGGGGGCTGGGGCCATATCCCACAAAGCCACAGGCTGAGTGGGATATGCCCCAACCCCCACAAGTGAAATACGTCAGAGAGGTATCAATGTAGTTGGCATTTGTGTTTATTTTTCATTTGAAGCCATTTAATGAAGGAAAATAGAACCGTACACTAGCCTATTGAATACAGCCACATTGTGTTCAATGGGGGAGGGGGGGGGGAGGGGGGGCTGTGAATACGGCTCTTCAGTGTTAACACATAAGAAATCTTGTATTCCAAAAAAAAAAAAAGTCAATGATACCTGTTGGTACATGTAGTATGCTACTCAACAATCCTAAATACTAATGCTTCCCATTGAAGACATGGCATTTTACCATTGACTGTAGGAGCAGCATAGTGAGCCTGCATCCCCTCTCCCACCCCTCCCTCCCTCCAGACACAGACATAGGCACTCTCCTTGTCAGAGACTCGTACATTCATCTCTGTCTAAACCTAATTTAGTAACTGTTACTGTACGGAAGATAGATTTTATCGATGAGCAGGCATACTCAGCTAACAAAAAACGTTTTCCAAACATTTGAAAACGTTTGAAAACATAAGTATGTATGAAGAAGATTTTCATCCAAACGTTCGCAAACGTTTGGAAAGCGTGTTTTTTTTTGTTAGCAGGGTATTTTGACTGAATGACAATTCACAATCACAAAAATCTGACAAAAATCAAGATAAGGGATAGTGAAATATAATATTCAAACAATTTTAGTTTATAGACCCATCCACTGACTCTATTACATATGTATATACACAAACCTTAATACTGTAGACTGCTATCATACCAACTATGCTCATAACAATTTGTAACACATATGAACTGTATCATCTGATTTTGGATAACTACTATCTGCCCCTGACATGTATAGCACATCGCTTACATGCCTTATGTTTAATACTAGCCTGGTTCCATGCCGTTGATTAATGACAAGAGTGTTTCCTGTGATCACTTTTAAAGGCTGTCACCTGTCAATTGATTCACACCCCTCATCCCAGAATATCACACCTCACCCTACTCCCATTCCCAAATCCTTCCGAAGGAAGTCTCTGGTAACAACCAAATGACCTTGAACTTGGGATTTTGCTGGGTCTGGGCAAACCCTGCTGGTAGCCTGGAACCAGTGGACAGGAAGCAGAATGCAGTTTTACTGCATTTTACCATCATACTTTCTGGTTCCATTTCCTGTTCCTGTCCACTGGTTCCAGGCTACCAGCAGGGGTTGCCCAGACCCAGCAAAATCCCAAGTTCAAGGTCATTTGGCTGTTACCAGAGCCAGAGTAACCTCATCCCTGTGTCCCCTGTCCTAAGACGACCATTTTACTTATACATTAAGGGCCTGGTTACGATTGAAAACAGTTATAGTCTAAGAGCACCGATTCTGAACATTCACCCTGTTTGAACCTACACAGAAGAGAGTATACATGTGTAGCCATTTATTACATACGCATGATTTTGACCAAAATTGACCACCCCTCGCCATCATGTTGCAACATGTACGCATTGGGACTACCCCCCCCCCCTCCCCCTTGTGTACATACTCAAATCACTTAGGCGCCCCCCCCCCCCCGCCTGCCTCAGATAAGCTGTCCAACAGCACAAAAATGTCAAAGGGAGTCCAAATATATTGGTCTTCCCTAAAATCCCCCCATCCCCGCCCACAGCAACAGCTCACCCCCTCTAAATTGTAAAATAAAATTTAAAAAAAGTCCCACCTCAACCCACGGATGGGGTGGGGGGCATCTCCTAAGATCATTGAGGTTGCCTCCCCCCTCCAGCCACTTTGGAAATATTCTGTTTATAAGATATTTTAACATACAAAGCAACAATTTTGAGTAGGCTTTGGTATCCATTGGACACCCCCCACTGCATCAATCCTCCCCAAATTCCTAGCTTCAATCCTGCATTTAGAGCCGCATATGTAATGGGTATGTGATCAGACAATTTTGAAAAATTTGTTAGGTATTTGGGCTCAAGAAATTATCCCATTTAGTCCAAAACAACCCAAAAAATATTTTTTGCGTACATCATGCGTATGCCAAAATGGCCCTAGAACCTCCCCCCCCCCCACCCCCATGTACGCATCTGTATGCATTTGGCTTGATCTCCCCCCCCCCCTTTGGTGCGTATGTAATTTATAGATGCCCCCTAGCCCGCACCAGATGGAAGACTGCCAGGATATACACTACAGACTGGACAATTGATTTCGCTAAAAAGTGCCCGTTGTAAGTGATTGAGGCCAACTAAAACAATCAAAAGTACTATCAAAATGCAACTCAACCCACCCGGCCTGGTTGCTCAGCCTGGTATTTAGGGCCGCTCTGTTGCAGCACTCAGTTTTTGTTATAGCGTTTATACTATTGTAGAGTTCGTCTTTATGTAATTCGATTTAAATAAGGACTCGAACCGCAGTTTTCATGTAGAGATGCAAGAACACAGGGTTTATTAGTCGTTCACCTGTACAACAATGCTAATCCTTGAAGTATATGAGGTTCGATCAATGTATGTTTAGCTTTCAAATAACTTTCTATATATCACACAGTCAGAGACCTGAGAAGGTCTGCCAGAGCAAAGGGGTGAGGACAGCTTATATACTGTCCGCCTCCGATAGGGGTGCCCCCTGGCTCCGGCCGCCCGAACTACCTTGTAGGCGTTCGATTACAATACTAATATTAGTGTCCCTACACCACCCCCCCCAGACTTCACATACGCTTACGCTTTTAAATATATGTACAATATAATATAAACTCATACAACTGAGTTTATTCTAGTAAAGCGTTATGTTACGTCGTGAACACAGTAGGGTATATAAAAATATACAAAACTAATATTATTTACATAGGTGGTAATATATCCGAACGGCTCGACACATTTCGAATGATTAAGGACACTTGTATAGTATACATACAAACATATATAGATTAGCGACTAGAACAATTTGACATCTCTCATGACAAAAAAAAACACAGGAACAAAAAACTGAAGATCCGGGCAGCCATCCTAACCTTTTTCAACATTGGTTAGGCACGAAGTACCATCCTTTCGGAAGGACTCGGGTGTGTGGTGCTCTCCTCTTCAACAGCCGTCCTGTCCCAAACTGGACAGGCACGTTCATTCGAACGGGTTAGTGGTGCTCTCCTCTTCATTCTCGTACTGCTGCCTCTGTTCTAGCTGAACAGACACGTTCTTCCGAACGGGTGAATGGTGCTCTCCTCTTCAGATGTCTGGTCACCGTATTCATCTTGCGTACTTTGGTTACTGCTGTTTGATGGTTCAGTAGACGTTCATACTACACTAACTCGTTCTCTTTCGAATATCAAATCACTCATATTTTATCACTCTCGAATCGTGGGCTCACCCTTCCTCACTCTGGTTCTTTAGCAGTTCCAGAGCGGATTCGCGGGTGCCATCCCACTCGTCCAAGAACACTCCAAATACCTGCTGGAACTTGACGTTCATAGCCTCGTTCCGGTCATTTGACTCCTGCAGGCGTTTCTGAGCCAAAGCAGTCCGTGAAGCGGCTAGCTTGGCTTCGTTCCGAATTTTATTCGTTTCGGCGGCCAGAAGCGCCTCATTGTCTTTTTCCAGGTTCGTTCTGGTTTTGGCCTCCTGTTCAACCAGAGAGCGGGCAAATAAGTTCGCCACCCCCTGGTTGTATCGGACAGCCAATTCCCTCTGAGTCTCCTGGAAGTCGTCCACTGCCTGCTGGGCTTGGGCGCACACCACTCTGTCACTCGGATCAAAATACAGATCCACCGGTCTCGTGCTCAGTCGGGGCCTATTGTCCGGAATCTGAGTCAATACAGGTTCGACACGTGCCGGAACCTTCTGTGCGCTCAATTCTGGGAAATCACCCGTCTCCGGCTCACGGGTCGGTTCTTTCCGGTCGAACCAAGCAGGTGGATTATCACTCTGCGAAGCTGACGCTGATGCCGAACTTGCTGACGAGGACAGACGTGACTCCGACCCCCCACTCATTGGTGACTGATAGTTAGTCGAATCTTTCCGTTTCTGCTGCTTCGATCTGGAGTCACGAGCCACAGCCAGGGGCTTCTTAAACTCCGAGCTTTCGGGAGAATCGGACCGAGATTTCTTTCCTTTGACGCTTGCTGGGCTGCGGCTAGCTCGCCTCTTCTCGTCAATCTTTGCCTTGGGTGGATCACCCCTCCATTCACACACTCTAGAGAATAGTTCATTCGTCATTTGAAATTTCCCTCGAGCTCTCACTAGGGCAATTCTCGCACATATCTTGCCCTTCTTGGACTCATGCACATTACAGAATGAATCCGTCTTCACGCCGATGTGCTTGAAGTCCGAAGGGATCATTCTGTTGTATTCTGTCATCACTTTGTCGTGCAGACTCATTACTTTCTCGCGCGCTGCACTCAGTCCGGGGCTATGACAAAACTTCAGATGGCGAAGCATCACACCCCTTCGGGGAGTAACGCAACCATTGCAGGTTGCGCTATCCCTCTGTCCTTTCTGATTGGCACATTCGTAGACCACTGTGTGGTGGAAGTGCCGTTCGCATAGATGTCTCAGGAACCGCATTGCTGTCGGATATGTCCTGTCCTTTCCTTTCTCCTCTATGCAAACGGTGAACGGGCAATGTCGCTCACCGTCTTTCTGATACCAACATAAGTAGGCCCAGCGCAACTTCGACTTCTGGTCTCTTATGTAGTAACTATCGGGGTATTTCGTTAGTTGTTTAAACCACTCCATATAGAAATCTGATGGCAAGGGATCGTCCTCGGTTTCCCGAATCCAATCTTCGTCATCACTTTCGCCATTCATATTTCGGGGTTCGGGGCAACCGTACGCTTTCTTGCCCTTCGCACATTCCTCAAACGAACCCAGAATGAAGTGTGCGAACTTCGCCTCACTATTCTTCCAGATTCGTTGATCTCTTTCCCGTTCTTCCTCATCTTTCGACCCCTCTTTATCCTCTCCCTCTTCTTCCTCCTCTGGTTCCTCCTCATTTGGAACCTCCATCTTCTCCTCCGGATCCTGTGTAGTTGGATCCGGATCGGTTTCCGGAGGTTCGCCACCCGAGTCCGGTCCAGACTCATCGTCCGGACTATCTTCGGGTTCTCTCACTTTGACGGCCTTCTTAGTGGCTCCTTTAATAATACTGCCGACCTTGGCGGCGGCAGCAGCCTGAACGGCAGCCATCCTTCCTTCCAGTGGATTATCACTTGAAGGATCTTTCCTGCCCACTACCTCTGTGACTTTAGCAATCACTTTCGGAGGCACAGTCATTTTTGTGTCTTTCTTAGATTCCTTCAACTTCTTTTTTTCTTTCGCTGACAGAACCGGTGTGAAGGCACCCTGGTCACTGTCAGATTCGGTGTCGGTCAGAGACTTTTTCTTCGTCTTTCCCTTCACGCCTTTACCTTTCGTTTTCTTTGGGGTCTCCTCTCCTTCGGTTTCGCTCCCTGTTGACACACCACCTTTTTGTTTGGCGGCCTTCATGATTGCTTTGCCCTTTCGGATGGATGCCAGTCGTTCTTTATGCTCAGCAGAGGTCAGTTCTTCCTCTGCCCCGGGAACATATGCCCTAGTGGCGTAGGTCCCCTCTCGAATCATCGTGCTGATGATTCCGTTCAATTTCTCCTCCGGCTCCGAACACTCCTCCAGTCGACGAAGTAATTCGTCTCCATTCAGAGTGTAGAGCCTCGGGGCGTCCGGATGCTCCGCTCGTTCTACCCAGTCTTCTGCAGTCCTGGGTTCTTTCTCCATGTCGGGTTCCCGGTACAGTACCTCTCCTGCAATATCCATTCCGGTCACCCCCATTCCAGTATGGTCAGTCAATACATGGGGTAGGTTCGGAAGGCGATTCTGTCGATATGCGATTTCGCAATCGAACATCGCCCTTCGGAACGGCTGACTCACTTGCAGTCCAGCCTCAGTTCGGTTGTAAAACAGGAGCCATTCGGATGGCAGTGCTGAGTACTCTGTCGGGGATAGGAAGTGTCGAACGCAGTCCCTAGTGGTTGCGTCCCAACACTTTCGGTCTCCTTCTAAGATCCGGTCGTGAATATGGACTTCCCGACCGTCGTACCTTGATTTAAAGCCATCCAGATTCGGTTCGAGCAGCGGCTCGTCCGATCGTTCCAGGATTTCTTCAATCTCCATTCCTTCCATTCCCATGCTACTCTCCTCTGCTTCGGATTCATTCAATGCACTTTCTTCGTTCTTGGTAACTGGCGACATCGCCTCGGTCTCCATAAATGCTTCGGACACCTCGTCGAGGGCCGATCGTTCGGAATGAGAGCCAGACGCCGAAGCCATCGTGACACTCAAAAAGTTCTTTCACTCGATAATAAATGAATGACAGGTACCAGGACCCTTTCTGCGGGATCCTGGCGACTTCACCCACCTGCTATACACCGAGTTCACTTTCAAACAGTCTTTATCTCCTCGCTTTTGTGCTCTGATACGCTTCCCCTTGCTCTGTCCGGCGAACCGTAAACAAATATGGCGGATTGCTGACCCGCGTCGACCTTTGCGCACGCGCGTCGGTCTCGCGAGATACCGCGCATTCGGCGAGACTTCAGTTTTCCCGCGCTTGCAAAATATAAACAATCATTCATCCTTCCCGCGCGTCACGCATTACGATCAGGTAATTATAGCACTGATACCCTCACCGCCCTGTCGAATTCATCTCGAGTCGTTATGGATCTAAATACGGATAGCAACTACTAATCCGCCGGATTATCCGTCCATTACCCACTGGCACATTCACAGGTAAGTTTGTTGGATTTCTGACTTTTATCGTGATCATTCCTACATAGAAGATGAATTACCCGGTTACCCCGGTAATTATGACAATATTTAACTGATTACATCGTTGTGTTTCAGGTTAGGTAACAGCACCCCTCACCCTCAACCTAGGGCTGCGACGAACCCCTACTGGATTCTCTTTACACCTGACATTCGGAGAGGTCTTCGCCTGTTCCCTCGTAGCCACAGAGGGGACAGTCCTTCTCTTCCTGTCTACACCTGCCGAGACATTCTTTGTTTTCTCCGATCTCTTTGGAGATGATTTAATTTGCACCGCTTCCTTCCTCACCTTCCTGGGTCTACCCGGACCCCTCTTCTCGATTACTTTATCTAACTCCCTTTTCATCTCCTCCTTCTCCTCTTGTCCCATCTTGAACATTTCCGTGGAGTACTCTCTCCCCTTCCATGGTTTCAACCGGGCCACATTCGATTTCTGATTCCTCCCGAAGGTATCTCTCATCAGGACTGTATCATCACTTACTCTCTGGGTAATCCCCCACGGACCATCCCAATTATCTCTCAGCTTGATGCCAACCAGAGGTTCGTGGTATCTCGCTACTAAGTCCCCTACCGCAAACCGCCGAACCTTCAGATTAGTATCATAGCCCACTTTCTGCCATTTAGCTGTCTTTCCTAATTCCTTTCTTACTAATTCGTACGCCTTCCGGAATTGTTCCTTCAACGCCTCCACAAACATGATCTGACACGGGACATCTGGATTCATACCAACTACTCCGAACACTAGGTCCGCTGGCATAATCAGATCCTCCCCGAATACTAACAGATTCGGAGAGCAGTTCGTACTCGCATGTACCGTGCTATTATAAGCATGGCAAACGAAGTCGCACTGTTCATCCCAATCATCCATCTCTTGATTTACTAAACTCTTCAGGACCTGTATTAGGGTACGATTGAATCTTTCCACCTGACCATCACTCTGTGGTCGATACGGATTGGTTCGGGTCTTGCAAATGGCCAATTGATGACACATTTCCTGCCATAGATTCGATTCGAACTCTCTCCCTTGGTCGCTATGCAACATCAGAGGCACTCCCAAGTACAGTATCCATCCCTTCACTAACATTCTAGCACAAGTTGCTGCTTTGTGATCCTTCATTGGGAATACCTTCGTATACTTCGTATAGTAATCCGTTACTACCATCATACATGTATTTCCTTCCGGAGTTGTCACAAATCCTGTGATTATATCCACTGCCACTCTTGCGAACCTTACTCCAAACAGTTCCTGGGTTAAGGGCATTTTACCCAACCCAGGCCCGGGCTTGCTCGTACAACATTTCGGACAAGTGTCTATCCATCTCAACAGATCCGTACTCATACCTGGCCAGTAATACATTCTAGCCAGCCTTTCCAGAGACCGTTTTCTCCCAAAATGGCCACTGGTCCGATGCCCATGGCAAAAGAACATTATATCCCTTCGCATGGCAGTAGGAATAAAGATCTGTCTCGACTTATTTCCCAACGCATTCGTCTTCCACCTATAGATCAGTCCATTTACCACCTCTAACTCTGTCCATTGAGCTATTAGTCGCCTCATCTCCCTGTTCTCCAACGATATTGCTGGCCGAGTCGGGACCCTTCCTTCTACAAGTAACATCTTCAGACGGATACTATTCGCATCTCTCTCCTGGAAGCTCTTAATGGAGTTCTCGTCCCATTCTAGTATCATGGGTTCGAGATCTCTAAAAGGCTTTCGGACTCCTGCCAACACGGCATTATGCTTCCCACAATCATCACATCCGTCATTCTGACACTTCCTCACCGGGATTCGCGACAACGCATCAGCGTTTACATGCTTAGCCCCCTTTCTATGCTGAATTTGGCTATGGTCCAATCCGAACTCAGATAGGTGTGCCAACCACCGTCCTATCATACCTTCCGCGTCCTTAAAGTTTAATAACCACCGCAGGGAGGAATGATCCGTACGTAAAGTAAAATCAGATCCCCACAAAAAGTGCTTATATTTCTTTGTATATACTACCACTGCCAATAATTCCCTCTTTGTCGTACAATAATTTCTTTGTGCCTTACTCATTGTATTGCTTGCAAATGCGATTGGAACCTCTTTCCCATCTTGGACTTGAGACAAAGCTGCCCCTATACTTTCATTGCTCGCATCAGTGTCTAATATGAAATGACCGTCCGCAGTGGGGTATTTCAAAACCGGTGTTTCCACGAACAACCGTTTAATCAGTTCGAATGATTCCCCTTGCTCTTTCCCCCATGGGAACTTCTCCTTACGTCTCCCTGGGGTCCAGTGCGACAGACATTGTATTGGATAACTTATCCGGGAGTATCCTGGTAAGAAATCTCTATAATAAGAACAAAATCCTAGGAAGGATCTTACTTCTTTCGGTCCTTTAGGAATGCTCCAGTCTGTTACAGTCTTAACCTTCTCCGGATCAGCCTTCACCCCATCTGTTGAGATGATCCGTCCTAGATAGTTAATACTCTTCTGAAACATATTACACTTTTTAGCTTTCAGCTTTAACCCATTCGAGATTATTCGCTGCAACACCAACTTCAGGTTCTCCAGGCATTCCTCGAATGTCTTTCCGAATATGATCACATCGTCCAGATATACCAGACATTTCTTCCACAATAAGTCACTCAGTAAAGTCTCCATCATTGCTTCAAACGTGGCCGGAGCATTACAGAGTCCGAATGGCATCACGTTATACTGGAACAACCCTACATGGCTCGAAAACGCAGTTTTCTCCTTGTCTTCTTCTTTCATTCCTACCTGCCAATAACCAGACTGCAAATCAATCGTACAAAACCATTTATTTCCTCCGAGGGAATCAATGGTCTCATCTATCCGGGGGAGCGGATACGAATTCTTTTTAGTCAAGCCATTCAGTTTTCGGTAGTCTATACAGAACCGGATACTCCCATCCTTCTTTGTTACCATACATACTGGACTACTCCAAGGGCTGGTGCTCGGAGTTATCACTCTTTCCGCCAACATCTTCGTAATCTCTTCTTCCGCCACCACTTTCTTTGCTAGCGGAAGACGTCTATATGGTATCTTTACTGGATTCGCCCCTTCTGTGTTAATTGAGTGCAGGACTCGATCCGTTCGTCCCAACGGCTCTCCGGGCCGCGCAAAGGCTGAACTACACTCAGTTAACATCTCCCTCAGGGCTTTCCTCTGTTCCTCCGTCTCTACTCCGGATCCCTCTATTAACTTTTCCAATCCTTCTTCCATTACTTCATTTTTCGGGACTAGTCCACTTCCATTCTCAAAGCTACTGGTGACCGCTTCCGCGGATATCACTTGTCCCACTACAGTGCCTTTCTCTAGGTAGATGGTTTTCGAACCCGGGTTCGTTATAGGGGCCACCCCCCATGCTATGTTGCCTATCAGGGTGTCGGCTGACTCCAAACCCTTCTTTCCCAACACTGTCACATTAGGTTCGAAAACCCCCGGAACGCCCCTCTTCATCCTACTGGAGGCTATTAACACATCACATGCCATTCCGGGAGGTATTTTTACCGTCTGTACCACACTCGCTACTCCACTAACTTCTCGTGCCAGGCATTGTATCCTGTCTATGTAGGGACGATTTACTTTCAACATTCCAGTGATGGGGTCCTATTTTACCCCATATAAGGAAGCGAAATCCATCCCAATGATACCATCATCCTCTATCCCAGCGACAGTAGGGGAAATGATATATTCCCTACCACCCACCAAGATGATCATACAAGTTCTACCAAACGTTCGTATCTTGCTCCCATCAGCCGCACATGCATTTACCCTCGTTGTGAGGTCATCATCCATGTTCGACACCAGATCGTAGAATCTTTTCGACATAGCGGAGTGGCTAGCTCCGGTATCCAACAAAAATTCTCCCATTCTGCCGTTTACAGATACGGACACATACCATCTCTTTCCTCCCATCATAGAGGGATTACTTGCGAACCTTTTGATGTCGTCTGCCATGTCAAAATTGAATCCGAATCCTTTCAAATACTCCAGACACGGATGACCTTGGGGAAGGCGGATCCCCCCGATCCTGGATAGTTCCTCTACCCAACCTTCCTCTCTATTGGTGATCGGTTTCCCTTCTTTGCTCTCCCTGGCAACTGTCTCACCAATACCCCCAGCCCCACATGTTTTCGGCTCATCAGCATTTCCCATGCTGCTGGGCGGATACATTACAGACTCCTCAATCGCGTTCGTATGGATTGTATCCTGGCATACTTTATTCGGGGTCGTCAGCTTGCCTTCACGGACAACCCCCTCTAATTTCCCGTCTCCTCTCTCTTTCTTTCTCTCCAAACTGGTTTCTCGGCCGTACATTCGGCTGCGAAATGTCCGGTCTCCTGGCACCTGAAACACTTCACCGTTGCTCGATCTAGCTTCGGTCGTTTCTGATAGTCCAACAATCCTTTCATTTCTTCCATCATGGCCATTAACCGTTTCTCATTCTCTGATGACGCTCCTAACTGGGGGGTAGGGATGGGCTTAGAGCTTGCCTCTACTGGCTTCTCTTTCTCGGGTGGTTTACTACCATTTTTCTTCCACCGATTCTTTCGATCCCACTTATCTCCCCCTATTGCTGCAATTCTTTCCTCATCCGAACCAGCGTCCGAATCGCTTTCCTCTGGAGCAGCCGTATGTGCAGACGCCACTCTTTGGTTGGGTACGAACCCAGAAAGTAGTCGTTTCTTCTTTTCATGCTGATCGATGGCCAAAAAGAAGTCTACCATTGAGGATCCTCGCCCCCATTCCTTCTGGACGAGTTCAGCATGGGACGGATCCCTCAGTCCTTTTATAAAGTGTGTGAAGAGTTCATCCAAGAAATATTCATCATCCCGTCTCCAATAAGGTCGAGCCTTTTGCAATAATCTTTGAAGCTCTAGTCCGAATACTTTCGGAGACTCTTTTGGTTTCTGTGTTCGTACCTGGAACTCCGACCAAGGATCATTCGCGGACAGCACCCCAAAAATGTGTGTGGCGGCTGCCACCAATTGGTCATAGTTTCCATCTTCCCCATACGTCTCTCGCCAATCATCTACAGCTATTCGTCCCGGACCCTCACTCAACCATTTAATGAGAGGACCCAAGGAAGCCTCCTTGTCCCACCCATGATAACGGTTATCGTCGCAAAAGTCTTGGTAGCTTTCCTTCCAATTCTCTCCATTGAACCGTCGGGGGGTTCGAACAGGCTTCCGGGCACTGTTCTGACTCCATACCAGTCTATCAGACTGCCTCCGGCTCCATTCCATTATTTCTGACTCATCTTCCCGGGTCCGACTGCAACAGTCTATCCCCATTCCTTGTATACAAGGATCGGATTCCACTATGGCAGCAACCCTCGGGCCCATAGATGATCGTTTTGTCAACCTCCTCGGGGCAGGGACCGGTCTTGGTGCCCCTCCTCTTGGATTTGGCTGAGTTCGTTCAGGACTGGGGGGGTAACCTCCGTACGAACCAGGGTTCGGCACAGTTCCGGCTCCTCCTCCCAGATTCGTTCCGGGGTTCGGAGCACCACCTGTCCCCCTGCTCGGAATCGATCCACCCCCTTCATTATAGGACTGATGTCCTTCGTTCGATCCGGCTCCGGGTAATGGTGCCCGATACTGGTAGGTTATATTATATATCGGTGGTGGTGGTACCGTATAATTATGTCCTGCCAGCGTGTTGTCCGCAAAGGGATGCAGAGAGCCGTAACTATGGTTCATTCGTTTGGGTGGGGCCTCGCTCGTCATATCATGGGTGCTAGAGATCTCCTTCTCCTCGGTTCCCCCATACGTGACTTTACGATAAGTCTCATTCGGGACAGTCCCTCCCTGGGTTCGTTCATACTTCCCCTCCGAAACAACCCCCCGTGTTTCGATGGGCTCTACCGTACTCAATATCGGACTAGGTGTGGATGCAACGTGTTTAGGTAGCTTGGCTCCCTCATTCATTGTTTCCCGCCTCCTAGTCTCTTCTTCTTTGCGGATCTCCTCTATCTGACTCTGATAAGCCAGGTAGGTATCATTGATTTCATCTTTCTTTTTCTGGATATTTTCGAGGTCAGCCTTCATGTCGATTCGAGCTTGCTTCAACGCCTCTCGTTCTTGCTCGAACTGTTCCCGCAGGGCCTCGCCAGCTTTCTCTTCCTTCGAATAATCAGCCTTGATTTTCTTGACCCTTTTGGATTGTCGCTCGATTTCGCTTTCATAGGTATCCCGAAGATCACGACTTCGGCGAGCCTCTTCCTTCTCTTTCTGGAGTTGAGCTTGCTCCTCGGTCAGACTGTGTTGAGCAATCTTAACCTTCTGTTGGACCTTGGCCAACTGAGAAGTTTCGAGAGCCAACTGTTCACTTATATATTTCCTATCCGCTTGGATTCTGGATTTTACTTCACTCAATTCCGCTGCTTCCTTCTGGTTCTGTGCGATTACCCTTGCCTTTTCGTTGGCCAATCGGATCAAATCCTCATTCATGGCTGTATGCCGATCCCTCATTGACTCCTCTTCTGCTTTCAATTTCTCGCAGTAGGCGTCATAATCAGGGACCTGTCGACCTCTTCTAGACAAGTCTCGTTCCATATGTCCGAGGTTCGGTTCGGAGGGAAGCATGTCCGCCCATGGGTTCCCTCTGAACGGATTGGTGTTCGGCACTGTTCTGGTAGGAGGAAATTCTCCCGGAGTTCGAAAAATCAGACTCCTCTTTCGAGATTTTTTATTCTCTGGGGTATGCATTCGAGAGGCAATATCCCAGATTTCATTTATTTGGGCGACTGTGTAGTCCAGTTCCCCATCTTCCAGCTCGGTTCCCGATCCTTCATCCCCCCCGTTCCTTGACTGAGCCTCTGCCAGGGTCAGTCCGCTATCTTCTACATAAAAATCCTGGTCACGGCACCAGTGTAGAGTTCGTCTTTATGTAATTCGATTTAAATAAGGACTCGAACCGCAGTTTTCATGTAGAGATGCAAGAACACAGGGTTTATTAGTCGTTCACCTGTACAACAATGCTAATCCTTGAAGTATATGAGGTTCGATCAATGTATGTTTGGCTTTCAAATAACTTTCTATATATCACACAGTCAGAGACCTGAGAAGGTCTGCCAGAGCAAGGGGGTGAGGACAGCTTATATACTGTCCGCCTCCGATAGGGGTGCCCCCTGGCTCCGGCCGCCCGAACTACCTTGTAGGCGTTCGATTACAATACTAATATTAGTGTCCCTACACTATCATAATTACTTGCAATTTTTATATAATACATTATAAATAAACCCCTTGATCATATAATTCAATATGTGAGGGACACCAGTGGAAATCAGCAAAGGTCGCAAATTCGTGAGAAAACAAGCTGTGCAACCATAGGTTGCGGCAGAGTCCCATATGAGTACATAAAACGGTGTATGGAGAGTGAGTCACATGCCCATTTTTGTATTGACTTTAAGTGAAGCATCTAGCAGGCCTATCACATCACATGGTCCCCTTTCTTCCCCAGCAGGCATTCCGTACTGGGACTGCGGACCAGACACAGCTAATCCACACCTGGGCGTAGATTAACGTGCTTTTTAACTCCAGTAGAGCCCCAGGAGGAGATACCTGCTCCTATCATAGCAATCTAGTGGCTGCAGTGAGGGACTTTGCGACCTGACGATCTGGGCCTTTTTCCAGGCGACCTTCCGACCTAATTAGTTATTCATGGAACTTTCAACAGAATTGACAATAGGATAAGGGTCTTAAAAAGTGACATTATTAGCCGTTACTGTGCACTGTTAGAAGTGAATGTAGTTGAGCAGTAACATCTACTGTAGTTTTACAGTATATGCTACGGTATTGATATACATGGTTAGTCGGATCTACTGTGGGTTTACTGTATAAAGAATTGGTGATATAGTTTTAAAACCAACACAGCCGAAGGCCGGTGAGCAGGTCCACAGGGCCCATACGGACCGAACCTGGGCTTTCTACAATGTGGCAAACCTCCTTATATATTAGTATGTGATCTAGTGCAGTCACTTATGCCTCTGAGCTTATGGACGCTCTGTCAATGTATATAATTATATGGGGGAATCCTGATTCTGTCTCTGATTTGTGATCTCAAAAAGTAAGTGAATACACAGTAACCAGCTCTGACTATAGCAAAGTAAAATATATGTTGTTAGAGGCTGAATTAACATGGAATCTATGGTAGCTGAATTAACATGGAATCTATGGTAGCTGAGAGCGCAGTTGACTTTCTCAGACCAGACTTATACGCGCCTATATATGATAGTCTCACTCAGCTTAATATTACCCTGGAGTCAGCATGGCTCTTAAACGGCCACAGCCCACGGAGGCAGATGACATGTCCATGAACATCCAACTCACGTAAGTAAAACAGATTTTTTTAAATTAATCTATAAATTATCAATTCCTATTTATTTTGTTATATCAGATGTATTAGGAGAGAGGCTCGATTTGCTAGTGTTTGCATGTTCGCTAGTACTAGTACGAATAGTAGTACGAATAGTAGTAGTGATGTTGCCGATTTTTAGGCATTGATCAAGCCTCCCCTATACCTTTTGTCACTTCCTGGGGAAAATGTTCTTATACACCAATGTAATGTAGGCTGTGTCTCAGGCCTTTGGGCCAATGTGAACGTCTATGACCGGGTGCAATTTATGACCAGGTGAAATCTATGACCGGCATGAAAGTAAACAAGTTTATTTAGGGAAGATGTACATAGAAATGGCTGAAAAAGAGTTAATGGATGTATTGAAACGTTACAATACTCATTATATTTTCATAGTTTCTATAATTATATCTCTATTTTAACACATATAAAATAGGAAAAGTCCATCTTATAAGGTCATAGACATCACTTTATAAGTAGCATTCATTTTAAACACCTACATTGCTGAAAGGAAGGGGGAATAATGACAGCTATCCAAGTAAATGTATGCATCACATATCGTAGAAATTTTGTTTAAAATGTCTCACAACCCATGTAGTGATTCACCTTACTCTTCTGGGTCTCACGCTACATACATGGCTGACTTCCCGCCTCTTTATGATACGTATTAATTTTGATATGCTATTGGATAACGAGTCCTCCTGGGGTTATTTAGTACACACACCCCAGGAGAATCGGAGGACCAGGCCCAACAGCAAGAGCATGGGGACATCTGAAGTGTGAATGACTATGGTTACCTGCTGGTTATGATCTCTAAAAAGTATTCCTCCTCCTTGGGCTCAAGCATTGTCTTCATGTCTGTGTCAAATAGGTATTCCTTCTTCTTGGGCTCAAACGTTTGTAGTGCCATAGGGTAAACTGTCCCTGAGCCCCCCCCCCCCCCCACATGACAAGTACCTATAGTGGCCCATGTATACATACCTATATACATCAGTCTTTATGGTTATAATATTTCCAAATTTTGTAATACAGGTATGAAAGAAGAGACAATTATGAACCAATATCACAGTTTATATTCTCCATAGGGTAGTCACAGTTTTTTCTACAGTGTGCCAAACATGACATTTCTGTGTGACATGTAGCCCTCTTCTCACTGGTAGCTTTCAAGAAAAAGACTCTGTATACCTCAACAGTGTGCCTATATTTTTCCAGTAAGATCCAAACCTTTACCTTGTTTCCCACACATATTACCTTTACATTAACATGCCATCTTTATTCGGTGAAAATCCTATATTAATTAGATGATTTTTACTGATCGATTCTCACCACTACAGGAGTACCTTAAGTAGCCCAGGTACTCAACCATAAGTGGCCCACCAGCAGTATAGGTTATACTATGCTAGGTGTAGGGTGAGATGATATTTGAAGATTCGAACCCAATGAACAAAAAGATGTTATATATTATGCGGATAAAGATAGAAAAGAAAATAGCAGAATTACTAGACATTTAGTCCATGGCCTTCTCTTACCTCTTTGGTTCCACCCTTTTCCATATATATATATATATCTAAGCACAGGCTTACTACATGGTTTTTAGTTTGGCCCCTCTCTTGGTCCTTACCGACATTCCAAAACATATGATATCACGACAGTAAATCAAACAATAAGAAGATTAAAATGGCCGTATTTTCCCAATTAAATGATGGTTGTTGTGACTGGCTTCTACGAGCAAGTTTTACTTTTGAGAGAGTTTTAGACAGTGTAAACATTTGTGAATATGTGTCCTATGATGAGCTATATCCTATTGATGTAGCACGGTACATCATATTGATATACATGATTATATCATATCATTATCATTTTGAATTATTATGATATACATAATTATTATATCAGGTTTGATATTTAACCAATAATGTATGGCAAACAGGGTCACGAGGGGGTGTATCGTAAGATATCCGCACAATATCCGATATCCATGCGATACACCCCCGAGTGACCTGTTAGCCATACAATATTAGGTTTATCATACCATTACATTAACTCCTTACTGCATCATGCCAATCCTATGGTGTTGATACACTCCCAAAGGGTCGGCATGATACCCAATGTTAGAAGTGAACCAACTGACCAGGGCACACAGGCCGTGTACTCACGTCAGTGGCCGGCCGCGGGCAGGCAGCCCCCTGCCGCAGTCCGACTCCCCCCCCCCCCGCAGGTATGGTCCTAGTAACAGACCCTCCCCCCCCCCCCGCCTAGGCCCCCCCTGCGCCGCCCCCCCTGCTCCCCCCCAGCAGTGCTACAGTAGGCTATACGAGGGTACTCACGCCGCGTGACTTTTTGTTTTTATAACTAACTGCTCCCCAGCAGACTTGAATATATCCAGCGTTTCCCTCCCCATGCACCATGGCCAGAAATGCTTAGCGGCTAGCACGTTCGCCTCACACACCAAGGGTCCCCGGATCGAGTCTGGTTGGAAACGTACCATTTTTAAAGTGCGTATATATATATGTAAAAGAATGGCCGTATAATTATTTTAGGGAATAGGTAAGTAAAGTCCAACTTCTACCTTTACAGTAAAAAAAAAATTATAAAGAAATATTGAATTTCAAAGAAATTATACCAAAGAAAGTCCATGGGGCTGAAAATCTGCCTATAGACTCCTTGTTTCGCCCCCTTCTGTTACCAGCGTCTGGGTGGGGTAGTATGTAGAGCATTCGACTTGAACTCTTGGGGTACCGTGGTCGAATCTCCATGAAACTGCGGATTTTATGGGTGACGAAATTTCGGAATTGCTCAGAACCACCGGAAGAGTGCCTATATCCACCGGAATAGTGCCGATATCCACCGGAAGAGTGCGGATATCATTAGATATCAGCACGGGGATATCACCTAAAAAGCACGATGAGTCACCCGATCGTATAATGAAGAAATATGTATCATATGGATATAGCATGATATATCATATCCATATGGCATGATATGTCATTTTAAACTAGCATAAAATATCATATTGATATATATAATTATATCGTATTGATATAGAATAATTGCATGATATACAATTCCGTAATCGCATGATAATTGATATTGAAATAGAATTATATATCATGTCGATATAGCATGATATCAGGGACGTTAATGGCTTATTCTGCACCTGTGGTCATCACGGTGATAGTAAATATACCTTTTCAAATTCAATTCAAGTTAAAAGGTTTTCCATTGTTGGCAATCATACAATGTTGGTTCATGCACATTATTGGGCTAAAACATCCTCGCAATAAACAAAGCTTTATATACTATTAAATTTGCACCTGGGATACAAAGGAAGTTCCAGGAACACGAATAAATGCCATTGTATCTGATACAAGTTCCAGGAACATTAATAGATACGATTGTAACTGATACAAGTTAACTTGCTTGCTGCAACTTAGTCAATGTCGTAGCCAGGACTATCACCCTAGTTATGGCTTGTACACATAGACAAGTAATTATAATAAACAAATATGACAGATAACCTTGCTTACTTTCTTTGCATAGAAATCAATATTTTATCAAAGTCTACTTGACAGGAAATGTCTAAAATTTAACTTTTCGGCTTATGTACTGGCGGGTTCATTGAGTTAGTCCACTCAAAACATAAGAATAAAACCACTATCATTATAACAAATGAAAAGTGGCGACAGGCTACAGACTAAATGACTTCTTATACGTGTCACTGATAGAAAACCTTTTTCACTATAACTATAAATAAATCACTTAAAAATGTTTCCTATTACATGTACATTCCCTTTCCCATGGACTTGACTTCCATGTTCACACTTTCACCTTTGTCTTACTGAAATCACCAATTGTATACTGCCATGTGTAGGGAGGCAGAAAATGAACAGAGCATATCTATATAATTATACAATATTGTAATATGTAAGTATTGATATAAGTCTCATGATGAAATAACCAATGCATCGCAAGAAGTACATGCTTTTGAAATAAGCAAGGATACAGATACAGATCTGCTGATGTGCCTGCATGTGGTAGATATAGTGCAATTGAGTAGCTGTATAAGTGATATAAGCCAAGAAGCTAGTTGTCCAAGCTGTCAGCCATGGATAATTAACATTGTTCAAAGCTTATAACAGCTCTTCACGCATATTATCTGAATTACACATACAGTAGGAGAGTATGCTCTTCATACAACGTTGTATGGAATATAAAGTCAAACCATTTATTTTGTTCTCTCAGCCAAATGTGGTGAAAGCAATTATATATAATCTCATTCACAAAATGTAACACATATAGAATTATGTTATGTCCAGCATGTACAGTACAACTATATTGTTTTTCACCCTGCAAGGGCCCGTAACTAGGGGAGGGGGTGGTCAGTTCGAACGAATCCCCCCCCCCCCACCACACACACAGAAAAGAAGTAGAATCACTGTAACTCCCGACGTGATCACTGAGGTAACTCCCCCCAGGACTCTAACGAGACTCCTTAACATTAGCAGGACTCTAAAATAACTTTATAATGACTCTATAAAGACTCTGTTCTAAGACTCCCTGATGATTGGGAGTCACTTTAGAGTTGTAGGGAGAGTTACCTCAGTGATCGGGGCTGGACTCCCATTTGAGAGTTACAGTGATCCTACTTCTTCTCTCTGTGCAGCCCTGATGGACCCAAAAGTCCCATCTCATTCTGAACATGTTCACCCTTTAAGGACGGCTTAATGCCTGAATGCATCATGCCCTTGATCGTCATGATGCATGAAATCAGCCATGGCAAGTAACCCGCCAGAGCTGCATTCAAGCATCTTGCCGACCCTACAAATGTCATCTTTGATGATATGCTGTCCTTGATGGGTTAACACGCTTTCTGTGTACCAGTAGCTTTTGCACAAACCATAATGCCTGTCTATTTAGTGATTTACCACAAAAGGTACACATCAAGTAATATTCAGGTTACTAGTGTAGAATAGGGGCACATTCAAACATTCAAACATGTAAAAACTACCCGGTAATGTCGCCTTGCTATGTTCATTGTACCAATGTACATGGGCGTCAATAGGTGGATGGTTAAAATTTGAGTAGGCAGGTGTATTCAAAACATATAAATGCATTGGTACACTTGTCACAGCATTGGACTGACAAAAGAACTGAGTATAAAGACAGTAGACAACTTGTCTATTCTCTATTACACGGCATGACTAGACCTAAGTGAAAAGAGTCAGTCTGACTATGTAAATTAGGTCAAGGTGACCTCTGAAAGAGAGTCAGTCTGACCTTTCAAAGAGAGTCAGTCTGACCTTAGTAAAAAAAGTCAAGCTGACCTTATAAAAAAAGTCAAGCTGGTCTTATAAAGACAGTCAATCTGATCTTTTAATTAGTGTGAGCCTGACCTTAGAAAAAGAGTCAGATTCACATTCTAATAATGATTATTCTGACCTGGGAAATAGAGTCAGCCTGACCTTGGTAACAAAGTCAAACTGACTGTGTAAGAGGCCCTTACACCCTCTGCCCAGCCCCTGTTCTTGACTCTCCCACCATATTAGGTTGAATATATGGACAGTTTCAATGTGTCCAGCGCCCCTATATATAGGGCTGAGTACCTGCCCCTGCTTGACTCCGACTGCCGCTGAAGGGGTACCGAAACCTGTGCCTTTAAGGATAGGAAGGAGAGAAACAGTGAAAAAGGGGTATCTTTTGTCGCTGGTTGTGGTACACATGGGGGGGTGGGGGGTTCCAACTGCAAGTGATCCAGCTCAGCATGTCTGAGAAAAAGTCATCATACTCAAACACTACAACATATAACAACTAATAAATGATACACCCATATCAAAAAAGGCTTCCCCCTGTATACCTGCTACATATTAGAGGCATGAATTGTTTGAGAATAGAGAAATCTAGGCTAGTTGACCTGACATTGGGTTGTCTATAAAGCCTACAATCAGTCAGTTAGTGAAACCTCTTAAGGGTAGTTCCACTAAATCTAAAAAAGGAAATGAATAAAATGTTATGTGCTGTATAAACTTACAGATGGAGCATTGAGGGAGCTTCATTGCTTGTGGTTGAAAAGAATATTTTAGATTGTCTCTTATTAGCACTCTGCCCCATTGAACCCTACAGTAACTAGCTCCCCAAACTGCCATAGATGGCACCACTGTATTGGGATCTCACCACGCCATATCCATTTGGCTCCTGAACTAAACCAAAGTATGCACGAGTCTTACACTAGGGTGAGTAACAATTCTGCCCTCCTCTATGGTACACATGGACTAATAGTCTATCTAGCAGACATTGTACTCATAGCTAGATGGTATCATAGATAGAATGTATCGGTATTACCAGTTTAGCATTTTCGTTACCCAGTTTTTAAATTATTTTTTATCAAGCATTATTAACTTCTCGTAAAGATTAGAAAAAATTCATTAGGACGATTTGCCTTACAAAACCCACTACCTGACTTGGGTGACCCATATAAATGATTAACATGAATATCCAGATACATAGAAACCATGATTGATTGACAATTTTATTGGTAATGACTATTAAACATGTTACACCCTTTATAAATATGATAGATAACGTTTTGACGTTGTGGTCCAATACTCCTTACTATCCAGTAGCTTAAATATTTTAAAGAATAGGAATAGAACAGACATTGAGCCTAGCTATCATGAATTGCAGACACTGTTTCCCCAAACACCGGCTTTAAGTGTTTGGCCTTTAGTGAACGTAAGGCAAATAAAAGTAAAAGTAGAGTATATTAGCATATTGAAGACAAGCTTTGACAAGGTTCCTGACGCTCACACGGTGATGGTGGGATAATGAGATCTGGGCCTCAATGCATTGGCTATCATGCATGATGGCGCATGTACGTGTACACTTGTATTGGAATTGCACGAAAAGGGTAATTTTGCGCCCCCTTTAGATTATCATGTTGCCCTATGTGGGAGAGGTAAGTTTTGTGATTTGGGTGTACTATATATAATAGGGTCTTGGGAAATTTTGGTTGAAACCAAACATATTCAGCCTCTTCGGGATGGATGGGAGGGGGACGAGGCCCTGTACAATCACTATCTGTGTCATAACCACTATCTGTGTCAATAACATATAGAGGTCGACCATCTAACCGCTATCTGTGTTTAAAAAAAAAGCTATATGTGTCAAATTAAGTGTATCAACAAGGTGTTAGATGTGTCAAAATGGTTTGGTAGTGACTTTGTAACACATCAGGTTTGTGGATGTGGAACACCTGTAGGGAGTTTGGGTCAGAAGCCTAGGAGGGCCAGATCTAAAAAAACGTGAAAAATGAAATAAAATCTTGAAAAATCTTTCTTCGTAATAGCCAAATTTGCAAGAAAATGGAAAAAAATACATGAAAAAGTTTAATTTCCCAATAGATTACCCATTTTAGGAGAAAAAGGTAAAAAATCATGAAAACGTCAACTTTTTGTAAAAATGCCCACTTTGTGGAGAAAAACTTCAAAACCTTGAAAAGTCAATACCTTCTTCTAAAAATAGCCAAATTGGCGAGAAAAGGGGAAATAATCACAAAAAAAAAAGATTTCACAGGTTAGGATAACCAGGAAATGCAGGAAAGGTCAGGTAAGGTCAAAATATTCTAAGAGCACAGGTGTAGGTCAATTGTAGGGCAGGACATCAGTCTAGGGCAGGGTATAGTGGTAATAATACTCCCATGTATATATTTTTATAACCTTAATTCTGGCCAATTCTGTGAGAAAAGTGTCAAAAATTGATTTCTAGAAAATTTGGGGAGAACCGCGTGAAAAACTTGGAATGCAAAAAGGACATGGTAAAAATGCAATTTTCCAGAAAATGGCTGCTGTACAGCCACTAACACGTATAATCTTAAAAAAGACAGATTTCCATGTAAATGGCCCAATTGGCAGGGGAAAAAACACAAAGAAGTTGACTTTCCCGAAAATATTCAATTCGGCGTGAAAAATTGCGAACATCCCTGAAAAAAAAAAAATTGGAAAAAGGGAAAACTTCATAGAGGATGTGATTTTCCTGAAAATGGCCAACTCTGTGAGAAAAGTGTCAAACAGTCCTATTTGTTATTGTTGACATCAGTTCTTTGGTTATAAAAGTTTAAAAAAACGTTACAACGAACTTTCAAACATTAAGCCTTGACACAGATAGCGGTTACTCTGCCAACCACTATCTGTAGTAACACCACTATCTGTATCAACCTTACTATTGGGTAGGTAAGGATAACCAGGAAATGCAGGAAAGGTCAGGTAAGGTCAAAATATTCTAAGAGCACAGGTGTAGGTCAATTGTAGGGCAGGACATCAGTCAAGGGCAGGGTATAGCGGTAATAGTACTCCCAAGTATATTTTATAACCTTAACACAGATAGTGGTTGCTCTACCAACCGCTATCTGTAGTAACACCCCTATATGTATCAACCATACTTTTGGGAGCCAGGCAATGCAGGAAAGGTCAGAAATCTCCCTGGAAATCTCGTCCCCTAATTTCCCCCCACTCTCATCCACAAAGAGAATTCAGCAATCCACAGGGGGTCAGGGGCGTGCAATTTCTGGGGGGTGAGGGTGAGGGGGGTAGGTTGTTTGTACAGGAGGGTCGTTGAATTTTAGTGTGGGCATAGCAAAATTGTCTGGCCTCACACACCCCAAGAGTGATCCACTTTTTTTCTCAAGGGGTCCGAATTTGCCCCCCCCCCCGTTAAACAATGACCACCCCCCCCCCCCCCCCGTGTCCGAGAGTCTTTGATAGAAATTTCTCATATGACACAGATAGCGTATATTGACACAGATAGAGGTTGGATGTACCTATAGACCATGAAACACAGTGTAGAAGAAGTTATTACAGATAGCGGCCTCCCTGACCCCGCCCCCCTTTTCTTACGCCACTGAAAGGGCAATCTAGTATCAGGATTTACTCCACTAGGGGAGATCGAGGCCTCTCGTTGAGACCATGATGATATAGTTTTATATTTAAAAAAAAAAGCTGAAGGCTGGTTAGCAGGCCCACAGGGCCCTTAAAGGCCGGACCTGGGTTTGAGATCGGATATTAAAATCCACCGGGTAGATAATCTTATCTAATTGATAAAGTGGGATTTGAGCTTATACCAAACATCTGTCCCCTACTAAAGGTCACGTGGAAGTAAATGGCGCCATCTACTGATTGGGTTATATTTAGAATGCAACAAATAAAAAACCTAAAATTGTGAAAAAAATAACAGATATTCCCAAAAACCTTCTGGATTGATTAGCACATGTGGTATTATGCTATCTAAAGGGTAGGGGAAGTTCTAAGCCACGCAAAAAAGTGATGTGGCCAAGGGTCCAAAACGGCAAAATGGGACTACCTGCATTATGCTACATAGAAACATAGTAGAAAAATTATTACTTACACGTGACCCTCTTCTGCAGCATGGGTTCAGCAGAAGGGGCGACCAGGCTATGCCCGTCCTTATACACAGGCAGTTCAGTTCCCTGTCTACACACTAGGGGGCAGTACATGATAGTGTGACATTTTTCCACATGCGAGAGGTGGGATATCCCACCAGTCACGGATCGCCCTAGACTCTTAGATTCGACACGGCGACATGGGCCATTTTATAGGCCTTAGTGACATGGGACATGAAGAACACATAGATAGTGACATGGGACAGCCCCCCCCCCCTCCCCCCATCCAGGGCCCCAAAAAGGACATGACACCCAGAGCGTCTGTGGTGGCCAGGGGACTGAGAAATGATACAGCGGCCCAGTGTACTGAATGTGTTCAAAGTAAGAGATGCTTAAAATGAGTTGCTGACCTTGGTATGCTGTAGGGTGAAGGGCTAAAAAAAGAGAGACTGGATGGTATGCTGTGTACATTGTGTATATATTGTGACGTCCTGGTAGGCTGTGCATTAAAGCAGCAACTCGACCTCTTCAGACCTCTTCCAACTCTAGCATGAATTTAATATTTATAGGATCATCATTTGTTTTTCTTTAACTTTTAAGGCAGAGCAAAATAGCATAGCATATAAGGCCTCTCTAAAGCATAATGGATGGGTGAAAATACGAATATTAATTCCTCCAAGGTGGGAAGGAAAGCCATCTCTGCAGGGGCCAATGCCAATATGACCTCTTGTGGTCAAAGATGGAACTAAAATGGCTTAGTCTTGTGTGGCTAGTACACTTAGAGCACAGAGGAGGAAGTAAGCGCCCTGACGGCTGGAGGGAAAACGATGCATAGGGCCTAATTGGTTCTCTGTGCTGTGTGTGACCAGGCACAGGGAGCCAAATGAAGCCTTCAGTAGCACACTACTGACCCCTTTTGATAGTCAGAGGAACTAAATTTCTTTACAAGTTCTATGGGGCAGGTCTAGCAGATACTTAATATGTGAAGTTGGATGTATATATATGATTTTCATCTAAATGCAGTGTGTCTCCTCTGAGTCTCCGGTCTGCTTATTGGACATTACACATCTGGCTATTCATTTTCAGCAACATGTTGAATATACCACCACTAATAAGTGTGTAGGACATGTTCAAAGTTAGCTAACCTTAGGGTTTCAGAAGAGCAAATGTTATGTGAGATTTCTGCATCTGTATAAGCTTACACATCTTCAAAACCATACCAAAAAGATGGAAGAGTTGCTAAATATTGTGACTGTACCAATAAAATAACTGCCATATGTAGTACTGCTGCATTATGAGGTAATTATTCATGACCTGTTATGGTTAGGTCCATGGGACCTAGATGCTTTAGTTACCCTTCTCTCCACCCCTTGTCAGGTCGCTTCCCACCTCCTCTGTCCGCGCCCCCTAGCGGCAAGATGGACGTGAAGTCAGTGCTGCCACCTACAGAACTTTGCTTGTACCTGCTGCTAGGTAGGCCCAATTCTAGAGGGGATGAGTGCATTGACGTATTAAAGGGTCATTCTCACCACTCGCACTTTAAGGGAATTGCTGGTTCCTACACAGAAGCCATCTGGCGGCAAAAATTGAAGCTCATGAAAAGTATTCTTTAAGCTGTATTCATATTCCTACATAGACCACTTTCCCTAAATCAACTATTTGACTTTGCTATTTTGACAATATAACTCCATTGTTCATATATATTCACTGCTAGGACACCCATAGGATCCTATAATTAAGGCAAAAGAAATATTTTTCCAGAATTCATGCCTTTCTCATTTCATCCGTGACCCCCTGTTTTATTGGTCCTAAAATGTTTGTGTAGATGTCCATTATACATTCCCAAGGTTTGGTTGTGATATCAATAGAAGAAGGGGGTTATCCATGACAGATAATGTGAAAATGTTTTCCTATTCATTTCTATAGTTAAGGTACTCCTTTGCTCAAATGGCCGTATCATGAAAGTTAGTACTGTGACATGGCAATTTCTTTTGATTTTCTATAAGATCCCACGCCCAAGTTCCAACCAAAAGTATCATACTTCCCTAACATGTTATGTGCGGTTGTTGATTACTTTGCAGTCCCTCGGGCTACAGTAGGCATGTAAATACCACAGTAAAGCTATGGAAACCAGGAATTTGACTATGCTAGTGCGAATTATGCATTTTGAAAATTGGAATTTTAGTTGCCATGGAAACAGCGACCATTGGAAAATGAAATTTCGTTTTTTTCTCTCCTTCACATCATTCAAAAAATAATAAAAAATAGACAAAAAAATCTCAAAATATAGTATCCATATTAGAATTGTTAACAACTAAATTCACTTTCCAGTGATATATTATGGATTCCCATAGCTCTTCAAGTTCCTAAGATATCAATGTCTGAAGGTGGGCGCAGAATTGGCCAAAAGGGGGCAAAAGGGGCCAGATTTGGCCCCAAAATAGCATGAATGTTTGTCACAAATTCACTTCTTAGGGCAGTGGCCATTGAAGCAGGTAAGATTATTTTACCAATTCTGTTTTAAATTGATGAAAATACACGCTGCTTCCAACTTTGTTGAAAAAGAGAAAGTCTAAATGGATAATTTCATTGATTTATGGTCTAATTTGGGATTGGTTGGAACTTGGGTGCGGGAGCTATATAACATAATCCTGAGTTATATGCAAAAGTCAATAGAACACCAGTAATCCTGCGACAAGTAGCGAGTCCCTTTAACCACATAGCACAGTACTAGAACTGTGAGTGGGATACGCTCGGTGATTATGCCACTTTTAAGTCGAAGTTGACATTTCTTTGATCTATCCCAGGTCACCCAACTTCACAGGACATGGTAGACATCAGACTCCTACATTGTAGGTGACAATATTCCCCTGCTTGTGGGGAGGGTATTGGCCTCAATCCCCGCAGGCACGTGTCACAGGGTTTGATTTTTATTACATGGTGGTACAGCCTTCTCTATGCTAAGCCTATGGGAGCCCTGTACTCCATGCCCCCATGGAGTATGGTGTAGCCATACTCCATGGCTTCCAAATTTGTTGATTTTCTTTATTTAACGACTGTAGGGCCATGTAATAAATACAAAACCCCACTTATTAACATACATGCCCATCATACATTACTCGTTGAAGCTGGGTCATATCACACTCAGCCTTTGGCATCGTGTGATATGTCCCAGCTTCAGCTCGTGAAGTATGGTGTGCATGTATGTCAATGGCATGGAGTTTTGTCCATATAACCTGCTGGTGAGGCGGACGCAGACAGTCTGTACATGGAACCTGGGACATTTGTTTTTTTTGTCAATAAAACCAATAAAAAAGGAAAAAGAAAAAGGCTGACAAAACCGGCTCATAGTAGATCTCTGACTGCTTGCTCCTCTGATGGGGCGGGGTGGGGTGGGTATGAGGGGGGGGGCGGGATCGGTAAGTCTGGTTACGATGAGTGGGTTGTGCCCGGGGGGGGGGGGGCACTCAACTCTTTTTTGACAGGGGTGTGCGGCTGGCCCTTTGACAACCCTTACCCTTGCTGAGGGGGGTCTTAGAAAAAAGTGCCTAGGTTTTAGCAATTTTTCCCAAGGAATCACCCTTGGTGACAGGGATTTTGGTTAAAAAAAGAAAGAAAAAAAGACGCTTGTTGCGAGGAATTTTGGTGAAAACTCCAAAATATGACTTATTTTGGGGAGAATTTGTTGAAATCTCCAAAAGTGACCATTGGTGAGGGGGATTTTGGTGCAAATTGACCCTTGGTGAGGGGGATTTTACTCAAAAAGTACCCTTGCCAGCTGCACACCTGTATATAGAAAATATACCAAGCCCCCCCCCCCCCCCCCGCGGGGGCTGTGTCACTTCGCACCTCAGCAGTACTCAGCCCCCAAGACTTGGCAAGTAGGGACCCCAGAATCCGCTAGGTGCGCCCCTCTGCACAGTGCACACAGCAGGTGGGTATTTGGTGCAGCTATCTATATAAGAAATAGGTGAAACCCTATGAAGTTATGCATGGCTCTTGTTGGCTCTTGGTATGTGATATTGTCCAGTATGTTGTTGTATGTTGACTCTATTCCTACACCCACTGAAGTGATTTGCAGTATATTGGGTAATCATGTTAAGAGGGTCTATCAATCATGGCCCAGGCTGGCCAGTACTCCAGATGCCCCCCCAAACCCCTTACATATAACAAACTCCCACTGACCTGCCTGAGACAAATAGGCACCACCACCTTTCAGATTGACTCCAACAATTATATAGAAGATGTACAGGGGGAACTTGGTGGATTTTGTTGGCACATATCTAATGATTGCCCAGTTTCTATGATGGTGTAATGGTCACGGAAAAATCGTCTGGAGAAAGCGGGACTCGAACCCACGACCCCCTGACTCCGGAGCCAAGTGCTCTACCACTGAGCTAGTTCCCCGTCTGACAATCTAACAGCGCCGTACGTTACTGGGTCGGTTCGGTAACCACTGCCCTTACACAGCTCCCCCAGCCTCTATCATGCCCCGTAGCAGCCAATGATAGAAGCTCACAGTGCCGAACCGATCCAGCCAATTTGTTGACTTGACTCCATGCTGAACTCCAACTGCCCATACTGGGAACCAACTCTTCACTACCTGCTCCTCCAACTACCAACCACCAGCAGGTGGCCAATCCCCAGCAAATTGTGATGCTCCAACCGTCTAAGTCAACCGTACCAGCGAGTGTGCTCGCTTTCTCCACCAGTGTAACGGTCGCGGAAAAATCGTCTGGAGAAAGCGGGACTCGAACCCATGACCCCCTGACTCCGGAGCCAAGTGCTCTACCACTGAGCTACTTCCCCGTCTGACAATCTAACAGCGCCGTACGTTACTGGGTCGGTTCGGTAACCACTGCCCTTACAATGGATAGAATTTTTTTCCCAAAGGATTACATTATGTTTCTTATGGTGTACATAATAGAAGAAAAAAATTGACTTTTTAATAATTCACATTTTTTTCTGGAGTCCCTAGCAACTTGCCAAGTCTTGACCCAAGACAACGCAGACAACCGCTAATTCCTGCAGCATGCTAACAATAACAATGCCAACATGGCGGGGACTGACAGCTACAGACCGGTACCTAAGTACTTAAAAAGTAAAATAGGAAATGACCACTCCCCTTGATACACTCTGCCACTACACAATGACTGTAGCAATGTGGCTTTGTATGTTGAGAAGTGGTGGAAGGGGGGAGGGGGTGAGGTGAATAAGGGTAACCAGTTATGCTATTTATAGCTGATTGAGGATCAAACAAACGCAGTGCCCTGTGCTGGGTGCAGTCAGGTAAAATCAGCCAGGGGGAATCACTTCTAAACCATGGCAGAACTTGACAGAATGTGGAGCTCTCACTCTGTGGAAGAGTTACAGGTACATCTTAAAGGCCCAGTGCACCTATATATATGGCTGAGTACCTGTCCTGACTGTGCTCTGACTGTTACTTGACGTGCAGTAAGAACTGCGGGTTTAAGGGGTATCCCAGCGATTTTTGAAACGTACCAATTTGAGTAGTTTGTGTCCAAAGCACCAGGGGGCAGTACAATACATATATGCCCGTCCTGCCAAAATGAGTGGCATAGTTTTAGTGGAATGGTGCTTGGAGAGTGATACATCTAGCTGTAGAGACTGCCATATAGGTCGAGTTACATATACAGTAAAATGTCATTATAAGGAGGACGGATATAAGGAGCAGACGGTTATAAGGAACAGATTTGATCTGCCATTTTTATCTTCATACTTTTCTATAGTAAAAAAAAAAACTGTTAGAAGGAGCAATTATTATGAAAAATCGTTTAAAAAGGAGCACTTTTTCAGCACAAATGGGATATCTTATCCAAAATAACCACCTGTTGTGTGAGTCTAGGCCAGGAGTCAAAGGGACTCTCCTGGCTTTCTGAACGGCTGGAGGGAGTAGGGCAGTCACCTAGGTTGGTGTGGTAAAGGGATGGGGCTGTTTGATCTTCCCTAACCTGGGACCCCCCGCCCCCTCCCCTCTCACAGGGCCGCACCTACACACCTGTGCTGCCCATTTCACAGCTATGAGGTCCTCACACAGCCCCCCCCCCCGCCTCCCCCTGCCCCCTCCTCCATGACAGGGCCGCACCTGAGCTAGCCATATCAAAGCTGTGAGGTTCTCATACAGCCCCCCCCCCCCATCTCCTCCCCGTACCTCCCTGCCTCTACTGTCTTAAAAGTAACCCACATTTTCTCAATTCTGAGGATACTGGGAGAGAGTGAGAACTTACAACGAGCACTTGCCATGGTTATAACGAGGTAATTATTGTCGTATATAAAATGTCTACTTCGTTGTACAGGAATTTCACTCTATATATAACCAAAATCGGTTACAAGGAAGGTTGGTTACAAGGAGCAAATTTGCCTTGCCAAAAGGTGCTCCTTATAACGAGATTTTACTGTACTTGATAGTTCTATTTATATGTGAGGTGCGGTGGGCAAACAGCCCACTGGACTGGGACCACTGGGTAGGGTGACTCTGAATCAACCAGTTATGTATACCTGCAAACTCTCACTATATGGTAGTTGACCATGCAGACTGCGGAGTAGGCACTCCAGTAGGGCTGCCCAGCCTACCAGGTAACTCTTACCTGCCTGGACCTAATTACACTCACTGTGGATCACCCACCTTACCCCCATGTAGGTGTGGTTGGCTCAATGATATGTGAACACAGTCAAAGCAAAGGTCGTTTTACCACAGAATAGAGTGCTGCTCAAAGAAAAGAAGTTCCATCAATGTAGTCAGAATAGTATTCTAAAATCAAATTTGGACCGCCAAATGATAATAAATCCACAAACATACGCAAGCCTATCACATTGTAACACGATTTCTTTACTATAGAGATGCACAGCATAAAATGTGGGCATGATAAAAGTGCTCCTTGTAAGCCAGTACTCATTGAATTCATGGACTTTTTAGGCAAGTTGAGACTACTGACAGAGTGAGACATGGTGCATGTACCCAACCCATATCACCCTTGTGGTACAGCCTAGGCGTTACTGCCCCCTCCCCCACAGTGCACAGTCCTATAATTAGCATCAGTCACACACTGTAACCCTCCCTATATTTAGCATTGCTCCCCAGGTCTAGCTGTAGAAGTGACTGCTGTGTTTACAGCAGTGGCTGCAAAATGCCCAGAACTGTGTTTTCTACACAGGAGGAACGTACAGAGGCTGCAAAGAAACGTAACAGGGACTATGGAAAGACCAGGATAAAACTAGGAAAAGCATGGGAGGAATGGGAGTTTCAGAGAAGGATGTGTGGAGGAAACCATATAGACTTTGCCAATCACTTATTGGCCCTTCACAAAGCCCACTGCAGGACTCACTTCACCATGGAAGCCTCACACAGGGCAGAGGAGGATCAGCATTTCCAGTAAGTACATTTATCTCTACATTTTCTTTCCTTTATGTACTACTTTATATCTGATGATTATGTAGGTGTATAGTCATGTACTGTTGTTTGTATAGTCTACCCAGAGGAGGGAGATAGGTGGGGTGGTGAAGTGTACAGGGGCAGAGTCGACTACAGGTGTGAAATGAAGTACCTAGAGGAGGGAGACAGACTGAACAGGTGGGATGCTGCAGTGTACAGGGGTAAAGTAGACTACAGGTGTGTTATGAAGAGCCTGGAGTAGGGAGACAGACTGGACAGGTGGGGTGGTGCAGTGTACAGGGGCATAGTCGAGTACAGGTGTGTATAGTTCACCTGGAGGAGGCAGACAGACTGGACAGGTGGGGTGGTGCAGTGTACAGGGGCATAGTCGACTACAGGTGTGTCATGAAGACCCTGGAGGAGGCAGACAGACTGGACAGGTGGGGTGGTGCAGTGTACAGGGGCATAGTCGACTACAGGTGTGTCATGAAGACCCTGGAGGAGGCAGACAGACTGGACAGGTGGGGTGGTGCAGTGTACAGGGACATAGTCGACTTTAGGTGTGTTATGAAGACCCTGGAGGAGGGAGACAGGCTGGACAGGTGGGGTGGTGCGGTATACATGCAGGGGCATAGTCGACTATAGGTGTGTTATGAAGACCCTGGAGGAGGGAGACAGACTGGACAGGTGGGGTGGGATAGTGTAAAGGGACATAGTCGACTACAGGTGTGTTATGAAGAGCCTGGAGGAGGCAGACAGACTGGACAGGTGGTTAGGATAGTGTACAGGGACATAGTCGACTACAGGTGTGTATAGTTCACCTGGAGGACAAAGACAGACTGGACAGGTGGGGTGGGATAGTGTATAGGGACATAGTCGACTACAGGTGTGTTATGAAGACCCTGGAGGAGGGAGACAGACTGAACAGGTGGGGTGGGATAGTGTATAGGGGCATAGTCGACTATAGTAGTGTTATGAAGAGCCTGGAGGAGGGAGACAGACTGGACAGCTGGGGTGGTGCAGTATACAGGGGCATAGTCCAGTACAGGTGTGTTATGAAGAGCCTTGAGGAGGGAGACAGACTGGACAGGTGGACTGGGATAGTGTACAGGGACATAGTCGACTACAGGTGTGTTATGAAGAGCCTGGAGGAGGGAGACAGACTGGACAGCTGGGGTGGTGCGGTGTACAGGGGCATAGTCGACTACAGGTGTGTAAATTTCACCTGGAGGAGGGAGAAAGACTGGACAGGTGGGTAGGATAGTGTATAGGGACATAGTCTACTACAGGTGTGTATAGTTCACCTGGAGGACGGAGACAGACTTGGCAGGTGGGGTGGTGCAGTGTACAGGGGCATAGTCGAGTACAGGTGTGTATAGTTCACCTGGAGGAGGCAGACAGACTGGACAGGTGGGGTGGTGCAGTGTACAGGGGCATAGTCGACTACAGGTGTGTCATGAAGACCCTGGAGGAGGCAGACTGGACAGGTGGGGTGGGATAGTGTATAGGGGCATAGTAGACTAGAGGTGTGTTATGAAGACCCTGGAGGAGGCAGACAGACTGGACAGGTGGGGTGGTGCAGTGTACAGGGACATAGTCGAATTTAGGTGTGTTATGAAGACCCTGGAAGAGGGAGACAGACTGTACAGGTGGGGTTGTGCAGTGTATAGGGGCATAGTCTACTACAGGTGTGTATAGTTCACCTGGAGGACGGAGACAGACTGGACAGGTGGGGTCGTGCAGTGTACAGGGGCATAGTCGACTACAGGTGTGTTATGAAGACCCTGGAGGAGGCAGACTGGACAGGTGGGGTGGGATAGTGTATAGGGGCATAGTAGACTACAGGTGTGTTATGAAGAGCCTGGAGGAGGCAGACAGACTGGACAGGTGGTTAGGATAGTGTACAGGGACATAGTCGACTACAGGTGTGTATAGTTCACCTGGAGGACAAAGACAGACTGGACAGGTGGGGTGGGATAGTGTATAGGGACATAGTCGACTACAGGTGTGTTATGAAGACCCTGGAGGAGGGAGACAGACTGAACAGGTGGGGTGGGATAGTGTATAGGGGCATAGTCGACTATAGTAGTGTTATGAAGAGCCTGGAGGAGGGAGACAGACTGGACAGCTGGGGTGGTGCAGTATACAGGGGCATAGTCCAGTACAGGTGTGTTATGAAGAGCCTTGAGGAGGGAGACAGACTGGACAGGTGGACTGGGATAGTGTACAGGGACATAGTCGACTACAGGTGTGTTATGAAGAGCCTGGAGGAGGGAGACAGACTGGACAGCTGGGGTGGTGCGGTGTACAGGGGCATAGTCGACTACAGGTGTGTAAATTTCACCTGGAGGAGGGAGAAAGACTGGACAGGTGGGTAGGATAGTGTATAGGGACATAGTCTACTACAGGTGTGTATAGTTCACCTGGAGGACGGAGACAGACTTGGCAGGTGGGGTGGTGCAGTGTACAGGGGCATAGTCGAGTACAGGTGTGTATAGTTCACCTGGAGGAGGCAGACAGACTGGACAGGTGGGGTGGTGCAGTGTACAGGGGCATAGTCGACTACAGGTGTGTCATGAAGACCCTGGAGGAGGCAGACTGGACAGGTGGGGTGGGATAGTGTATAGGGGCATAGTAGACTAGAGGTGTGTTATGAAGACCCTGGAGGAGGCAGACAGACTGGACAGGTGGGGTGGTGCAGTGTACAGGGACATAGTCGAATTTAGGTGTGTTATGAAGACCCTGGAAGAGGGAGACAGACTGTACAGGTGGGGTTGTGCAGTGTATAGGGGCATAGTCTACTACAGGTGTGTATAGTTCACCTGGAGGACGGAGACAGACTGGGCAGGTGGGGTCGTGCAGTGTACAGGGGCATAGTCGACTACAGGTGTGTTATGAAGACCCTGGAGGAGGCAGACTGGACAGGTGGGGTGGGATAGTGTATAGGGGCATAGTAGACTACAGGTGTGTTATAAAGACCCTGCAGGAGGGAGACAGACTGGACAGGTGGGATGGGATAGTGTATAGGGGTATAGTCGACTATAGTTGTGTTATGAAGACCCTGGAGGAGGGAGACAGACTGGACAGGTGGGGTGGTGCAGTGTACAGAGGCATAGTCGACTATAGGTGTGTTATGAAGACCCTGGAGGAGGGAGACGGTTGGACAGGTGGGGTGGGATAGTGTATAGGGGCATAGTCGACTCTAGGTGTGTTATAAAGACCCTGGAGGAGGGAGACAGACTGGACAGGTGAGGTTGGATAGTGTTTAGGGGCAAAGTCGACTATAGGTGTGTTATGAAGACCCTGGAGGAGGGAGACAGGCTGGACAGGTGGGGTGGTGCAGTGTACCGAGGCATAGTCGACTACAGGTGCGTTATGAAGACCCTGGAGGAGGCAGACAGAATGGACAGGTGGGGTGGTGCAGTGTACAGGGACATAGTCGACTATAGGTGTGTTATGAAGACCCTGGAGGAGGGAGACAGGCTGGACAGGTGGGGTGGTGCAGTGTACAGGGGCATAGTCGACGACAGGTGTGTTATGAAGACCCTGGAGGAGGCAGACAGAATGGACAGGTGGGGTGGTGCAGCGAACAGGGACATAGTCGACTATAGGTGTGTTATGAAGACCCTGGAGAAGGGAGACAGACTGGACAGGTGGAGTGGTGCAGTGTACAGGGGCATAGTCGACTATAGGTGTGTTATGAAGACCCTGGAGGAGGCAGACATACTGGACAGGTGGAGTGGTGCAGTGTACAGTGCATAGTCGACTACAGGTGTGTTATGAAGACCCTGGAGGAGGCAGACAGAATGGACAGGTGGGGTGGTGCAGTGTACAGGGACATAGTCGACTATAGGTGTGTTATGAAGACCCTGGAGGAGGGAGACAGGCTGGACAGGTGGGGTGGTGCAGTGTACAGGGGCATAGTCGACGACAGGTGTGTTATGAAGACCCTGGAGGAGGCAGACAGAATGGACAGGTGGGGTCGTGCAGTGTACAGGGACATAGTCGACTACAGGTGCGTTATGAAGACCCTGGAGGAGGCAGACAGAATGGACAGGTGGGGTGGTGCAGTGTACAGGGACATAGTCGACTATAAGTGTGTTATGAAGACCCCAGTTGGAGGCAGACAGAATGGACACGTGGGGTGGTGCAGTGAACAGGGACATATTCGACTATAGGTGTGTTATGAAGACCCTGGAGGAGGGAGACAGACTGGACAGGTGGGTCTGGTGCAGTGTACAGGGGCATAGTCGACTATAGGTATGTTATGAAGACCCTGGAGGAGGCAGACAGAATGGACAGGTGGGGTGGTGCAGTGTACAGGGGCATAGTCGACTACAGGTGTGTTATGAAGACCCTGGAGGAGGCAGACAGACTGGACAGGTGGAGTGGTGCAGTGCAAAGGGGCATAGTCGACTTTAGGTGTGTATAGTTCACCTGGAAGACGGAGACAGACTGGACAGGTGGGGTGGTGCAGTGTACAGGGACATAGTCGACTATAGGTGTGTTATGAAGACCCTGGAGGAGGGAGACAGGCTGGACAGGTGGGGTGGTGCAGTGTACAGGGGCATAGTCGACGACAGGTGTGTTATGAAGACCCTGGAGGAGGCAGACAGAATGGACAGGTGGGGTGGTGCAGTGAACAGGGACATAGTCGACTATAGGTGTGTTATGAAGACCCTGGAGGAGGGAGACAGACTGGACAGGTGGAGTGGTGCAGTGTACAGGGGCATAATCGACTATAGGTGTGTTATGAAGACCCTGGAGGAGGCAGACATACTGGACAGGTGGAGTGGTGCAGTGTACAGAGGCATAGTCGACTACAGGTGTGTTATGAAGACCCTGGAGGAGGCAGACAGAATGGACAGGTGGGGTGGTGCAGTGTACAGGGACATAGTCGACTATAGGTGTGTTATGAAGACCCTGGAGGAGGGAGACAGGCTGGACAGGTGGGGTGGTGCAGTGTACAGGGGCATAGTCGACGACAGGTGTGTTATGAAGACCCTGGAGGAGGCAGACAGAATGGACAGGTGGGGTCGTGCAGTGTACAGGGACATAGTCGACTACAGGTGCGTTATGAAGACCCTGGAGGAGGCAGACAGAATGGACAGGTGGGGTGGTGCAGTGTACAGGGACATAGTCGACTATAAGTGTGTTATGAAGACCCCGGTTGGAGGCAGACAGAATGGACACGTGGGGTGGTGCAGTGAACAGGGACATATTCGACTATAGGTGTGTTATGAAGACCCTGGAGGAGGGAGACAGACTGGACAGGTGGGTCTGGTGCAGTGTACAGGGGCATAGTCGACTATAGGTATGTTATGAAGACCCTGGAGGAGGCAGACAGAATGGACAGGTGGGGTGGTGCAGTGTACAGGGGCATAGTCGACTACAGGTGTGTTATGAAGACCCTGGAGGAGGCAGACAGACTGGACAGGTGGAGTGGTGCAGTGCAAAGGGGCATAGTCGACTTTAGGTGTGTATAGTTCACCTGGAAGACGGAGACAGACTGGACAGGTGGGGTTGTGCAGTGTACAGGGGCATAGTGGACTATAGGTGTGTTATGAAGACCCTAGAGGGGGGAGACAGACTTGACAGGTGGGGTGGTGTAGTGTACAGGGACATAGTGGACTATAGGTGGGTTATGAAGACCCTAGAGGGGGGAGACAGGCTGGACAGGTGGGATGATGCAGTGTACAGGGGCATAGTGGACTATAGGTGGGTTATGAAGACCCTAGAGGGGGGAGACAGACTTGACAGGTGGGGTGGTGTAGTGTACAGGGACATAGTCGACGAAAGGTGTGTATAGTTCACCTGGAGGAGGAAGACAGACTGGACAGCTGGGGTGGTGCAGTGTACAGGAACATAGTTGACTATAGGTGTGTTATGAAGACCCTGGAGGAGGCAGACAGAATGGACAGGTGGGGTGGTGCAGTGTACAGGGACATAGTCGACTAAAGGTGTGTTATGAAGACCCTGGAGGAGGCAGACAGGCTGGACAGGTAGGGTGGTGCAGTGTACAGGGGCATAGTCGACTTTAGGTGTGTTATGAAGACCCTGGAGGAGGCAGACAGACTGGACAGGTTGGGTGGTGCAGTGTACAGGGGCATAGTCGACTAGAGGTGTGTTATGAAGACCCTGGAGGAGGGAGACAGGCTGGACAGGTGGGGTGGTGCAGTGTACAGGGGCATAGTCGACTATAGGTGTGTTATGAAGACCCTGGAGGAGGCAGACAGAATGGACAGGTGGGGTGGTGCAGTGTACAGGGACATAGTCGACCATAGGTGTGTTATGAAGACCCTGGAGGAGGGAGACAGGCTGGACAGGTGGGGTGGTGCAGTGTACAGGGGCATAGTCGACTACAGGTGTGTTATGAAGACCCTGGAGTAGGGAGACAGGCTGGACAGGTGGGGTGGTGCAGTGTACAGAGGCATAGTCGACTACAGGTGTGTTATGAAGACCCTGGAGGAGGCAGACAGGCTGGACAGGTGGGATGATGCAGTGTACAGGGGCATAGTGGACTATAGGTGGGTTATGAAGACCCTAGAGGGGGGAGACAGACTGGACAGGTGGGGTGGTGTAGTGTACAGGGACATAGTCGACGAAAGGTGTGTATAGTTCAGCTGGAGGAGGAAGACAGACTGGACAGCTGGGGTGGTGCAGTGTACAGGGGCATAGTCGACTACAGGTGTGTTATGAAGACCCTGGAGGAGGCAGACAGACTGGACAGTTGGGTGGGATAGTGTATAGGGGCATAGTAGTCTGAAGGTGTGTTATAAAGACCCTGGAGGAGGCAGACAGGCTGGACAGGTGGGGTGGGATAGTGTTTAGGGGCATAGTCGACTATAGGTGTGTTATGAAGACCCTGGAGGAGGGAGACAGGCTGAACAGGTGGGGTGGTGCAGTGTACAGGGGCATAGTCGACTACAGGTGTGTTATGAAGACCCTGGAGTAGGGAGACAGGCTGGACAGGTGGGGTGGTGCAGTGTACAGAGGCATAGTCGACTACAGGTGTGTTATGAAGACCCTGGAGGAGGCAGACAGGCTGGACAGGTGGGGTGGTGCAGTGTACAGGGGCATAGTCGACTACAGGTGTGTTATGAAGACCCAGGAGGAGGCAGACAGACTGGACAGGTGGGGTGGTGCAGTGTACAGGGACATAGTCGACTATAGGTGTGTTATGAAGACCCTGGAGGAGGGAGACAGGCTGGACAGGTGGGGTGGTGCAGTGTACAGGGGCATAGTCGACTAGAGGTGTGTTATGAAGACCCTGGAGGAGGCAGACAGACTGGACAGGTGGGGTGGATCAGTGTACAGGGACATAGTCGACTTTAGGTGTATTATGAAGACCAAGGAGGAGGGAGACGCTTGGACAGGTGGGGTGGGACACAGTATAGGGGCATAGTCGACTATAGGTGTGTTATGAAGACCCTGGAGGAGGGAGACAGGCTGGACAGGTGGGGTGGTGCAGTGTACATTGGCATAGTCCACTACAGGTGTGTTATGAAGACCTTGGAGGAGGCAGACAGGCTGGACAGGTAGGGTGGTGCAGTGTACAGGGGCATAGTCGACTTTAGGTGTGTTATGAAGAACCTGGAGGGGGGAGACAGACTGGACAGGTGGGGTGGTGCAGTGTACAGGGGCATAGTCGACTACAGGTGTGTTATGAAGACCCTGGAGGAGGGAGACAGGCTGGACAGGTGGGGTGGTGCAGTGTACAGGGGCATAGTTGACGACAGGTGTGTTATGAAGACCCTGGAGGAGGCAGACAGAATGGACAGGTGGAGTGGTGCAGTGTACAGGGACATAGTCGACTATAGGTGTGTTATGAAGACCCTGGAGGAGGGAGACAGGCTGGACAGGTGGGGTGGTGCAGTGTACAGGGACATAGTCGAATATAGGTGTGTTATGAAGACCCTGGAGGAGGCAGACAGAATGGACAGGTGGGGTGGTGCAGTGTACAGGGGCATAGTCGACTACAGGTGTGTTATGAAGACCCTGGAGGAGGCAGACAGACTGGACAGGTGGAGTGGTGCAGTATATAGGGGCATAGTCCAGTACAGGTGTGTTATGAAGAGCCTTGAGGAGGGAGACAGACTGGACAGGTGGACTGGGATAGTGTACAGGGACATAGTCGACTACAGGTGTGTTATGAAGAGCCTGGAGGAGGGAGACAGAACGGGACAGCTGGGGTGGTGCGGTGTACAGGGGCATAGTCGACTACAGGTGTGTAAATTTCACCTGGAGGAGGGAGAAAGACTGGACAGGTGGGTAGGATAGTGTATAGGGACATAGTCTACTACAGGTGTGTATAGTTCACCTGGAGGACGGAGACAGACTTGGCAGGTGGGGTGGTGCAGTGTACAGGGGCATAGTCGAGTACAGGTGTGTATAGTTCACCTGGAGGAGGCAGACAGACTGGACAGGTGGGGTGGTGCAGTGTACAGGGGCATAGTCGACTACAGGTGTGTCATGAAGACCCTGGAGGAGGCAGACTGGACAGGTGGGGTGGGATAGTGTATAGGGGCATAGTAGACTAGAGGTGTGTTATGAAGACCCTGGAGGAGGCAGACAGACTGGACAGGTGGGGTGGTGCAGTGTACAGGGACATAGTCGAATTTAGGTGTGTTATGAAGACCCTGGAAGAGGGAGACAGACTGTACAGGTGGGGTTGTGCAGTGTATAGGGGCATAGTCTACTACAGGTGTGTATAGTTCACCTGGAGGACGGAGACAGACTGGACAGGTGGGGTCGTGCAGTGTACAGGGGCATAGTCGACTACAGGTGTGTTATGAAGACCCTGGAGGAGGCAGACTGGACAGGTGGGGTGGGATAGTGTATAGGGGCATAGTAGACTACAGGTGTGTTATAAAGACCCTGCAGGAGGGAGACAGACTGGACAGGTGGGATGGGATAGTGTATAGGGGTATAGTCGACTATAGTTGTGTTATGAAGACCCTGGAGGAGGGAGACAGACTGGACAGGTGGGGTGGTGCAGTGTACAGAGGCATAGTCGACTATAGGTGTGTTATGAAGACCCTGGAGGAGGGAGACGGTTGGACAGGTGGGGTGGGATAGTGTATAGGGGCATAGTCGACTCTAGGTGTGTTATAAAGACCCTGGAGGAGGGAGACAGACTGGACAGGTGAGGTTGGATAGTGTTTAGGGGCAAAGTCGACTATAGGTGTGTTATGAAGACCCTGGAGGAGGGAGACAGGCTGGACAGGTGGGGTGGTGCAGTGTACCGAGGCATAGTCGACTACAGGTGCGTTATGAAGACCCTGGAGGAGGCAGACAGAATGGACAGGTGGGGTGGTGCAGTGTACAGGGACATAGTCGACTATAGGTGTGTTATGAAGACCCTGGAGGAGGGAGACAGGCTGGACAGGTGGGGTGGTGCAGTGTACAGGGGCATAGTCGACGACAGGTGTGTTATGAAGACCCTGGAGGAGGCAGACAGAATGGACAGGTGGGGTGGTGCAGCGAACAGGGACATAGTCGACTATAGGTGTGTTATGAAGACCCTGGAGGAGGGAGACAGACTGGACAGGTGGAGTGGTGCAGTGTACAGGGGCATAGTCGACTATAGGTGTGTTATGAAGACCCTGGAGGAGGCAGACATACTGGACAGGTGGAGTGGTGCAGTGTACAGAGGCATAGTCGACTACAGGTGTGTTATGAAGACCCTGGAGGAGGCAGACAGAATGGACAGGTGGGGTGGTGCAGTGTACAGGGACATAGTCGACTATAGGTGTGTTATGAAGACCCTGGAGGAGGGAGACAGGCTGGACAGGTGGGGTGGTGCAGTGTACAGGGGCATAGTCGACGACAGGTGTGTTATGAAGACCCTGGAGGAGGCAGACAGAATGGACAGGTGGGGTCGTGCAGTGTACAGGGACATAGTCAACTACAGGTGCGTTATGAAGACCCTGGAGGAGGCAGACAGAATGGACAGGTGGGGTGGTGCAGTGTACAGGGACATAGTCGACTATAAGTGTGTTATGAAGACCCCGGTTGGAGGCAGACAGAATGGACACGTGGGGTGGTGCAGTGAACAGGGACATATTCGACTATAGGTGTGTTATGAAGACCCTGGAGGAGGGAGACAGACTGGACAGGTGGGTCTGGTGCAGTGTACAGGGGCATAGTCGACTATAGGTATGTTATGAAGACCCTGGAGGAGGCAGACAGAATGGACAGGTGGGGTGGTGCAGTGTACAGGGGCATAGTCGACTACAGGTGTGTTATGAAGACCCTGGAGGAGGCAGACAGACTGGACAGGTGGAGTGGTGCAGTGCAAAGGGGCATAGTCGACTTTAGGTGTGTATAGTTCACCTGGAAGACGGAGACAGACTGGACAGGTGGGGTGGTGCAGTGTACAGGGACATAGTCGACTATAGGTGTGTTATGAAGACCCTGGAGGAGGGAGACAGGCTGGACAGGTGGGGTGGTGCAGTGTACAGGGGCATAGTCGACGACAGGTGTGTTATGAAGACCCTGGAGGAGGCAGACAGAATGGACAGGTGGGGTGGTGCAGTGAACAGGGACATAGTCGACTATAGGTGTGTTATGAAGACCCTGGAGGAGGGAGACAGACTGGACAGGTGGAGTGGTGCAGTGTACAGGGGCATAATCGACTATAGGTGTGTTATGAAGACCCTGGAGGAGGCAGACATACTGGACAGGTGGAGTGGTGCAGTGTACAGAGGCATAGTCGACTACAGGTGTGTTATGAAGACCCTGGAGGAGGCAGACAGAATGGACAGGTGGGGTGGTGCAGTGTACAGGGACATAGTCGACTATAGGTGTGTTATGAAGACCCTGGAGGAGGGAGACAGGCTGGACAGGTGGGGTGGTGCAGTGTACAGGGGCATAGTCGACGACAGGTGTGTTATGAAGACCCTGGAGGAGGCAGACAGAATGGACAGGTGGGGTCGTGCAGTGTACAGGGACATAGTCGACTACAGGTGCGTTATGAAGACCGTGGAGGAGGCAGACAGAATGGACAGGTGGGGTGGTGCAGTGTACAGGGACATAGTCGACTATAAGTGTGTTATGAAGACCCCGGTTGGAGGCAGACAGAATGGACACGTGGGGTGGTGCAGTGAACAGGGACATATTCGACTATAGGTGTGTTATGAAGACCCTGGAGGAGGGAGACAGACTGGACAGGTGGGTCTGGTGCAGTGTACAGGGGCATAGTCGACTATAGGTATGTTATGAAGACCCTGGAGGAGGCAGACAGAATGGACAGGTGGGGTGGTGCAGTGTACAGGGGCATAGTCGACTACAGGTGTGTTATGAAGACCCTGGAGGAGGCAGACAGACTGGACAGGTGGAGTGGTGCAGTGCAAAGGGGCATAGTCGACTTTAGGTGTGTATAGTTCACCTGGAAGACGGAGACAGACTGGACAGGTGGGGTTGTGCAGTGTACAGGGGCATAGTGGACTATAGGTGTGTTATGAAGACCCTAGAGGGGGGAGACAGACTTGACAGGTGGGGTGGTGTAGTGTACAGGGACATAGTGGACTATAGGTGGGTTATGAAGACCCTAGAGGGGGGAGACAGGCTGGACAGGTGGGATGATGCAGTGTACAGGGGCATAGTGGACTATAGGTGGGTTATGAAGACCCTAGAGGGGGGAGACAGACTTGACAGGTGGGGTGGTGTAGTGTACAGGGACATAGTCGACGAAAGGTGTGTATAGTTCACCTGGAGGAGGAAGACAGACTGGACAGCTGGGGTGGTGCAGTGTACAGGAACATAGTTGACTATAGGTGTGTTATGAAGACCCTGGAGGAGGGAGACAGACTGGACAGGTGGGGTGGTGCAGTGTACAGGGACATAGTCGACTAAAGGTGTGTTATGAAGACCCTGGAGGAGGCAGACAGGCTGGACAGGTAGGGTGGTGCAGTGTACAGGGGCATAGTCGACTTTAGGTGTGTTATGAAGACCCTGGAGGAGGCAGACAGACTGGACAGGTTGGGTGGTGCAGTGTACAGGGGCATAGTCGACTAGAGGTGTGTTATGAAGACCCTGGAGGAGGGAGACAGGCTGGACAGGTGGGGTGGTGCAGTGTACAGGGGCATAGTCGACTATAGGTGTGTTATGAAGACCCTGGAGGAGTCAGACAGAATGGACAGGTGGGGTGGTGCAGTGTACAGGGACATAGTCGACCATAGGTGTGTTATGAAGACCCTGGAGGAGGGAGACAGGCTGGACAGGTGGGGTGGTGCAGTGTACAGGGGCATAGTCGACTACAGGTGTGTTATGAAGACCCTGGAGTAGGGAGACAGGCTGGACAGGTGGGGTGGTGCAGTGTACAGAGGCATAGTCGACTACAGGTGTGTTATGAAGACCCTGGAGGAGGCAGACAGGCTGGACAGGTGGGATGATGCAGTGTACAGGGGCATAGTGGACTATAGGTGGGTTATGAAGACCCTAGAGGGGGGAGACAGACTGGACAGGTGGGGTGGTGTAGTGTACAGGGACATAGTCGACGAAAGGTGTGTATAGTTCAGCTGGAGGAGGAAGACAGACTGGACAGCTGGGGTGGTGCAGTGTACAGGGGCATAGTCGACTACAGGTGTGTTATGAAGACCCTGGAGGAGGCAGACAGACTGGACAGTTGGGTGGGATAGTGTATAGGGGCATAGTAGTCTGAAGGTGTGTTATAAAGACCCTGGAGGAGGCAGACAGGCTGGACAGGTGGGGTGGGATAGTGTTTAGGGGCATAGTCGACTATAGGTGTGTTATGAAGACCCTGGAGGAGGGAGACAGGCTGAACAGTTGGGGTGGTGCAGTGTACAGGGGCATAGTCGACTACAGGTGTGTTATGAAGACCCTGGAGTAGGGAGACAGGCTGGACAGGTGGGGTGGTGCAGTGTACAGAGGCATAGACGACTACAGGTGTGTTATGAAGACCCTGGAGGAGGCAGACAGGCTGGACAGGTGGGGTGGTGCAGTGTACAGGGGCATAGTCGACTACAGGTGTGTTATGAAGACCCAGGAGGAGGCAGACAGACTGGACAGGTGGGGTGGTGCAGTGTACAGGGACATAGTCGACTATAGGTGTGTTATGAAGACCCTGGAGGAGGGAGACAGGCTGGACAGGTGGGGTGGTGCAGTGTACAGGGGCATAGTCGACTACAGGTGTGTTATGAAGACCCTGGAGGAGGCAGACAGACTGGACAGGTGGGGTGGATCAGTGTACAGGGACATAGTCGACTTTAGGTGTATTATGAAGACCAAGGAGGAGGGAGACGCTTGGACAGGTGGGGTGGGATACAGTATAGGGGCATAGTCGACTATAGGTGTGTTATGAAGACCCTGGAGGAGGGAGACAGGCTGGACAGGTGGGGTGGTGCAGTGTACATTGGCATAGTCCACTACAGGTGTGTTATGAAGACCTTGGAGGAGGCAGACAGGCTGGACAGGTAGGGTGGTGCAGTGTACAGGGGCATAGTCGACTTTAGGTGTGTTATGAAGAACCTGGAGGGGGGAGACAGACTGGACAGGTGGGGTGGTGCAGTGTACAGGGGCATAGTCGACTACAGGTGTGTTATGAAGACCCTGGAGGAGGGAGACAGGCTGGACAGGTGGGGTGGTGCAGTGTACAGGGGCATAGTTGACGACAGGTGTGTTATGAAGACCCTGGAGGAGGCAGACAGAATGGACAGGTGGAGTGGTGCAGTGTACAGGGACATAGTCGACTATAGGTGTGTTATGAAGACCCTGGAGGAGGGAGACAGGCTGGACAGGTGGGGTGGTGCAGTGTACAGGGACATAGTCGAATATAGGTGTGTTATGAAGACCCTGGAGGAGGCAGACAGAATGGACAGGTGGGGTGGTGCAGTGTACAGGGGCATAGTCGACTACAGGTGTGTTATGAAGACCCTGGAGGAGGCAGACAGACTGGACAGGTGGAGTGGTGCAGTGTACAGGGGCATAGTCGACTATAGGTGTGTATAGTTCACCTGGAAGACGGAGACAGGCTGGACAGGTGGGATGATGCAGTGTACAGGGGCATAGTGGACTATAGGTGGGTTATGAAGACCCTAGAGGGGGGAGACAGACTTGACAGGTGGGGTGGTGTAGTGTACAGGGACATAGTCGACGAAAGGTGTGTATAGTTCACCTGGAGGAGGAAGACAGACTGGACAGCTGGGGTGGTGCAGTGTACAGGAACATAGTTGACTATAGGTGTGTTATGAAGACCCTGGAGGAGGGAGACAGACTGGACAGGTGGGGTGGTGCGGTGTACAGGGGCATAGCCGACTACAGGTGTGTTATGAAGACCCTGGAGGAGGCAGACAGGCTGGACAGGTGGGGTGGGATAGTGTATAGGGGCATAGAAGTCTGAAGGTGTGTTATAAAGACCCTGGAGGAGGCAGACAGGCTGGACAGGTGGGGTGGGATAGTGTTTAGGGGCATAGTCGACTATAGGTGTGTTATGAAGACCCTGGAGGAGGGAGACAGGCTGGACAGGTGGGGTGGTGCAGTGTACAGGGGCATAGTCGACTACAGGTGTGTTATGAAGACCCTGGAGTAGGGAGACAGGCTGGACAGGTGGGGTGGTGCAGTGTACAGGGGCATAGTCGACTACAGGTGTGTTATGAAGACCCAGGAGGAGGCAGACAGACTGGGCAGGTGGGGTGGTGCAGTGTACAGGGACATAGTCGACTATAGGTGTGTTATGAAGACCCTGGAGGAGGGAGAAAGGCTGGACAGGTGGGGTGGTGCAGTGTACAGGGGCAAAGTCGACTACAGGTGTGTTATGAAGACCCTGGAGGAGGCAGACAGACTGGACAGGTGGGGTGGTGCAGTGTACAGGGACATAGTCGACTTTAGGTGTATTATGAAGACCAAGGAGGAGGGAGACGCTTGGACAGGTGGGGTGGGATACAGTATAGGGGCATAGTCGACTATAGGTGTGTTATGAAGACCCTGGAGGAGGGAGACAGGCTGGACAGGTGGGGTGGTGCAGTGTACATTGGCATAGTCGACTATAGGTGTGTTATGAAGACCCTGGAGGAGGCAGACAGACTGGACAGGTTGGGTGGTGCAGTGTACAGGGGCATAGTCGACTAGAGGTGTGTTATGAAGACCCTAGAGGAGGGAGACAGGCTGGACAGGTAGGGTGGTGCAGTGTACAGGGGCATAGTCGACTTTAGGTGTGTTATGAAGACCCTGGAGGAGGGAGACAGGCTGGACAGGTAGGGTGGTGCAGTGTACATGGGCATAGTCGACTTTAGGTGTGTTATGAAGACCCTGGAGGAGGCAGACAGGCTGGACAGGTAGGGTGGTGCAGTGTACAGGGGCATAGTCGACTTTAGGTGTGTTATGAAGACCCTGGAGGAGGCAGACAGACTGGACAGGTTGGGTGGTGCAGTGTACAGGGGCATAGTCGACTATAGGTGTGTTATGAAGACCCTGGAGGAGGCAGACAGAATGGACAGGTGGGGTGGTGCAGTGTACAGGGACATAGTCGACCATAGGTGTGTTATGAAGACCCTGGAGGAGGGAGACAGGCTGGACAGGTGGGGTGGTGCAGTGTACAGGGGCATAGTCGACTACAGGTGTGTTATGAAGACCCTGGAGTAGGGAGACAGGCTGGACAGGTGGGGTGGTGCAGTGTACAGAGGCATAGTCGACTACAGGTGTGTTATGAAGACACTGGAGGAGGCAGACAGGCTGGACAGGTGGGATGATGCAGTGTACAGGGGCATAGTGGAGGCAGAACGGCAATGCGCCAAATCCAATCATTTACCATGTTATTTACCCAATACCAACATGTAAAATGTAAATATACGTATCATTATAGGTGAACAATTTGCAAAGGTTCTCCATCAACTAGATATATGGCATTGCGTAAGAAATCTTGCAAAGAAATTGGCTGCTGTAAGTTATATCATGAGAGATAAGGAATGTAATGACTAACAAATTGTCATTAATCTATTAATTAAATTATTTCTTGCCATTGAATAATTCCCTTTTTATTATTAAGTCATGAATATCATAACATATGATTAATTTCACCTCATCATTTCCCACAAACATGAAAGTCTGTTTTCTTATTCCCCCAGTGGTAACCAAATATGCTGAATTGTCTACAATTGTCTTGGTAGGGATTGGGCGGGAGTACTTTTTGAAGGGTTGTAGGTTTATCATAGGAGCTGAATTCCCCACCTTTCGAAAACTTTTTGGTGGGAAAATATAAAATTGTTATCATAAGAATTACTAACCTTTTTTAAACGTTGGACACATATCTAGTAGCTTCCTTGTTACCATCTTCATATAGTTTTTAAGCAATTTTAAGTATTTTCACAGAAAACAGTACGTAACCTTGTATTCCAGATAGGCAAGACGATCACTGTTCAGGGCCATTATGTTTGGTACCAGTGCTCTTTTCTATGCTAAATATAGCAATATAAGTGGAATTTGGTCCCGCCAAAAGGGTTGCAAATTCACAGAAGATTAACATGTATAGTGTAATATAAAATGTTTTGTATTGTTACATCTTTAAGTTGTTATTTGTTAATTACTATTACTATTTTTAGCCAACTAAGAAAAAACAAGTATCAACCCTTACGGGTCATTGTATATACTTTAAAAAGTCAATATGAAGAGTTTGGATGCAAAACTGCATAACCGCCATTCTAAGAATAGGGTCAAAAGTTTATCAAAAATCAAGATTAGCAAGAGTGAAAGATAATCCTATTTTTCCAAGATTGACTATTTTTCATATCATTAGAACCTACTCAGTATACACTCTGTTACCAAAGTATAATAATTGACCCCAGGGTGTTTTTAGAAAAAGGACTATATGTGCTTCAATTCTGGGATGGAGATATGTTGTTTTGCATCCAAACCTTTCATAGGTTATATATTTTGCAACATTCAAAACATGTGAGTCTGGTAGCCCACAAAAAAACAATTAATTCTAGATGTCCTCTGATCATGTGTATTTTAGCATTATACCAAGACAATCTGTGCTAATACTACAGAGTAAACCTCACACTGTGAGTGGTATTAAAAGTATCTTAGAGACTGTGTAAACTAAAACGTACATAGATCTTTTTCCATCACTTATTTTCTCTCCAAACAGGCAGCACAGTTGAAAGGGTGTAAAGATATCTTGCCTTGGGTCAACGTCTTCAAGAATCACATGTGGTACTCGGCAAAGAACTGTGATGGAAACCCAGAGAAACTGATGGTAATTTCAAATTAATTTGTAATGGTAACTGATGCAAATAAGGAATGTGGGTAGCTAGGGTTCATATTGTGTTATGTCTTTTGGGAAGGGTGATTAGTAACCCTGGGAAGCTAATTTGCCGTCTGTGACTCACCTACATAGAATAGTGTATACTTTGGTTACATATACCATTGCTAATGCATTGGACACATATCTAGTCACTTCAACGTTACTATATACCTGCTTGTTTGTTATAGATTAAAGCTTGTATGTCCACGAAGGCAGTTACTATTTCCTCATCTTCTTATCGCAGTGACAATAAATCCCTTGTACTGGTAAAATGTTGAAACTACTGTAGGCTAGAACTGATGGTTTACTTAGTTATGAATATCCTTATCTTAGACTCCAAAAAGGGTGCTAGCTGAACATGCAAATCGGTTAAACTTGCATGTAAGTTACCACTGCTTATATTTTCAGTGAACGACCCTGACACAGTTATCATAAACACCAATTGAGAATTATGAATTTAAAGTATAATTACTAGTTCTATGCTTTGTGTTCATTGAGCAATTTTGGGTATGGGGAGGGGCGAATACTGGACCCTAACTGTAGTGGCCCACTCATAGAGTACTACAGAAGATAATCGGCACACTTGCAAGTATTGTCACTTATGTGAGCAGGGTAATAAGGGACTGTTGTTTGAAGTGCACAGTTTGGCCCTTATAAGACACCTCATACTCAAAGGTATCACAGTTGGTTTATGATAGGATTGTGGAATCCATTTATTATTGTCAACAGGAATTATGGAAGACAGTCCTTTTTTTTTTTTTTTTTAAATTGTTTATTTATCCTGTCTGATGAAGGCTATTGCCTGTATTACCAACAAACAGCCGTATGAAGATTTTTTCCCTAACTATCTGAATTATTACAGGGATTTGTGTGTTTTTGTAATTAGCTAACTAATTTTTGTTAGTACTCAAAAGGGTTTGGTTATGCCAGTCTTTATGACTGGCTATAAACTTCTCGCGTCCTGTTTCATATTAGTTATGAGATGATGGTTTGTTAGTGTATAATAACAAATGATTTTATATAACTAAGGGGAGGTGGCAACCCGCATATCTACTCTAGCTTCGCTTCAAGTCCCGACTTAAGCATTGCTTTAAGTTTGGTGTAGCTTTCGCACGACTTAACCTCACGTGGTGCTTTTGACCAAGCCTGATATGACCTAAATTGGACCGACTTCTGGTACCTAGTTGTGATTTTGGATTCTACTTTTAATACTGGAAAATCATGTAGCCTGGTTCTTATGGGTCTCATGTCCAAATGGGCAGGATTTTTTGACCTTTTGTATGCAAAACACAGCATGTCCTTCTCTGCAATATCTTCTAGAAGATGTGTTTGTATTATTTTATGTAACGCATCAATACTCACCCTAGCTTCAGGACGTACACAAACCCTTAGGCCCCTATTTTGTATTTTTTGGAGATGATCTAGATTTTTGAGGTTAGTAGCAGTGTAAATTACATTACCATATGTGAACAGGGGTTGAATCATTGTTTTGTATGTTCTTGAGCTGGAGTCTTGGTCTATATAGAATCTATATCTGTTTAGAAGAAATATTTTATGTACTGTACTGTGTGAGGTGTTTTGAACATGTTTGTTAAAGTTTAGACAATTGTCAATGGTGATGCCAAGGTATTTAAAATCTGTTGTTTTTGCTAGTTTCTCTCCATCTAATAAGATATTATATTGCTTTAATTTTTTTAGTTTTTTAGAGGAAGAAGCTATGGCCATGTATTTAGTTTTTTTTACATTTATTGTCAATTTATTTTCTTGGCACCAATTAGACATATTTTGCAAATCATCATTTAGCATTTGACTAGCATCAAAATTTATGGGGGTAGAAATGTATAGAACTGTGTCGTCTGCATATAGCTTATACCTAGTGTACTTTAGACAATCCTCCAAGTCATTTATGTAAAGTAAAAACATTAAGGGTCCCAAAATGGAACCCTGTGGAACTCCGCAGGTGATTAATTGAGGGGTTGATAATACTCCATTTGCTACTACTTTTTGGCTCCTAAGGTGGAGGTAGTCTTTGAACCAGTCAACAGTGCTATCTTTAAAACCTAAGTAGGAGAGTTTTTTTAACATAATCGAGTGGTTTATTGTATCAAATGCTTTAGAAAAATCAATAAATATTGTATGAGTTATGTTACCATGGTTTATTGCCTTATAAATGTCATCTGTGAAATCCCCTATAGCTGATATTGTAGAGTGGTTAGCCCTGAATCCTGACTGGTGTTTTGTTAGTATATTATTATTGACTAAATAATCAGAAGTTTGAAGAAAAACTACTCTTTCTAAGATCTTGCCTGGAAGGGGTAGTGTGGAGATAGGCCTTAAGTTATTTGTATCTGCTGTGTTACCCTCCTTTTGAAGGGGGACTACTGTGGCTACCTTCCACTTGCTAGGTACTTTACATTTTGCTATTGATTTATTTATTATATGTAGGAGGTGCCTTGGTAGAATTTGAAAGGTGTCTTTGAGAACTTGAGAAGAAATGTTCTCACCTGCTGAGGATTTTGAAGTGTCTATTTTATCTACAATTTTTGTTAGTTGTTCTAGGTTTATTTCCTGAAGGTTGAAAATTTTGTTCCAATTTTTATGTGGGGGCTTCCAGGGTCTGTCATATTTACTAGCTAGTTTGGGGCCTATGTTTATAAAGAAATCGTTTATAAAGTCTGCTGTTTTGTCTAGATCTATAGGAATTTGAGTATCTTGGTCAATTAAGTTTATGGGTGCTGACTGTTGTTTGGGTTTATGAAGTGTATTAATAGTTTGCCAGTATTTTTTTGAGTCTTTTTTGTATTTTTTTAGGAGCTTATCAAAATATTCCTTTTTTTCTAAAGCCAAAAGTCTTTTTGCTCTATTTCTGTGAAATACTGCTATGTTCCAATCATCATCATTTTTGGTACGCTTAGCTTTGCGTAGGAGTGCATCCTTGTCTCTTAGATATTTTGCCAACACATCATCTATCCAAGGGTCTCTCTTTTTTGCAAAATAGAAGTCTCTGATCGGACACATTGCATCTAGAAAGCTGTTTATGGATTGCTCTACAAGATCCCACATTGCCTCAGGGTCATCCAATTCCCAAAATGTATCCCAATTTTCATTTACCAGATGTCTCTCCAAAAATGTTTTTGCATATTTCCTATAGGACCTACCTTTGAAACTAGTTTTTTCTTTTTTGTCAAATTGTTTTAGTCTTGTAATATGAACTAGGTCATGATCTGAAATATTTACCACATGATTGCCACTGTCAGTGATATGCTCTGAATTTGTGAATATCAGGTCCAGTAAGGCTGGAGGGGTTTTACCTGTATCTCTGGTGGGGTTCTTGATGTATTGTTTACATCCCGTAAGTTTCATTAATTTAAGTAGGTCCCTACTGTCATTATCTTTCTTTAAAAGGTTTATGTTCATGTCCCCCAGAAAATATAACTCTTTTTGTCTAAAAGTGCCCAAGAGATCAATTTTGTTTGTCAAGACTTCTAGGAATTTAGCCACTGACCCGTTAGGTGGCCTATATATGTTACATACTACTAAGTCCTTCATAGTTGGGTCATTTACTAGTATCCACTGGGCTTCTATATCTTTGGTACTAACATTTAGGTGAGAGAGAATCGATTTAGAGTGAATAATACCATTTTTCATGTAACAGGCTAAACCTCCACCAACTTTCAGGTTACCTTCGGGAGTTAGATGTTCTCTATCTACTCTAGACAACGTATATCCCGGGATGTACAAATTATAATCTGGAATGTCTGGTGTAAACCAGGTTTCAGAAGTTGTCGCCATAGCAACATTTGTATCCAGAAGAAATGTCCTAAAAAGGTCAAAAGACTTAATCGAGCTAATACTCCTAGTGTTCAGGTGAGTCAAGTGAAAGCCTTTAACACCTTGCATATTAAATCTGTCAGTCATTTGAGTGGGAGTAGTTTGTCCTTGTGGGACATATACCATCAATTTGGTACGTTTGTGTGGTTGCCACCACCCTTTGAGAATAGCTCTCGGTAAGATACCATAATTTATATGTCATAAGGGCTACTACCCTAAAGGTTGCCCTCATGACCCTAAACTGGAAGTTTTTCAGGATTATTATAATCAAGTGATTGTACCTCTGGTGTGGAACTTCAGAATGAGAGTGCCTCATAACTGGGTTCGTAAAACTATTCAAATAATAGTTTCTTATGAATCAATGTAAGATTGTACAAATCTAAAATAAAGTAACTTGATTTGGATTGATCCTACCTTAATCCGTTGGGTGATCGAATCTGATGAGTGTGTTTAAGATGAATCTTGACTAGCTTGTTAGGGGTGACACCGCCAATGGAGTAAACTTAGAGTGTCTTTGTTGTTTGTACCGGTACAAGAAGGTGCCGGTTTGGCGGTTCGATGTATAACTAGAATATCAAAGTAACATAATGATTAGAAATACTTCTTTAAGGAAACAGAAAATTCACAGTCAATTATCAAAAATAAGTTCTAATGTTGTATAGAATATTACAAATATTTTCAAAAATTAGGAACGTATTTCACTTTAATTCCAATAATAAATTACCGGTAGTGCCTCTGTACATTTACATCCTAAAAAATATTTAATTTACTGTAGTGAATAATTACACTTGGTTTTGGTGTTAGGAATTTAAGGTATTTATACATGGTTTCAAGGAAGAGACAGTAAAAGGGTCCTTATACACACTTGGGTTTATCAAGGAAAAACTTTTAGACATGTCACGAACCAGCATGTGTGGATCCCGGATGCACATGGCTGGACTGATGGACGTTGCAACCATCCGATTCCACAGGAAAAGGAGGAGAGGAAGTGGATCGAGATTGGATCGAGGGCTCACATGGAACTTATCAAGATCGTGTTTGATCCCACCCTGGTGAAGAAGTTGAAGTTCATGAAGAACCACAGGTAATATCAGAGCTATATCGGCATCTGGGTTCTTAGAACAATCTACCGTAGTAATTAGAGATGAGCTCTTAGAAGGTTCATAGTATGTGACATTTCACTCACTTATTGGTTGCATAAATGTGGGATGGAGGTCTGATAATTATATCATGATAGCAATACATCAGCAATTTGATCATTAATATTATTTTATCCTCCTAATTAATAGGATTCACATGTTTTTTTTAATGGAATACAGCAGTCCCATTGATTTAACCAAAGAAGGCTGTATTTCACTCCGCCTAGCATTAGGCTCCCCCTACCGCTTTTCACTCGGCCTACGGCCTCATGAAATACCGCCCCCACATCCAACTCATGAAATAACCCAGTAAACAGACCAAAACTCTGACCTTTGTCTATTATTTTTGGTATATTCTACAACTGGTTACACAGCTAAGAAAACAATGTTATCTTCCATCTGTTAGAGAGCTGTTTCCATTTCCATCCCTTTTTTAAGTCCTTACCCTGCATAAACGGTCTGACACTAGTGATATGGTCTAGATAAATTATATTTGGATACTATATATAAGAACTTGTTTATAACAAACCATTTTGTTTACACAAAGCAGCATTTCATTATAGAGAAATGTATTGCAGACCAACAGAGCATTATCCTGTGCTTGTTGTAACCATGTTTGTTGTAGGCAAGGTTCACTGTTTTACATAGGAAAAATAAATGTAATGGGATGTTTGGTAATAATAGTGCCAATATGGTGCACTTTCACTTATCAAAACACACAAAACACCACAAAAAATGCTTTAGAGTGGTATGCCATGATCATGTCAGATATTGGAGATGTTTTGTTTAGTGCCAGCTTCAAACCAGGAAAATCAATTATGAGGCTGTATGCAGAAGTAGTGAAATCTATTTAGTAATACTTTTACATAGTAATCCAAACACAGATAACAATATAGAATAATACAAATTAGAATTTTTACTTTTACAGACATACAAGTCAGCTTGAGTCCTTCAACGCACACCTGCTTATGTACTGTCCAAAGAGGCATCACTATGGGTAAGTGTGTAAAATACACAGACACATTACTGCTGTCAATAATGTGTCTGGAATGGATACAGTATATATCGTCACCTCAGTGGAGAAAGGTCGTAACTGAAAATGTTTTCAACTCAGTGGAGAAAGGTCGTAACTGCTTTGTCTTGATCATGTGACCATAGATACCATGTAATATGATTTTTGTAATATGCCATTTTGCTAGATATAATCTAGGGGTATGAATCCACATTGTACATGAAGTTGAAATACCATGACTTCAATTTTCCATGTATGAGAGCATTCCAAATACACCTATATTCCTGAAAATGGAAATATCTGAAAAAAAGAGGTTTTCACTTACGACCTTTCTCCACTGAGGTGACGATATCTATCAGAAGGAAATTCTCTTGTATGTACACTTGCACAATGTATATATCAGCTGATGAGGGTTGTATGCTCAATGCTGTATAGTATCACTGGAATGTAGTGTTATCAAAAGAAAATTATGTGCAACTGTTTAGGATTTGGTAATTGATCACATTAAAGTATGTCCATGATCACTGAATGCTTGAAAGGATGTATTCCTTACAGCTATGATGCATACCGCATGCGCAACAAATTGGCTGCTCTCGACCACAACCACCACGTAGGGAGACCGTATGCAAGGACCAAAGCTGGGAAGAAAAGGTGAATTTAATCCTTCTACAGTACTTGTATATATTCAAAATCAAGACAAACTAGCAATGCTAAGTACAATGTGTGAAGCAGTATCTGTTTCAAGGAAAAAGAAAGGCTAGGGTTGATGCTATTGTATATATATTATGTTCAGTTAAAGGTCATTTAATAAGACATGGAGCAACAAATGTGAGTGATAGTTAGATAATGTCTACTCAGATTGGATCATTCTATTTCTTCAGGTTACGAAGAAAGTACAGTAAGGGGACCAAAAGGTGGACGGGGCAGCCTGTGAAGGTGCCAAAGCAGTATCTGTACATAGAGAAGCTCCTGGACGATGTACTGCTGTACAGAGATGTGTCTCACAAATTCCAAAGGCTCGATGCAGCAAAAGTGCCAAACCGCAACGATCCAACAGTGGAAAAACAATATCGTCAGGGATCAGACCATTGAAGCAGGACCTCATTGCCGAATATGAGAAACACCATGGGATAGATTAGTTCAACTTCCTCCTAATGACCACGTCTGTATAACAACATTCTTTGGAAAGTATTAATCATTTTCCCCTTTGTTTCAATGTAAAGAAATTAATCTAAGAAGACCACACCTCTAATCTAACAAGCACCCCAACCTGTGACCCTTCACTGGATGACACATAATCTGTAAAAGTCGGCTCTGTACCCACTCAGCATAAGTAATGCTGTACTGTACTAAGTATCAAATTAATTTTTCTCCTTCTAGTGTCACTACCTTGGGCTAAGTTTGGGCCAAATCTGTACAAGTTGAAACTGTATGACTGGCAACCATCTATGACTGGCAACTATGTGTGAGGCGCAAACATCTATGACTGGCAACCATTTATGAGTAGATGACGACTATGACCATGGAGCCTGGATCAGTGTTCATTTAATTTTTCTGTTTTTTTTTAAATCATGACTTGTGAAGACATGCTTTAATAATTTCCTGCCATTTCCATGTACATGATAAGCTTTCAACTTGCATCAATTTGCTGAGACTTTGCCTTTGGTAGATCCAAGACTAAAATATTATTTTGAGATAAAAAAAAACACATGTTATCCAAACTGTTTACAAAAAGAGACATAGACATTTGAATAAAAAATCTGAATGAAACCTGTAGGTATCAGCTGTCAGGGGTGGTCGTAATAGAGGGAACTCTCAGTGTATAATGGAGATCTTTTATTAATTAAATTAGGGATTTGTATGGTCTAATGTGCATCTTTTTTTTCAAAAAATTAACTGTCCGAGTGAACAGTAACAAGCTTGCCAACAGGGTACAAAATGTTAGTCTGCAGTCACTTCATTGTAAAGAAGGACTCAATTTAATCTCCCTGGGTGATAGCCAGTATATATCCCATTTGGTGAGGGATATTTGGCACGAATCCGTGTTACAACACAACTCGGGATCGGTTTCCTGTTATCTGCACCCAACCAGCCATAAGTCCATAAAGTATATTGTCTGTAGGCGGCAAAACGGAGGCTCTTATTGACTGTTGCATCGTCTCGGAGTCCAAACAGGTCGTTCTTATTCCTTATTGCTGCACCTAGCACTTGGTGATTCAAGACCACACCCTCTATATCATTTGCATACTGGATTGTGATGCAGGGGGTCTTCTTTGTGCGGCTTGTGCGGCAGCAAATATTCTCCTGTGGAAATGGCATAACTTGACATCTCCCACAGTGGCACCATGGTAGAGGACCACCTACAGGTGGTGGTGGTGGAGGTTCCTCACGGACATATCTGACCATGTGGGGATGTTCTGATAGGATTGTAGATAGAATGGTAGTCAGCTGTGTCTTGCTCAGACCGTTCAGCTGAAAAATACAGATAAAGTTCATAATCCACTTGATATAATTGATGGCATTACACTTTTAGTAAAAATAAAAAATGAGATCAAAATGGTTTGGCCTATAGTTTTGTTTTATGATCATGAGGCATAGGTTTCCAATGCCTCTGTCATTTTTCTTGATCTATGAACTAATGTGTAAAAGCATGCTTCTTATTCATGGAATTATTAATTGGAAGTTGCACAATAGTTTGTGTGGAACTGGGTCCATGACACCACATAATATTCATATTGGCCAAATACAAAATGTTGTAAATTTATCATATGAGGATATACATGAAACTTACTATGGTTGGTGTATCTTCGATTGCATCATTCTCTGTGTGTGAACCCTACAATGAGAAATATAATCATGTGCTGAACCCAACAACATACTTATGGTGTTCATAATTGCTTTTTCACGCCATTTGCATTGTCAATACAGAAAGAAAGAGCATAAATACATAGATAAATCATCATAGATATCATAAGTGTATGGCACATATATCATTACATCTAATAATTATGTTGGTTATGTGGAAACTTATGAATTGAAAGTATATTTATTACAATACTCAAATCGGGATGTTGAGCCACAGTTATTGATAAACTGGTTTAAAGAATGAATGATTTGAAAATCTTAGTGGGACTTACATTCACTGGTTCCTCTTCTGGACCTTCTGCATACGGAATGTTTTCCACCTGTGAAAGGAAGGAACAAATATGGCACTATAACACGAATATGATAACAAACATCCAGCTGGAACATGTTATTTTACATGTCAAACTAATGATACACATGTAAGTGGTTAGAAAAATCAGGCCAATGACCAAGGCCCAAATGTAAGGGGCAGGTGAATGTTTTAGCTTAAATAAAAAGGCCTGTAAATTGGGTTATGTCTAACAATATATAAGTTTAAAATGCAGACCCTCACTATATCAAATTTATAATATAGTAGTGCTAACCATGATATGAGCTTTATAGATTAGGAGTGTGTATTACTTACTGAGTCTGCTACATCTTCCTCCTCTTCATTGTCAGTTTCCTCCACCTTTCATGATAATGAAACAATAAAGTTCTTTTTGGCATAGTGACAAGTAGTGAGTGTCAAGCGAGAGGGATTGGATTCAGTGGTCTGCGTTAATAAACAATGAGAAAACTCTATACTATCCTTCTATTACTTCCATGTATGTAATAATTGTGTAAACATTTTCTTGAAATCATACATAATTGTTGCTAACACATGATAGATACTTACCGTTGCTTCAGTAGGTTTCACTCCATAAAGTCTGTCAAGAGCACCACCAGAGCCAAACTGATTGCTACAAGGTTTCCCTTGTGGACCACATTTGCAGAGCTCACTGCAATAATCTTCCCTTTTCAGACACCGGCAAGTTCCCCATTTAGAGTTAGATACCCGATTGCAGAGGTTCTTGCACGAGCACGGCCCATCCTCTTCCTTATCTCTGAAGTCCAATTTACTGGATGCCATCTGAAATTAACAGAATGGCTACTTTAAAAAACACCATATGAAGACAAAAACACCATATGAATAAAGAAACAAAAATATCTAAGTATTATGAAATGGAGGACAAAGTTTAAGCAACTATGATAATCCAAACTGAACCACCTCAACTATCAAGGCTGTTTCCCTCCTCCAGGTGCCATATTACACACCTGTAGCCGACTATAACCATCCACACTGCATGATCCCACCTGTCCAGTCTGTCTCCCTCCTCCAGGCTTTTCATAACACACCTATAGTCGACTATGCCCCTGTACACTGCACCACCCCACCTGTCCAGTCTGCCTCCCTCCTCCAGGTGAACTATGCACACCTGTAGTCGACTATGTCCCTGTACACCGCACCACCCCAGCTGTCCAGTCTGTCTCCCTCCTCCAGGCTCTTCATAACACACCTGTACTCGACTATGTCCCTGTACACTATCCCACCCCACCTGTCCAGTCTGTCTCCCTCCTCCAGGCTCTTCATAACACACCTGTACTGGACTAGGCCCCTGTATACTGCACCACCCCACCTGTCCAGTCTGTCTCCCTCCTCCAGGCTCTTCATAACACACCTATAGTCGACTATGCCCCTATACACTATCCCACCCCACCTGTTCAGTCTGTCTCCCTCCTCCAGGCTCTTCATAACACACCTGTAGTCGACTATGTCCCTGTTCACTGTACCACCTCACCTGTCCAGTCTGTCTCCCTCCTCCAGGTGAACTATACACACATACATACATACAATTTGGGATTCAAATGTGACTTACCTGAAGTCTTTGAGTCTCTTCTTTGTAGTGCTGCCTGTGTAGGATCCAACAGTCTAGGTTAGACACAGCAGGAAGTTATTTATAGCCATGTGCTGACCTTGTTAGGTCTTCTGACTTTTGACACCAGAGTGCCAATCTAGGCCCAACCAGTGTGCCCCCTGGTGTGTATAAATTGAACTTGCAATGTGGTAGTTCTCGGATCCCCTACCAGGTATACCCCATAACTGTGCTATCACTTTAAGGCATATGGTGTGACTGTGTCTAAACTTACAAAGGCTCCCCTCATAGAGTTGTGTAAGGCTGCTGCAGCAATAGGACTGAGTATAGACCCAGATGGGCTGACAGAAGATAGGGAGGAAATTATTAAGGATACTGTAGACTGGGGTCAGTTACCTCTACCACCTCCATTAACCTCATGTACCAGAGACATGAGTTATCTAACTGAAGGTGCATCTATGAGCAGATGCTCTGTAGAGCATGTATGCATACAGAGTACAGCTGTGTTTTCATCCCCATACTGACCCTCAATTGACACCAATCACCCATATATGTGCCTCTACATGCGTAAAAATCGACACGGCGACAAGGGCCTTTTTAAAATCAACACAGGCGACATGGCCCTTCTAAAAATTGACGGACACATACCTTTTTTATTAGGCCCTGGTATATTCTATATGGATAAAAATTGACATGGTGACACGGCCCTTTTGCTAAAAATCAACACTACAACCTGGTCAATTATGTGGGTACCTATGTAGATGGACATATATAGCACTGACTGATCCACAGTGGCTGGTTTTACCCCCGGGGGGTACTTGAATTTTTTCTGATATGGGTGTGCGGCTGGACCAATGACAACCCTTACCCTTCCTAGGGAGATGTGGCTTCAAAAACCTACCCTTGCTAGGGCACTTTTGGCCGAAAAGTCCTAGTTTTGAAGAGGAAAAACACAAAATGTACAATGGATGAGTAATTTCACTGAGAAATTTTACCCATGTCCACAAATTTAAGCGAAAAAATGGGCAAAAATGGGACTTTTTCGTGAAAAAAAAGGTCATTTTGGTGAAAAAGTGACCCTTGCTAGGGCGATTTTGTCAAAAGTAGACCCTTGCTAGGGACATTTTTCTCTGAAACAGGACCCTTGCTAGGGAGGTTTCGTTGAAAAACTACCCTTGCCAGCCGCACACCTGTGTATTCAAAATATACTAAGTGCCCCCCCCCCCTCGGGGTTTTACCTGGACTGACCCTGTTGCCTGCTCCCAGCACAGGGCAGTGCGTTTGCTTGATCCCCAATCACCCATAAACAGGACCGACTGGCTGCCCTTATTGCCATCTGCCAAGAGATGCACTATAATATGTATAAGTCCTATACTGTTGTTCACACATCTCCAATCAGTCCACTCTATACACACGCTCCCTAACTGACAGGTCGGGTGCCGTGTGTACAACTGTTGTATATAGGGTCCTCACACGGCCACTACCAGACACTATACGATAAAGGTGCTCACCACGTGTAGACCTAGTACCTTACAGCTGTGTGCCCCACGGAGTTGTGATATCATAATACATCAACATGACAGGAAGGCAGAACAGCAAGGAAGAGAAACGGGGCTTACTGTTCAGTAACAGGTGGGCTATATAATATTATTAGATACATATTAGATATGATACAAGTGAGTTGCTATTATAAGTGTTAGAAGCCAAGGACAGGGTAATTGTCCAAGGAGATAACTAGGTACCATTGTCCAAGGGTTGTATCACCTAAGGCTGAGGTCGGAAAGCCGGAATTGAGGACGCCAGGTCACAATGTCGCTTTTTTAGACTATTTTTACAATAACCAAATTTATCCAAAAGGTCGCTTAAGTTACTGTAACAGGTCGCAATGTCGCCTGGAAAACAGCCCAGTTCGCCAGGTCGCTTTTGACCCCTCTTCAGTCACTACCCGTAGGTATAATGCGGCTACTCAATCGTAACCATATTTGACTCAAACCCAGTGATTGGTTTGTGATTGATTTGTTAGTCTTAAACCCCCTGGTGCCCCTATATATAGGACTGAGTACCTGCCCCGACTGCACTCTGACTATAACTGGACGTGCAGTAAGATCTGCGGGTTTAACCCGGCTTTCTCACCAATAGGGGGGGTACAGGTCAATTGTGTAGCACTGTTCTTGCATACTAAAAGTAATGAAGGGAGTGTGCGTAGTATATAGATAACAGTGGCACATTTTAAGCCTTGCGACTCGAAAAACGTTCAGATGGCACTTTTATTTAATTTGTACAATTACGCCAAGTATTAGGGTATCTTAAGTTTTTGGCCTACCTTTCGTTTGGTTTTTTGACGAATAATTTCCATCGGCTCTCCTTGATAAGGGGTTATCTAGCTTTATTTCTTTTTCCGTAACAAGGAAACCTTTGTTGATTTTCATTTTGCGATAAGGGTACCAAATTTGAAGTGATGTTCACACAATCATAGTTATCATAGCATAGATAGGGAATTCCCCGCCCCCCCCCCCCACTATGGAGGACAAGGGTAAAAATGTAGGGGAAACAAGCGCCGTGCGGCGGCGCTGCGGTCGTTCCGCATGGCGGGCCCAGAAATGGACTGACAGCAACTTTTCCAAAAGAACCGCCTCTTACACTGAATATGCATGATGTTTTGAGGATTGGACCAATCAGGAGGCTAGGACTTGACCTACCCTTTGCGAATCAGGGCAAAATGGATGCATACGTCAAAGAAAATAGCCCAAAACCTCAAAATTAAAGTTGCTTTTTCAGCTAATTCACGGAAAAACATATGATACGCGATCCTAAACCTTACTAACTGATAGAGAAAACTCCATTCTACACCAGTGACTACTGTTTGGAGCACATTAGGGCCGTATTTAGGAGATATTTGACAATTTCTGACTCCCGTCCAGTACGCCATCCAAAATGGCGGGGATCGTTAACTGTTGGCGCGCACATGGCTGGCAGCATTAAAGTCTTCTACAGTGCAAACAACACAGAAATACATCTACTCCACGATCCAAATGTGAACTTTACATATATTTTATAATTTAGGGAGTCGTTTGGGACAGGATAAACGAATGGCAAAGAAATTAGAAAAATAATAATAGTTAGTGCGGGACTAGCAAGTAGGCGTCGGCGATGTAAACATGGCAGCCATGAGTGCCAAGCTGGAGCTGTCAGACTGAATTATTGTTGATGTACTCTATATCCAGCCGATAAACGCAAATTAAAGTATGCACAGGGACATATGGGGACTTAATCTATTTGATGGACTACTTTTCAACAGGGAATCTTATTGCAGACCGCTGAAATAGTCGCTAGTTCGGTTCTGATAAAAACATGGATTTAAATGTTATAATTTTTTCTGGGAAATATTGAATCAAAATTCGGGGGTTGCACCTGTCGATTCAATACGAGTATATTTGGAATCCTCGTTTTCCCCTCTTTCCAACAAGCTACCATACATAATTCTAGCCCTCCTCCTTCAAAATCACTTGTTCCCACTAAAAAATGGTGTTCCTCGTCCCATATGGGGACCCTGGATCAAGGCACCTAATCAGTTTTTGTTGCTGGCACAAAATACTTGTACTCGGTAGTAACGTTTCACACTAGTTGAGTATCATTGACGGCACTTGATAGTGTCCGACTCTGTTGAATGAAGTGAAGATAGAGACACAGTTTATGGATCACGAAATATATGGAGGTGGACCCATAAAATCGACATGGCGACATGGCGTTTTCTTAAAATCAACATTCGACATGGAGCTTAGTGACATGAGGGGAAAAAAAGTGACATACCATGGATGACATGGGTCTTTTCTTAAATTCGACATGGGACATGACATGTTCTCGGAGGTGACATGGGAATTTAAGTAACAGGCGACAGTCATGGCCATTTCTTAAAATCAACAGGCGACATGGGGACCCCCCTACCCATCTACACCCCCAAAATTGAATGGATCTAGGTTGTATGTGGCTAGAGGATTCTGACCTATGCTCCCCCCCCCCCCCCCTACAACAAAAGAAAACAACAACAACAAAAAAACATAACTATTAAATCTTACAATCGTATTAAGCTGTGGTACATTCACCATTATTCTGCGTATAAATGGTTAATAGTACATGGGTGGTAAGTCAATGTGTGTCCGCTCACTACCTCAGACCACTTAGACCAAGGAGCGCGCACAGGTGTGTTTTACCTGTGTTACCCTCCCCTGATTGGTTATAAATGTATGGGCTCCTCTCCTGTGGTTTGATTGGCACATAACAAATCTGTTTCCCGCCTGCACGTTTCTAGGTCCCCACTCCTTATAAGATACATCTTTAAAAAAATAGATTCCCGGGTAACCATTCCCGAGAGGAAAGATTTCCCCAAAGATAATAGTACATTGGTGCATGTATTGGTAAGAAAGACAGTGGTCATTCCTTAACTACAGAGAGCTATGTTGGTTGGTTGGTTAGGGGCCGTCCATTAATTACGTACGCATCAAGAGGGGTGGGGGGGTCAAGCCAAATGCGGACAGATGCATACAGGGGGGTGAGGGGGTCTGGGGTCATTTTGGCATACGCATTGTGTACGCATTAGGGTAGTTTTCCTGATTATTTTGGACAAAAAGGGGTATTTTTGGGCCCCAAAACCAAACTAGAATTCTCAAATTTTATATACCCCCCCCCATACCTCCTACACATCCTCTGTAGAAGGCCTAAAAAGTGTATCTGCTGTAAGATGGGCTATACCCTTTTAACATTTTCACAATCTTCTGGATTATGATGAACCTTAGAATCTTAGTTCGGGGGGGGGGGGGGGGGGGGGCAACTGAACCCCTTGGAACTACCTCTGTAAGAACGATGATATCATGTGGGGCATTGTACACACAAGGTCAAACAATTTACAAAGCTTGTTGGGGTTGGGGGAGGGGGGGGCTCAGTTGATTTTCTTGATACCTCCCTCTGGATAAAATCTTAGCAATCTTGACAGCCGCTCTACTTAGTATCTCTTTTTATTAGTGAAGGAGGGGGGTGACTGTTCCCTCCTCTTCAAATTTCAAATTTTCTCTTCAAAATGCACTTCTTACTTTTCATCCCCCAGTATCCCCCCTGCTGAAGCTGACAATGGTTGGGGGGGGGGGGGGTCCAAAAGATTTGAGTATGTACGCATAGGGGGGGGGGGGTATCCCAATGCGTACATGGTGCAACAGGGGGGGGGGGGTCAATTTTGGCCAAAATTATGCGTACGTAATTAATGGATGGCCCCTTTTTTGGATTTACAAATTTGGACCCCTTGAAGCGGGGGCAACACAATGTTGACCCCTTTAATCCGTAAAAGCCTGTGTGGTGCGTCATCCTGGCGAAAAGGGGTCGGCTGGAGTGAATGTGATTCCTATTTGAGGGCAACAGCCAAATTAACCCCTGTCGCGGGGACCAGAAAGATTTTTGCATGCCTGCGCGTAATGCCACCGACCCCTCCCCCCCTCCCCCTGCTGACCATTCCCTATTAAACTATCACTAATCTATAGCTTTTAAGTGCTTGCCTCTTCACAAGTCATGAGATAACGTAACGTCCTATCTCAACACGAGCCATGACTGAATGAGGGATGTCTACAAATCTGTATGGGCAGATATCGTAATCTTATAGTAAACTTAGACAAAGATAACCGTGTAGAGCTTAGCCCTTTAATCATAGCATAATATGTATCATCATGATGCATCAATGCAGTGCCCCCAGAAACAAAAATACGAGAGTAAAAAGAAAGAAAAGGGGAAGAAAAGGAGGTACGCAAAAACACTCCTACCAGGAAATTGGTATACGCTCTCGGTGAGGCTCTTGATTTACCCTCCGTGCACATGTTTATGCAGAGGGGCTAGACCTCCGTGTTACAAAACTGTGTTATACCGCCTATTTTGTGGTCACTGTTCAGAACATGCTCTCCCCTCCCATGCCCCTTGACCCGGCCTTGACTGTACATGCATATCTGGGTTATCTGGGTCTATCCTGGCATGTACCGCTACCATCAGGCATTAGCAGCCTGATGGTATCATGTGCACAAACATGTTCTACATGTGTTCAACCAAATGCGTATATATATATTCATATAAGCATAGCATAATAATTATATTATATTATAGCATGAGTTTCCAATGAGCGTCTTTTTTGGGATAGAGAGGTCCATCTCTTAGCTGCTAGAAATAAGTAGCAGGACATAAATTACTGAAAAGTAGATAAAAAAAACACATCTGGCATTTATTTGATCTAGAGTTGAGATTGAGATTGAGATTGAAACAATTTATTGCAAGAATCGCCCTAAACAGGGCGTTCTTCCACTTACAATGGTTGCGTGAAAGATAGTCCTCAATGTCGATAGAAACCGGGTAAATTCCAAACTCAATATAATATATAAATGAACGTGAAGTATTATGAGCAAAAGGCATTCAGAGTACAGTAAGAGATGATGCAATGTATGGTAGGGTTATGAATTAAGTGGCCTATATGATATAGTCCAGGCTCTGCTACAATAAACAGTCTTTTACCCATAAGGGTCAACATTGGTTATTTGCACAAACCTTACTGCTTGGGTTAGAAAGGAAATGTAAAAACAGCGTTCTTGTGTGGCCCTATACTGCTGTAACACATCATGTCCTCTGTTGGCATGATGCACGAATGTAGTATTGGCGAGTAACTCACCAGGGCTGCATCCAGGCATAGTGCTTACAAAGGACATGATGCATTAAGGCACTATGTATCCATTAATGGCTTAAATATCCCTGAATACACAGTATATATGGGTCTCACTGTGACTTAGCACATTGTGCACATGTTGTGACAGGGACAACAGGATGTCTCCATCTATACGTCGTGTGCGGACCCCCCCCCCCCCAACCACCTCTACCCATCCCCATCACAATGTCAGTATAATATGTCCTGATTATTTCATATTTTATATTTACATTTCAAGTGGTTTTCATTGGTTCCAATAACACATTCAAATAAAGTATTAGGCACTGGGTACGATATTTTACCCGGGATTCTCCCCAAGCAGAATCAATAAATTAGCATGAAGACGCATTTCCCTAGCATTAAATTTTGCGTAATAAATTGATAAGATAATTATGGAAGTAATTGCAAAGATAGTAGAACTAGACTCAGAAGTAAAAGAGTCAGGCACTACTGGATCCACTAACATCCAAGAGTTTGTTTTCCAAATTTAAAAAAAGCATTACCGGTAATCATACGTGAACTTTAGATATTAATCAATCCAGCATATAAAATGCTTCAATACACTTCAGAATAAGAACACAAGAGCAAAGGTTATGTTCACTATACCCTGAAACATACTCATAAACTTAGGTTTGCAAATTGAGCAGTCAGGCAGAAAGGTGTATCCGTGCCCCCCCCCCCATGCTTGGAGTATCTTTTCTCCTTGGCTGCTTACTCACGGAGTAGGACCACAATGCTATTTATTTGGCTTTTGTGGGTATTGGCGATTAATTATTTTCATTCCACATCTTTAAAATTATCATTCCTGAAGCATGACATTTCTGCAATATTGATTCTTAGCAGAATATGTGTAGGGGTTTGCAGGCCCGTAGCTAGGGGAGGGTGGTGGGGGTGGTCCACCACCCCCCCCCCCCCCCCTACAGGAGCAGAGTAAAAATTAGTTCCACCAGGAGACAAAAAATTACGCGCTTTATTCATCCGCTTTCAGAGATATTTTTGCATCCATCTCCATGATCTATGATCCCGAATATGATGCCTATGTCTGTGGAACTTGTTGGTGTAGGATTTAAGTGGCTGTAACTCCTAGGGGTACTTGGTTGGTGGAACTCAAAGGCAGGAACTTGGTGGGTGGAACTCCTAGAGGTGGAAACTAGGTGGTTGGAACTCATGGACGGGGAACTAGAAGGGTGGAACTTTTAGGGGTGGGAACTGGATGAGTGGAACTCAAAGACCGGGAACTTGGTGGTTGGAACTCAAGGACTTGGAATAAGATGGGTGGAACTCCTAGGGGTGGGAACTGTGTGGGTGGAACTCAAGGACCGGGAACTTGCTAGGTGAACTCAAAGACCAGGAACTTGGTGGGTGGAACTCAAAGACCAGGAACTAGGTGGGTGGAACTCAAAGAGTTGGAACTTGGTAGATGGAACTCAAAGACCGGGAACTTGGTGGGTGGAACTCCTAGGGGTGGGAACTGTGTGTTTGGAACTCAAAGAGTGGGAACTTGGTGGATGGAACTCAAAGACCAGGAACTTGGTGGGTGGAACTCCTTGAGGTGGAAACTAGGTGGTTGGAACTCATAGACGGGGAACTAGAAGGGTGGAACTCCCAGCGGTGGGAACTGGATGGGTGGAACTCAAAGACCAGGAGCTTGGTGGGTGGAACTCAAGGACTGGAAATTAGGTGGGCTTTAATCGTCTGTGTCCAAACTTTGGACACAGACGATTAAAACAATGTACAATCTACATTTGTGGACAGTCGAGGGAAAAGGGTCCTCCAAGGTAAAAACTCAATAATGTAATTGATGTCATCAGCTTTCCAGTAATATCTTTTATTAGCAGTTACCACCTCTGGTTTTGGAGTACTGGCTCTCTGAATATGTGTGGTCACTGTCCAATTATGAATGCCGATGAGCTCTATCTTACTTCGTTTTAGAGATATTCCTATCCAATTAGCATTATTATGCTAATATCCAAATATCCAAACTTTTTCAAACATTTTGGTCACAGCTCTTGATCTAAAAATGGTATTTACATTCTGTTTTCAGCATTAAAATTGTTGTGAGGCCTTCTATAAGTCAATTTTTAAATTTTTCGATTTAGAATGAAAATCATGTTTCCGTGGCAACCAACAAGTGCAAAAACACCAATTTAGGCCCAAAAACGTTCTTTTCCATCCCAAATATGGAATGTTTTCACAAAAGATGGAATCTTCTAATGTTCTAATATTCTACATATAATACTGTAGCTAGACTTCCTTCTTAATAAGAATCAACCTTAATAGAACATGGTAATGATGATGGTAAAGTGATACTTCATTTGGGCTTGGGTAACAGGCACAAACCTGCCCCTTTTATTTAACAACAGAATAACAATATTAAGTAAAATTAAACACCATATAAAAAAAATATTATGTTGTTAAACCCGAGCTTTGGGAACCTCTTCTCATGAAGTTTCTGATCCAAATGGCCGAACGACCGTCTTCCCGGAAGCACAATAACCCCGCGCATGCGCGCTATGGACCTGTTAACCCCATGGCTCAGTCAGGTTCCCGCCACTCATTATATTATTTAAATCCATACATTTCTAGGCACGAAAAAATAGTATAGATAAGTTTTTGCTGTATTTTAATCATTTTTGGCTATATGGAGCCCCTTGGTGGCCAAAGTTGGTACTAAATATCCCGCACGGAGGTCCCTTTTCCCTTGTTGATCCACCTTTTTAAATATTCGAGGTAGTTAATAGGCCTGACTGTAAATGTACAATACCTCCAGAACTGAGTATAGGATGGGAATATTCCTGTTATAGTCGACCAGACACTAGCCACTATCTGTGTTTAGATATTGGGATTATCAGCCAGGAGATTACTCCGTATCTGACAGAATATTGACTTAAGGATCTCGCACGTATGGTTTAGCATTAGATAACCTACACCTCTTCAGGCTGTCTGCAATACAACTAACTGAGAGGCACTGACAAGTGGGCCGTGTTTTCTTTCTCTATCACATTCACCATAGAGTTTAATTGTTTGTATGAAGAAAAATAGTCAATAAAGATTACATTGCCCAAAGGAAAAACTGCAGATCGGGTATCCGCTGACAGAGATGATGTTCTCAGAGCAAGGGTGTCATTGGGTTCTTAGAAATGGGATTATCCTTCAAAACATCAAAAGGTTTGGTATACATGTACTTTCTACAGATACCTCGAACTACCCCCCCCCCCCGTTTCTTTTGGAAGCAGATTCAGTGAAAATGCTAGTCGGATAGTATGAATATAGTATTGGGTTGGGAGATATTTCCGATAGTGTAGCGAGTGAAGTCACGTTAGCCTTTTGAGAGATGGTGGGAAGTAAGTTTTTCAGACCACCTGCATGCAGATCTGCTACCCTCCCGGTTGTAAAGATAAAGACGTCCTAAATAAATATGGTTGGTTTCTAAATTGCTCGCGGTTAACTGTAGACCCCCACTCTTTCTATTAAAGGTAGGTATGATTCCTTAAGTACAGGGTGGGGGGGGGGGGGGGGGTAATTATTGAGGGAGGGGGGGAGGGAGGGGGGAGAAAAAGAGCTCGCGTCTTCCCTCGTCCAACTCGTCAGGGGGGGGGGGGGGGTTAACCCCTCTTAGGGCCAGTAAGAAAACCCCAATCCCCTGTTGTTAACAAAATGCTCTGTCATATTCCGATCTACACTTAAATTCCTCCACAAGTCAGCCACTGTCAGTTAGATTACATATAATACACCAACATCTGATCTGGATGAACATTTTTGTATATATAATGGCGCTATTTACCAAAAGTCCCAGGGGCTGACAACAGGGCATCTGTCTTCATGTAAATGGTGTGGTTTTAGTACCTATTACCCCGTTAAGGGCCGCATACTGCTTTAGTGTCCCTGGTTTAGTGTACAGTGTCCTTAATCTAATGGTCATGATGCATGCATGTAGCCCTTGCAATTCCATTCGCCAGGGCTTCATTCATGCATCATGCCGACCCTTCAAGCGTGTATCAGTGTCGTAGAGTAAAACTTGAATGCAGTCATACCCGTATCATGACGACACAGAGCATTAAGACACGATGTAGTACTCAGATAGTTACGATGCAAAGAAAAATGAAAAGAAAATAAGACTGAATTCCAGGTCTGTAGTATTCCGTTCTGGATGAGTGGTTCTGGTCTGCCTGGAGGCGGCCACATGGATCCTTCTTTCTATTATCTGAAATATACATTTAAAGTAAATGTAGGTGGATGGGGCAACGAGACACGGGTAGAAACATAGATAGTGCCAGACAGAGAGCCAGACAGACAGTTAGACAGACAGGCACAGAGAGGTGCAGACACAGAGAGACACAGACACATATACAGAGACAGAGAGACACAGAGAGACAGAGAGAGGTAGAGAGACATATGGTACAGAGAGGTAGAGAAGAAGGAATGGATACATTTAGGAGAGGCTGATAGAGGGAGTAGGAATGTCAACTGCGTTCTACCATAAACGGCAATTTGTGATAAAAGAGGTTATTTTAAAAGATTGACGGAATACAGTCATGTACTCTTGTCAACACCTGTATCTTCACCAGGATCAGATTGTCATCGGTGTTCTGGGATTGGAATGTAAAATAGGACATATATAATGTTCTATTTACATGCAACAACCATTACAAAATAGAACTTGTTTAAGAATCAAATAGGTTAAACCGATATATAACATGCGTCACATCTGTGACACATGTTGCACGCAAAGGTGTTCAACTGAAAAAAAAGTTTCGTGTTTTTTTTGTACAAATTCATACTGTTTACTACCATTTGTTGTACCACTCATTTATAAATGCCTGTGCAATAATCAAAATTGGCATCCTTGACAATGCGACGCCGCCATTCATAAGCTCATTTGATGATAGTAATTCTGTTTTTCCTTCTCAAAGTACGGGTTAATTACGTAGATTACAGTGTGCTTATTAACATAACCAATGTTTGCTGTCGGTGTGCTAGTGTGAAAACAGGAGCTGATATAATATACCGGGTAAATAATAAACAGGGTTCCTCATTACATCAGACTGATATACAGTCCAAATCACTTAACCATTTGAGTGTCGCATAGTGTTTTACTGAGTCATGGCTCTTGTCTGTATGATTCATGAGGGGCTGCATTCAGACATCATGACTCTATGGGATGGACACGCTCACAAAGGGTTGGTATGATGCATGAATGCAACTACCAGGGCTGCATTCAAGCATCATGAGATAAAGAGCATAGTGTATTAAAGCACTGCGCAGTGCTTAAAGGGTTATTCGATTGTAGTTTTGCACACGTTGTGGCACTTCATTCACACGGCCCTGTTAGGAGTGTGATGTGGGGACGGGTGCAGAGAGGTCAGACAGGTTCAGAGAATACGGAACTCGTTGTATAACCCTCTATAGACAACATAAGGCATCAAGCTTCAACTGTCATGTGTCGCCACAATGCACCAGCGCAGCGCCTGCGTCTGATTGGTCCATGATCCCGACCCTTCAGGACTGTATTAAACTATGTTGTCGGCATGATACATGAATGCTGAATCGGCGAGTAACTCGCCAGGGCTGCATGTATGGATCCTAAAATCAACCAAGTTTGATGCATTAATGCACGATGCGGTCATTAAAGCTACAAGGTAGAACATGTCTATGGTCCTACAAATAAAGGTTATCATCATTTATGATAGCAACCGTTGTACCAATTTATTGAAACATTTCGATGCTGCTTGTAATGTATATGACGTTATTGATAGAACATATATTATGCCTAGACATTTATATAATTATATAAACACAATATTGACTTGTCTTTGTCAAATTTCCAGGTGTAAAGTAGCAGTAAAGATTCCGACAGATTCTGTGGAAGAGAAGGGGGATAATTTCCTATCAATACTAATTCTGGTGGCAATTCTGCTAACATAAACATAGCTTCTAGTCCATCTACCCTTATGTATCCGCGTCCCCGGTTCACGTCCTGTGTTGTTCTATCCCATGTTCACAATAAAGCCTTAGAAATGGGTACATAAAACTCTACGTAAATTCACGAAGACATAATATCCTTGACGAATACTAAAGCTGACATTATATCCTTTTATTGCAAAGTAAATAAGCATTCTCTGTGATGAATTAGATCTATACGTGTGCGTGTGTTAGATCGACTACACCTGGACACAGTTCTTCCATATACCGAGGTAGCAGGTTTCTTAGTAGGGGGCACCATTGCTTGATCTGGCAACTGGCGAGATAAGCACTGATACGACAATCACAATGGGTACAGGCTATTACATAATGCCCCTAAGAATTCAGCAGTGAAGGCCAGGGCGTTATCTCATTGGTTGATTATTCAACCAGCTACACGCCTATATATCCACTGCCCCACAGGGTCAAGATGAGGTGTTATAGGCGTGTAGCTGGTTGAATTATCAACCAATGAGATAATTCCCTGGTCTCCACTGCGGAATTCTTAGGGGGCATTATGTAACAGCTTGTACCCATTGTGATTGCTGCATCAGTGCTTATCTCGCCAGTTACCAGATCAAGTAATGTATATATAAATACTATAATACTATACAGCATATATCCTTTATAGTATAGTAAATCAAGGTTCAGGTCAACCTCTATTGAACCTCTCAATGGTTCAAGTACTTGTAGTGCCTAAGCATCTATCCTCTCTACGGATGTTCAAGTGTCAAGATATGACTATCTGTCCTTTTACTACTCCTTGCTTATACTATAGAAATTAGATAGGCAACCCGGCCACTTTATCAATGTCACTAAGAATATCATCCCATCTTTCCTTCCTCTCATTCCCTGGCCCTCTGTGGCATTCATTCTCCCTCTAGACAAGGCCTCGGCCTTCATCCCCTCCTTTTGGGAGAACCCCTCCCTGTTTATGTTTGTTGTGTCTAGTCTTGTCCCATATCTATTTTGTGTCCACTATCCCATCTCCCTAGGGGGAATGGTCCCCTCTACATTAAAGGTCACCTCTCTTAGGGGCCACACTCACAAATCCACAATATCCAATTAACTCAAACCTCCTTGTATCTTCCCCTGGTTCTTGCCTCCCCCACCCGTCTTTATATCAGGTGAATTCCATCTTCCAATGCACTAGATATAATTCATGTAGTGTTGTCTTTAAATCGTTCTTACTGGAGTTCTTAAATGTTTAGATAGGGATAGTCAAGATTGACTTTATAGTATGTTAACCCCTTAAGGACAACAAAGTGTTTTATTTCACTATGCACTTTGGTCATCATGATTCATGGATGAAGTGCTTGTCAGTCGCTCACCAGTGCTGAATTCATGTACATGCCGATGTGCCGGGAAGTTACTGGAAGGTATCTGCAACATATGGCTCAGTCCCACCGAATTCATAAAGGTTCAAAATATAATTATGACCAGCTGACATCTATGACCGGCTGTCGTCTATGGCCGGCTGACGTCTATGACCGGCTGACATCTACGACCAGCTGACATCTATGACCGGCTGACATCTATGACTGGCTGACGTCTCTGACCATGTCTACTAACCAAGAACCTTTGTTGCAGTATACCCCTCTAAAACTGGAATAAATCATTCCCCTTTCACAGTGGGACACAGCCCTTAATTGCAGACCATATACAACGGGCTACGCTGTCATAGATGTCAGCCGGTCATAGACGTCAGCTGGTCATAGTAGTCATAGGTTTTGAACCTGTATATTGATTTGGTAAGACTTTGTCATATATACATTTATAAACTGCTTGATACATTTCTGGGCGCGACCTCATCAATCTCTATCTGACGTTGTTTTGGATTATCAATGTAACCAATGTCAAGGGCAATTCAGAAAGTCGCTCTCCTAAAGATTATTCCTAATTTGTTCTACATCTTTGTATTTTCAGAAAGGAGTATGGATCGCTATCTGGAAATGAAGGCAGTAAAGGTAAGAAATATGTTCTACATGAGATGAGTGGAAACATTTTTGAAACATCAAACGATGCAAAAAAAAAAGTCCAACCTATTGTGATATTAAGCCATCATGATTACCAAGTGACATTGTGTTTAAGTCTTCCTATACAATGTCATGTATATCACAGCATGTTGTTCGAAAATGACCTGGAGCTATTATCTATCAGTGCATGAGGTATCTATGGTGCCGCGTGTGAAGATCGATACACTGAAAATTCTGGGGGTTAGTCAATGCTAATATATCTTAGTCAAAACCACTAACTTATCAGCATTATTAAATCAAACTAAGATTTTGCTAAACTATGACTAACTTTTTACTGACCAGCTACCCACAGGAACTTCACACCAGGTGACAGCACAAGCAAATCATGAGATATTTATCTATATGATAAGATTGTAATTGCACTTGTTATCATGCTTAGAGGTAACCTTTTCTAATTTTGAATATGATATGGGGTGTAACATAATGTATGCATGTATCTACTTAGCAAGATTTTTTTAAAACCAATCAACCTATTCCAATGAGGTTTTCTGAATGGGACACCTTTTTTGTGTTTTTGAAAAATGCATATATCAAAGACAGACTCAAGTCTCTATATGGCCAATTCTACAGGACAATAATTGTTATGTAGACAAACTGGCTTCAATGGATGGAGTTACCATTGCACAGGTAACTCATGATGTGGTTGTTGCATATTAACCAGGGCCATGCCACTGACTGGTTACAGATGTACTAATCACTAATGAATGACTACCGTAAATTCCTGCATGTAACTTGTGGTTATACTAGAACCAAACCTCTAGTGCAGGTTATACAATATTCTCAGGTCTATGGGCGGGTAATACAAGGGTTTTTGATGGTATTAGTACAGTACTAAAATCACAATTTCCAAGCCCTAGGTAGAGGTTATAGGATTCTCTCAAAGTTGGGGTGTGAGTTATATGTGAGATGCGGGTGTACACCAGATTTTATGGTAGCCTCATAAGTTCAGGTGACCTGGGCATTGCTAACTTTTAGCTAAGGGTTAGCAGCAAAACGCTAAGATAGGATAGGAACTTTGGGCACGTAATTTTCGCTAATGTTTGTACAAAAGTTAGTAAAAAGTTAGTACAACCTACTAACTTTTGACTAACTTTTCAGATTCAATATTTTCAGTGTACAGGACACGAGGAGAGTGCTTGAACGTGTGCAGATAGATTACAGATAGTATGTTATCGTCCTGTTTACTAGCGAAGATCGCATCTCCCCTCTCTAGCATCATGTCGATGACAATGATAGTTCGAGGAATTTATCTCAAAGTGGCAATGACAATATTACACCTATTTGGATGACTGGAGTAACTCTAAGATACCATTTTAAAGGGGCAATAATAGTTAAACAAATTCACTGATTCAGTAATTGCCGTTATTGTTTTTATGATATTTAAATGGTTATTGCCCACAACTCTTCCTGGGCATAAGTCTGAACCTATAATTATATTGAGACCCCATAATCAAGAATGAAAATATATGTATAGGGTCGATTCAGCAGGAGTCGGACACATGTCCTGAGACGGACAATGTGTGATGAGGCTTATGTTGCTGAGACAGTTTCAGCTTAAAAGCATGAACTAAAGAAATTGTTTCTCATCACTGGGCACTGAAAAATGCGTCGAGGGAGGTTCATTTGCATTTCTTTTTGTTTTGCAGCAGGAAACTACAATGTTTTTGCAAACAAAACGTATGTGCCTCTACAGGCGTAAAAATCGACACAGGCGACACGGCGACATGGCCGTTTTAGGCCCTTTTAAAAATCGACGGACACAGGGAAATAAGGGATAAAAATCGACCCACAGGCATTTTTCTTATATAGCTAGAAATCGACACAGCGACACACCCCTTTTGCTAAAAACTGACTCAGCGACATAGTCAAAATTGTGGGTACCCATGTAGAGGCACATTTATATTTTATCGATCCGCGAAAGTTGTGAAAATGTTTTTCCCATTACCTGTCAACTAATTTTCTTTTCTCAAAACCTGACTTATATGACGAACGCAGTGATGAGAAACCCTTAAATAAATGTTTTATTAATTTGAGGTTAATTGATGTGAAAATGCTTCTCCATAGATGTCCCCAATGGCGCTAATGGGAAGCTGACTAATGGTGCCCACTGCCACCAGAGGGACTCGGCGGGCACCTTGGACAAGAAGGCACGGAGGAAGCTTCTTATCGCTTCCATGCTATGTCTGGTCTTCATGATCGGTGAAATAGTCGGTAAGTGATATACAACATCAGTTAAAACACCCCAAAAAATAAGTTATGAAATAACTTTGTAACTTCATTCATTAACAATTTTTCTTGTGTTTGACATCATACTTTTATGGTATCAATGTTCTCATTGTGATTTGCAGGTAAGAATAGACCGAATGCAGTGGTTTCATAAAGGTGGTTGTGTTGTGATTGCAGGCTAAATCCAATGGTGTTATGACGCCCCCCTAACATATATATCTTGATTTTGTAAGCAAATAGCTATTCATTTGTGACAATATATTGTGGTTTTATTATGATATTTGATAAATAAGGGCCTTCCAACTTTCCATAAATGCATGCAATTATATAGATCATGTAGCCAACTCAAATGGGAAAGTGAACAAAAATAGCTGACATAGTAGCTTTAACCTTTGATGGGCTGCACCAGGTTCTACTGCACTATGACCTGCCCTCTGTCGTCATGATGCATGACACCCACCCTTTGGGATAGATGCTCGATGGGGGGGGGGGGGGGGCGGCTGTTGATATTTAATCATTTATCAAATGCTTAAGTCGCCTTAATTGCTTTTAAGAATGTCCCATCTCACATTTTATCTATTCCTCCTGTCCCAGGTCACTAGCTCCCAAAAAATCTCGCCATGTTAAATTTAGGGGTCTATAAGGAGTTTATATCAGCACTGTAGTGTCAAGACCCTGACGACTATCTTAGAAGCTGCAGCCCTTTAAGGGTCGCAAAGTACTTTATTGTGAATGACCTGCGCCTGGTAATGCATTTATGTTGCCCTGGCAAGTTACTCGCCAGGGCTATATTCATGCATCTCGATGACCAATGGCACAACGCATTAAATCACAACACGGCCCTTTAAATGGTTGAGATCTGTATAGGGAATTAGCCTACTATCTCTTTGTAGTCATGATTCATGAATGCAGCCCTGGTGAGGACTGCATTCATGCATCACACAGACCCTTTGATAATGCATCAGCGACATTATGATGCTTGGAATAGATATCATTGTCACAGAACGGGCATGAAATCATTGACGCTTTGAGGGGCGGGGGGGGGGGGGGTCTTAATTAGTCTTGGGTGGACAATAAGATGTCACCTGGTTTGAGCGAAAAAAGTGTGCGCATTACTATCCTCCACGGAGTCTATACACGCCCAAGCCCGCGCATTAACATGAAGTATTATGTAACTATAGAGGATGCGCCCATATAGTTGACCCTTCAGGTGGTGTGTGTGGGGGGTGGGGGGGGGGAGGGTGAGAACATCTTGCCCCCACAAGTGTTGGGGGGGGGGGGGGCGGGGAATTCATGTGACTATACATGGGTTGCCAGAATTTTGACCGTGTCGCCCTGTCGATTTTTAGACAAAGGGTCGCCGTGTCGATTTTTATCTAGTGCATTATCAAAAATGAACGCGTTCATTTTGAAGTAATGAGGTCAGGTCGAGGCGCCAAAACCATACTAGCGCCACCACTGGCACGCTGCCTAACTAAAGACTCACCGCCACCAGCGGAATCTCATCACTTCCGCCCACATCAAACTTTACTCAAGGTGTTTTTAATTTTTAGTCTCGTCATTAAGTTAAAGTTAGGGTATTTTACTACAACAATAGCCACCATGCCTCCTAAACGTACATCTACGAAGGCCCCCACGAGTAAATGGACAACAGCGGAACTCTCCGACAAGGTTGCGGCCATAAATGGCCGGTTGGACGGTTTTGAGTCGGCGGTGTCGGAGGTCAAATCCACCGCCACGCAGATCCTTGACCGACTCAACGTGACGTTTCCACAGAACACGCCACCCACGGCTCCAACTGCCACATCTCAACCTCCTGTCCCTACAACTACTACTTCGGCGACTCAGGCTGCGGGAGGAGGAAAGGCTGCCACTAGGTCTACGGCGCGCCTACCTGCCCCGTACACCAGACCGACTCAGGTCACCCCGGTGAGTGCTCCCGTCCCTCCCGCAGTGCCTGCCCTCGTGGTCCCTACTGCTGTCAACGCGCCTGTCAACTTGATTCCGGCGCCCCACGTGCTGGCTGTCACTCCAATGTCATCGGTGACGGCACAGCTGTCACAGCCGCCACCTCCCCCGGCTCCCACCTACTCTACGGCTGCTGCTACCTACACTACTCAGGCCTACCCGGGTTACCAGCCCGCTCCTGCTCAGCAGCCTACATCCTACCTGCAGCCACCTGCGGCTAACTACACCACCTATACTCAACCATCTGTTCAGGCGGTGATGCAGTCGATCCCGGGAATTAATGTCCCTGCTAACCTCCTACCGGTCGCCATGCCTACTCGCCCTGATCCAGCCGTCACTATGAGGGTCCAAGCCTTGTTGGACACGGCGCAGCATATTTCGGGTGTCAAAGGTAAAAATACTCATCCTCACGATTTTGTCACGCGTGGTCCCACACGCACCAAAACAACCCTTGCCTCCCTAGATCTGTCAGAATATTTGTACGGCCTCAAAAAGCTTGCCCTAGATGTAAACACCCCTCTCTCTGACCGCCCAAAAATCATGGACCACTTTAATCAGGTGCTCCAGGATGCTAAGGATTTTGAGTGGGAACAGGTCAGAGAGTGGTCTGAAGAGATCCTCTCCTCGGTCGCTGACGGCAGTGTCAAGTGGTCAGATCCCCTTGATGACACCTGGAATGATCCCGCCATAGCCGCCTCAAGATCAGAACTGTCACGCTTTCGCCCCGGCCGCCTTTATCCTACCCCCCAGTCAGTTATGCTCGCCGCTGAGGCCTCTAGAGTAAGAGCTAATGCACGAGCTGCTCGTGCCACCGCCTCCTGCGCTGCCGCTACCAACTACAGTGTACCTGCAGCTGCGGCAGGCTCAGCTGCCCAGACGGCATCTTCAGCTCAGGCTCGCTTCAACCCTGCTAGTACCAAGCAGAAGCGTGCTCCCATTTCTTCAGTCGGTCGCACTGATGTTGTGTGTGAGGCCTATAACTCCCACATTGGTTTTACCCTGGAGGATGGACACACGTCAGCGGGTGTCACATATGGTCACCACTGCAGTTGGTACCGGTCTACCATACAACTCGTCCACACACACACCCTGCCGTCCTGTAACATCAAAGCCTCCTACAAGGGCCCAGCCTCATTTCGCCACTTACTTCCCACTTACTGTGCTCACCTACAGCAGCTCAGTCAAAACTTGGCTTACCTTACGCTCCTACTTTGCCTGAGTGTTTCTACACTGACAGCCACTGGACTACTCCTACAACTGTCAGTGTTGCATGTGCCAATGCTGCCCCGGTGATTGGTACTCTCCTACATACTACAGCTCCACCTACAACGGAGTGTGAACCATTGTGTGACTCCACACATGACGACCCTGACTTGGTGGGTCTCTCTCCACCAGGCCCCACCCCTCTCCAGTATGCCCCGGTCAAGGATGCATTCTGGCCAGTAATAGACCCTGTACAATGGGTCAACTTTCCCCACTATGCATATCTGTACTCTACTGTGAGAGAGTCGAAGTTGCCTAACCACCTGGGCGCTAGACTCACTCTCCCCACAGCTCTCCACTTGGATCAGTGGGACATACTGTTGTCAGATTACCATGACACCGAGCTAGTCGACTATCTCAGGTATGGTTGGCCTGTGGGCTATACTGCCTCCAGTCAGCAGCACCACCAACCACAGCTCGGCCACAAAACATGCTTCACATATAAAGCAGTACATAGACAAAGAGTTGAAGCTGGGAGGCCTCCTGGGTCCTTTCTCATCTCCCCCCTTCACACCATGGACCAACACGGCCCCACTTATGACCACCCCCAAGAAGGACTCCCCTTCTCGAAGGGTGGTACTAGACCTCTCTTTCCCAGATGGACAAGGGGTTAACTCAGGTATAACTAAGCACTGCCTGGAGGGTAAGCTGAGACCCTATACGCTCCCCTCGGTGGAGGACCTGGCCACCAAAATAAGACACCTAGGCCCATCCTGTTACCTCTGGAAGGGCGACCTTTCCAGGGCTTATCACCAGTGGAGGAGCGACCCTGGAGACCTGCCACTCCTGGGCATGCAGTTTAATGGTCAGTATTACCTTGACCTCTGCCCTTCATTCGGGGCACGCCTCTCCTCATCGGCATGCCAGCGCACCACGTCAGCAGTGGTGTATCTTCTAGGCAGGGAAAACCACTGGGCTCTTTCATACCTGGACGATTTTTGCGGCGCGGCCGCCACACTGGAGGAGGCCAACAGTGACTATATTGCCTTTACTGCACTGTGTGATCGCCTTGGACTCCAACTCTCCCAGGAGAAGTGCCAGCCTCCTACCCAAATCATGGAATGGCTAGGCTTTAGATTCAACACCATCAATATGTCTCTTACAGTCCCAGCAGAGAAACTAGCTGACATACAACAGGAGTGCTCACTCTGGGCTGACCGCCGGTTCTCAGACCTCACAAGCATCCAGTCCCTGGTGGGGAAGATTGTGCATGTGGCCAAGTGTATTCCCCCGGCGCGGAAGTTCATCTGCAGAATCCTACAGTCACTACGTCATGCCCCACCTAAAGGCCCGGTTTTCATCACTGAGGCTTTCAAGATGGACGTACACTGGTTTTACACCTACGCCAGCCTCTCTAACGGTGTTCACCTCCTACAGCCCTCCAACCACGACTACACTGTGGAATGTGACTCCACACTGGTGGGGGGTGGGGGCAACACCACGACCAAGTACTACACACAACAGTACACAGACAAACAAAAATCAGACTTTCCCCTGATTGTGCACTTGGAGGCCACCAATCTTGTGACGGCTTACCGTACACTAGTGCCACATGACACACCTGGCTTATCCATTCTCATATACACGGACAACATGGCCTCGAGCCATGCGCTGCACACAGGCCGGGCGAAGGATCCGATACTAGCAAAGTGCGCCAGACAGCTATGGCTGGAGGCGGCCCGGCGAGATCATCAGGTGGTCATACGCCACAAGAGAGGAGAGGACCTCCCCCTGGCTGATGCCCTCAGCCGCCAGCACGACCCACTTAAAAGAGCGTTTGCTGCGGCTGAGGTCAAAAAGAGGGGCCTACTCAAAGTACAACCTCTCACCCCCCTCCCCATGTTCGGTCCCATTTGATCTTTCCAGATACCCTACTTGGACAACAAACCCTGAGGTCATACAATGCCTCCATGTCAGCCACCTCTAAAGCCAACACACACAGACAGTCGGTCTGCTACTTAACGTTTGCTATATACTATGGCACCGACATACTGTTCCCCTCCATACCTGATGCTGCAACTTACCAACAGTTTCTGGCCAATTCCCTTGCAGCACCGGGCTCCCGGAGAAACTATATCTCTGGTGCTAAAAAATGGATTCAGGCCAGAGGCGGGGACTCATCGGCCTTTTCCTCACAAGAATCCATAGCGGTGTATAAAGGAGGACTTGTAACCTCCCCTCACACCCCCCAACCGGCTCCACCACTCATACCTTCAGACTTGTTAAATTTGTGTCTATATCTAAATACTATACCCTTCTCAGCTCCGATTAAGGCAGCCCTGTGTATAGGATATTTTTCCTTCCTAAGAGCCTCCAACCTCTTATCCCCCACGGTCACCCTCTGGTCTGGACCGCACACCCTAACTAGAGGCGATGTGGTTCCGGGACAACAAGGACTAACTGTAGTTGTCAGATCTTCAAAAACTCTCAAGGCCAGTACCCCACCGGTACCCCTGTACCTACCAAGAATACGTGACTCACCTGTGTGCCCTACAGCAGCCTGGGAAACCTACACCTCCCAGCTACCAGCTGCTCCTAACACTCCAGCCTTCCTCCTGTTCAGTGGACATCCACTTACACCCCAGGTTTTCAACAAAATAATCAGAGACTGTCTCGTGGCACTTGACTGCCCATATGGCCTCAAGTTCTCAGGTCACTCCCTCTGGAGAGGTGGCACACAGGCTGCCCTACTTGGAGGTGCAAATAAACTAGACGTCACCACTCATGGTACATGGTCTACACCTTCGGGAATGAGACCCTACGTCCCTTCTCCACAGTCCACTCGTGTAGCTCATACCCTGGCTACACTATTTGCCTCCTAAGACTGTGTCATAGGGTCGCCGTGTCGATTTTTATCTAGTGCATTATGCCCTAATTGAGCGTGTCCATCGATTTTTAAAAAGCTGTCGGCCGTGTCAGATTTTAAAAGTGCTGTGTCGCCGTGTCGATCGTGTCGGATTTTCACCCATGTATAGTCACATTCATGCCTCAACGCGAAATCTCACTGCACCCTCACTGTGTCCCTCGGTTACCTAACTAACTTTAGCAGTATTATAAGGCCCTTTATGTCCATTAGGAGATATAATTTGAGACATATTTTGTTTGAGACTTTCTGTATTGTAGCTCATATATAATTATATGCATGACATCTTAAAAAAAATTATATATATATATATATATATATATATATATATATATATATATATATATACACATACATACATGTACCTATATATATACCTATATATATGCATATATATATGCATATATATATATGCATATATATAATTATGCATATATATATATGCATATATATATGCATATATATATATGCATATATATATATGCATAAATATATATGCATATATATACACATGTATATATATATATATATATATATTATATATTATAATCGAATAATGAAAGTTTGTTGGTGGTATGTATTTCATTCTTTATTCTCAATCTAGGACAGGGATTTGAGTGTCTTGACATACTGATCAACCTATTAAATTGTAGTATAATTATAGGATATTGTAATATAGAAAAATGGCCTAGACACAGTGTCTCCATATTTAACAAGTCTGAGAAGACAGAGTTGTCGTTCAAAATTGAAATTGGTGGATGATTAGGACGTTTGGTACATTCAGGAAAAAAACTTATCATCTTGTGATCTCGTAAATATAATTATAAAATCCTGCATGTATGCCAAGAAGTGGGCTCAATGTGAATATAGATATAGGTCGAGGTAGTCTCAGAGTGTAACAGAGCGTGACTGGCACTATGTAACTATTAAAGATGCAACCCATCCAGGTAAATTACCTGTCTCTATGGATACAGCCATCTTTGTCCAACAGTGGATAATGTAATGCAATTAGTGGGCCTGGCCAAATAATCTGTTAAGGGAGTAACACTGATGGCAAGCGGGATATTCACCCTTGATATCAGAGTTTCAAGATTTGATGTCAGCGCTTTTAAAATTGATATTGTAGTTTTTAGAATTGAAAATTAATCTATAGAATATATTTGATTTTCCTCTAAATATGAATATTTACTATCAACCTATTAGTCGACCCTAATTGGAGGCCTATGAAGTATCTTGATGATGATAATTATACAGGTTTTGATCTTGTTTGCCCTTTTTTAAAGTTTGAAAGTCTTTACTGCCAAATGACAGGTTTAAAAACATGCGTTATATATCATGACAGTAAATAAAGAATCCCTGCATATCGAGTATCCATCAGGTGAACGACCACAAAGGGGATGATGCCATTATTGACAATAGTTTTCAAAATAACTCTTAATTGATCTGAAAAATAATGGTTGGATTAGCTTGATTAGATTAGACAGGCCGTGAACACTGCACGCCCGTGATAACTCTCCTAGGTGCACGGACAAACGTTAGCAGGGCAATTTTAACTCAGAATTAAGATCGTCTTAATTATCTTAACCTATCTTAATCCTATCTCAAATTATCTTAAACTCTCTTAAAAATGTTTCTAAGCAAATGAAGACGGCGCCAGTAGTAGTGATATGCCTACACAGTCCATGGTAGGATAGGCTAGTTAACTAGTATGTAATGGGGGGCTCTGCCCCCCAACCCCCGTTTTTTTCTCTTCTTGTTCTTTCCTTTTAGATGTTTATATTGTCTCAGCTGGGTGCAGGGTACATACTATAAAGGCAAAGCTCAGGTAGCATAGTGTGGGTATGTGACACGAGGTGGCAGATACAATGGGGGGGCTGCCTTAGATTAAGACATTTAAAGATGTAAGATTAAGATTCCGCTGTTAACGTTTGTCCGCGTACCTGGGAGAGCTATCCCGTATTTGCGTGAACACTGGTGTGGATTGTTTCATGGGATGTCTGAAATAATAGCCTTCTTTGGCTAAATCAATGGGGCTGCCGTGTTAACCATGATATAAAGCTACTGAGGCCACTCACTTGCTAACATACTATTCTCTCGTTGACCTTTTCAGGAGGAGTGCTGGCAAACAGCTTGGCTATTGCTACAGATGCTGCCCACTTGTTAACAGACTTCGCCAGTTTCATGATCAGTCTATTCGCCATCTACATCGCGTCACGACCCGCGACCAAACGGATGAGCTTTGGCTGGTATCGGGCAGGTAGGTATTTGATGAATCAAGTGCCCCCACCCCCTATTTTCAGATCTTCCCAAGAATTTCTTTTAATGTGTTCCTCCGATTTTATTATTATAAATTGTTTTTTTTACACCTTTGTGGGTCACCAGGGCTACATTCATGCATCACATGATGAACTATTGCACGATGCATTAACTATGCCGTCCTTAAAAGGTTAATAAATGCCCAGTCCTTAATGGTATTGGTGTGTCTTACAGAGCTGATAGGATAAAAGTAAATGACCAGTCCTTAAAGTGGCAATTTATATCGAATTTTGCCTTAAATCTTAACAGTACAATATTCAGGGAATGGGTCAATTAAATGTGATCCTTGGTTGGTAATAGCTCAGAAAGGGACCCCATATGCCATGGAATCTCCTACTGTATTTTCTATGAGAAAATCTAATTGGGCACGCTTTTATTTAAAATAACCACATATTGGTCGATACAAATTAAATTTTAGTAAAATGGTAGTCAATAAGTGGGAATTGAATATGTAGGAAGGGAAGTATATAAAATATCACATTATTTGTTAACATCCTGACTCACTTTTAAGAGAATTTATTTTTTAGCCCCGATTATCGGACATACTAACTTTACTTGTGTGTCTTCCAGAGGTGATGGGCGCGCTGGTGTCGGTGCTGCTGATCTGGGTGGTAACTGGCGTCCTTGTCTACATGGCAATACAACGCGTCATCTCTGAGGACTACGAGATAGACTCCGTCGTCATGCTCATCACCGCCGGTGTAGGAGTCGCTTTTAACCTGGTGTAAGTAGTGCTCATTGTTTATATCATTAGTTTTGGTATATCTCGTCTCAAAACTGCTATACAAGTTGGCACACTCAAAACTACGTTTTCTTCATTTCTACCACAAATGATTGTATGACCCTTTCCCTCTCATAATCTACCATTTATTCTGGCAAAATAGTCTTAACATATGGAAAAAAATACTCAACAAACTCAACAGTCTACTTTTACCTACCAGAGAAGCATTTTATTTTACCTCATCTATTTCTATGAATTATAAAGGACAGTCAAAATTCACCATTGAATTGCATTATGGAATGCAATTCATTTTGCTTAGTCCACCAGGTATATAAATTATATAGCATCCATTCAATGTCTCTCTATTTACCGGTAAGAAAAACCTGAGGAGGGTTTGGGGAATACTTCAAAAAAAATTTAATGTCCTCAACTTTTTACATTTTTACATTTGTTGTCTTTGTTCATGACAGAATGGGGTGCACGCTACATGATCACGGTCACAGTCACGGCGGTGGAGGCAGTCATGGGCACGGCCACAGTCACGGCTCAAAAGCACACCCAGACAGTGACAGCGACAGCAGCGACCATGACACGGTCATTGATGTCGAGGACAAACATCTCATCGAGAAAAAAGAGCAGGAGAATATTAATGTCCGCGCTGCGTTTATTCACGTGGTTGGGGATTTCATACAAAGTATAGGCGTGTTCATCGCTGCACTTATAATCTTCTTTAGGGTGAGTAAATTTTTGTTCCCGATGGTATAATGTCAAGTTGACACATGGAATTGTACATGATATCACTATAAATCACATTGTATCACAAAAATAGACTCTTATCCAAGTTAACCTTGTAGCCTAAACTGAGCCTTTGTTTCATAGCAACAATAATTCCTCATTCGCTCCTATCATTATCCCTATCCCATATAAAGTCAAAATGATCAAAGACGGGTGCCACCATTAACTTGTATATTGTAAGACACTTTTCCTCAAGTTTATGGGTTCCTGGATAGGGGGATGAGACCTACTGACCCTAGTGCTTACCGTCCAGAGGGCGCTGGTGTCACTTTGAGTCTTAAATATAATACATGTAGTCCTGTGCTGTTCTACCAGAGGGGGCCACATCTACAGTACTTGTAGATTTTTAGAGTCACTCCTTAGATAGTACATAGAGCAATCAGTGGATGCATTCACGCACCTGTATTTATCACAGTGCTAAGCCAGCCATCATACCATGGGTCTAGCTCTCTCCTAGTGAATCACACCATAACAAATACAATAGAAATTATGTCCATTCCGTTTCCCCTCATAAAATAGAAATTGGAGAGTATATATATATATGTAGCCTTATTCCTGTCTCTTGTATCCATAATGATATATTTTCGACGGTAAACTGGCGATTTGATGTTTTTGGCATGCAAATTGAAGTGTTATTGCCTCATATTATACCACTACGTTTTACATGTCGATGTATTCTCATATATATATAGGCCCTAAAGGGGCTGTATGACCTGTTTTGAGATATGAGAAGTCAGGAATTTTTTATCAATATCTGTCTTTCCCGGTTTGTTCAAAGCAATGCGCCTCATTGAACCCATTCTATAATGAGTTAAATGAATGAAGACTATAATGAACATGAACCAAGAGAGTTTTTATGAGAATATTTATTTGCATACATCTGAGCAGTTACTCATCTAAACTCACTAATTTCACCATAAGTCGACCATGATTTCACCATGAGACAACCTTGATCTTTAAGGTATTAGCCAATACTCATTCTGATTCTGCAAGGCATCCTACATAATACACCTACTTTATATAATGTTCCAACATCAAGAAATACGTTATTAAATGCCAAATAATGATCCAGCATGATTCTGCTAAAAAGTAGTTCTAATTGGTCTGAATACTAATTCAAAGTGCTTCCTATTGTTTAATTGGATAGAAATATGTTTTTCTCTAAATAAGTTCTGGTCGACATTAAGTGAGAATAGGCTAAATAAAATTCTTTAATATAAGGCCAAAAATGTATACATAATATTCTCTATGGGTTTATCAAATATGGTTTGACTGAATCCCTGGACCATTCTTTTTTGTTTGATTCACCAGATGTGATATTATAATGATTCTACATAATATTCACACTTCTCCTAATGGTCATGAAAAAGTGTGACGGGAAGGGTCGACTTATGGTGAATCTACCCTAATAGACCTTGAAGATTGCAATATTAGCTCTAAAATGTTACATAGTATATAATTATAGTTGGAGCGGAATAAAGCTGTGAGGCTACTCAAGATATGCTTTTTTAGACTACGTGGGATAGTCTATACTTTTTGTCATGGTTTGCCTTTCAGTTTACTCCTGCACGATTGTCGTTTCTCCTAAGTGTTTAGTAATGACCACTCACCCACTGGTGTTCTCTTGTTGCAGCCCGACTGGAAGATAGCAGACCCCATCTGCACTTTCCTGTTCTCAGTGCTCGTCCTATTCACAACTCTCGCCATTTTAAAAGACACAATTTTAGTACTTATGGAAGGTAAGCGTCCCTCCATTTTATTAATTCTAGATTTAATGTAGTTTTTGTTTGAAAAGGGTTATTCGTTGCGCTCGGCATGGTCCAGCAAGTAATTACTGTTTATCGTGTTACACTTGTTTATCATGAAGTGAATGCTAAGTGGAAGTAGTTACATGAGGTTTAAAAAATAAAGAATTAACTAAATAAAATCGGCTATAAATGGCATCTAGTGGAAATAAGTATTCTCATGGTCTTTAAAGCATATGCAGAGTGAATGATAAATGAAAACCATTAATTTGAACTAAAAATCGGCTTTAAATGGCATCTAGTGGAAATAAGTATTCTCATGGTTTTTAAGGCATATTTTCACTGCCTAAATACCAACGTTCATACAGAGTGAATGATAAATGAACACCATTAATTTCATTTTTCTAGCGACGCCGCGGGGCATGTCGTTTAGTGCGGTGAAGGAGGCGCTATGTAAAGTCCAGGGGGTAAAGGAGCTCCACAACCTCCGCATCTGGTCCCTCACACTCAACAAAACTGCCATATCAGTGCACTTAGCTATAGGTAAGAATATTTGTAAGTTTTAAGTGTCTTTTAAAAAAAAAAAAAAATTCGAACCTTTATTGGTCCCTAAGAAATTACATTAGATATATCCGGAGGTGACAGTAGATTTTACAGCGTTGACCAATAAAGTACCTGGACAGCCCATCTGCAAGCAGTTGTTGTGAGCTGTCCATATAATTACCCAGCATAAAGATACAGTATTTATAAAGTTACAACAGGTATGTTGGATAACTGCCGCGGCAACAATGCGAAATATTATGATTTATATACAGAAATTCTAATACCCCCCTATCGTTAAAAAAAAAATTTTTAGGAAAAAGATTAGGGATTTATCAATTGAATACAGGAATGTTTTATTTTGCAAATCTTCACTCATTTTTGCCTTAAAAAATTATGTTTAAATCAATAACATTTCGTTTTTCGCGCTATATAGTGGGGGGTGATCGTTTGAACACAAAGTGTAATACAGAGTTTAGAGAATAGAGGGGTTTTAGTTAGAAAACACTACCACCTAGGTTCATAATGCATTAAGCTCAATTATGCCTGATTAGGCTTGCCTGAATCCTAATTCCTAATTATTTTTTTCTCTTTACCAGATGACACAGTAGATGCCCAACAGGTACGATTGGAGGCGGGCCGGGTGATGAACGATAAGTTTGGCGTCCACGAGTGCACCATACAGATAGAACCTTTCACAGACGATATGAACGACTGCACACAATGTCAAGACCCACAGGACTAAACTAGCAGATATTCAACCCTATAAGGGCTGCATAGTGCTTTAATATAATTATGGTCTCTGTTGTCAGGATGCATGAATGCGTTCAAGCATCATGTCAAACCCTATTATGGCGTTGATACACTCCTGAAGGGTCATCGTGATGCATGAATGCAGCTCTGGTGAGTAACTCGCCTGGGATGCATTCATGTGTTCTGACCGAAAAGGCTAAAGCATTATAAAAGTACTATTCTGGTCAGAATGTGTTTTCATCAAAATGGCTGTTATCATATGAAATATGATTTTAAAGTTTTTTTAATAAAGGTTTACAGGTTTTATGTTTCAAATAACATACTGCCATTGAGCTCAGCAATGCCGCTTTGAGGTCCAGGCCGCTATCTTAAAGATATATCTAAAAGTTACAATGTCTTCCATAAATAAATATGGACTGGAGACGTCAACTGCAGAGTGATCTCTCAATTTTTTTTTTACCATTTATGAATTAAGCCATGTCAACGAAAAATGTGTAAAAAGAGTTTTATTTTTGTGACTTTGTGAGGGACCTAATTTTAAGCATTACCAATGCAGAATGATAATTATATACATGTTACAGTCAGCGTTGTTTGTTGAACTATTTTGTAATATAATCAATTCAATTAGGATAGAGATTGATATAAATTTGTTGTTTAGAAATTAGACAACTGTCTAATTATAATCCTTTTGATGTTCCAAGGTTCCAAGTGTGTCACATGTATGAATATCAAGATTTAGATTCAGTTTACATGAAACAGCCAAAGATATCGCTTCTTTTCAATTTGCGGCATAAAAAGTTTTCATCCAAAGAACTACATCTGTATATACCATTTTACATTATTATCATTTATTTCAATGCATTGTTGTCTGCTGTAAAATAAAAAGCCTGCTCAATAGCCAATTATTTGGATAATTTCCTTTCCGTGTTTCAGCATTAGTAAAGTGGGTTGGCTTCTCGACAAGGCTTTCTAAATGTTATTATTCCCAAAGGTTCATCTCAGGAAATAAGAAATGGTAGAATATCATAGTTAACAAGCACGCATTTAATGATGATCTATCATATATGCTGTATTTTGCAGTCCTTTATCATTAGTAATTTTCTATTTAAAAATGCAGGTTGGATTCTGGAACTGAATGTGTCTCACCGAATTGATACAGGTTAGAACGCTATGACAGGCTGGCGTCTATGGCTGCTTAGAACCTGGTATTTTGAATCGACCAATGGCAGGGCTGGATTTGAGGGTGTCTATATCCCATGGACCATAGCTAATTAAAAGGTAATGAAATAGCAATTAAATACCAGGTTCTAAGTGTGATAGATCCTATTAACTCGGGGACTATGTCATTTAGACAGCCTCCCAAAGGTCGGTGTCTAAATGCCATAGACCCCTCGTACAGGGATCCATGACGTCTATGACTGGCTACTATCTATAACCGGGTCACTTAACTCACTCCATAATGTTATTTATGGGACAGGAGTGACACCCACCCACATCTACTCAGCGCGCTACTATACTGCCACCTGGTGAGAAAACATGGTACTAATGGAGCATGTGACACATGTGTTCACCTGGTCATATATGTCAGCCGGTCATAGATGTCAGCCGGTCATAGACGTCAGCCAGTCATAGACGTCAGCCAGTCATAGGTGTTAGCCGGTCATAGATGTTAGCCGATCATAGATGTTAGCTGATCATAGACGTCAGCCGGTCATATTGTACAGTCAGAACTGACTTGCCTAACGACCTCACCCTATAATGCTGTGCAGCTAGTGTCCTGCTCACTTCTGGGGTTCCCTGTGTATGCCTACCTCATCCACGAATATTGCTTAAGCCAGCTGCTATGCTGGATAAATGCATATCACTGCTTATATTTAGCAGGAGGTCGATTCCTGGGTTGAATGCACACGTTTTCTTAGTGTTTATATCCAGCACCATTGTTTAGAGTTACCTGTGCATGCCCAACAATATTCCACCAGGTGGACATTACATTGCATGACATGTAGTGAATACTTTATATACTATTAGACCCAAACAAATCTGGAAACTGCAGGGAGTATTAAAGATATCTTCTCCCTACCACATTGTCAGAGCCCTACGATATATTCAGGCCCAAATGTATATGAGCTATGGTGTCACATTGGTAAAAGAAGGGCTGTAGAATACAGTCATGCCCTTATATTTTTACTAAAATGTATCTAAATACATCAACGGGCATTGCTGACACATGCTACTGGAGGTAGACTTTCCCGAAGAGCTCCACAACAACCCTCAGCATTGATTCAGGCCGCCATGTTCAAATGAGAAGTGTCAACACCAATTGTTGCTGAATTTCGGTGGAAAAATATTATTATTACAACAACGCTGTCATTCAGAAATAACTAGGTAAGGTTATGCAGAACTTTGTCATATTGATACATTCGCAAACTGCATTATATAGCATTTTGTTGTAATATATTTAGATCATTGAAAAATAGTGGAAAGCTGTTTTCATTTTTTCATGATATTACTTCAGAAGCACGAACTATTATAATTATCCGTCCGCTTAACCAGTCCAATGCTGGGTCACAAACGAGTCTTTTACCCAATCTCTAAGCAGTCTTCAATTTGTTCCCAAATTCTAAATTTGGCCCAACTCGGGGACTCTTTGTAGGAGGAAGCTAAACAAATGTTAGCCATAAAAGGGAGACTGGAAAATAGCTGCCGCTTTTCATGGAAAAGCCCAAATGCTACTTAATTAAGCTATAAGGGGTAGGCTGAAATACATCTTAACCTTGCTGGGGTTGGGATAGGGAGGTCATAGTGAAGCCATAAAAAGGTTGTAGCCTGATTTTGTGCATACAAGTAGATGTCAAATTTGAGACAGATGAGAATAACTCCTGGTGTGTAGTGGAGGAACTACATGTATTTCTATGCAAGGAGCTGTGCCGTAGACGTTTTTGTCATGGGGACTAGCCACCTTTATTGGGGATGGGGGGGGGGGAGGGCAACAAAATGTTTGCGTGCCCGCAAGAAAAAAAATCACTGTCCCCCATTGTTTTTAGAAATTGGGTCTGATGAGTTTAACACTGCTGGCATCAGAAACATTTCTTTAGGGGTTGGTTAGTCCAATGCAAAGGTTTGCTAAGGTTAAGGTAGCATTTTATTGGTGTCCAATTTATTTCGATTTCGATTATCACTATTTTGGTATCGCTTTCTTGATAATAACAACATATTTCGATGTCACTACAACTGTAATATCTGCTTGAAAAGGGGTATTTTCATTGGGGTTACTATCAGCGACTATCGTCATACTTTAGTGTATAAAGATTTTTGGTAGCACCTTGAGCACAATCTGAATCTGAATTTCATTTAATATCATAGACTTACAATGTGTATACTTTTTAAACTGGATAACTAGACAGTTCTAGATGAAATATTTACACAATATTTCTGTGTTCTCAAAAAGGTGAATTATTGGACAACCTGTGCTACAAAGGATGTATCAATATAATGACTTCGGCCATGCACTCGTAATTTCCTGTGTACTAGCCACGGGTTGTACGTGGACCAAACGCGGTTTTAATTTGGGTGTAGGTTATACAAAGGTTGCTATATGTATACTGCAATGCAAAATCCTCCAAAATTGCGACCCCAGAGCGGGTCATAGGATTGTCCAGAGTGGGGGATGCGGGTTATACGCGGGCAAATCTGGTTTGTGGTTGCATCTATGTATAGATCTATGCATGTACTTACTGGAAATCTATATTTTCTTGTTTCAAAAGACATAATAATGGTGAAATATCGTTCTTGTCTTCCAAGTGGACTTTTATTTATTTGTATAATATGTCAGTTTTATGATGTCATGGTACCACAGTAAGTTCATAGTGTTGTAAACGCGGCTTACCATTCCGGTTGCATTCTAGGTGAAAGTTTTAAATATGAAAATGTAAATACTTACCATGTGTAAACAAATCTAATAAATATTTGAAGTCTAAGAGATTAATATATAGTATTTTTCTATTGTTTAACGCACGGTGGACGGCTAAGACAAAAGCTTCACACCTTGGTTATTTCACATACCCTTAGGTAAGTCAGTTAACCTACACCTGTACAGAGTTTGCCACATAACCACTGCCCACTCGTCATCGGCTCTGTGTTATCACGCCTTGTCTAGAACCTTGTGGGGCAGTGGTTATATGGCATAACCCTGTACAGGTGTAGGTTAACTGATACAAAACCTTTTACAAAACACTTGGCCACTTCGTGTGTTTTATGGCATTTACTGAGCATATTCAAGTACATGTATAACTTATCTTTAAGACATTTTGAGAATTTCCCCCAAAATATACGGAGGTTATAATTATGTTAGTTTATCATAACGGCATAACGGAGATTGGCAGAACGGAGATCTGCAGAACAGAATCGGCAGAAGGGAGATCAGCAGAACGGAGAACGGCAGAATGAAGATAGGCAGAACGGAGATCAGCAGAAAGGAGATTGGCAGAACAGAGATCGGCAGAATGGAAAGCCAACTTGTTTATTGTGTACCAATATAACCCAATAGGTACCAATGTAATCGCATAGATAGCAATGGTATCGCATACCGGGTTGACTTACTAAGGATCAGAATTATGATCCAATAGGTGCATGTACCTAAAAAATCACATTTTAGACCATAGCTCCACTTCTACTGGGGGTATTCTCATAATTCCTTCGGCAATGCCATTCCTTTTAATCAAAGGCGTGAACCTACATCTCCAAGCACATTCTGGGTCCTCCTTTGAGCATCGTATTCTGGTGAGAATACATTGTATTTAAATTCATTTAAAGGTCACATATTTGTTATCAGGCATTATTACGAATATCCAGAATTTGCAAATAGATTTATAACTAATGATACACTCCCTTCAACTTCAAGTTCAAGCAAAGTTCCCCCTCTGCATTGCACCAAGATTACTAAAGGACTGGCCCACAGCATGGCATGGGGGCAACATAGCACAGAGACCAGGCAGGCAAACACTGCTTTAAACTCCCGACTGTCCCCGCCTTGCTCCAACTGATTCGCAACAGGCATACACAGGTCAATTGCAGATGTGTGGAGATGTGTGGAGATGTGGGGAGATGGGTGGAGATGGGTGGAGATGGGTGTAGATGGGTGTAGATGAGTGGAGATGGGTGTAGATGGGTGTAGATGGGTGTAGATGGGTGTAGATGGGTGTAGATGGGTGTAGATGAGTGGAGATGGGTGTAGATGGGTGTAGATGGGTGGAGATGGGTGGAGATGGGTGGAGATGGGTGGAGATGGGTGGAGATGGGTGGAGATGGGTGGAGATGGGTGGAGATGGGTGGAGATGAGTGGAGATGGGTGGAGATGGGTGGAGATGGGTGGAGATGGGTGGAGATGGGTGGAGATGGGTGGAGATGGGAGCGGTAAAAGGAGCGGTAAATGGCATTGTCTACCCTGCTCTAAATCTTCATATCCGGCATTGTCTGAATACATGAAATGAAGGCTCAGGCTTCAGACTACATTATACTGATGGTATAAGGCCCCACCTTATACGGGGATAAATACCAAGACTGTACGAGACACCAGAGCCCCCTGGGGTTGATTGATAGAGACAGTGTCGCCCCCTGCTGTCATATAGCAGTACCAGGGTCTTTGTATTCGGCTTCCCGCTCATAACTAAGACGAGCGCCGACCAAGAAGGTGGTTAGTAAGAAGTACTAGTGGAGTAGGTGGACTACCGGTGGTGTGGCAGTTAGCCATAATGCCGAAGAATTTACAGAACTGTGGGGAGTGTGGGTGTCTACATGTACCCAAAGGAGGGAAGCCGTGCATGTATGTGGAAGCAGCTAAACAGTCTATGCTGCAATGCAAGGGGACGGATTGGAAACTATACTTGGACACTCAGAGAATGGAGGAGGACAACAATTCGTATATGGGCACGGTGCCCACTGAGTCCCATGTGTCAGATAAAGCTATACTAGCCATGGTCAGTGAGATGAAGGCGTCTAGAAAAGTGATGCAGGACCAAATGTCGGTGCTTACGGCTTTGATGAGTGGTTTGGCTGATACAAAAGCTGGCAAAGGTAACAGTGCTCGTCAGAAGAAGGCGTCCAAGATGGCGGCCAAGGTCGAGCAGGAGGAAGGTGAAGGTGACGGTGGGGACAGTGACGATGAGGTGGAGGAGGAGGAGGACGGAGCTAGTGAGGAGGAGGAGCGTGTCGGGGCCCGTAACTTGTCAGCATGGAGGAGGAACATGGAGGCTATGCAGAGAAAAGCGGAGGAGCTAAAAGGTGGCCAGGGACCGTCAAGGATCAAGCCGGCACCGCTAAACCTGGGGGAGCGCTTCCTTCCAGGTGGCATGGTACAGGGGCGGCCATCACAGACTGTCATGTTGGGTGCTGGAGGAGGCACCTTCTCGGAACCTCAGTTCATCTTGTGCAGCGACAAACAGCAGAAGCGTAAGTTGGTGACATTTGATATAGAACCACATTTATTTGGTGACAACAGCAAAGATAACATATGTGATGTATTATCTGCAAACATGAGTCTTCTGGACAGTATGATAGCTTGTAAAGTGGAGGATGTGGGATTTTATTCCAAACATGTACGCTTTCTGATGGATAAGTTGGGGGTGTACAAGGGTAGAGCTCTGGTAGCCTATGATTTGCTCATGAGGGAGAGGGCAGAGAGGTGGGGGATGTCCTCTTTTTGTTATGGGGACCATGACATATTTAACAAGGTGGTAGGTATGGAGAACCTGATTCCCAACAGTGGGAGTAGGGGAGTTGAGTCAGGGAGTATGGGGGGTGTTAGAAACGGTACACGGACTTTAGGCACTTGGATTTTAGGCACCCTGCCTTTAGGCACCCTGACTACCGGCCCCCTGCCTTCAGGCCCTCCGGATCTTAGGCCCCCGGTCTTTTGGCACCCTGGCCATAGGCCCCCTGTCCATAGGCCACAACCTACCATACATCCAACCCCTGTCATACGTCCACAACTCTGTCATACGTCCAACCCCTGTCATACGTCCATTTCACTGTCTCTAACAAATCATTCTACATCCACTTCTCTCACGTCCAGTACAACTTCCTCACGTCCACTACCTTCCCCTCACGTCCACTACCTTCCCCTCACGTCCACTACCTTCCCCTCACGTCCACTACCTTCTCCTCATGTCCACTCCCAACTCCTCACGTCCAACCCCTCCCTCACGTCCAACCCCTCCCTCACGTCCAACCCCCTCCCTCACATCCAACCCCCTCCCTCACATCCAACCCCTTCTCTCACATCCACCCCCTTCTCTCACATCCAACCCCCTCCCTCACATCCAACCCCTTCCCTCACATCCAACCCCCCTCCCTCACATCCAACCCCTTCTCTCACGTCCAACCCGCTCCCTCACATCCAACCCCCTCCCTCACATCCAACCCCTTCTCTCACATCCACCCCCCTTCTCTCACATCCAACCCCCCTCCCTCACGTCCAGCCCCCTCCCTCACATCCAACCCCTTCTCTCACATCCAACCCCCCTCCCTCACGTCCAGCCCCCTCCCTCACATCCAACCCCTTCTCTCACAACCACCCCCCTTCTCTCACATCCAACCCCCTCCCTCACATCCAACCCCTTCTCTCACATCCAACCCCCCTTCCTCACATCCAACCCTTCTCTCACATCCACTCACTACCACTTTCTCACATCCACTACCTTCCCCTCACATCCAACCCCCCTCCCTCACGTCCACTACCTTCCCCTCACGTCCACTACCTTACCCTCACGTCCACTACCTTACCCTCACATCCACTCCCATCTCCTCACGGTTGGATGTGAGAGAAGGGGTTGGATGTGAGGGAGGGGGTTGGACATGAGAGAAGGGGGGTTCGATGTGTGAGAAGGGGTTGGATGTGAGGGAGGGGGTTGGACGTGAGGGAGGGGGGTTGGACGTGAGAGAAGGGGTTGGACGTGAGGGAGAGGGGTTGGACGTGAGAAAAGGGGTGTTGGACCTGAGGGAAGGGTGTTGGACGTGAGGGAAGGGTGTTGGACGTGAGGGAAGGGTGTTGGACGTGAGGGAGGAGTGTTGGACGTGAGGGAGGGGTGTTGGACGTGAGGGAAGGGTGTTGGACGTGAGGGAGGGGTGTTGGACGTGAGGGAAGGGTGTTGGACGTGAGGGAAGGGTGTTGGACGTGAGGGAAGGATGTTGGACGTGAGGGAGGAGTGTTGGACGTGAGGGAGGGGTGTTGGACGTGAGGGAAGGGTGTTGGACGTGAGGGAGGGGTGTTGGACGTAAGGGAAGGGTGTTGGACGTGAGGGAGGGGTGTTGGACGTGAGGGAAGGGTGTTGGACGTGAGGGAAGGGTGTTGGACGTGAGGGAAGGGTGTTGGATGTGAGGGAGGAGTGTTGGACGTGAGGGAGGGGTGTTGGACGTGAGGGAAGGGTGTTGGACGTGAGGGAGGGGTGTTGGACGTGAGGGAAGGGTGTTGGACGTGAGGGAAGGGTGTTGGACGTGAGGGAGGGGTGTTGGACGTTAGGGAAGGGTGTTGGACGTGAGATAAGGGTGTTGGATGTGAGGGAAGGGTGTCGGACGTGAGGAAGAGGTGTTGGACGTGAGGGAGGGGTGTTGGACGTGAGGGAGGGGGTTTGACGTGAGGGAGGGGGGTTGGATGTGAGGGAGGGGTTGTGAGGGAGGGGTTGGACGTGAGGGATTTGTAAGAGATAGTGTTGGACGTGATGAATTTGAATGAGATAATGGGGTCTGGACGTATGAAATGGACGTGAGATTTGTGCCTACAGACCGGGGGCCTGTAGCCAGGGTGGCCTAAAGGCAGGGGGCCCCAGATCCGGAGGGCCTGTGGGCTGGGGGCCTGTGTTCCGTGGGCCTGTGGGGTGGGGGCCTACAGTCAGGAGGGCCTGTATTCCGGATACCGTTAGAAACAGAGCCCGGGGTAGAGGGTATGGCAGAGGCCAGGGCAGGCTAGGAGGTGGTAGGGGGTTCTATCAAGGCCAGGGTGGATACAACTCAGGGGGTGGGTTCAAAGACCGTGTGTGTTGGGAGTTTAACAAGGAGAGGGGGTGTGGGTGGCACCCTAATTGCAGGTTTAACCATGTGTGTGAGGCTTGTGGAGGAAACCACCCGGTATTCAAGTGCAAGGGGGGTGCGACAGTGGGTAAGGAATAGGAGGGGGCCGCCCCAGGATCTGAAGGGCATGTTAGTCGTGGGGCTGTTTCATTGGTAAACACACAGGGGGAGGTATGGATTAGAGGAGAAGTAGGCAGGCATGAAGGGAGTGGTTGTTTGAGTGGTTGTTGTGAGGAGGTGGTTACCGTGCCGGCCGGGGTAGGCGGTGCAGACGGGTGTTTGAACGTTGAGAGCCGCCTCAAGGAGAGGTTGGGAGGCTCGAATGATTCCTGCGCTGTGGTTGAGAGCACTGACAATGCTCCTTTTTCAGTTTTTTCAAGGTTGGCACCATCTAAAACTCCAAACCCGGGGGTTGTTAGTGGTGATTCTGAAGTTTCGGTGGGGAATTGTTGTTGTGGGCGGGCAGAGATGGGCGCCGCCATCTTGGATCTCGTGCCGGACGAGGTTTCGGGCGGGAGTGGTGACGTCATAAGAAAAAATGGCGACGGGAGAGGAGCTGTGCCTCGGTGGGATGTGGGTTACGGGGACGTGACGTGCAAGGAACATGAGGTAGGGACTTGTTACGTGTTGGATAAGGTGGAGAGTGACGATGGTTGTGTGGAGGAATGTTGTGTCACTGATATTGGTGTTTCGGAGGAGTGGAATAAAGATGCCCCTTTTTATCGCTCAGAGGTGGTGGGACCGAAAGTGTTATATTCAGTGAGTAGTGGAGGCGCTACTGTGAGTCGGCCGTGTGGCGAGAGGTGCGGTGGTAAGCACAGTATTGGTGGAGTACACTCTCAGTTAAACCCGTGTGTGGTTTTTGATGAGTGCTATGGGCATGAGTCGGGTGTGGACCGGGACGCTGACTTCATATTCAGTGGTGTTTTGAATGGGTTTAAAATAGTGGATGACGGGTATAGTGAATCATATTTTAGAAAAAATTATGAATCCATAGAAAAGGGGGAAGCAAGAAGCAAGATGGACAAACTAGTGAAGGAGGAATTGTTAGAGGGCAAGGTTCAGAAGGTCAAGGTCAGGCCCCAGTGTGTTCACTCCTTGGGGGCCATTCATAAACCAGATGGGGGTATTCGCCCAATTACAGATTGCAGTAGGGGGACTCCGTCGGGGGACAGTATAAACAATCACATGGATTCAACTTGCAGTAAGTTTTCTTACATCAGTATTGACAAAGTGGTAGATGACATGAAACCTGGTTGTTATTTTGGGGTGGTCGATATTAGGGCAGCATATCGTTCAGTATTGGTGGCTGAGGAGGATAGGACAAAGCAGGGTTTTGTCTGGGACAATGGAACAAAGGAAGATTATTATGTGGACTGTGCCTTGGCTTTTGGCTTAAAGTGTGCGCCGTACATTTTTTCAAAGATCACTGAATTTGTACTTAGGTGCTTAGCAAGGAGGGGTGTGACCGGGGTATATGGATACTTAGATGACTACCTGATTATGGGAGAGAGTGAGCAGGAATGCAGGTGTAAGCAGGCAGTATTGATAGGCGTGTTGAGGAGCATGGGCTTCCATATTGCGTGGCATAAAATTGTAAGCCCGGGTCAGGTGGTGAGGTTCTTGGGACTGGAGTTGGACAGTATAGCCATGGAGGTGAGGTTACCGTCAGATAAAGTGCACAAATGTTTGAATTTGGTTGGAGATTTCAAAGGGAAAAAGACAACCAACAGGAAGGAGTTGCAAGTGTTAGCAGGCTATCTGGCCCATGCAAGTCAAGCTGTGAGGGGGGGACGCACTTTCTCTAGACGGATTATTAACCTAATCAAATTCACTCCAGATGATAGGAGGGTCATTCATGTTCCAGAGTGGTTGGAGGAAGACTTGAATTGGTGGGAAAATTTCTTGATTACTTTCAATGGTAAGGCTCGAGTCATTCAACCGTCACGCCTGCATTCCCCTCAGGTGGAGACAGATTCCTCTATGACCGGGTTTGGCTCAAGGTGGGATGGGGATTGGGTAGGGGGAGCTTGGGGCACTGATCTGGTTGATTATAGTAAGGATTATCTGGGTCATCATCATGCCCCGTGCCCTGTGGAGTATGATCCAAAAGATGACATTAATCTTTTGGAACTGTGGCCGGTTCTGGCGAGTTTGGACAGGTGGGGGGAGTTATGGAGAGACAGGAAGGTAGTGGTGTGGACGGATAACACCCAGGTACAAGCCATGCTCAGGACGGGGAGGTCCAAAAGTATAAAGGCTATGTGGTGGCTGAGGGAGCTTTTTTGGCGTTCATGTATCTACAATGTACATATAGTCTCTAGATGGGTTTCCACAAAGGAAAACAGGGTGGCAGATTACATTTCACGTCTTTTTGATGAGCGAAGTAAGGGGAGCTTGCCACCATCATTTACACCGTGGTTATGTTGCTTCCAGGTGACGAGCTGAAGTCACAGTTGGCGGTGTATCAAAGCCGGTGGATGGCTGATTCGACAAAAAAGACTCGGGCGTCTCAATGGAATTCATTTTTTGACTTCTGTGAGGAATTTGGGATAAGGGATCCTATACCGGCTAGTTTAGAAGTTATATTGTTGTATGTGGTACATTTAGCCAATAGGTTGAAGTATGGGTCGATTCTGAGTTATCTTACTGCAGTATGGGTATTGCATGACATGGGGGGCTATAAGCATGTGGACCAGAGTAGTTTTGAATTGGTCATTACATTGAGGGGGATTAAGCGGACTTTGGGGGATAAGACAGAGCAGGCTCACCCGGCTACTGTCAAGGATTTAAAAAGGATCTATGCCATGTTGGATATGTCAGATAGTGAGGATGTGGCATTCTGGGTCGGGGTATTGTTGGGATTCAGGGGACTTTTGCGTAAGTCTAACATAGTGGAGGAGGACATGTCAGTTAAGGTCAAGGACGTCAAGTGGGAGAAGTGGGGTATTCTCTTGGTGGTTAGGAGGACTAAGACCATATGCTTTAGTGAACGAGTATTGGAAATACCGTTTGTGTACATAAAGGAGTCAATATTTTGTGTCTGTTTCTACATGAAGCTGTTGTGGAGCATGGTGGAATACCCATCATGTGAGTCTCAAGTAGTGGGGTATCTCTATAAGGGGGGGTACAAACGAGGTACATACAGTTGGTATGGTAAAAAGTTGTTGTCACTGTGTAAAGCTGTGGTATGTACCAAATTGTCATCACATTCCATGCGCAGAGGTGGGGCCAGCTTGTTGGCGGAGTCAGGTATATCTTTGATCGATATAAAGAACCTGGGGGACTGGAGGAGCCTCAGCGTGTTGTTGTATCTGACTCGTACAATGGACTCAAAAGTGAAGTTGGAGCGAAAAATTGTGAGGAGAGTATTCAGGAATGCTGATACAACTGTGTAGGATGGTGGATAAGACAGGACATTCTTGCCTTCGGTTGGGCGGTTGGGCCTGTGTTTAATGTGGCCTGAGGATTAAAAGTACCACCAAACCTAGACTGTGTCATGTCCTGTATTAATGTTATGTCATTCGATCAGCTGCAGGATTTATTGATGGTATAAGGCCCCACCTTATACGGGGATAAATACCAAGACTGTACGAGACACCAGAGCCCCCTGGGGTTGATTGATAGAGACAGTGTCGCCCCCTGCTGTCATATAGCAGTACCAGGGTCTTTGTATTCGGCTTCCCGCTCATAACTAAGACGAGCGCCGACCAAATTTTTTCTTGTTTGTGTATATTGTTGTATGGGCCTGTGTTTAATGTGGCCTGAGGATTAAAAGTACCGCCAAACCTAGACTGTGTCATGTCCTGTATTAATGTTATGTCATTCGATCAGCTGCAGGATTTATTGTGCGGACTCCATTACAGCTATAAAAAAGGGCAGAAAAACGCTGAGAAGAAAGTGAGGTGAAGGGGTATAGCCTCCAACTTTTGTGTATAACTTGCCCAGACTATGCAGGATATGCAAATGTAAGACTATGCAAGGTACAATTATCAAGGTAACACAGAAAGTTCGTCTACGCGTGAGCATTGTTATGTCATCTAAGATGTCCTTGCCAATAGGCATAACATTTAATCCAATGTTAAATCAACGTTGAGTCAATAATGTTTCAACATTGACAATGAAGCCGAGGCTCCACTACCCGATTTCTTGTGTAATTCTCACGATCTGATTATACATTTCTATACAGTTTGAGGAGGGATAAACAGAGGCATATTTTCTATATAAGTTGTGCTTAGATCGGTCGATTAGAGCCAGGTGGACAGTGGAGCACCAGACAAACAGAAATCAAGTCTGATATGAGATCGGGAGTCAAAATCGACCTGAGATGCAAATTCGGGACCTAAATTAGGCCCTAAATGGTGTTACATAGCCTTGGCAATTCTATTTTCCAGATTGTTTATAAACAAAAACATTATTTGTAAACATAGATCAATGGCAGGATCTATAGTACCCCCTGCCTACTGTATAGAATTGCACCGATGTGAGAGAAAAATCAGCTAGTAGAGCCTCACATTAAGTTGCCCAATGCTCTGTGCCGACTGGGTTGTACAGCTGCGGCCCCACTACCCGATTTTTCTATATATTCCTACGATCAGATCAAAAGGGTCTGTACCAATTGATCAGGTAAAAACTAGGCCCATTTCCTATATATATATTTCACTTAAATTGGTCGATTAAATCCATGTGCAGAGAGGGCCGTCATGCAAATAAAAGTCAAACATGTTTGAAATGAGATAGGGGGGTCTGATTGGCCGGAGATGCAAGATCGGGATCTAAATCAGGACCTAAATTGTGTTTGACTTGTGTGTAAACATGAAAATTATTTATAAACATAAACCTATGGCGGGGTCCACAGTACCTCCCTTTCTAAGGTATATATATGTTACGGTATATAGGGCACCTGGCTGTCGATAGCAGCTCCGCTTCTGGTAAATTGAAAACCTGCAGTACAGGCCCTTGGCCAGTATTTGGAGCAGCTAAACGGGGGTTATGATGTCACAGGGCAGTACTGAGTCTCGGTATCCACCCAGTGTTACCTGCTTGGACTTTTAACCCCCGAACATAGATGCCCCCATGGCCCAGCCCCTAGGAGCCCGATATCAGATTCTTGAGAATGGCACCAATTTGAGGACAAACTCCGTTAGTGGAGCCTCACCGCCTTTACATGTCAGAACACTAAAGAGTCAGCCCATCTGTAATGTAGGATGGTTGTGTTTGTAAGCAAAACTACAGGGGGTGACTGCACAGTATATTTAGGGAGTTGAACATTGTTAAGTCATGTATTGGTGGCTATTGCCATGTATTATATAGTGCACTAATGGTTTTTGAAAATATTGGTCTGTAGGAGCAGGAAATAATGTTTTTATGATATGGATGACTGAGTTAGCCTAGTCACATCAACAGAGTTAGCCTAGTCTTCAATCTTTATTTCAGACTGATTTCTCAAATATTGCACTGATTTAATGAGGCTAGTAATTGCCTTCCTGACTACATATACTTAAACTAAGATTCTATCAAATATCATGTAATAATATGACGTATTTACATTACAAATAGACAAAATATGTTAACCATTGTTTGCCCACCATCCAACATCTTTGATGGGCTAACTCTATATTCCAGGCCCAGTATTTTTTACAGTGCTCTACGGGGTGACTCCTTCACACCGGAGAAGGATTGTTTCAATGCTCTGATACTCTATGGGTTAGAGATGTTAGTCATAGTGCTATAAGTACTATCTTGACTAATGTATCAATCAACATGGCGAACTGATATTTAAAAATGACTAAAATTGTCTAACAATTTCAAAAACTAAATAATTATGTTTAATGCCTCAGTCAAAAAGACTTACCCTAATCTTTGTAGTGCCCCTAGACTAAGGGGCGGGGGGAGAGTTGAGTTGAGTTGAATACTTTTTATTGACCAAATTTCTCATAAGACATCTTTCAAACAGAGCCAATCCTCGTTGGTACAAATCCATATTTGAACATTTCATTGGCAATTCGTATCACACCTATCATCAAGTAAGGTAACTCCTCATTATCTTACACAGAAAATACATATGCCTTTCAATAGACAAACGTAGGCAGCGGAGAGAGTAGTACTAAGGCAGCAATGGACAGATCACAGTACAGCCTTTCAATACACATACTTTTATTATCAACATTTTCAGATTCATTATTAACCACGAATTTGCAGTCGTAACTTTGATACTCAAATCGTAACACGTAGACAGTTAATGCAAGTGCAATTCAATCAACTATCATCAACATTGTCAGTTCATCTTCCTAACCAGGTAGTCAAAAGGTGACTGACTAGGTTAGACTCACTAGTTAGTCATGGCTACTGATTTTTTACAGATCACTACTGACTACATTCTGGAGCATACTGATTATCAGTTTAGGCACTGTCGTTATCGCTTGTGACACTTGGACATTTCTCTCGATTCATAGAGAAAATTGGCTGAGTGGTGCTGCATTGTAATAGATTTACGTAAGTCAAATAAGGCCTAAATCTGGTCATAGAAAAAATATTATAAGCAGAAAACTCCGACTGGCCGAGTCCAATTTCACTTACCAAGTTACTGAAAGCATAGCGTGACAGTCCATTCAAAATAATTGTCTACTTGGAAGCAGTCAGTCAGATGGGATGTCGCACCTGTAGTGTAGGAACTTTTAAGGGCTGCATGGTGTTTAAATGTCCTCTTCCCTTGGTTATCATGATGTCAGGAATGCAGGACTGGCCACAAACTCGCCAGGGGAAAATGTAATTATCATGCTGACCATACTAGGTGTATACATTACCACACTGTCTGTACGATGATGCATGAATGCAGCCTAGGCGAGTTACTCGCCACTGCAGTCATGCATCATACTGATAAGTGACACAGTGTATAAAAGCACTATGCAGCCCTTAAAGACAACCTGTGGTCAGGTATAGTCTTCTCAGTGCTGAAATATAGGAGGAGTGGATAGGAGGCACGCTACACGCTTAAGGGATCCCGTCACCCAAGTAACAGCCGAGGTACCCTCATATCTACACAGACTAACACTTGACTCTCCACCACCCACACTACAGGTAGAGTTTATTTTACAATTTTACAATGCTGATGATACATTTGAAAACCCAACTAAGAGTTTAGCAGGCACATAACGCCGTTCATAGACTCACTGGTCCCCCAGCAACTGTAGCACATTCCACTCAGCCCATGGCTTCGTGGGATACTGCCCCGGCCCCGACTCATGAAATATGACAGAGACGGTATCAATGGGTGTTGCCATTTGTCTATTTATATTCATGTACAGTATATACTCAGATTCATTTACATTCATAATTGGGACATTAGAAAGGAAAACCAGTGTAAATAGGTCCTTTTCAATGTAATCTAACTATATATAAGGGTATTTTCAAATTTGATATGATCACTAAATACACACAATTGTATCTCCCACCTGTTCTTCTTTATACATGTCATTCTGGGCAAAGGATAGTGTAGTTTGTAATAAATGGCATAATGACGGCACATCTACTTAGCTCCCAATTCAATGGCTCATTTGTAGGTGCAATTCTCATTTATGAGAGATAGATGATTGTGATTTGACTGTAACCATTGAATACCTAAGCCTCTAACCTTTTAAGGACAGCATAATGTCATAAGTGCTGGTAGCTTCCTCAGTTGCAAAGTTACATACCGTAGTGGCCCGCTTAAGTGCAGGTGTGTCTGATGCACCCACTGAAACTCAAAGTCTCTCATTAAAATGACTCATTAAGCACAGGGTCCTGCATGAGTACAGGGGAATCTATAAACAAACAAATTAGCCCTTTTAGCAGTTGCTTTTGAATATTTGAAAAAAAAAACACCCAAAAAACAAGGCTTATCATCACCGCACACATAATAGAAATCTGCTGTAGAGAAAAAGTATTGTTTTTACAACTTTTAATGTTGACAGATAATGCTAAAATATGAATAGGAATATTTAGTATCAAGTTAAAGCTCACACTGTTGGTGATGTATTGAGTTAAAGAAAAACTTGCATTTTCACAACTTGCACAGATTATTAAACTCTTAACTTCTATAATACAAATTTCATCTATGAAATCCCTATGATTTATCAATTAACCACCCTCCACCCCCAAGAAAGAAAAAGAGAATAATAAAAACGCCCTTGTCACATTTTTCGGTGACTCGTGATGACAGACCTTTTGTTTTCAAGTGGACTACCTAGTGGGCACGGAACCGTGAATTAACATTGACAGATGGTTGTCAATGCTGATTCAATGTTGACTCAACGTTGATTCAATATTTAACTGAATTTTTGGGTAAGGCTAAAATTAATTCTCCAATTTCAAACTCATGTTTATGCAGTCACAAATGAAGCACTGTAATAAGCCCGTTAATATGTCGTCTACTGCTGCATGTACACTGTCAGAACACTAAAGAGTCAGCCCATCTGTAATGGTGGATGGTTGTGTTTGTAAGCAAAACTACAGGGGGTGATTGTACAGTATTTATAGGGAGTTGAACATTGCAAAGTTGTGTTGGTGGCTATGGCTATGTATTGTGTAGTGCTCTAATGAATCAGTTGGCTAGGACCTATAGTTGCCTAGCAACATTACTTCCAATTACATAACTGTCTAGCAACACAGGATGATATAGTTTTAAAACCAACACAGCCGAAGGCTGGTCAGCAGGTCCACAGGGCCCATACGGACCGAACCTGGGTAACACAGGTTTGCATAGCAAACTGACATAAGAAACAAGCATCTAGAGCAAAACTTAAGGACCCCATTCAGGAAGATCCTGAATCACCCACCCCCACTGAATTAACTCCAATGAATCAGTTGGTATGGCTAGGACCTCTAATTGCCTAGCAACATTACTTTTAACTACCTGTATATAACTGCCTAGCAATGCAGGTTTGCATAGCAAACAGGGCTTAGAAGCAAGCATCTATAGCAAAACCCCAGGACACCATTCAGGAAGATCCTGACATCACCCCCCCCCCCCACTAAATTAACTTCAACGAATCAATTGGTATGGCTAGGACATCTAGTTACCTAGCAACATTACTTCCAATTATATTGTTGCCTAGCAACACAGGTTTAACTTGTTTCTAGTTCAATATCCACCATACCAATTCCCACAAAAAAGACCCTTGGGATTCCAATCATACCATTCATCTGTTGCTTTTTCATTTACTTCCTGTTAACATTATATATGTGATTGCTTAGCAACCTTGATCATATTTGTTTAATTGCCTAGCAACACCATGGGTCCTCAGGTCAATTTTCATTCTACATATCCTTACATTATGAGATGTTATGGACATTAAACCCAAGAGGATCCTGGGATAGAAGTGAAAGTGTAGTTGATAAAGTGTTACTGTTTCACAGTTGTGTGCACATGTAGGTACAGTACAAGAAAATATATCAGTTCCTTTACTGTGCCTCATATACTGACCCATTACCTACCATTGCCAACATCCTTTGTCACAGCTGCACTATGCCTTCCATATAAACTATTAGTTTAAGCCAGTCTGGCATTTCTAATATAGATACATAATTATTCTCTAATAATTCTCAGATTTGTTGCTTGTATAAAATTACATATGTGCACTCTAGAGGATCTAGGTAGTCTGATGTCAAACCATTAAGTTTAATTTTGCTTAAGAAAGAGTTGCAGTTGAAAATTCATTATTTATCCTTGATGCCAATGGACATCAAGCCCAAGTATTTATGAAGATAATTAGTTAGATGAATTAATGCAGCAAAATAGTTGCCATAAGATGATATTGTTTCAAGGAGGTGTGCCTGATCATCTTGGCCTATCATAATGTAATCTAACTAAATGTATAAGCCCACACTAGGAATCATGAGCCAACATCTCCTGGACCAGTGTTGTAGTTATTTATAATACTATTATAATGATGGTTACTGTGTTTTTGAGTGATTACAGGTTATAGATACCTATAATGTCCTCCCAAAGAAGGCTTTAGTGGAGGTAGCTATTTTGGTGTTTTTTCTTGTTTTTTTTATTTGGTCCTCATCAATACAGATGGTCTTCCTGACCAAGACGCACAGTTTTACCGAGCAAGTATAGCTACATTCAAGTAGTCAATGTGTTAGTATATACAGGTGTGAAGATGATGATATAATACAGTGGATGCGACAAGAGCAAATACATTGGAATCAGTGTAGGAGATATGTAGGATATAAAGTCTCACCCACTTCTTGCGGCTCCAGTCTGATCTCACTTGCATATTGTCAGCTTATCAGTCTTATCTAAGTGAGATAGCTGCCAGATAGGCTCCACTGACTGACACTCCTGTCACTCTCCACACAGATTTTATTGTGAGACATCTGTTCTTTCAACTAATAATGAGGAATACAGTAGCATGACTTTAATAGTATGGTATAGATATATGGAATGGTATAGAGCCTTCATTTCAGCATATAACATTGACAAACAAACAGAAAGTACACTATGAGAAGTCTCCAAAGTAAATATTATAAGAGTAATCTGGTAAGAGTAGATGTTCAATTATTCTCAGTATTTTATGCCCTTGGGGTAAATTGTAAAGTGTCCAGCACATTGTATTATATTGTTATGTCTAGGATTTGTAAGAGGATGGCTAGGTATGTGTTTCAGGAAGCAGGACAAGATGAAGCTGTCCTTTGAATGCCCTTGTCTCAGCACATATTCACAGGCTGACAAAGTTCTATTCTGTTCATCTTACCTGTATATAGTACTGTTGCTAAGCAAATTCATCAATTGTATGCTTGTTGCTAGGCAACTGAGACTAATTATGAAGGATACCACTGGATTTCTTAAGACTAATTCGGAAGGGGGGCTGGTACCCATAGATATTTTATATATTGATTCCATCCCAAAAATGGACTCATGCTCAGCAGTTCACTAATGATGCTGTTGAGAATATTTACAGTAGCCTTCCAAGTGAGGGGAAGCTAATTCACCTGAAATCACCTCCAGATAGTATGGATACCCCCCTGCCTGATTACCTAGTCAGCATAATGAGGAATCTGATTAATGAAGTGGATGATACAATCCAGAAATCTGGGATGAACTTTAATGTATCAATGTGTCCATTATCTACGATACAGCTGAGTATTTATTCACCTACTAATGGACATACGGAGAAACAACAGGATGGTCTAGATGCAGCAGTTTTGGCCATTAACTGGCTAATAGTGGAATTCAACAAGAAAAGGGGTACTCCTACAGCGTGGATGGGAAATGAGGTGCAGCATAAGAGAAAGGGCAGTATCAGGATGTGCTATGACCTATTGTGTGATGGTTATATGCCAAATGACGTACTACAGAGGCTTTGGGCGAAAGACATATCTGTGGCAGCAAAGAAATTTGAAGACAAGCAGCGTGGAGAAAACTGAATTATTATTTATTGTGAATAGCATGGGTTTGATAAGAAAAACTATCAAAAATTCCCAGAATTAGTCATAAACAATTTTTAATTTGTTGCTAATTACCAGCCATAAATATAAACCATAAATATAAAGTATTTTGTATTACAACAAATGCTTGAGTTTATGCGTCTTAAAATCTCTGTTGCTGTTTTTATACCCTTTGTATTATAACAAGGGTTTATCAGTAAAAATTTAACAAAGAATATTTTCTCAGAGAATATTTGTTCATGGTGCTCAGGTCTGTTGACATCCATTTTATTATCCATTTTATTATTCATGCTCATATTTATACTGCGCTTCATGGTCGTTAAATGCAAATATAATTATTAACGAAGAAATACAATTAGTAGTGAGTAATTTATGTACATAGTTACGTCAGATGTAATTATTAGCTTATGGATCGACAACGCAGATTTGACATGTATAGTGGTTGTAAATATTTCTATTTATAAACAGTATTAATATATTGGTAGATAATTAATTGATGGGGTGTGAATTGAACTGAATTGAATTGAATTGAATTTGAATTGAATTGAAATGATCCGTTTAGAGTTATTGGTCAGATTTTTTGAACCAGTCACTAATCAATTTTTAACATTTATGGTAATGATTTGCTGTATCTCAGGTGATGAAATTGTTAACCTCTTAAAACTTACATCAGCGGGTTATAGGATTATATTCTATGAATATACAAGCTGCTAGTAATGTTATTAGTTATAAATTTGTTTAAAAATATTGTAAATTGGTCTTAGACTGGAGAGTCTCCAGTTTTTGAGTCAATGTTATAAACGTTCCAATATGAGAATAGAGAAACTTAATTATCCCCCCCCCCTCCCCCCTCATTATTACCCATTATTTTCATCATTATGTATGTTGGTCAATATACCGGTATGTTTATTGGAAATAACTCAGGTCAATTTAAATTGTTAGGTGCGTCAAACCCCAATGGTGGGTAAGTCAAAAGGTCTTAAAACTGTCTTTTGGAATGGCCAGAGTGTGGTCTCATCCAAATCTGTAACGCTGAAGGAGTCACTAATGGATTTAAATGCAAATGTTATTAATCTATCTGAAACCTGGCTTAAGGAAAGTATGGGCGAGCATATTTTTAATTTAGAAGGATATGTAACACATAGGCTAGATAGACTCTATTTAAACAATAATGGTGTAGAGAAAAGAGGTGGTGGTTTAGCCACCTTAATACAAAATGATATTAGACATGAAGTATTATTTGAAAATGAGCTAAATGTTATGAATGAAGATCTTGAGTTGATGTCCATCAAAGTCAGTTTGCCGTTTACAAGAAAAATATACATCTTGAATGCATATAGGCCTCCTTCAGGGAATATTGATGCCTTTTTCCTTAGCATTATTAAAGCGTTAGCAAAGATTAGAAAGCTAGAAGGAAAAAAGAATGTTGACTTCTTACTAGGGGGTGATCTGAACATAGATTATAGTAAAAATTCTAAGGCTAAAGAGAGACTGACTCTGGTGGAAGCAGCTTTTGGTTTAACTCAATATATTAATGAGCCTACTAGGCCTTTATATTCAAGTGCTGTAATTGATTTAATATTAACTAATTTTAATGATGTAGCTGAAACTGGTATAATTGAAACTGGTGTTGAGGAGGTGAATGTAAGTGATCACATACCGGTATTTATTGTAAGGAAGCGTGTCAAAGGTAGCGCTGCAATTGCAGCGGATTTTTTGGGAAGAACCTACAGAAGGTATTTAAAGGAAGAAATGATTACCCATATGAAAAATATGAATTGGGATATATTTTTTGCATGTATGGATCCAAATGAAGCATGGAGAATTTTTTATGAGCACTTCATCAAGTATTTGGATGAAAAATGTCCGATAAAGAGAAATATATTTAAGAGAGAGAAGCCCTCCTGGATTACACCGGAGGTTGCTACTCTAATGAGAGATAGAGATATTGCTTTGAGAAGAGCTAAAAAAACAAAAAAGCCTGAAGATAAAGAGGTAGCAAGGTTTTTGAAAAATAGATCAAACATTAAGAATAAAAAAACCCATGATAACTATATTAAAAATCAGCTCAAAAAACATGCTAAGGATCCTAAGAAGTTTTGGGAGGAGTTGAAAAAACTATTGCCTAAAGGGAGTAAAAACAATAGTTTTAATTTAAAGGATGATATGGGAGAAGAGATACCAACTGATGGTGCAGCACAGCACATCAATGAGTTTTTTGCTAATGTGGGAAAAAATCTAGCTGATAAAATACCAGTTTTTCAAGGGAATATCCCAATGGATAATGAAGTAATAAATCAGGAGTTCACCTTCTCTGAGATAATTTTAGATGATCTTATTAAGGAATTAAAAAGTATTGATATAGATAAATCATCAGGGTTTGATAATGTGTCATCCAGAGTTTTAAAAGACTGTCTTACAGGTATGTCTGAACACTTCAGATTTATTTTGAATCTTTCAATAACAAGTGGAATATTTCCCAAGTGCTGGAAAAATGGTAAAATCTCTCCGATTCCTAAAGTGAGTAATCCAATAAATGTGGGAGATCTGAGGCCAATTTCTTTGTTACCTATTACTGGGAAAATACTAGAAAAGTTTATACACAAGCAAACAGCTACCTATTTAGAAGGTAATAATTTGTTAACTGATAAGCAAAATGGTTTTAGATCTAAAAGAGGTACTCAAGACACTGTAGTAAAGTTATCTAAAAGTATATTTGAATCGTTAAATAATGAGATGATGGTGGGAGCTGTTTTTATAGACTATCGTAAAGCATTTGATACTATAAATCATATTAAGTTATTGGAAAAATTGCCCATGTTCGGTTTTTCACCCTCTGTGGTAAATTGGTTTAAAAATTACTTGTCTAGTAGAGCGCAAAAAACAATTGCTAATAACCATCATTCTGATTGGGCAGATATTACTTTTGGGGTACCTCAAGGTTCTATTTTAGGCCCATTATTATTTATATTATATATAAACGATTTGTCTAAAATAAGATTGAACTGTAATGTGCTGCAGTATGCGGATGATACTGTATTATTTATAGAAGGATTAAATGTAGAGCAGATAAGGGCTGACATACAACATGATCTGGACATTTTGGTAAATTATTTTGATAAGAATCAGTTGACAATTAATCCAACAAAAACAAAAACCATGTTATATACTTACAGGTTAGGGCTTAAACTTAATGGAGTAATGGTAAAAGGGCATGAATTAGAGTCAGTCAATAATTATAAATATCTGGGTATCCTCATGGATGAGGATTTATCATTTAAAAAAGAGTTTAACAAAACTATAAGTAGAATTAATCATAAAATATGGATGCTAAGTCATTTTAGAAGTTGTCTAGATGATACCACATCGGTTACCTTATTGAAGACTATGATTCTACCGTATATTGATAATAGTAATTTGTTCTTCTCGGGTTTGTCATTTCATGATCAAAAAAGGCTACAAGTACTCCAGAATACAGCTTTAAGGGTCTGCTACCAAATCTTAGATCCTACTGAAATTTCAATTAAAAAATTGCACCAAAATGCAGGGATTTTGCCTCTAGAACTAAGGAGAAAGTACCTACAAGGTAGTATATGTTATAGAATGATAGAAATAAATTCATTTGATATGGTAGAGAACCGGAGAACCAGAGCAGCTGATGGCCCATTAATTAAGACGTATCTGTCTCATAGTGAAAGAGTGAGAAAATCCCCTGCCAATAGTGCAATTGAAGAGTGGAATAGAATCCCAGCGAGAGTTAGATTGTCTGAAAATAAATTGTCATTTAAGTTAGCCCTTAGAAAATTAATAAAGAAATTTTTTGATGAAAAATGGACTCATGCTCAGCAGTTCACTAATGATGCTGTTGAGAATATTTACATTGATGTATAATTGGGTGTAGGCTTGATCTATCTTTGTATTACAACAAGATAGATTTTCTACCTTTATTCTTCTTATTCAAATTTAAACATATTTAATTTAAACATGTTTAATCAAACTTAAACATATTTAATAAAATCCAATTTCATTTATGCAGAATTTATAAATTAGTCTATGTAAATATCAATGCCGGTATGTGAACTTCTGTGAACCTCTGTGAATTTATGTGAACTTTTTGTGAATTTCTATATTCCATAAGTATTATGTGCACTTTGTAAACCTGTGATCTCATGTTTATCCACTTTTGGTATTTATCCATCTTAGGTATAGTTAGTGTTTAAAGCTCATAATGTGTACTCCGCATAAAATGTATTACATAACAGTATAATTATCATTACTGACGATATAAAATACTTCTAGACCTGTTTATTGCCATTATTATTATAATTATTTAAACTTAAATTTATAATTAAAAGATTAGTAGGCGTAAATACTTGAATGTATATGACAAAAGGTAAAACTTACGGACCTTCATCATTCATCCTTCACCCCCCCCTCCCCCCCCCCCCCCTGAGTAATATCATCAAAGAATTATTTAATTCTTTTATATATCAAAGCCAAAGGAAGATATTTACTGACTGTATATATTGTGATGTACCTCAAGGACTGCTAATATCTTCTTTGTCCTCTGAGCAAACTGTTGATAACTGCATTCGTTTGTAGATTGTTTGTTCAGAATAATAAACCTTTTAAATTGAATTGAATTAAATTGAATTGAAATTGAATTGATGATACATGGCTTAATAGTGCCTTTGCAAACTAACTGGAGCAATAGTATACCTGTTGCTAAGCAACCCTCACAACTATAAATGACACCATTGTATTCCTTTTTTCAATTTAAGGGGGTTGGTGCTGTAAGAATGTTCAATGCCAAATGATGTTTAAAGTCTCTTAATCTGCATGAAATTCAACTGCAAACAAGTTAAATGTGAGTTTCTAGGCAGTTATACATTTGAAAGTAATATTGCTAAGCAACTAAAGGTCAAGACTACAGCAATAATGGCAGTGTATTCCCTGGAGTTGATGTAATGGGGCTGTGTGAAACAACGTCATCCTAAGTGGCATCATGGGGGTCTCACTGTAGATATATATTGCTTTTAAGCCCAGGTTGCTTGTCAAACCTGCTGTTGCTAGGTAACCGCTTGTCCTAGCAACAAACTAATGACACCAGTGGATTCCTTGGACCTATTTTAGGGGGGATAGGGAAGGTTTAAAGCCTTCTAGAATAAATATTGTTGTCATGGGAGATGAGATTCTGATTATTTGGCGGCCATATTGGATTTGGCCGTTTTTTTAGCATAAGCCCACATAGGACTGTCCAGGACTTTTAGTATAGTGATAACAATACCAAAACCAATCATTACTGAGATTTTCAGCTTTATGGTATTTAATTCCAGGTAAAAACCTAAAGTTCCTGTACTACCATGATACTTATAACATTTGTTTTGAATCAATATGTTGCCTATCCATGACATTCAAAAATATTCTGGGCCTAGCAACCAGCATTAGAATTGCATTAACAGCCTAGCAACAGCATTCAAAAACATACTGTGCCTAGCAACGAGCCTGTGAAATGGCCCCAATCGAGCTTTAGATACACCCAACCCCTGTATGCAAACCCAAGGACACCAGTGATACCTTTCATCATTTGTTTGAATCAATATGTTGCCCTTCCATGTCATTAAAACATTGTGTGCCTAGCAACAAGCATATAGAATGGTCTCAATAGCCTTGCAACAAAATTCAAAAACATTCTGTGCCTAGCTTCAAGCATGGGAAATGGGCTGATAGAGATTTGATGTCCCTTACCCTCAGAAACAGACCCTAAATACCTGTTGGTATACATGATGCAAAGGTTACTGATCACTAAACGGTATGTGGTAGGCAATGGGGATTACAAGTATGCATGGAATCATACTTTCCTCTAGTGAGCAAACCTGAAGATTTGAATTGATAATGTACTGGCGCTCTATACTATCACTGCAAAGGAGGCTTTATACTCTGGGCTGACATAGCTGAAAAGCGGCCTTTTTGTAAGAAGCTGGATTGGAGTTTGTCCCTGCCACATACTGGGATTCCGGTCAGTCAGTTGGGCACTGGTCTCACTGGAAGCCACATGTGGTGTACAGTGAGAGACCTTTGTCTGACTACACTAGCCCTACCAAAGATCTGGTCATTTTGTATTAGAAACTCATTTCAAGTATCTCATTACCCCTCCAATATTCTATACTGTGACCTGGTCGCCTACCCATTCTCTTTTGCACTCATGATATCTAATTGTGTTCAAAAGACTACCCTGTGTGATCTATGATAGTGGCTTAAATAAGGACACCCCTGCTTATAAATTTTGATGATACAATTTACACTGTGCTTATACAAGACCTGTGTTTATTTGAGATAGAAAACTTACCTGAATGTTTATTTCAAAACCATCATTTACCCTTTGCTTACACAGGACCTGTGCTTATTTGAGACCCCTGTGCTTATTCAAGCCACTACAATATTACTAATTCACTCCTGATCCAGAATTCACCCAAAACTTTGACTATGGGCATCCTACACTGCTATTACTACAAAAATACAGGGCATTCCTTGTCATATAAGGCCCAAATCCCCCATGGGGAGGGTAAAAGACGGATATTTTATAATTTGGGCTGAAAGAAACTCATCTAATCTTTAACCTGTTAAAAGAATATGACAATCAGAATACTTTATCTTCCAGAAACAGACATCTTTGTATTTTTCAGAATGATGCCCAATACCATCACCCATTTTCAAGCTGCTAGTGCCAATTAGCTTCACCTGTTTAGCATGGGCTTTCTTACAACACAGTCAAAACAAGATGGTGAAAACAACATTTTAAAATGTTTTTTCCTCAGAAATCCAATTGTGGAGTTGTCAACATATCTATTTTTGATAGAAATGCCTTATTTGGAATCATGAAAGGACCTTTTTACATATTATTGGATGTCTCTAAAAGAATGTTTCTGGTTGCCATGGTAACCCAGTCTAAAATGTTATGGAGTAAAACAGTAATGGAAGGGGCATTCTAAAAACCTATTCATTTCATTTCTTATTTTATGGTGACCCAATCTAACAATGATGTAAAATACTGACTTTCATCAAAAACTTCTGGGCCCATAAGGGTTAACTGTAAGCACATTACATTTCTATAAGTTGTTGCTAGGCTGTTTCTATAGGTCATTTCACATGCTTGTAGCTAGGCACAGAATGTTTTTAAATGTCATGGATAGACAGCATATTGATCTAAAATGACCACAAGAAGTATCCTGGGAATCCTTGCGTCTGTATACTGGGGTCAGGTGTATCTAAAGCTTGAGCTCTCTAAGGGCCATTCCACATGCTTAGTGCCTGGCATGGAATGTTTTTTAATGTTGTTGCTAGGCTGTTTAGGCTATGTCACATGCATGTTGCTAAGCACAGAATGTTTTAATGTCATGGACAGGCAACATATTGATTCAAACAAATAATGAAAGGTATCACTGGTGCCCTTGGGTTTGCAAACTGGGGTCAGGTGTATCTAAAGCTTGATTAGGGCCATTTTACAGGCTTGTTGCTAGGCACAGTATGTTTTTGAATGTTGTTGCTAGGCTGTTAATGCCATTCTTATGCTGGTTGCTAGGCACAGAATGTTTTTGAATGTCATGGATAGGCAACATATTGATTCAAAACAAATGCAATAAGTATCATGGGTATCCTTGGGTCTGTGTACTCAGGTTAGCTGTATCTAAAGCTCTCCTAGGCCTACTCTGCGTGCTTGTTGCTAGGCATGGAATTTTTGTCAAATGTGGTTGCTAGGCAATATATCAACTCATGCACAATTAAAAACATACCTTCACAATTAAGAATAACACCAATGCCATCCTTGAGGACAGTTTACTGAGGTAATTGCATCATTTTATTTGCATCCATATCATTGTCACATGAAAAAATTTGAATAATGAACTCCCCATAAAATTTTGATGTCCTATGTGCCTACCGTCCTTTTAAAAGGACGCTTTTAAACAATTATCCATAAGTGAGGGGTTAAACTAGTTAGATATTTTTTTGGTGCTAAAATTGCCTCTATGCCATTAGTTTCACATGTTTTTGACAAAAATGTTGAAAATTCATGCATTTGTCCTACTTTTCTAAGCCCTGTAAGAGAGGATTTTGAAACAGGCATTATTTGGTGAGAAACCCCTCTGCGTATGGTTGCCATGGTAACATGAAAAATGATATACATACTTGTAAAGTAAAAATAGAAGCATGTACCCTTGTTTTATTATAATTTGAAGTTAAAAACAATAAGAGTTCAATTTTGATATTATTTTAGTGGTCATTAAAGTAGTACATGTAGGCGTCCTTTTAAAAGGACGGTAGGCATATCTGGGTTAAAATAATGCGTGTGTGACAAAAAGTAATTCTATATCTATGCACTAGGGTCACAATCCATAGCAAAATGTCCAGAGATACTGGCATTGTCTACCTTGTAAAAAGGTTAAGTGTCGGATAGAATTGTCTTATGTCTAGAAGAAACTAGAGATACAAGACCTTTATAAATGTTGACAACTCAAAACTTCTTCTAGCTCTTTTTTTTCTAAAATGTACAGGTAAGGATGACTACTAAAAAAGGAGCTACCTATTATGTCCATTGAATTTTATTTACATTGACCTTAAGTGTAGTGTTTGAATTAATATATTGAAGACTCTTCTTTAGGGAGTCCTTATAACAAGGGGGGGCATAGTGTGGTTTTGCACATGTGCACAATCAACCTCGCCTATAAGGGGGTCATTTTTTGCCCCCCTCCTCCGATGGGCCAAAAATCTGGGTCCGCGCTAAAGGACTCTCAGCACCCAAATAGGACTAAAACCGTTTGGAGTGGTTAATTCCAAGGAAATATATTAGAGCTGTATGTATAGTACATCATTCTAACCGTCTATAATGCCTTCATTGAATTCCTTCCAATTTTTTTCCTCATTTTAGGACCCAAGGAATGTGGATGGAACAAAAACGTGCCATTTTTAGCCTCTTTTTCTTTGAACAGCATTATAGGATGGAAATTGGACAAAATTCTCGAGTTTAGAAATTGAAAATTGATTTTGATGTCAATACCTGGGGTCCTTTTTTCTTTTGGCGATATTCCAATTATTAAGGTCTGTAGAGCTGCTAAAAAATACCCCAGGTATTGACATCAAAATTAATTCCAAATTTCTAAACTCGAAAATGTTGTCCAATTTCCATCTCAAATTGCTGTTTAATGGAAAGGAAGTAAAAATGGAAAGTTTTTGTTCCATTCACATTCCACAGCTACCAAAATCCAAAACTATCAAAGGAATTTGATGAATGCATTATAGACGCTTAAAATGATGTATGATATGTACAGCTCTAACATATTTTCTTGGAACTATCCACTCCAATCTGTTTAAATGGTATTTGGGTGCTGAGAGTCCCTTGAAGCATAGTAATGCACATACTTTTTCGCTAAAAATTGTTGAATCGTTTTACTTCCCCCCAAGGAGGGTTGAAAGGCCTTTACCCCCTAAAGCAATTCAAAAAGGGTAAAAATGGGTTAAGATTGATCACATAGAACCCCTTTTATTTACAGTAACACAGTAACTTAACTTAATAAAAAGGAGTAAAATCATTTCTGTTTCTTTTCAAGAGGGCTTCAAGTTATTTTGGTTCCCTCTCAATTCCATCAGCCCCCCCCCCCCCTGTTCTACAAAAATGATCACCTCTTAGATAAGGCCACTTAAAGATTATTACATGTAAATCTCTCTACTTGACTTTCAGAAAATTAAAAGGGTGAAGGCAACAACAAAGCCTGTGAACACATACCGGGACAATGTGGAACCTCACAAATACAACCACACAACAGGAGGCCGGAGGATCCAGAGCACGGTACATCACTCTCGTGACATCCGTGACAACAGTTGGTGTGCTGACACTGTCAGCTAACATCATACTCATCATCACCCTCCTCAGGTTAAAATCCAAACACCTCAAGCAGTCCACACGTCTGTTCCTGATATATAAATCCCTGGGGCATGCTGTCCAGGGGCTGGGCGTCATGGCAAAACCCCATATTCTGTTCACCTTATGTGTGCACTGGGGGAGAGTCGTGAGGCTGGCACTGGGCGTGGCTATAGGAGGCATGTTTCTGCTGTCACTAGACAGTTTTATCACCATCACAAAACCCTACAGACACAACTTCATCATGACACCCAGAATGGCCAAGTTGTCCATATTCCTCTTCTCCACGTTGGTCGCCTTCCTGATTCTACTCTCGGCAGTCATACCAGCACCCACACCTAAACCCCTCGATGTCTGCACCCAGAATGCAAGCCAAGTTAATCCCTTGGTGCTGCTGATTATTCTGATAATTGCTATATTCTTCATATTCCTGGCAATGGGCATTCAAGGCTACAATATCTGGGTCCTTTCGAAGAAATCGAACAACTCCCCACCTGCTGGCCCAGTGGTGTTGGAAGCTAACGCTATAGATCCAATGGACGCCCAGCCACAGAATACAAGCAACAACAAAGCAACACGTCTAGACCGCCTACAACGCCTCCTCACAGTCTGGGTCTTCTCCATCTTTAACTGCTGGATGCCAAGTTGTACGATGATCAGTTTGAGGGCAATCATGGACATAAACCACATTGAGGCACCCCTCATTACATTAGTACAGCCTCAGCTCTCGATCCTGACACTGGTTGATGGTTTGTTACAGCCATGCCTTGCAGTGGCACTGAGTCAGGAGATAAGGTCTGGGGTGAAGAAGTTGTTTTGTTGTGGTCGGGGCTTGACGGTTGATGACAATAGTGTTGTGATGAATGCTGAGGTTAATGTGGAGGTTAGCTTGCCTGAAGCTAGTCATATATGATGTTGGGGGTCACAGATCCTTCAACTTTAAGCAAAGTTTTGTGTATGCTATGAAAAAACATAACACCATGTTATGTTGATGTAGGCCCCAGGCAATGCCACTACATGGGCCCCAGGTGGGTCGAAGGTGGGCCGCCATAGTGACGCAACAGGGAAAAACGTACCATTACTGGGACTTAGTGTCATAAACGGCCACTACTTGGCCACCACCCATGCAAAAATATGACATTACCCTACTGCCTTATTATGGATCTTTTGGCCACGTCTCCTTTCTTGATTCTGACAGTCCTACCCCTAAAATAATCATCAAGAGCTTTCTTAGCAACACATATGAACCTGTCTCTTAAACACCAGTTGACAGCGCTAGTGGTACTGAGTGGGAACTCAGAGTTTTTTTTCCATAATACTGCATCTAATTCTTTAAGAGAGTTGTTTGATCTAGGCAAAATGAGATAATCACACAAAATCAATACATGTTAATATTTGCTGGGAAGAGAAGGTCATAATGATCATTTTGAGATTATGATTGTCGAATTCGGGCAAGGGGAAGTTACCATAAGATCCTAGGATAACGGTCATTATGATAACAGTATGTTGGTGCACTGGTGACCACCTAGTGGCTGTTTATGACACTAAATCCCCGCTGTTTATGACACTAAATCCCCTGTTGTGTCACAATTATGGGGCCACTCCGTTTTGACCAGGGCTACCAGGTGGGTGTGTCACTGTGTGGTCAGTATGATCACCTCTGAAAATCAGCACTGCCTGACTTTCTTAAGGTGGCTGTTTTGGTGACAATGGCGCTCAAATGTTTCTGTCCCATCAATGAGTGCTCTTTTTTCAAACACAAATACATTGAGCAATAGGCCTGTTTCATTGCTGTTACAAAATTACCAAAAGGTGAAGAGTTTACAACCTGACACAGTGGACACATTAAGGTTAGAACAACGGTCAAAATGGTAGGGTGGCCATAGTGGAAAGGTGGTTTTAGTGATAGTAGTAGCAGTAATGATATTAGTACTTAAAGGTAATAGTAGTAGTGGTAGAGGTAGTAAAGATATAAGCAGAATCAGTGATAGACGTAGTGTTAGAATATTAGTCGTAGCAGTAGTAATAGGAGTAGTAGCAGCAGCAGTAGTAGGAGAAGTAGTAGTAGTAGCAGTAGTATAAGTAGTAATAGAAGTAAGAGCAGTAGCAGCAGTAGAAGTAGTAGTAATATCAGTAGTGGTAGTAATACTAGAAGTAGTAATAACAGTAGTAGCAGCAGTAGAAGTAGCAGTAGTAGTAATTGTAGCAGTAGCTGTAGTAACAGTAGTAGCAGTAGTAATAGTACTAGCAGCAGTAGTAGTAGCAGTAGTAGTAATAGTAGCAGTAGTAGTAGTGGCAGTAGCAATAGCAGTAACAGAAGCAATAATAGAAGTAGTAGTAACAGAAGTAGAATTAGTAGTAATAGAAGCAGTAGCTGTAGTAACAGCAGTACTACTACTAAGGGCAGTAGCAGTAGTAGTAGAAGCAGTAGTAGTAGTAGAAGTACACGGGAGCGTCACAGTTGTCCCCTCCTCTGAGGATGTCATATCCTTCCAAAGGGGTAGATAGAACTGCAGCGCCCTCATTGGACTGATGGCGAACTAAGCTATGTGACTCCAGGTGCTACCTGGTGCCAGACACTTGCACTACTGTCAACTAATGTATCACCTATAGACCCATGTGTGCAGAAAGGGTGACCTTTTCATTAATGACAATCTGATGAACATATACGGCATAAACTCCCCACTTATGTTGTTTTGGCTATTTTTGGCCCTTTTCAGGCTTATACCCCTACAGAATAACCAGTTTTGCACCAATTTATTTAAAATTTTGGTATATGTGAAAAAACATCCTAATAATTCGGAAAATCTCTATCTTTTGTGTATTGGCCCAATATTTTCCGTTTTCTGGCCCTCCAAAGGCCCAAAAAAACCTAAAAACCTCAAAAACGCTAAAAATGACATGTTTTACATGCCTCCCATGTGTACTGAGGCAGTAACAGCTTATTCCTAATATCATTTTCTATTAGGTCTATGGTATAGTCAATTGATTCACAAGGATTTCACTAGATATGTTCCGTATTTTTTTCTCCACAGTCATTTAAGTGTGTTTTGTGAGCAAAATATTCAAATGTCATTTCAGGTTGATACCTCTGTATAGTGAATAAAGAAGATCCACACAGTCTCTATTGTATCCCAGATTGTGAGGTAACTCTTGTGTCTTCTGCTAGAAAAAAGAAATTTTGAAAAATATCCAATAATCTTGCCTCCAGGAGCATATGTCTATTGGGATACATATTTTCCGTCACGGAGTCACCCGGAATATTCGTCACGGAGTCACCAGCCACCCTGTTGAAAATTTAAACCTTCATAAAATTGTTAATACCCAATATATTTAAGTTATCTCTGGTTTTCCTGTGTCCTACCCACTCCCTCTAATATTCTAGTGCAAAAATCCTCCATTTTTAAGCTCATTTATTCAAGAAATAATTTCCGTCACGGAGTCACCCGGGTGACTCCGTGACGTAAAATAGGTTAATAGGGGTACTTTAGGCCTATACTGTGCAAATTTGGTCTAACCAGATATCATGATGCTGCATATTTCTTAAGGTACACATGATCAGAACACTGTAGAGTGAATTTAACCAATAATGGGACCATTATGAGGAAACTAGGGTAAAGTTGAGAGTATGTAGTTGAAATGTTCATATTTCTGATAAATGTTAAAAATTCATCGGGCTGTATCTCAAAAACTATTACTCAGAGGATATCCATTCTTGGTATACTTCAAGATACATGTTGGCCAAGCTTGTAAACTAAATTATTAGTTGCTGTGATGTATTTAAAACATAATGTTCATGATCATGGATTTTTCGTCACGGAGTCACCCGAAAAAAGGACAATAAACTTCACAAGGCAATAAAAACTGAACCGCTAGGGTTAGAAATGTATCAAAAAGTGTTCCAAGGAGCCAAGATATATACCTTTCAATAAACTAAACATGTTTAAACATATTAAGAACTTTCTGATTTGTCCTTCCTCTATCCTAAAACAACATAAGTCAGGAGTTTGAGCCATACATGTAATAGGCACACAAAACCGACAGAGACAATCAATTCATACTCTGTTATTCATAATATATATACTATATACTATCCTACCTACTTATCTATTAGATAGAGATCCCTGCCAGCACCACTCATCTGAACTACATCATTATTATGTAAAACTGACGTGTTTCTCGTCATTTTTACATAATATTCACGTGATTTAGACGAGTGGTGCTGGCAGGGATATGATACCTCTTTTTTGAAAATGTAACGGGCAGCTGCGCTGCTAACTGTTATGTGTGGTATATCTATTGTATGTTGTTATGATGTAAAACGACATGGGTTTTATTATTGTATTCATAACATGTTTTATTACTTAATGAGTACCGACGGTCCGTTTCATATACCGTCGTTATCATAGTTCGGTTGTACATGCATATGGTAGTTACCGGTTCTACCAAAGGTTACATCTCGGTAATGCTTTCATAACATGTTACGTAATCATAACACCAGGTGGCTCTGCTGGTGTGGTCAGGTGACCCCCGCAAGCCTGTATATAAGTTGGACTGCTTCCCCAGAGAAGTCAGTCAGGTTTGGGACTGCTGAGGCAACACCACCCTGCACTCCGGGTTTAAAGATGGTGTATCAACTGGTACACTTACCACACTTTTTCCTTAACCCTTTCCACGCGGTAAGCCAATATATTGCACAAAATTGCATTGAGTTACAAGAAACCCAGTGGTGAAGGGGTTAAAAGGAATGCCATGGGTTCTAATATAATCTTAGCTGATAAACTTAACCCAATATTTGCAAGATATTTGTCTATAAATATATGATTTGAGACAGTTAACAATAAAGCCTATTCACCTCACTGACTCAGTCACTCCCCCAGGTGAGTAGAGGGGAAACTAGCCTGGTAGAGAATGCACTGAGCCATGCAGTACCACAACATAGGGAGTTTTAGTGTCGACCTACAGCAAAAATGATTGCACTACATGTGTTGACCATTATGGATTTAGACTCTGTCAATTCTTTTAAAATTTAGGGAGTAATGTATAGGATAGGATATGCAATAATAATATGGCATGATTAAAAAGTCATCAAATTTTAGCTGACACACCAGCTTTAACTCTATGATGTAGTGTTATTTCCCTGTATTATTTGAGATCCAGTTCTGATCACTGTATGACTGAGCATTATACCAGTAAATAATACCTGAGCATTTTCCATTTAATAAAGTCGCTGTATATTAAAGTTTAATTTTACCTTGTCTGGTTTTTGTTCTCATGCGTTCACATTAGTAGTACTAGACCAACTACAAAATGTAACTGTATCTGAAAATCCCTTGGTGCAATAAATACATTTATAATATATCCAAAAAACAAATGACGAGCATATGACGAATATATTTGAAATTTGAAGAGTATATATTATGTCCTCGGGGCTATCTACCATTGGGCTATGTGTCAAGGGGCTATATATATGTATATATATGTGTCTGGGGCCACATGCCATAGAACCGAGTAAATAATTGGATACGAGTTCCTTGTCTCCGCTATTGGTCAGGTCATTCGCGCGCGCCAAACCTCTGTTACCCGGTAAGGAGCGCCCCCTATGTTATGTATCTAGGCTGAGTGTGTACGTTGGTTACCACCTTTGTTTACGCCAGAGCGCCGCCCAGAGAGGTGGGACAGCTCGTTGCTCGCTTGCTTTGTGTCATATTTACCGTGGTTAGTTAATTAATTTTTTCACATATGTCCTCGGGGCTATTTACCATTGGGCTATGTGTCAAGGGGCTATATATATGTATATATATATGTGTCTGGGGCCACATGCCATAGAACCGAGTAAATAACGAAAATAGTTCCTTCCAACAATCAGAGTTGTTTATCCCCTTTTTCTTGCTAATTTTGACGGAAAAGGAAACCAAAATATTTTAGTATGCATTACACTTTATATAGCATTTATAATAATTATGTAACTATATTAAATTGACTATAAGCTATTACATACACAGTTATTTAAAGAAAAAAATGTATACAAGCGCTATAGGGCACTAGCAGGATGCAGTAATTCTACCTTGTGAGACCTTTAGCTGAAGCTGGTTTCTGTCATGTCCGAAATCGGAGTTTCAGTGGTCATAAACCTTTCAGTTATAGCCCTCTATTGTGGGTCCTTAGGTCATCTGTTCAGATTGGGGGAGTGGTTAGGACTCTGGCCTACCAATCAATGGGTCATGAGTTCAAATCCATGTCTAGCCTTTTTTGTTCACAGATAATTTTAAGAAGTATTTTTGGTAGGTCAAAAATTGTGATAGTATACAATTCGGTTTTAAAGATCTTTTACACTAGATCAATATTTATAGTGTAATCTAATTTTGAATCAGTTGTATTTGAATATTTCTCAAGCCACCTGGTTGCATTGGGGGAGTGGTTAGGACACTGGCCAATCAATCCAGGGGTAATAAGTTCAAATCCATGCCAAGGCAACATAGCTTTTTTTATAATTGGTAAGAAATAGTAATATTATTTACAGAGAAAACCCAATGCAACAATACAAAACCATTTTAGATCTTAGATTTTAGGTGTTAAGGATCTTTACAACCGAGTTGTATACTATCACAATTTTTGACCTACCAAAATACATCTTAAAATTGTGTGTGAACAAAATAGCCTTGACATGGACTTACACCCATGATGCATGGATTGGTAGGTCAGAGTCCTAACCACTCCCCCAATCTGAACAGGTGACCTAAGGACCCACAATGGAGGCCTATACTTGAAAGGTTTATGACCCCTAAAACACCAAATTTCGGTCATGACAGGAACCAGCTTCAGCTAATCAGCAGGCTTCTAAAGTTAGCAGAGGAAAGAGCACTGGTACCAGACAAGATGGCGCTGTACAGTGATCATCTAGCTAATGCGGAATATACACAAGATGATCCACATTCTATCTGAAAGTTCTGAGACCTATACTTTGAACTTTGAATTATGTTTGACCTTTGACCTCAATAGTAACTATGGTAACCGACGATCAGAAATTTGCTCGTTCTGCACCTTTAGAAGGACCTATTTTGAACGTTTTTAGATATCATCTGAAAAAGGCTGAAACTGTAGTGACAGTACAATTAGAAGTCAAATGTCTATTTCTGTCATTCCAAAAAAAATTGGTTTTGTTTGTTGTGCTTAGTGGTCGATTTGTTGTTGGCATAATGGAAATATCTCTCTACAGTTTTTATTTAACAAGAAGCAGACACATAACAAACATAAAGTCACTGATGGATACTTTTATTTCATCACCATAACTACGTACTCATATCTACACCTTACAATCATTGTATTCATTCACAGAAAGAAACGCGGAGACAAACACATATAAATCCCGGAAGGAGGACATCATTACTTCAAACCTATGGGAGACTTATTAACACAGGTATCATAGGCTGAAAAAGAATGAATGAAATTTAAAAAAAAAAAGAAATGTTGAAGTTTCTTATTTTGGCTACACAGTATGTAAACTACACACAGCCTAGCGTGATGAGCTCATGACGTCATAACCCAACGCACACACCTTTTAGTGACGTCATACACATGTTTCATAATTATTGGTGATGACATTATCACCCCCCCCCCCCCCCATCCATTTTACGTCTTAGTCAAGTGTCATATTATTCTCTAGGCAAAAACAAAAGACGTGCTTCACGTGACCTGACCCTACCTAGTCTGCTAGATTTTTAACAGAAGTTCTCAGTTTTGTTATTAGTTTTCTCATGTTTTTCTTTCTTCATGGCATAATGTGTTAGAAATATTACATGTGAAACTGCATAGGGCTTGGCAATACCTTTCTGCTATTTCGGCCTTCCCATTATAGATGGCTTAATGCTAAAATGTTCTGTCATTATGTTGCACCAACGCATCACCGATGAGTAGTGTGTATCAGTCCTGCATCAGTGCATTATGCCTGTCATTCAGGAGAGTATCAGCCTCGTGGGATCGGCATGATGTATACATGAAGCACTAAGTTACATCATGCCGTGAATTATGCTTCCCTGAAACACAGTAACACATCTGATTTTTTGCGATATAGACCAAGCTATTTAAATCATAGAAAGTACAATTTGCATCAGCTATCATGCTGGAAATTGCATTACAAATAAAGTAACAGATGTGAGGAAGTGCTAATTCTTTTTACAACAGGGGGTCTGTGTATTTTTACGGGAGCGCATTGACATATTTAGGTCCTCCATTAAAGAGGTCCAAATTTCTTCTGTCCCCTTGGACAGAGGGGTTCAAATTGATCACAGCTGACCCCTTGAGCTGCGTTTTCTTTTTGTTAAAAGGGGGTGATGTCTTTGGTCACCCCTCTGAATAGGAGAGTTTGTTGGTCCTCCCTTCCAAACCACCAGCCCCCCACTGTTGTGAAAGGATAACAACTACCTAATGGTAACGGACATATAAAACGTATTGCCACACTCCCAAGTCGTTGGCCCATCTGCATACTGAGAAATCATACTGTGTCCTGCATGGTCGGTAACCTTTTAATACACTGCCATTGTGTTTTGCTTCATCCAAAAATGATTGATTATTCAACAATATGTCCCTCATCAAATACACGATTGACTGGACAGTTGCCTAATTACCTATTGGGCCTGTTTTTTTTGTATTTCAGTTTCTATTAAATTAACTAAGTTTAAGGCATTTACACTCTTCAGGAGTCCTTCGACGAAACATCGCGAGATATATAAACAAACATTCAATATATATAGATATATACATAACCTATCAACTTTTCTACAGCATTGGACAATGATATTTCCTCATATATATTATGTTATTTCCTATACATATCACTTTGTACAATACTTAAATTATAAAAATATATTTCATATCATAATAACAGTTTGTGATTGTCTCAACTCTCACTGCCTAAGCTAATATCTGTGAAGTAAAATGACTACAGAGAGAATGATATTCATTTTCACTCAGAGAAATGTAACATATTAACCATTTACCAGATAGTGCAAAGCAGTTTCAGTATTTCTGAATATACAAATGCGTTGACAGCATTGCGTTGACAGCATTTAACTCATATTAAAACCGAACATCGAAATCAAGTAAATGAGATTTGAATGCAAAGGTTGTTGGAAGGTCTCAGAAGGCTTGTGAAATTGTAAAATGTCAACAATCTCTAAAACCTACAATAGTACTGTAGCATTTACCTCCCAATTTTATCCTGATTTTGTATCTTATTTTAGATTACTAATTACGAGTTATTATGTATGGCCCTTTGAAAGTCCAAGTTGGGGGTACCTAATGTATGATAATTGTTGGTATCAATGCAACAGAGAGAGGTGTGTTTTTGAAAAATACATTTTCTCAGTTCTGCCAAACTTCAGTTCATCACAACTCCAAGATTCTGATGAAATATAATCACACGTCAACCCCCTTTAAATTAATCTTGAACAGGTAGATATTTCTTCCCTGGGTGGCAAGATATCTAAAATAAATCTGCCTCATGAAAAGTACCAAACTCTTAATAGTATGTATTAAATCAATACTCCGAATTGTTTGGTTTGATATGTATTCTTAACATTTTAGATTGCAAGTGTTATGTATGATAGAGCTTCAGTATTGCATTATTTCAATTTTTGTTCAATTACAATAGTCATTTATCACTTCCCATTGCAGTGAATGATATTCACATTTGAATACATGCTGTGAACACGCTATATATTGTCCATACCTTTATATCTCATTTCAATTTAGTGCTAATGAAGGATATATTTGTGCATTTTGAGCGTTTCAACAAGTTCAAAACTCAAAACTCAAAAAGCATACATCACAGATACATTTCAACCAGTTTGACTCCAAGTTAGGTATTATTGTCTACAATTGATATGATTTCTTTTCAATTATAACATTATCTCTTGGATAACCATTTGCGAAGAAATAGTTTTCATACTTAGTAGACTGAGATGCAACATTATAGAGAACCCATTGAGACTTTCTAATCATGAGAAATTAATGTGTGTAAAGATTGTAAAGAGCAGGAATAGAAATAAAACAACAATAACATGTATACTTAATTTCTCGACACATTTTCTCGACACTCAATTCAATATCTCTCAAAGCTAGGACAACATATTCATGGACAATCAATCAACAAGGTGCAAAGTGGAGGTCAATATTAATAATTTTGCAATTTTGCACATATACATTTTGCAGGCTAGGTCAGTCCCCCTTGGTGTGATACCAGAGGGGTCGGACATTATTTAGTTGTCTCTGCTCAACTGCAGGCAGCTTTGGCCGGGTTTGTTTCCCTTTACTTGACTTGCTCGACTCTCAACATTATTAGCTTCAGTAGCATTCCCTGACTCAACTCTTGGCATTGTTTGGTGCCAGTACTGCTCACTCGACTCTCGGTGTTTTTTTTTCTCCTGGACTGCTAGGCTTGACTGTTGGCATCGCTAGTTTCCTTTATCACTCGCTCCACTCTCAATATTGTTCACCTGGTTATTTGTCATCTGGAACTCCAAGGCAACTCTCAACATCCAAAGCCCATTTGCTCATTATCTAGGCTCAATACTTAGGATTATTTGTCCATCATCTTTGGAAACTTTTCTTTCTAGCACAGTTCTCTTAGGAATTTAAGCAATACATTCTTTGGCAATATCAACCTTATATTGCCATTTGGTCACCGGTTTACATCTGATCAGGCAACTTACGAATGCATCCTGTTACGATGAGTTTTAAATTTCATTTGGAAATAAGGCTCCATTAAGTGAGCCATGTACATCAAATAATCATGTATCCCTTTATTAACAGCTTACTATCACTTTGTTAACTCACGACTCATCCTCAATGTACCTTTCGTTTGTGCAACATGCCTTGATAGTCCAGCTTGTATATCATGGCCCTGTTTTCCGTGTTCCACTCGAAGAGCCTGATGGACCGGCAACCAGCATAATGCATTACCCAAAATCCATGCGGAGACCTTTTGGTAGCAAACTGCATGCATTCTCCCTCATAGAATGAGCCGAGAATTCCAAGTACATGTACAGGTAGCCATTCATACTTGAGAGCCTTGAGCTTAGCTGGGAACCTTTCCTTTACTCATGTCTTGGTATCAGAGGAGAGCAATATCTCCGATCAACTCAGGGCCATCCAGGGGTATCAAGCCTTCTGTGTGATGCCAATAAACACCCCTTCGAGACAAACCAGCCCAACAGATCATAAGGTCATTAGGAGTCTCAGAACATCAAGGCCTTTTGTTTGACAGTAGCCATCACCCTGACTGATGAAATATTATATGAACCTCACTGGAGCAATGAGCTTAGGGTTTGACCCTGCATTAGTCTTCACCAATAGCTACTTCTTTTCCCGAGCCATTACGTGTTCTTAATGGACAGTGCCTAGGGTGAGCCTTAGGAGGCCTGGTATCAGCCTATCTTCACCGGGAAGGGCCAAGTATCTGCCCGTCTGTAGCGTGGCGCTATGAATTCTCAGTCGAGTCGGGAGTTAAGAGTTCAGTGGGAAGAATCTCATCCGACAGAGTCTTGGGTGACATCCCATTCAGCTGGTAAGCCTCCAGCTCTCGTATACGGATGTGGGCCTGGAAAAGGGATAATTGAGTTGAGATGATTTACATTTAAATGCAATATCCATTTACAAACGTTATTTATCAGTAGCAACCAAAAGATAGAAATCAGGGAATTATTTTTTGAAAATGATTTAACTTGTCCTAAAGGTAGTTGATGTATTGTATGTTGACATAAAATTAAACATAATGTTGCAACTTGGCTGGACTTAACTCCCAAGAGAGATTAATATACAAGATCCTGTTTAATTGACTAAGGTGAATTTTGAGATATCTGGCTAAGTCTCACTGAATCGATACAAGCTGGAAGTCTATGCCCAAAACAATCTATAACCGACTGACGTCTATGACCAGAATGAGAGAAACCAGCTTATTTAGGGAAGATGTGTATAATTGTGTAAAGCTAGCTATCTTGGAATGGGGTGAAGCAAAGTAGTCAGGGAGGATAAGAGAAGTGTTTTATTTATTTGTTGGAGAGCTATCTGGAAATAGCTAAAGCTTGTTATAAAAAGTAATGAACCTTATTTTTCTACCATTTTTTAATCTTATAATTATCTAGGCACCCAGGCTACCCAGTCATAGACGTTAGCAAGTCATAGATAATTGCCAGTCATGGATTGCTGCCAGTCATAGACTTTCAACTTGTATCGATTTGGTGAGACACAGGCACCTCTATCCCTGTTACATGTACAGAACCGACGATTTTGAGAAAGTGGCCCTTTATTGTGATGCTGCCAAAGTTATTATCAGAAGCAAATGACCTGTTCTAGAGCCTCCTGCATGGAACTGTTCTCCTCGCGTAGTCGGTCTACTTCTCGCCTCTCCACGTCTGTCAGACATGTCCCTGGTATCATTGGCTTCTTGGCCGTGGTCGCCGAGTCTGCTGTCTTAGTCCACAATGTCCCCGAGTGGGGCTCCTTATTACGATGCATTATCTACAACAAACAGAGAAGGTATTACATTCAGAAACCTGTGAAATTGGAGAATCAAGGTTAAAAAAAGTATGTGTACAGCCCACCTTAAATTGTATTTCAGATACTTCTCATTTCAGACAAGAAACGAATGAGGTACAAACTCTTTGATTTCGTGCTCAAAAATTGGAGATGGGTGAGAGATGTCTTGCGTAAAGTAGAATTCTGGATTCAGGGAAATTTTTTCTGGAAGAAACACCAGATGAAAAGTACCAGAGAGGTATTTTGTAAAATAAAAAAACTAAGATTGAAATAAAATTATGAGCAAGTAAATGGTAAAAGATTAGGATAAAATCTTTTTTCAAAGTCCAAAGTCTAGAGCGCTTTAGATATAAACGCATTTAAGGTATAAAGGGGTAGACTGTTAGCATAATACTCATATTCCGGATGATTGATTCACGCAAATGTCTCATGAACTGTAAAATTGTCGCGAATATTGCCCATGCAAGCACATTCTCAGTACACATCAAATCCTTTTATGAATACATACAAAAGTTTTTTCAAAAGTTACAATGTGTAAAAATATATAAAAGGCCATTATGAAAAATGTTATAAAATCTTATATAAGTGCAATAATGTTTTGTTTGTCGTAGTCAATCCTTCAATTAGGTGATGGCATATAGTTTGAAGGACAGAGTAGTACAAACTGTGGTAAAAAGGTGCATTAAAAGGTTAAAAAGGTGAACATAATGCTTAAATGGGGTTCACATAATATGGAAAAGGGAGGGCAAAATTGTAAGGGAGTAAAATATAAAATCGCTTTATCAGTCGTAATGAAAATTACATGTAGATAAATATATTTCATGATCACCAACCTATATAACAAACAAAGGACAAACCAAACATCAAGAAAGAAACAAGTAACTAAATTTTTCCAGGTAACCATCTGGATAAAAGATAATATTTTTGTAAAATGCTCTATTTAGTTGTTTCTAAAATGTTCCATATATATACATTGAAACCTGCATAGATATTATTCTAATTGTGATTTTATCTATAGTAGCTAATTAGAAAAATTGTTCAATGAATCAAATTATTTTATTTCCATCTTTAGCACAATAAAATTCTATCGCGAAAAGTAGCTCAAAGACACAAACAAATAAACAACAACATAACACTATTTCAAGACTTCCTATTTCACTTGAACGACCCCAAAAATTCCTGTATTCAATCCCACTTTCAGTTAACATGTAGAATACAGACATTTCAATAATGAACAAACCACAAAACAAATAAACAAACACAAGACAATGTAGAAAATACAATGTTTCGACAACTAAAATTCTTCTCGTCGAGGACAGACCTTGTTCCATAATTGCCCTACTTGGGGCTCCTGGTTACGGTGAATAATCTATGACACGGGCAGAAATAATAAAGTCCCAAGTGTTATTTAATAAATAAAAGATAGTATTTAAAACTGTTGATTGACTCCTTGGTGTTTGCGTGAATCAGGTTTGGAGAAGTATTGTACGTGTATCCACTAATTTGGTGAAATTGACAAGATGGCATTTATCTCCATGGCTAGAATTTGATTTGAGACACCAGTCTCATGTGTTATTATTAGATAAGGACCTTACATCGCTATCACTAGATTCCTTGGTGTGTTGTGTCCTTAAGATTGGATCATTGTGTAAAGCAACTATCTTGGAATGGGGTGAAGCAAAGTCAGGGAGGATAAGAGAAGTGTTTTATTTATTTGTTGGAGAGCTATCATTTATGAGGTAGTGGAAAGAATGCTGATTTTGTTCAATATTTTATGAGGAATTTAAAGCAATACCACAATTTTGTTAAGACTCTATACTGTGTCAGTAGATGGATGATACACTTAGTAGAAGATCTGTTAAATAATAAACTAAATATTCATTGACCATAACACAGGTTTCCATTCATTTTTTATATTATTTATGATGAGATAAATGTTAATCTTCACTGATAATTCACTAAATATTTATCTCCATGAATGACACCACCTATTATAGTGTCGGGAAATATTTGTGTATTAGTCTAAATGTTTGAAGAGTAAAAATATGTTATGTGAGAAGTGGTTTTGCATGCACATGTTTGCACAATATATTTTAGTAGGGGTTTTATATGCACACAGGCACTATGTACTCAAATTGAAAATATTTTCAAGAATATTAGACACTAGGAATCTTTTAGTGCCAATGGATATATTTTGCCTCTCCTATGGTAATTCAATTATAAATACTTATTGCCACAAGTTAGTAATGAATTTAAATGATTGATAGGGTACCATTAACTTATGTAAAGAAAAGAGGCATGACAATTATTCCAATCAAAAACAAAAATAGATAAAATATTTAAAATAATTAAAATAATAATCAAAGCAAATTAGGAAGGATACTTTGGAGCTTTCTTCTGTATCAAGGAAAGACTAAAATTATAAAATGCATTGAAATCATTAGGATTAAATCAAATAATGAAAAAAAGTAACTTATTATTTACTTACCTTGGGGACAAATACTAGACATATAGTTAGTGTTGTAGCAAAGAAGATGAAGACCGAGATGAGCGCGTAGGCTGGGTCGACCTGCTCCTTCATCATTAGGGCTATGGGTACTCCAATTAGGCACAGCACCATCACGTTATACACTGATATACCTGGGAATGGGAAAAACATGTGTTGGCTATATCAACATAATACTCATGGACACCACAAAAAAATACACAGTAGCCATACTACACAGAGTATACCACAAGTGGTGTCTTCCCGATAGCTCGTCCACATCTGCTTATTGAAAATGTGTTGCCTGCTTAAAGCCTATCATGCAGGTTAAAACTTGAATTATCTTATTTAAGAGTCACTTCTATTATCCCTCCACTACATTGAATCATACCTTTGTTAATTTGTACCTGTATTGCAAATGCTACCTATCATAGAAACCACATCTCAATCTCAGACCCTGTCTGAGAATGGGCGGATTTGAGCAACTGGGTGGTGACATAGTTGCAGGGGCCCTTCCCAGTCACCCAGCAGGGGAAACAAAGGTGGTACCTCTCACCAGCTCTGATCAAGGCTGTCACCACAGACGACCACAGGTGGGAGTTGAAAGAGATAGGAGCAGAGTGTCAACTATCCTTTTGGTTTTAATGAGTATTGTATCTGGTGGTTGTTGGTACACCCTTAACTTTGTGTATATGAATTTGATTCCAAATATTTCAAATGTGTTAATATTATGTGTGCTGAACATTATTTTATGGAATAGACTGCATTTCCAGATAGGTTCAATCATGGAGTTTATATATATTGCACTGGTATACTTGTTTCCTAAATATGTTTCATATAGCAGGTAAGTGGTAGTGCATTACTTCATCTGCCCTATCAATCCATAAAGGTTTAACCCCTGATTTGACGTCACTGCCCTTCAGCGGCTAAACTGCCTGTTTGAGGGGTGTATGGTCAGATGGAGTAGTGAACTGTCTCTAACTCTGTTAGTCTATCCTAATTCTGCAAAAATGTCATCATATATGTTCCCCTATGGCAACTATTTGAGATTTAGTAGTGTTTAACCTGCATGATAGGCTGTAAGAAGGGTTTCCATATGAGCACCTGAAGCGTAAGATCTCTTTGAAACGTAGACACATTTTTAGTATATTTCAAATAAGTACATGTCCCATATAAACGCAGGACACTTAACATCGGCAAGTACAGGTTGAATAAAGAAAATTGGCAATATTCTCATTGTTGAAGGCCACATTTGTACCTTGTGAAAATGCTCCAAAAACTTCAAACATGTGTGATACCATTTCAATTGTCAAATAGCTAATATATCAGTTTTGATGTAAGACATGATATCATGGAGGTCAACAACAAAAGCCTGAATGAGGCCAACTGCTTATGACAGAGCAGCTAGCCTAAAAAATGCAGACCTTTGATATACATGAACTTTTCATGTATGTATAGTGAAACTCTGTATATATATCTTTGATATAGTTACATGGCTTGCATGTCAATATGCCATATTGAAGATACTGGCATCTCTACAACTGCATGTAACTTTACATAAAAAGATAAGCATGATGCTGTATTCTCAATCTACTTCTGGGCTGCCATCGACATGCGATGGTTTGTAACATGCATGAACAAGGTCTTGACATTTTCTACAAACTGTGCATGTGTACCTGCAGCACATTGTGAGAAGATAATGTTAAAAAGTATAACGTACAAAACTAAAGTGTAATAATGAATCATATATTATAGATATATATATATATATATATATATATATATATATATATATATATATATATAGATATATATATATATATATATATATATATATATATATATATATATATATATAGGATTATCAGGTGTAACTTTGAAATAAATGAATTACAGATGATTGCTTCATTTACTTACCTATGAACTTAGAGTCGTTTAATGCTGGTACTGTAACTTTCCTAGTTTCAAAGGCGAGGAAGGCTCCAAAGACTAGAAGCAAGCCTGGAACAAGATAATATGTCATTCAGCTTAAATTATGTATGCATACACACCTGATGGTCTCTGTCCTTAAAATAATAAACTATAAAACACGATAAAAGATATACGATCGGATAAATGTGAGACCAGGTAAACATGATAGCCCTTCTCCAGTAACGTATTGACAACCAAAGCATACTAGTCTTGTCGACTGGATAGCAAACAATCTGCCTAAGTTTAGGCCTCCTTTTCTCAGAGATCACACTGCCCCCATGTTGAGCCATGAAACTATTTTACAATGATAAATATATTAAGCAGCATACTTTGTGAAACTGTTTTCCTTTCTGTTCTTCAAGTCTGTCATGGATATTTTCCCCTTAGCACAAGGCCCACATGACCTCCCATGCTGATTAATATCATCTCACATTTACTAAGAGCCACTTGATGTTTTTGATACTGAAGCCCCGCATGACTGCTCATTTGGCTCGTACGGCTTTGGTGGCATGCATCATGATGGAAATGCAACCAGCTAGAAATGTAGTCCCATCCACCACCGCCCTCCTGGCCTCAAGGTCCAGCCTCTAGGCCTCGTGTAAAGCAGATCGCTGGTTGTTTAGAACATAATCTACAGTCCCAGATGACATGACAAATATTAATGCCATGCAGCTTGGTAATAAATACACCCCAATCCCATCTATGACTACATGGCCCCATGGTCTCTATCATCTACCATGTACAAAGGACCAATGTTTGTTGTACATTGAGGTTGACACTATAATGCCTTGGAATACCTTTCTTACAGAATACTGCTAATTCATGTCACTCCAACACTGTAAATAGTTGGTTGCCATTTTACAGTAGAATCTGCTGTATAGGCGTACAGTCCTTTTTGTAAATTAACAGTAGAATCTGCTGTAAAGCTACAGTAGATGCTGTAAAACAACAGTAGAGTCTACTGTAAAAATGCAACAACTATTTACAGGGTAAAGTAGGATATCATTTGATACATGAAGAGAGACACTTTACCATGAGTCATTTCAACTCATGATGAGACAGACAGCATAGCATATGATATGTCATTGAGTCTCCCAAACATTAACCCATGTCACAGTATGGCTTGTATTATGCCAGCTTCATGGGTTATTGGAATTTGAACCTCCCTACATGGAGTAAAACAGGATAATCTAGAAGATCTTTGTTTTGGGATATTTCGCATTCATTTTACAGCATCTCGTGTCAGTCAGAACAGATAACTTTCTGGATCACATTGTAATTAGACCATAGATATGGCCATTTAGCAGGCTGGGACAATCATGGGTTTCTCAGGTCGCAGTCAGAAACGACAGCACTGTGATATCTCACTGCCAAATTGAGGGGTTATCACACAGCGCTGTGAGATCTCACCCCCCTGTTGAAAACCACACTGATGCTATTTCTAGCATATAGAATTATAGGAAATACAACGTTTTAGCATGTTTAGCTTGTTTATTAATTATTTCTCATGAAATACACATTTGCTGCAGAGGCCCATTCAGATGTACCTAGCTGATAACATGATACATCACTGTAGACATTCATTTTCTGGAGCAAATAATGGCAAGCCTACAGCAAATTGGGTTTTCTCAATACCATTTTATAGGATTGTATGAAAATCGTCCTTTTTCAATGTTAATATCCACACAATCAGATAATTGGAGTGAGCATTGAGAAAACAATTGTGTGCCCATTTATACATAATCTTGATTTTCATTTGGACTTGAGGAAATCCTTGGAAAATGTGAAAATGTGAAAATATATAATATGGGTGTGGTTTCCAACAGGGGGGTGAGATCTCACAGTGCTGTGTGAAAAACCCCAAATTTAGCAGTGAGATATCACAGTGCTGTCGTTTCTCACTGCGACCTGAGAAACCCATGTTTTTCCTAGCCTGTTTAGCTAGCTAGTTGGCGTGGAGCAAGGGACCATTACAGTCTTTGTTTACTCATGATGCCCCGCACACCATACATTTGTTAAATAATATCATAATGGAACCAAATATTGGGAAATATTGCACCAATGAGCGGCCATGCTGACGTTGGTCTGTAATGGTCCCTCACTCCAGCCATAGCCCGGTAGAGAGGACCTATATAGATGGTAAAGTAACATTGATAAATTATTTTTCAGCTTAGCAGAACTATATGAAAATACATGAAAGGATCTATGAGATTTGTTGAGGCTATGAATTACTGTCGGAGTCTAAGCAATGCCAGTTCCTTTCTTTTCGTCTCATTTCTCATTTTATGTTTGGGATTCCCCTCTCCCCGTATATATTCAGATTTTATAGCATGTTGTGGAATATTCTCTAGCTGATGCTTATAACTGGAGGTGAGTGACTATTTATCACCACACCCTTTATGTCTGCTTCAACCCTTATACATATTGATGAGAGACTAGACTGACCCGGAGACACCTATACACTACAACACCTGTCAGTGGGCGCTAGACTTAGCGGGCCTGTCAGACGTAAGTGTTTACGCCTTGGATTTAAGCCTTATTTATGGCCCGGCCACTTCCTGACATACTGTTGTGGCAGACTTTGGGTAACGCTGTCCTGCCAAACCTGTTTTTCCAAAAATAAAGCTGGAGGCCAATCCTGCTTAAATAAAAAAACCCAGCTTATTCTGTTATTTCAGGAGGAAGCAACGTCTTCAAAAACAGATACATAAGTTATATCATCGCCAGTCTTGATGGAAGTGCACCTATGTAATCCCATAAATACAGTCTCCCGAATCCAAAATCCAGAACTCTTTTTTAAACATTTGCGGATGATTTTGGAAATAGTTGGAGCCGGAATAGCATGCTGATATAATTTCATCAAGGTCTGAATATGTCATGGCAACTTATATGTACATGTAGATTGTATTTTGCGCAGCTACTCATATCAACTTATTAAAACGGAGTGTAGAAGAGGGTACTTAAAGTGATTAACCAGTAAAAATGTATCCCAAATATTTGCAGGTCCTTCATAAAGCAATTCAGCCAAAGACTGATTAGCAGGTTCACAGGGCCTGTACAGACCCAACCAGGGACAACAGGGTCCATGGATAACACTTGGATGGTATGCGGGACAACACACGCAGGCAAATAATTACACAATGAAGGAAACGGGGAATGGGAAGAACAAAATACATGATTAAAGTCACAACAGAATGAAGGCCCTCGCATGCAAAAATATGCTAATGGATAAAACATTACACCACAGTTGACTAAGAGAACAAAAAAAAGGACTGACTGTATTTTACATACAAGGTTGTATACATGTTAACGCGGTCCACTGAGCACACTCTCCTACTGTGGGTGTAATACAGATATATGATACGTGTGACTAGCTGCATGAGTGTTAAAAGCCTTGGACCATGGTAATTGTTCTCTTCTTGGCTTGTAACACTCGTACAGCAAGTCACTTGTATCATATCTACCATATAACTTACCTTTAATGCCGTATATAATCCCTGCGAAGTACCACATGTGGGGCGACTCACAGAAGCGGGTCTGTGGGATCAGCACCTGGTTGTCGTTCTCAGGGTCAGGCTGAGAAATAAAGATTGGGGAGTAAGTGAGATTGCTCTATAATTGACGACAGGCGTGCGCTTCCATACATTCAGACTAGGGGGCCCCTCGGTGCTCCACTGTTACTCATACCTGGTGCTGACACCTACCTGTTATAATCATGTAATATTGCGACATTTACGACATGTACCTTACGACTTCCGGTCACCTGACCTCCCCCTCCAACTGTGATATAATATACAATTTAGAAAAGTATCATCTGTTATGATAAAAATGTGTTAAAGTCTTATATGCAAAATTGTGAAAATGTGAACCCATGTAAACTGAGATTCCAGAAAATAATCACTTATTATTATGTTAAATGTTTAGTCAACCGTCAAAGACCTTTTTAATTCTTACCATTCTGAAGCGCTAATGGAGGTATTTAATGAGGCAAAGCACATTTTCTAGTATTAAGGAAGGCTCAATATCTCATTAAATTCAACTGAGCAAGCAGTTGATAATTATATTAAATTTAAGAATGTTTTGTTCAGGATAGTAAACTTTCAAATTGAATAACATAATTATATTTGAAATTGATATTTTATAAATTAAGAAAATGGTAGGCGTATATGGACAGAGGTCCACAATGATCTGTCTGAAAACAGGTTTCTCCACTCATGCTGCATTGAATCATATTTCACAAGGCAGAGCCGAGTGTGATATGATCCAAGGCACCACTTGTGAAAAAACCTGGAGTTCAGACTGATTGAAGTGATTCTCTGTATTAATTTCATATGGTTCATTGACTTTTCTATCAAACTATGCAGTAAAGGATTTGGTTCATAGCTATCTGGACGACATCACAGTAAAAAACGAAGCCGTTGAGAGAGAGACTCAGTTGTTTCCATGGGGATGTGGAGAACAAACCTTCCCATACAAAACAATGGTGGCACTATTTCTCCACATGAAATAAGGTATACTCACTGTTTGCTCTAACGTTTTGTTGTAGAAGGCTATGTGTAGTGGGTCGATGACCTCCCAAACGGACAGCACTAGCACGTCCAGGGCCACCAGTACACACACGATGGCCATCAACTGGTAATCCTTGATCACCTACAAACACACAATGAACATATCAATCTCCGCGTCTCCATGGGTATATATATATATAATGAAAATATAATATCAGTATTGCAATGACATACATATTAATTATACAGTTCAATAATTAACTCATACACGCGAGTGGCAATGTTTGTCTTATGTCCCCGACACAACTGGCAAGTGGCCTTGCTAAACTTTTGAAAAACACACTATTTGAAATAAAGTAACATTTCAGCATGGAAGACAACTGTAAACAGTGCGCCGTCCGGAGGAGGTAATTAGAACTAGGCCCCACTGTGGTGAGGGCATTCGGGTAGTGACCTATCTTGATACCTGCATAAATGCTTTATACAATGAGTTACACAGCGTCATACAAGCATGACATGGGGGGGGGGCATCCTTTACATGCAGTTTTGTAAAGGATCAGGTGCAATAATTGTGGACTGGTGAAATCGATTTTACGACCGCCATTTGGATGGTACTATGTATTCACAATCATCTGGGTATCTAATGCTTTTAATCAAATCAATTTTCTCTAGCCTCATCGGAAAAAATACAAAAACAAAGCTCCATGATGGTAACATAGATTTTCATCCTTCTTCTTGAGTAGGACCCTGGGCCCTCCTAATATGGCCCAGAGGCCCAACTAGTGAAGAAAGATGCCGCACCTAGCACCAGAAGATATCATAGGTCAGTCCCAGGAGTGACATCATATAGACCATGATGGTCGGCACAGTGGGTGATAGGGGGCAGGTAAAGTGTTATATCAAAGATTATTCATGAGATTGTTATATCAGAGATGTGAAATCCTAATTGGTACCACTCTACAGAAATCTCATCACCGATTGCATCATAACAATCTAAATTTCTTTTCTTTTTGTTTTTTGATAAAAAGTTATATTTAAACTGTTATTTTTGGTATCAAATTAAAGCGAAACTTGTATAATGACCGAATTCTTCAAACCATATTTTGGAATCTCAATCCTAAGTTCTCTTTGGAGAGCACAGTCTCTAACGGTACTAAATCTCATGACTGTGATAGGACACAGGTGATAGCTTACCACCCTCTTCATGTTAAGCATTATAACCTGATATGAGGACACTATCTGCATTAATGCTACACATTTGGTGGTTTCTATGGATACTTCCTCAGCTGCCGGTCCCAGCCTGTGTTAACCCCTTAAGGGCAGCAGAGCGCTCAAAATACATTATGCTATTTATCGTCATTATGCATGAATGCAGCACTGGTGAGTAACGTACACCGATCTTTCGGGAGCGTACTCACCGCGTAGGGTTATTATGATGCATGAATGTAGGCTCGCTGAGTAGATTCGCCAGGGTTGCAATCATGCGTTATGACAACATACTGCCATTAAAAGGCTGAACACCTCTATGGTGTCTATATCGCTGCATAGCGTGCTAATTAGCACCTCTCGTGTGGGATAATTGGTGCAATTTGAGGCTCTCTGTGCTGCTAATACATAGCCATAGCGCCAGGTTGATATATCATGGTGTTTACACCATCTTGTTCCCCAATTCTTTTGCTTAACATAATGGAATGGAAAATAGGTTAATTATAGGCACTTCAGAAATTCCTCTTATGAGCAATAAAGGTGGATCTTAGACATGCCTGTGGCACACACCATTTTAACTATAGTCGACCAATTCCATTATTCCCAAAGCATAGGGGAGTCTGGCAATGCTCGGCCCTTGGAGCCTTTTATTGAAAAGCCCAAGAAACCAGGATTGTCAATTTCTGGTAAAATAAAAAGTCGAGCAGTACCAGACTCTTTTAGAACTTATTAAAGCAAACCGATTCAAGTCTCTGAAGGTCCAAGGTGGTCCCTGATGCATCCCAATTTGAAAGTCGGGCACAAATTGCTATAATGCAAACCTCACTTAACCCTCCAAGGTCAGGATAGTGCCTTAACGTGCTTTGTATCTTAAGTTAAGTGCATATTTTGTCCTTTGTCGCCCAGGTGAGTAACTCGCGGTCAAGCACTGTGTTGATCCTTAGGGAATTGATACAGCATAATGTTGGTGAGGTTCTTGTTAGCAACGCACTGGTGCATCCACTGCATGAAGCATTTGATTTAAGCAACTTTAAGCAAATATTAACCTTGATTGATGGCCTTCTTTCAGCATGTTGAGGCAAATTTAAGCAACTGTGATATTTCTTTAGATTAAAGTTGCTTAAAGTTTCTCCAAATAATAGAAAGATCGCCAACAACCACCTTTGATCTTTGCTAAGATTAGCTAAAATCGGATGCTTCATGCAGTGATCATGACGGAGAATTTTGCTTTGATGCATCCCATTGAACTATACCAATTGAAGCTTGGAAAAAGAAGGAATTCGTGCCCAGAATCTAGACAACGGGAATACACCAATGGTCTGTATTTTTAGCAGTAAAAAGAGGTATTCTTAGATACAACATCGAGAATGCGCAAACGCTGCATATTATTCTGTGTTTCCCTCATGTACAGCGGACCTGCATCCTTGACATGATTAGACGTCTGACTGTGTGATTGCGTGATGCACCTCGCTCACTGGTACATCCATCAATTGTCTGCCAGGGGGGAGCGACATATCAGGAACCCTTTAAGGGATCTACACAGGTAATATAAATGCCCCGGACCTTAGTCTGTAGTAGCTATCCCAGGTTGGTCATAGGGACATCGGTCAGGCATGACCAAGTGCTATTCAAGAATGACTGAGACAAAACAACATGATTAATGGCTTACTTTAAAGGACTTAGTCTAAAATGTAAAGACTAAGGTGAGTGGGTCAGTACTGACCAACCTTACAATATTAACTTACCTAGGTTGGGCATATAGGGGGCCATGAAATAACTAACTTGGTTAGGCACTATAGGTAGGCACTCTGAAATACGCACTGCAGTGGTCTCAAAGTGCAGCCATGGGTGACACAAAAAATTGGCTCTGCATTTAGGAGTCTGCCTGAGATGAGGTTCAGGGTTTTTTAGATTTTTCAGCTCCTGATGGGACTGTGACACTATGGAAAAGCACGTTGGAAAGCCCTTGAAGAGTAGTATCTCATAGTGGGCATTTAACATAGGTTTATAGCAAAGGGGGAAAATGACAGTCTGCAAAACGTGATGGTCCTTTTTTACCCCATAGATAATATTGAAATATTACCCAGCCATGTGTAAAAACAAATCAGCCAGGTCCTAACATATCAGAAGATTGTGTGTACCCATCGACAGCCTCCTACATGGATGCCCGAGGGGTTTTCTAGACTGCCCAAATTGATGCACTGCAAGTACTGCTCTAGCCTACATGAGATGGGATTGTACAGCATCAAGATGTAAATAGGGTGTTTCATATAAATCTTATGTGAATTAAAGAATATCTTATAGCAATATGGAAAGGGGAATATTGTAGCTTTCCAACAGTGTATAACACACACCCTCAAATATAATATAACAGCCTAAAGAGATCCATATAGGTAGAGAACTGGTATAGTGGCTGCATGGTCACACACCAACTACATGTATAGTATAGACCCACTCTCAGTCACTATGCTGTCTTTTGTCAGCATGAATGCAGACTGGTAAGATCTGCATTTAAGTATATTTGCTGACTCTACGGGTTCGATACCTTTCCGAAGGGCTAGCATGATGTATGAATGCAGCCATAGAGAGTAGACTCACCAAAAATGTGCAATGGTACATTCACGCGACCCTTAAACTAAGCATAATGGTCATTTCAATCTCTTTATTAGGACACCTTTACAGCAAAATGCAGACCTTTTAATTACAAATCTGACACATTTTAGCTGCAAGACGAATGTTCATATAACGGATGTAAGGCCCATTCCCATCAGGCGACCCTATTGGCCGACATACTAACAGTAGCTATGCTACACAGAAACACTGGGGCGCCAAAACGCGATTTCCTCATTGAATCAGGGCTAGAAAATATCAAAGGTTTTAGCTGCACTATGCAATAAAGCCTTTGTTTATATCAGATTTTGTGAGGATATCTCTGATTTGCTGAACATATCCCGTTGTGGAGTCTAGACTTCAGTGTTTTCCAATGGTTTGTTAAGGGTCTAACGTTCAATAGGACATACATAGATTGGGGAAGCTGGGCCGATGCATGCTGTGCATATTGATATTGGTTGCCCGACTTAACCACAGGTTTGAACGCTGTGCTTATCCAATGTGTCAGCTCTGCAGTGTATCAATGGTAAAGTGTGATACCAAATGTCCACGCTCATCTTTGTGCCTCCAATAAGAGGCTTCAGACCTGTAGTGTCAACTACATGTACAAGAGCTATTGATGAAACCATTCAAACTTGGGCATTGAATGAACAAATTGTCTGATCCTCAGATCCCAATACCGGATCTTGCATGTTTGTGGACACAATAGTTTAAGATTCAAAATATTCCAAAGCGTTTGACACAGAGGGGAAAAGGGCTTGATATCCGTGCCAATATCTGTCTTGGCACGAATCTGCAGACAGATTGAACATTTTACCCTGTAAAGGCCGCGTGTTGCTTTAATAACATTTTAACTATGTTCTTTGTCATCATTATGCAACAATGTAGTCCTGGTGAGTAACTTCCAAGTAATGCATTCACTTCCAAACGCATGGATGTAATCCTGGCGAGTTACTCACCTGGGTCAGATTCATGTATCATGATGACAACGTATAGAACAATGAGTCACTATGCAGTGCTTAACCATTTAAGGGACGCATGAGGCCTTAATGCATCATCCCTTGGTCGTCATGATGCATGAATGCAGCCCTGGCAAGCAGCTCGCCAGAGCTGCACACAACTATCATGCCGACCCTATGAGTTTGATACACTCTCGTAGGGTCGGCTTGGTGCACCAATGCAGCACTGGCGAGTTACTTGCCCGGGCGGCATTGGTGCATCATGACAACAAAGTCATCTTTTAGCGACATCCATCCTTAAAGGGTTAACATGTTGAGGCTCTGGCAATGCAGAGGGTCAATGTGTGTAACTGCACGCACATCCCTATGATTAAAGGGCCAAGCCGCTAATGATTCCTGGTGTACAGCATAAAAGGGAGATACTCCTACAAAATGGTCTCTAAACCTGAGAACTGGAGGGCCATGTGAAGCTACAGAGGTGACAAGATTTCCTACCCCCTCAGCAATTATCTCAACCTAACCCTTTGGAAGCAGCATAGCTAGTGCTTTGAAAATGTACTGTGCCTTTCTGTCAGCATAGATGCAACATTTACCGTGCCTAGCCTACAGGGTTAAACCTTGAAGCTTGATGTACCATGCATTTCCCAAACAACTTCAGGCTTTTGATATAGTTTCTGACCCGATTTGGATTTATCTGGGTTCTCCAAATGGTAGAGTAGGGAGGCCCCCTGATTACCCACCCCCCAGCCCCCAACCGCAGATTGGCGAGGGCGCCATCATTACATAAACATGATTCCAAAGCTGACTTGTGACTTCTTTTGCTGGACACAATAACACAAATGGTACTGATTTCTTCTTTTTTACATCACTGTTCTATTTATAAATCCATTATAAAAATTGTGTCTTTATGTATAGATAATGTATAGATAACTTAACAATACATTTGTATGCATGAGCTTATGCTGAACACTGGTTGAGCCGCCCCCATCCCATAAAATAAATGCTTCCTACACTCCTGTAAAGACTAGGTAACCATCAGCACATGGACATCATACATCCTAAAACAGCTGACAAAAAGAATACCTGAGTGTTTTTCAACTTCTAAAACCCACTCACTCAAATCACTACATACCAGTATTTATTCAATAATCCAACCATATAACGTTACATTACAATTGCAGATATCACTGTCACAATACTGAATCGCATCCGACTCGTCTTAAAGCCCACTCTTTGATACCCTTGGACCATGAAATATAGTTACTGACAGCCAGCAAGTGGAATTATGTTATCAAATCTGTTCACAAGCTCCCCTGTTGTAACAATAGAGCTATCTGTGCACCCCCTGCGATGTTGGTGTCCACTATATTGGGTGTGTGTGCACTCCCTATTGCCCCAAACTGTCAGTTAGAATCCTAGCCAGAGGCTGATCAAAGTCCCCAATAACCCTTTAAGGGTCGCATAGCACTTTAATATGCTTTGGCTTTTGGGGTGGTGAACAGGTCATGTAGTTCTGAGGCAGGGTTGCATGGGATCCATGAACTAGGCTGCCGTGGTGGAAATGAATCAGACCCGTGAAGTTATCCACCAGGGCTGAATTCATGCTTCATAACAACGTCGACATTTGTAAACTGCACTAAAGCATTACGTAGACCTTATACTGTTATAAGAGTCAGGACTGGAAAACGACACACTTCCGATGTACTGTATATGCATTGAACATAATATACAAAATCTAGAAAGTTATTCAAAAAAGTTGTCGTGGAACCATTAACGCTACGATTATTTGTATACTGCAAACTACGGAAAACTATATGGTGTGTCAGCAAGAGCGAATCTACACAACAGAGATAAGAGTGGTTGTGGGTAGTTAGAAGTGACAAGGAGGGGGAGGGGTAATAGAAATTGAAAGGTCAGCAGATACAATATTTATGACCCAGGGGGAGAGGGCTGTCAAAAGGGCTCCCCACATTTTACATATATGCAGAGCTATTTGCTTTGTCGTTAGTGACTCAGGGATAGAGGAATATTCTCACAGAAAAGAACAAAAGGCCACTTCTTACAAACTGACACTTGTTTCATCTGGTGTAATGTAAAATTCAGTCTTTGGGAATCCCATTGAATAGAACTTTATACAACAGTATGCCTTAAACAATACCGTGCACGTATAAATACGTTATTTATGGACACATTTTCATTGAAGCCGTAAAACCTCGGTTATAAGGCAATCTTGGCTATGAAACGAATGCCAGTTTGAGAAAAAAAAAAGAATCGGCTTATAGTAAAAGTGTTTGCAATTTGTTTTCACCATATTCCTAAAGGGAGAAAAACACGCATGTAAGCCGAACGTCACTTTAGGCGTGGGACTTAGGTTTATAATAAAGTAAAAGCCAATCAGAGTTCGGCTTATAACCAAGGTTTTACCGTATATATATATATATATATATATATATATATATATATATATATATATATATATATATATATATATATATATATATATATATATTATATCCATATCACATTTCCACTTGAATGAAGAAGAAACGTTATGAACATAAATATGACGTGGATATGGAGAGACATAAACCAGAGTTCTAAGCATAAACCACTCCCACACACATAGACATCACATTTTTAGATTGACATATAACATTAATAACATAATAACATTACAGTATAATAACCTAGACATAGCCCAGGGCTCCATGCAGTACATCACAAAACCAATACATCATTCTGTGATTTAATTAATTAGCTTTAATTGGCTGTGGAGTAATTAGAGGTTGTACTTACCATTCGTTGAATCTTTTTATTGGTGAATATTTTGTGAACGCGCCACGTTTTACTGAACATAGCACCGAAGGCAAGGGAGAAGCCAAGGGCGAGCGTCCAATTGTAGAACTGCAAACGAGATGGAAATAAAAGAATGTGAGTCATTGTAACCCTTTAACCCTTACGTGCCCAAGCGCGCCAATTGGCGCGGTTTTAAGCATTAAAACACCTATATGGAAGTAGAGAACCATGCAGACACTTCTATTGGGTGGATTTTAAAAGTTTTACCCTCATATTAAGCCCCATGACCTCACGACTTCAATGAGACCATAATTCTTGGTGGGACTTGTATATATGAGAAGTAGTGCAAACTTAACTAAAAAATAAGTGATCAGATATTTGATTCATCACTGTCACCCAAAACTCACCCAAAAAAGCATAATTTTCACTAAAATGCCCTTATATATACATGAAAAATATGATTTTTTACACAAAAATCATCTTGTATCAAATTTTCCTGCAGATACTTATCATAGAATCAATATTCTTCAATTTCCATTAAGAAGGTTCTCATCTTAACATGTTTCCTATGCTATGAATAGCCTATTTATAGGTAAAAATACCCCTTTTTGGCCCTAAAAACACAGTATATTGCTTATAGCAGATAATAGAAGGTTTCGGGTTGCCATGGCAACCAGAGTCAAATAATTCACTATAGTCAAAGATAAAAGTCCATTTCAGAACCCTGCAGAATATGTTATGACCCCTACCTTAAAATAAGAGATGAAGTTAGCAGGTTACGAAATGGTTTCCAACATAAGAAAAATCATGTTGAATGAAACGGATATTGATCAGATAGTCCTGGGCACCAAAGGGTTAACAGCAGCAACATTCGCCGTCATGATGCACTGATGCATTTGCAGCCAGTAACACACCAGCACTGCATTGGTGCATCATGTAGGCCCTTCTGCAGTGTATCAATCATATAGTATCGGCATGGTGCTTACATGCAGCACTGGGGAGTTACTCGCCAGAGCTGATTTCATCAACCTTGCCAAAAAACCATACTACATTGAAGAGGATTATACTGCAACCATTACCTAGGTTATGATATGGATCATCCCTGAGGACAAATGTATCAGATATAGCCTCCAATAGAGTTCCTATTTTTATAGAATGATTGTGTTACAATGTTGGGACTATGGTATAATAAAGGTAATTATGGCTCAAGGCAGTTTACGCTGGTCATAGATATATCTATGAAACAGATAGCCTCGCCTCGGGCCAAATTAACTAAAATGACAAACTTCTATAATAAAAAAAGAACTCATTTTCTGTCTGCCCAGAAGATTGTCTGGTCGATCTATCACTCTAATGTACAATTGAAGGGAATTTCAAAAGACTTTAATTATACTCTGACCAGGAACCTTCTTTCATCAACTATAGTCAAGAGGCCAATCAAAAGCATCGAGAGTGCAAATGTCAAATTCATTAAGATATTAGTTGTTTACTGCTTAATATCCCAATGATATATTTCTGTAGAATGTTGGGGTTATTTCCTAGGAACCAGCAAACCTAACAATTATCTGTGTGATAGCAGTGGCAGGTGGAATTTATGCAAGAAACCCTAGGCAGAAGCACACATGGAATCTTTCAATATTGGGAAATAATCGCTAGTCATAGATAGCTTTTCCAAATAGTTTTGTAACAGATATTGTCACTAGTTACATGACTATAATCATCAATGGTGAGCTATTTGAGAAAACCTTCGTCTATATATTTTTTCTGGTCAACAGCCGACAGCACTGTATTATAATCATGATGATACTTTTCATTGAAATATGGAAAAACTATTTCTACAAAAACAGAATTCCATCATACTTAATTCAAGAAATAGAATAGCACAGTAGCAAGATAGAAGGTTGCTATGGGGATGCTGATAGAAGCGGTTTTGTACCGTGCGTCTTGGTGTAAATGACATAAGGGGACGTTAACCCTTTGAGAACAATGCCTCGGTGCTTTACGTTATCTGCACGCACGATGCATGAAGGCAATTTAAATGGTTCATCCATTAGGATTTCACTGTGGCATCATGATGCCCTTTCGCGAGTGTATCAACCCTGTAGGCCGAGCTTGATTGACAGATGCAGCATAATTAAGGTATTTCTGCCAAAATATGAAGCAATATTCAGAGCTGAACCCTACCATTACAACATACACCACTCCATTACATCCTTCTTATAACCCGTTAAGGGCCGTATAGCACTTTAATCTGTCATGTGCTTCATCATCATGATACATTAATGCAGCCCTGGCGAGTCTACCCACCAGAGCTGCATTCATGCATTTTGCCAACCGTTCGCGGATGTATCAATCCTGTATGCTCAGAATGATGCACAAATGCAGCCATGGCGAGTCACTCATGAGCATGACAACAAAGGGCATTAAAGCACTATGCAGCCATTAAGGGGAGAACCTGCCTAATGAGGTATATAACGCATTTAAATTGGGCCCTGAGGTCTCCTTCCACCCCAGTGTACCAGCATAACAACCTCCTTCATGCACGGTGAATTATCTTATTCTTCTACCCCTCTGGGACTTCCCCTTTCTATATCCCAGTACTGGGCGGCCCGACATCTGGGGTAGGGAAGGGTCCTAATGGTAGCAGTTTTGGTACTTGGCAAGCTTGGGATATTAAAACAAATTGGATTCTATAGTAGGTAAACAGTATAATATACTGTAAATCTACAGTAGATTCTACTGTAAATCCATTTTACAGTAGATACTACTGTGTACACACACTAACTATTTACAGTGTGATGTTGACCAAAGATTTTCCAATTACTAAATTTACAGCTGGCTGGCACATGTCTGCACCGATAATCTTAATGCTGCGGGGCATAGTCAGTATTGGCTATTTGATTAAGTCATAGAAATATTCAACAGAATGAAAACTGATATCCAAAGATGACTAATGCAAACAATATAATATGACTAATGGCTCACTCAAGGACACATTCTCTTAAACTCATATAAACCAAGTAGACTTGTCAGTACTGAACAATATTAATTAACCTAGGTTGATTGTATAGAGATCCTTAAAATGACTAAATATAGTTTAATCACTGGTGACTGAGTTGTTAACCAGTACTTACTAAGCTCAAAATACCAGTGCGGCTTGGGGATGCAGAGTGGCTGTTGACAACAATTTAATATCCTCAATACAAGATGGCCCTGACAGCACTTTGCCCTTAAAAATGGTATAATGTACCCAACACCCCTGGCACTTGAGGAACCCACCTCCAGCCTACCACGTTAGCCTACCTCAACATGTATGGGTCATTAAACCTTTTAGAACGACATGATGCCTCAATGTTCATGTCTATGTATCAGAATAATCTACCAATGTAACTGGTCAGTGCTGCATTTCTACACCATGCTAAGCTTTTGGGAGTGCATCAATCTCATAGGGTTTACATGATGCATCAATGCAGCCTGCGCGAATTACTCACCAGTGATTCATTACTGCAAATAACGCATAATGGTACTCTGAAAGGGTGAATGGCCGATTCAATGCCTAAAAGCTTCTGTCATCATGAGGCTTGAATGCAGCCCTGGTGAGTAACTGACATTTTGGATTGATACACTCCCTATGGGGCTACATGATGCTTTGATGCAGCCCTAGAGAGTAGACTCTCAATGTAGTATTCAGTAATCATGGTGACAATGGACATGCTACACTAATTCTTTACTAATGGCATAATGCACTAATGCATCATGCCCTTGGTCGTCATGAAGCATGGGTGCGTCATGCAGAGCCTACGAGTTGAGACACTCCCGAAGGGTCGGCATAATCCACCAATGCAGACTTGCCAAGGCTGAATTGGCACATCATGACGCGAAATGTCATTTTAACAACATCCATTCTTAAAGGGTTAAAGCCCTATGACTAAAAGGGTTAGGGAGCCGATATAGTCTTGTACACCGTCAGTGACAGTCTTGTTTATGGATATTGGGGATATGTATCTCAGGCATCACGTATGCAGGGCATGGCCCATACGTGGGTAATACTAGGGATCTAACAGATACAACCCTGTGTGAATCCTTATTATAAGGGGCAGCCTCTGGGGACACAGTGCTATGGGGTAAGGTCCTGCATCAGTGTCAGTTCAAAGAGAACCATAATAGTACAAGGCATCCCTGTGTTATTTTTTCCCTCTGCTATGCCCCTTTTCCAGAATGAAAAACAGATATTTACTGTTGTCTGGTGATCATCATTATATAACATAAATGACATAATGAACCCGCATTTAAAAAAAGTGACATAGTAGGGACAACAGACAGGAAGAGAATGAGATGGCATTGATGAAACATATAGACACATAGGGAGGCGGGGCAGAATGACAAGGAGACAGCCAGAGGTATGGACAGTGAGCCGGAGAGAGAGAGGCAGAGAGACAGACAGATGGAGAGACAATCTGCTACAAAGAATCTCAGAGAGTTAGAGCGACAGACAGCAGGGCAGGCAGAAGACCGTTGGGGATATGGTGGTAGAGGTAGGAAAGGGGTCCTCATCTAGTGCATGGGTACAGCGGGTATAGTCTCAAAGCGACTAATCCTGACCATGCATTAAGCTCTTAACTCTTACATGGCTGCATACATGGTGCGGATAGACTTATGCACTTTATCATTATGGTGTGCAGATGCCAGCCAGGGCTGAATTCAATCACCATGCCGACACTCCGGGGTTGTTTCACAAATGAAGGGTCAGCATGATGCATGAATGCAGCCTTGATGAATAGTCACTCATGATGCGGCCTTTAAATGGTTAGTACATGATCCATGGTCCAGATACATGATGGGTGTCTTGTCCCACCGACACACCCGCCTAATGAGCCCACCACGACGCCCCCTATCGTGGTACAGGTAAACTAAGGGAGTGGTCATTTGTAAGCATCCGGGGGAGGTGTAACTTAACTGTTTTTTTCCTTTTTTTGGGGGGGGGGGGGACTTCAGGGAGAGACACCTTATTTCGCCCCTTTTTAGTCAACCATTTATTTTTGCTGAAGGGGATCGGCTGCTCTCTTCAGAGGGGTAGGGACGACGGAATGGGAAACTGTCAGTGGTAATTGCACGGAAATCAAACCCCCTAATGTTAAAAAATGACCACTCTCTAAACCCTAACCTCATGTCGGTTTGGTTGTATTTTCATTGTAAATTGCCCCTGATATAATAGCTTATCTATGTTCAGAAAGGGCAATGCTACTGCAATATTAATATATACAAGGTTACATAGGGTACAGATACATAATGCGCAATCAAGTGTTATTACTCCCCTATCCGAAAGAATCCTTCATGGATAGCCAATCTTCCACATGTATGCTAACAGAATAAATGTCACTTGATCCCTGTAGACGTTATATTTGCTATCACTTGCCATATGCTACTAGCTGTTATAAAAGTATACATCATTTCATGTTATCACTACTAACAGCAACACTCACAGTGTACTATTTTATCTGATTTTCCTATACTACTTACATCAAATGTTATTTTCATCTCACTTTTCCTATACTACTATCAGCAACAGCAACACACAGATGAGGCTATTCACTCTCCAGCCCTCTAAGGCAATTCACTCTCCCATCATAGACTTCTGCCAACACTTGGGACTATTCACTCTCCTGTTGTAGACTTTTGCATGCATTTGGTGCTTTTCACTTTCTTGTCACAGACTCCTGAAAGCAGTTTGGACTATTCAACTTCACACTCCTGTCATAGACTTCTGCAGGCATTGAGCCCATTTCCTCTCCCATTGTAGACTTCTGTAAGCGGTTGGTACTATTCATTCTCCTCTTGTAGAATTGTCCAGGCAGTTTCAACTATTCACTCTCCCATCGTAGACTTGTGCAGCGGCCGGGACCATGTGCCAAGATGGCGGTACTGTATGTTGACGTACCGTCGTCTTGGTGCATGACCTGGACACCGCACCGTGTAGGTCCTGATGTTTCCACCAGGCGTCTCTCATCTTCTGAAATCTTCTTTGTTGAGGAGAATATCAGACACAGCAGCCAATACTTGATAACATTTTCCAATTTGAACATCGGGATGCTAAATTAATTGGCTGTATCTCCCTGATCGGCACACAAAGGCAGATTTGGTGGGTATCTTACTTTCAGAATATTCAATACTGTTATTTTTGTCATAGATGTACTTTTAGTTTGAATATTTACAAAATTCTTTCAGTTTCTTAACAATATGATCATCCCTTATATCCAAATATATCATTTGAATTTGATTTTTAAAAAGCTCTGGGTTTGGCAGAGGTGTTTCTATGGGGAACATGGTAAAGAAAGTGTTGAAGGAGGATATCAGGTGCAGTAGGCAATAGTTGAAAGGTAGAGCTCCCAGGTCTGATTCCCCAAATAGCATCCAGTCAGTGTAGTTTTATATGTCTCCATCTGGGGGAGTACATCTATCCCGTCCTTACTCCTCAAAAATACTACATAATGCACAATCAAGTGTTATTACTTCCCTGTCCGACAGAATACTTCATGGATAGCCAATCTTCCACATGTATGCTATCAGAATAAATGTCAATTGATCCCTGTAGACGTTTTGTTTGGTTTCACTTTCCATATGCTACTAGCCATTTACAGAAGTATCATTTCATGTTATCACTTTCTCTCAAAACTAGGACCTGACGGGGGCTGTATTTTGAGTATGGAGGTCTCAGGTTTAATAGATGTCTCTACCCGGACATTATCAGCATAATCTATTTAGAAAGTGACACATTTTATAGACCTTCAAAGGCTTCTATAAACACAGTGGTTTGTCCTCATACCACCCACCCTTCACCACCATGGCGCATCAGTAAATAACGCTCATCCCCTAATGGGTTCTGATGGAGCCTTAAAGTATATAAAGTGGATGATGTGTGTACTCTCACTGGTCGCCCTATGTAGACCAACATCTTGCATCATACACCAGACCCTATTCCGCATTAGCGAGATACAGTGGCTCCACCTTTTGGACCACTAGTAACAATCATAACCCTTTGCTCTGCAAGGACCAGCTCAGCCAAATCTCGTGGCTGAGATTAGGGTAAAGGCAGGGTGTAGGTATTGTGAATAGGTTGTACCTGGACACTCCAAATTAATGTCACCTGTGTCCAGTATAGTGTAGTGGTTAGCACTGTGGACTCATGATGCAGAGTACCTGAGTTCAATTCTCTTCCAGGCAATGCCTGGTAATCAAATTCATAAGTAATATCTCTATCTAATTTGCATAATTAGAATAATTAGAAAATTATCATACATTTTCATGCTATAGGCCATAGATTTTAATCTAGAAATGATGATTTTATTTTGTTTTGACGATAGTAAACCTCGTGAATCACTCTATCAATGAGCTTCTTCATTTTCATTATTTGGAATTAAAATCATGTTTCCATGGCAACACATATCAACAAAGACACCCATTCAGGCCCTTAAAAAGTGTTCTTTTTACATTCCAAATAAGGAAGCTTTTAACCAAAAATGGAATGTTTTGTATAAAGGTACCAAAAAGGCAATTATATGCCTGTTTCTACAAGTTTAGGCCATGGTGGAGCCCCCTGGTGGCTAAAACTGGTACTAATCCCGCAGGGATACCCCTTTCTGCTTGTCTGCTCACAATTATCCCTTTGACTTACCTGGTATATCCGCGACTAACTAAGCCTGGGAGCATAGAGATGATCAGTGTAGGTACATGTACTAGAAATGATTCCCATGGCCGTATGCCAACGGCTCCCACTACAAGGGTTGGCTGCTGTCCTCATGTGTCATTTGCCGACCAATAAATCAGGTTTGAGACTACCCTAAAATAAAGGACGTACCTCCAAGGAACCCCATACCTGTATATAGTGTATGTGAAGCCGTTTATATACGGTTTAAATTTTGAATTGGATTTCATAAAGTGTGAGGAACGAATCATTTCTTTACAAGTGTGAGAACAAGCTCGATATAAATCTTTACGCTTAAGATCTTTAGATTATTTGACTCATGAGATAAAGGCCAAGGCCCAACACATGTCATGGAGAAACGTCAGGCAGTGAGACAACCAGTTCAGTTCAGATGGAGTCATCTAGATAACCTAACTAGTGTGCATACAGACCTGGCTCTCTGGCTCCCACTAGCTTACACTGCTATATCATGAGGAAAGTCACCGTTACTGTATATCTACTGTATCTCCAACCACCAGTACCACAGCACTTTGGCTAGAGTAGGTTACACTACTAAATAGCCATCCTAGAATTGTAACTTCTCTCTAGAACCAGCAGTCATATATCAGCTATTTCACGTGTGACGTAGCCATAACCACTGTAAATGGGAAGCCGCTCAATTACAGAACGCTCTTTAAATTCCCTGAAGTATGGGCATCAAAGCGTCTCCGCATGTCCTGTGCTGAGGTAGAAAGCCCCACATGTACCTGTTCCATTTGTGTGACTTTAATACTAAGGAAAGTAATCGTAATCACAGTGCCAGTGAGGTAAACCGCCTACATCCCTATCACATAGGTGCCCTGTTTTTTAGCCCTTCAAGACTAGGGTGCTCCATTGCTTAATGTATCATGCATCATTATGATGCACCAATTCAGCGCCGATGAGCAACTCAGACATGTTGCATTGGTGCATCATGCTGACCCTCAGGAAAGGCCATTGAGGTTGATGTGTATCAAAGTATCAGGTGGACCTTAAAGGGTTATCTACAATATGCTTCTCTCCCACACCTTCCCATCATCTTGCTGCACTTAGCCTTGAGTGGGGATACTTTACCAAGTTATCATTCTCCTCTATACCACCAAAAACCTTCATGGGCCACAGAGTGATTTTAGGCATCATGTCCGTGGTAGTCATCACGCATAAATGCAGCGCTGGTGACTAACTAACTAACTAGCCCATGCTGCTGACTACCCATTAAGGGTCGACATGATGCATGAATGAAGCGACAGAGAGTAGACACGCCAAGGCTACATTTATGCATCATGACAAAGGACATACCACAGAAAAGCAATCTGCGGCTCTTAAAGGGTTAAGGAGTCATAAAGTAGAGCAAGTGCTGCACTAAAGTGTTTGCCTGCTTGTAATATGGTGTACAATGTATAGGTTTTGACATGCACGCCGAAAACCTCCTGATCTTTGCACTTGATACCTCATGGCCAAGATTATATCCCAATATACACTGTAAAAAGTTGGTCGCCATTTTTGTAGGTGTAAAGCAGATTCTACTGTAGGTGTACAGTTGCTTGTAGGTAAACAGCAGATTCTACTGTAGGTGTACAGTTGCTTGTAGGTAAACAGCAGAATCTAGTAGATTCTACTGTAAATCCATTCTACAGTCGATTCTGCTGTAAACCTACGGTACATTCTACTGTGTACCTACACTAACTATTTACAGTGTGCACATACCTATAACCTATCATACATAGTTATTACCAATCTACTGCCTTCCTGTATTTGGCAAGAGCTTGTGGCTGGGTGTGATATGAAACAATCTCTCTTAGCTTATTTTGGTTTAGTATGGTTGACGGACGACGAACAATCAACAATGTGTTTGTCCCAAGACTACATTCCCTCTGACACAAATAGGTTCGTCTTTGTCACTCCTTGGTTTAACCAAGTCATGCGGTACCTATACCCTCTTGTGATTGGCTGAGAAGAGTTCCAGGTCTGTGGACGTTTCCTTTCCAAATTATTGATACACCTATTCCCTTATTTAGTTTGAGGAGTGTTGATATATTTCTGCACTAAGATTGCCCTGTTAAATGAATCCCTGAATCAGTACCTGAATATCGTTGAGTGTCCTCTCAATATAATGCTGATCATATATGTGTATAAAAGGTACTAAGGTGGAAATAAGCAACGGATACATAACTTGACCAATGAAATACCATCCACCCTAAGGCTAAGATCCTTGCAACTTATAAATAATGATCAAACCACCTGGAAGATATTCGAATTACTATAACATTTTCAGTTCTATTGGTTTTAAATCAATATATTGCTCTAACCGGCTGCATTGAGGCACCATCTTACTCTTCAGGAATCTATCTATTCAGTGTGTCAACCACATAGGCTCAGCATGATGCTTAAATGCATCGATGGTTAGTTACTTACCAGGGCTGCATTCATGCATCATACCATCATTAGTTGCTTACCTTACACATGATGAGGTGGGCTTGTGGAGACACGAGACTCGAGTCGGTCCCAGCGAAGATGATGGAGGTAAACGCGAGCAGCGCCCCGCACAGAATGACGTTATTCATGTTAGGTGAGGACATCTTGATATATCTGTAAGGGTAAAGGGGATCAGATGAGTATACATCATGTACAAAAGGGTATCACATCAGCACGATAACGATGCTGCCATCTAGTGAAGCAATATTGCCAACAGTATGGACTGTAGCAGCCCTGAAACAAGTGATGTACATTTTCTCTCAAATATGAATTATTGGACTGGTGCTGTCTTGCCCAACAAGACAACACATGGGAGGTTTTCTGGGAAGATGTTTTGTTGGAAAATGTTTGAAAAATAAATTCTAGCGTACAGAAAAGCTATCATAAACAGAATGAAATAGATGACACTTTCACCACCAAGAAAGTGCCCCCGGTCCCTCCAATTCCTGAAGGATAATGACTCTTGACAGCTAGAAGGTTTTAGATTTCATTTGATGTATTTTCCCATCAGGACTGCTTCTTAGGATGGTTATAGGTAAATAGGGAGGGCTAATTTTGTTAGAAATCCTGTGCTGAATTCCATCATTAGAGAGACTGTGGAACATATATGGAGTCTCAGAATGTAAGTGAGGAAGTAACCTGGACTCTGAAATGAAGGCTTGTTATCAAGTGTTTTATAGCGAGGCATGGCACCATCTTTTGAGGTCAATTGCCTCTGTAAATTTACAGCCAACATTTCTCACCGAGGGAATTGCAGTGCACTTATACAGTTCCATTTAAGTTTAAAACTAAAACGTTGCTTTAGAAGGGATGCCTCTCTCAAATATTTGAACCCTGCAGAGAAGCCTTCTGGTCATTCCCTCCCCTCCAGAATGATCTAAAGTATCTATAGTAGGCATCCAAAAAAACTAATTCTTCATATTCCCAATTTGATTTAGGAGTTCTTTCTTGCCCGATGGTGTGTCCTGTATTGGTAGCGAGACAATATGTTACTTCTATGGATATGGATTAGCACTTCTGAATGCATCATTTTCAAGTCTCTGAAAATCTGTGAAGAGACAATATTGACGTTTGAAAGTATAACATTTGTGACTCATTATGTGCCATACGCCACTATTTGAAAAAGTAGTGTTGACCAAAAAGTATCTTTCGAAGGCAGAAAGTATTTTAATTTACTATGTCCAATTGCCATCATGGACCTCAGTACACCCAAGGCGAGTAACTCACCAGTGCTGCATGGGGTGCATCATGTCGACCTTAGGGGATTGATACACTCGCAATGTTTTGACACGATGGACCAATGGAGTGTCAATGAGACGTTATCTGGCTATTAAACCTTTCGGCCTTCAAGCAAAGAGTATAGAATATTTTACTATGTCGCCCTTAAGGGGATAAAGATTTATTAATCATCCTTCATGTTTAAAAATGGAATCATGTGCTCTATGGATTACAGGTCTAAGAATACCAAACTAATATTTCGGCACTTGGAATTTGGTCATTAGTTAAAAAACCTCACCTCATCTAAATAATCAGCTCAGAAACAAACAACCTGGTATTCCCTATTCTCTCTGTGTGCCCCTCTCTCTCCCTCCATCCCGAGCATTCCATCTGCCACAGCCTTGACAGCCTGACTGTCAACTTGACAAGACAAACATCCCCTAGTCATGGCCTAACGGGCCACAATGTGAGTTCTTTCCAGCATTGGCAGTGGGCGGGGGGGGGGGGCACTTTAATGGTCTGAAAGAAGCCAGCAAAAGTGTCTGTCCCTGATTTAAGACAAAGGTGTTGGTCAAGCAATGCATGAATATCGGCATTGAAGCAAATATTGGACTACTTAATGCCACACTTTTAGCATATTTGATTCCAATAAATGACACTTAAAGCTGCTCAAATGTCACTTTGACTTTTCCCTGACATTAACATGGCATTTCACTGAAAAAGTGACTTTAAGCAGCAAAGTAGGCTGCTCAAATACCAAGATGCATGCAGTGGTAGCTAGCACACTCTCTATCCTTATGACGGTGATCCAGTGGCCATTGATCAAAAACAGAATGTTTCTGGTGTCATTTTGCGGTAATGCTTGGACATTCTTTTCGACCTCCCTCCTGTAGGGGGTCAGAAAACGTTAACCAGTCCTGTTTCTTATTGGGAATTTTTCTCCTGAGCCCTTAGGGACGCCCAATTGCACGGCGTGCAGTGACCGCACTACTCACACACCTCAGAGGGGCACTCACTGACCTCAACATTGGTGTCATGAGGGCTCTGTCTATGAAGGCATTTCCCTAAAAATGATGGGTTTGCCCATACATGTTTAGACCATAGGAACAAGCAAAATTGACATGTGGTGAGTTTTAACCTTGGCTCCTTACAGTTGGACAAACAGGAGAGTTTCTATGCAAGAAAAGAGATTTATGCATGTCCTCTAAGTTTTTGCGGGAAATTAAAGTGATTACTTTTTTCAATAGTGGAGTGCATAGTGTTTCATACACCTATTGATTAATGTCATCTCTCATAGAGGGGCTTTAATAACTACCGTAAATTCCCCGTATAACTCGCGGGTTATACGTGAACTAAACCTCTAGTGCGGGTTATACATTATTCTCAAAGTTTAGGTGCGGGTACTGCGAGGGTTTTTGAAAGTAAAGAACAGTACTAAAATGGCCATTTCAAGACCCCAGGTGCGGGTTATATCATTGTCCCAAAGTCAGGGTGCGGGCTATACGCGAGGTACGGGTTATACGCAGGAATTTATGGTACAATCTTTTCATTTTGAATTATAATTCTTGAGAATATGCAATGATAACAACCCCTCTCCCTCGTACCACACACATGCAACTGGTTTCAAGGAATGAGGACTTGGAGCCTGTTTTAATGGAACTAATATAATCCTTGACAGTGATAATGCGACTTGACAGCTCCGACACTGACAGCAGTCAAGGTGAGGGAAGAACCCACGGAGGAAGACAGAGATCCTGGCCTGAATTAACCCTTTTAGGACCAGCTGCTACCTCAATGTTTATCTGCCATTATGATGCACAAACGCATCCCTGGTGAGTAACTCGCCTATGCTGTATTCCTACACCATGCAGGCATTTCGGAAGTGTATCACCGGACGATTCAAAAACATATTATGCTGGGTGAAACGGTACATTATACTGAACTCGTCCAATTCGCCACCACAAATGTCAATTTCTTGACTTGAGCATCCAAGAGGCTAACCTCCTAGACTAACCCATTGCAATGCTGACCAAACCAAATAAACCGTTCCCCTAGAAAATGAATGCAGTATTATCAAATCACTCACCACTGCTGCATTCATGCATCATACCAACAAAGGACATGACACATTCACGCACTACGCTGTTCTAAAGTGCTAAGATACCTTTAAATTGAAGTTTCTGTTTTGTCAAAAGCTGAGGCAGCCAGATGGGAAGCTGTCAAAGATCTAAGAATTCAGAATTCAATCAGCTCTTGGCTAAAGATGAACTTGCCATATTTGGCTAATTATTTCTCATGGTAACTGTGATTATTTTGCTAATTGTCTTTTCTAAGATTGCCCTGCTAAATGATTCATTTAATCAGCACGTGCATATCCTTGAGTGTCATCCTCTCAAAATAACGCTGATCATGTGTGTTTAAAAGGTAGGTAGAAATTAAAATGTCGGATGTATAACTTGTTTAGGGTTTAATACTAAGTAATAGCCATCAACCAGCAAATCAAGGCTTTAGATCACTTGTAATAATTAAGCAACCTGTATGTTGAATTAATCATAGTTTCTCTTAATTTATGCTTTTTAACAGTTCTGAACACAGTAAGAGAGCACTCACAAACCCAAAAATAGTTCTGTGGAGGTCGCTACATTATGCTGCAATACTTGACATGACAAACCTTTGAAAAGGTGTGCTCTGACAAAGCTTTTAATGTTGTAGTTGTGGAAGGTGGAGGAGCAGTTTTTTTATTCTGTGACCTCGGTGTACTAACATCTCCCCCATATATGTATCTCAGCCTTAATGTAATTCTACATCAGCCTGTATGAATAGTAAATACATGTTGTTTACACCACACCCTTTAAACACTATTCAGCCATATGCCTCCAACCACCAAACCTCAACAATGGTAAAGCCCTTTATCATCACTTGCCCCATCCTAGATAATTATTTCATGAGCTGCTTTAAAGTCCTTTCCCTCAGGCTGCTGAGCTGCTCTATGAGCCGCTGAATTAGCTGCCACATCAAGATGGCTGGGCTTAAAGCTGGCCAAATGCAGCACTTGAAGGTGAGTTATAGAACATAACGTTTGTTTGATACAGAATTGCAGTGATGATATTTCTGTTACAGATGATATTTCTGTATTCAGCTATACCGTGTATTCCATCAACGTCGGTCGGCTGAAATTTTGTCATCTGATGAAAGTCTATAATGTTAAACTTATTGAAGAATCTCTTCTGACAACGTAATCTCGGCCGATTTTTGTCAGTGGAACACACACTTATGGGGAAGAGCAGGCGACACTTACTGGCGAGGCCCTAAAGGTCACTATGTACAGAAATGATATAACTTCCTGGCATTCAACACTCTGGGGGTAATAGTATACCCATCATGTTATATGAACTACTTTGTATCCTGCTCTATGATGTGCTCTATGACCTGCTCTGTGAGCTGCTGTGTGTGCTGCTATGTGTGCTGGTCTGTGTGTTGCTGTGTCTGCTGCTTTTCTTTTTTTTTAATAAAAGATGCCCTATAATTAAGCACTGAATGGCCGTATTCAATGCCCCCCCCCCCCCCATTGAATACAATCTGGCTGTATTCAATGGGCTAGGAAAATGTTGTCTTTTGTTCATTTAATGACTTAAGATAAGAAATAAACACAAATGCCAACTACATTAATACCATCTGATGGATTTCACTGGTGTGGGCTGGGGCATATCCCACTCAGCCTGTGGCCTCATAGGATATGGCTCAAGCCCCTACTCATTGAAATACTACAGAGACAATATCAACGGGCATTCGTCTATGTATGTGATGCTGTAGGTGCTGCTGTGTATCATTCTCTGTGATCTGCTGTGTGTGCTGCTCTGTAAGCTGTCGTGTGAGCTGCTCTGTGACGTGCCCCTTGAGCCACTCCTTGTGTTGCTATGTGTGCTATTCTGTAAGTTGTTGTGTGTGCTGTTGTGTGTACTGTTCTATAAGTTGCTGTATGTGGTGTTCTGTGTGCTGTTCTATGTATTGCTATGTGTGTTTTACTTTGTGTGTTGCTCTGTATGCTGCTGTGTGTGCATTGCTGTTTCAAATGCTCTGTATGCTGCTGTAATATTCTGTGACCTGCTCATTGGGCTGTTGTGTGTGCTGCCCTGTGTGCTACTCTGCGTGCTGCTCTGTGTGCCGCTCTGTGTGTTGTTTTGTACTGTTCTGTGAGTTATAATCTGCTTTCCGTGTTACTCAGTGCAGGTTGTATCATGTTTGTAACTTGCTATGTATTTCATATGATGCTCCTCTGCCCTATTTATGTCCCATATTCCTCATTGAGCCCTGTCCGCCCACCATCCGTCTCCTATGGTCCTCATGCTTTATCTTTCTGCCGAGGTGGACAGTGCATAATGGGATCTCCTACTATGTTCTGATCAGGCCTAAACAGGTCTAAGCCGATCATATTGGATACTGAGCCTTTTCATGGAGGGGGACATGTCAGAATATATTATAAAGCAATAACTTATATTTGGTATGTTTCTACAGGCCCCCAGTGGGACATTGTCAACTGGTGAACCGGAAATATTCGTGGTTTTGGTAAACACTTGAAGTAAAGTAAAGTATCCTGTATGCTATGGAGATTGAAATCGGAGAATAAGCAAGAAATATATATCATGTTTACTTTGCAACCTTTCAATAACATCTGAAGATGAATTATTCCCAAGGCTGTTTAACCCATCTTAAACCCATTAAGGACCGCCAATTGCTTGAATTCAATTGCTTGAATGGATCCATGGCGAGTAACTCACCAGTTCTGCACAACACCCCATGCCGACCCTGCAGAGTTGATACACTCCCAAAAGGCCGACATGATACAGCTCTGCCCATAAAGAGCTAACATGAGCTGGTGCTGGACACTGAGCCCCTCATGATGAGGGAGCCTCTGCCTGCTGGTGTCAGGGTGTGTGTTGGGGGGAGAGAGCAGCTCAGTATCTGGGTTAAAGGGAGCACAACTGGCCAAAAATACAGAAGCTAATGCTGCTGGTGTCAGGGTGTGTGTGTGGGCAGTGGTGTGAGGGGGGGGGGGGGCAGCTCAGTATCTGGGTTAAAGGGATCACGACTGGCCAAAAATACAGAAGCTAATGCCGCAATGCAAAATTTAGGTTCTACAGAGCTTGTCAGGTAGTTGAGGCCAAAAATAAGAAAAGGTGTTTCCTTTGCATTCCTTAATTTGAAGGAAAGAAATACTTGAGTCGGCCCTTTTTGGAAGCTAGGGTCGGGTTGGCGGAAACATACTATACTTTTTGTTGGTCTGAAATGAATAACTATAAAACACATGCAAACCAAGTTACAGCATTGCTGTATCCCCTGTTTAAGAATTCATTTTAGTGGATGTCAGTTGTCCATTTCTTGTATTATCAGACTCATTATCCACTCAGGCACTTCTTGGAGTCGTTGCATGGCCATTTTGGATTCGTCATCCATTTCTAGTTCATATAGTTATCACAGAAGTCATTAAAGCTGAGCCTCAAGCTGGAAAATACTCCCTTCTGGTATTGTTTATCATAGCCACTTTTGGGGAGAATACCATTTGCACTAGCAACAAATATGTTGTCAACAATTGTGGGAATGCGTGTCATCCTTTCTTATACATTCTTGGATGTACTGACAAATCTACGCAGTATATCGGCACGATATAATGAATAACATTGCTGGGGATGGTCCTAAATGAGACCTTTAAGTCTGGGAAATGTCCTAAATTGGATGCTATATCATCACATTTCACGATGGCATCCACTATTAGTGCTGCAGTCATAGGCTAATGGTGTTGAATCATATTCTATCAAATATAACTACGACTCTAATGGTCCCTATGTGCAGAATGTTAACCCTTTATGGAAGGCATAGTGCTTAAGTAAGTCATGTCCTTCGTCGTAAATATGTACCTTGAGTTACTTGTTACTGCTACATTCATGCATCATGCTGACTATACAGTGTTGATACACTCTCGATGAATCAGCATGATGCACCAATGCAGAGCTGACCAGTCCATTATGACCCCCGCATTGTGCATCATAAAGACAGATGTTGCCCTAATGCGCTTGAACCGCCACCTCGTCTATATAATCCCAGAGTGCCAGCCCTCGCTCCACTCCGACTGTTACTAGGCGGGTAGCAATAGTTTGGTCTTTAAGGGTTAATGGGTAGCTAACTGCAATCCAAGAAGGATAACTGATGTCTGCAAGCACTATAGCTATATCCATCTACCTTTAATATGAGTTGGCAATACACCAACTAAGTGCTCTGGTCTAGGTGCAGTCCGCCTAAGGTTAACAAACGACACACTGTTTTTAAAACCAGCCATGTACTTTCTTGACATGCAAGGTTGCATGTGGTTTTCTAGCTCTTAATGGCGCTTTCAAGGAGAAATACCTGCGGAGCATAACTTCTATGTTTCTTGAGAGCCAAACGATACATGAATGCAGCTCTGCTGGGTAGGACCTGTCCTGGCTGTATCCATGCTTCATAACAACAGAGTGCGTAGCACATTAATTAAAGCGCTTTGCTGCCCTTAGAGGGTCAAATCACGTGATCTAGTGTTGGGATTGTGAGCACCCCCTGGTGAGAACAGGTAGAAGTGGCACAGAACACGTGGCACAGAACAGGTAGCACAAAGCTGGTGGCACAGAACAGGTGTTACAAAGCAGGTGCCACACAGCAAGGACTGTATACATGCAGTCATCATAGTTTATTGTTACTACTGTTTCAGATCTCCTCATGGTTGTATCTTAGAGCTCTCAGGTCTGGAACATTCAGAATTGAATAAATTATAGTGCATGTTACAGCACAGTAAGTAACTTACTTGCGGTGGCGGTATCTGATGTTAAACACCAGGAAGAGGCAGGTAAGCACGATGCCCAGGGCGGCCATGACCGTCATCACGACAAACAGACCGACCGAGATCACCCGCGGAACAACCACCTCAACTATTGAGTCTGGGGGCGCATGGCCATCTGAAAGGGAATTATAAAATAAATATTATACGTTTTTCTCTTATTTTCAATTTGAATTCATGTTAATGTTGACCACTGTTTTCAATGTTTCTCTGAGAAGGAAAATTAAATTTTCATAGGAATTTCACTTGGACCTTTTTCTTCTGTTTGTTGATGGTTGTGAATCTTATGGTTGAGAAAAGTCTTTCCATTTCAAAAATGTATTGGATTAAATAAGAATATTGATTGACAATCGACAATAGTTTCTGTTGTTTGTTTAGGATGTGAGAGTGAATAATGAATGCTATTGTAGGTGATACAGTCAATGCATGTGTGTAACTATTTTTGTGATACAAATACTGCAGTGATGAACAAAAATTATGTGATTTGCAGAGTTCCAATGCAACAAGAAAATGGGTTTCCAGTTAAATATGAGATTTCACTAATGCCAGCCTATTTTCCACGATTCTTCATTTCAAAACCGGTGTCAGCTTTGATCTTATTCCTGGAAGTTTACTCTGCAGTATCAGTAACTAGTATCAATTATCATTGCTCCTTTCCCCTAATATTTCATGTCAAAACCTGCATTCATTTTCAAGTTGTTAAGACAATACAGAATAAATAATGTATCCTACCTCTGATAAAATAATGTGCAACCAATCTTCTCTAGAATGAAATTCAGACTATAATTGGGTTAGAATTAATTGGCATGTTATCGGATGTTCCCCCGCAGATTTCCCGGCAGATGTTTCGACTATTTCCCCCTATCAAAATGGCTGGTATTACCCTGTAATGGGTGCCTAACTTAATGGGATTATAAACAATTCCAAATGCACACATCTGCGCGGCACTTTACTCAGTGGCCACATTACGATTCACAAAAATTTCGCTTTAGAAAATGATCAATATCCAGTTTCCCTGAGGCATAGCAGAAATGTTTGTTTTCGTGTAGCAATAATAACGACAGGTGTTTTGAATCTTTGTGAATGTGCAAGTCTCAAAGTGATTATTGTGTTACTATAGTGTCAGTCGAAGCGGTTTTGGCTGAACATTTCTAAACTTTAAGACTTTGCATTAATAAACCGTCTGATTGTTTCATATCAAAAGAACAATTTATAATGAGTTTTATTTTGTCATCCAGATAGTTGAATTGTGAGATGTGTATGATTATATGCAGATATGTATTGTAATGTTATTTCCTTTTAGAGGAGTTTCTATTATGTGTTCTAGTGTTGATGCTATGAAAGTATCCTTTGTATCTACCTCTCTTACACAACATATGGGAATGGAGTCACAGAAAATGCCTTTGCATGAGAAACACACAATTCAAAACTTAATTATAATACACATCAGACAAAATGTTTACATAACCATTTAGTTGGTTTCTTTTCCTAAGGAGTAACCTAAATGTATTTCACTATCTATCAATAAATCCATACAAAGCTTAATAATGAAATAATCATAGAACACAAGTCAGGTGAAATCCTTATTTCTAGGATTTCGAGTAGAAAAGATCTCAAAGAAGTATAGAGCACAAGGTCAGTAGGTATCATACATCAAGTACTTCAAGGTTCTCTGCAATATAAACCCTTTAGACAAAGGTCCCCTGAACCATCTGCTTCAGAATAAGGTCCAAATATGAGCCAAGCTGACCGCAGGTTTTGGTCATTTGAGTACTTCTTCCCGTGTCCATAATAGACTGTGTATCAACGCATAAAGACCTATCAATGCAGGTCATACTTTTGCCAAAGAACAAAGTTGTATTTCAGGCAAACGAACCCTAGCTTTAGAAATGGCTGACCCTAGCATTTTTTCCCACTTTTTTGAATAGTGGAAAATAATTATTCCTGTTATTGACAGTTCCTCATGCAGACTGTCAATAGTGGGAGATTTCTGTCTTTTGGTAGTTCTCACTTGACCTTGGAGTCAGAATCGACTTTGAAGTGAAAATCGACTTTGGAGTCAAAATCAACCTTGGAGTCAAAGTCGACTTTGGAGTCAAAATCGGTTTTGGAAGTCAATAATAACGCTATAAGTTGATCAGTTCTGCAGTCAAAATCGGCAAAATCGGTTTAGAGTGAAATTAAGTTTTGGGGTGAAACTCTGTTTTGGGGGCAAAATCGGTTTTGGGTTCAAAAGGTTGTTATGACAGGTGAGGAAATATCAATAAAAGAAAAAGTTCCCGCTATAAATGACAGTTTTGATGAAGGACTATTAATAACAGTATGATTTACCACTATTGACAGTTTGAACTGTCAATAAGAGAGAGATATCCATTTATTGACAGTCTAAACGGTCAATAAGAGGAAAGTTTTCCCCTATTGACAGTTTGAACTGCCAATAGCAAGATCATGACCAAATCAAAAGAAATCCAATCTGCCTACCCTAATCTCTTTTACTGTGTTGCCTGAAATAACTTTTTTCTTTAGGCCTCAGAAGGAACCATAAACTTTTATCATCTAGGTTAATATCCATTTTTAGGTCCTGCCCGCTATTATGCCGGTCGTTTTGAATGCTAGATCTAAACCAGGTGCCTTCTGAAAAGTCTTGCCTTGGTTTGGAGGACCCTGGTCCCAGAGGATTCTGTGAAAGCCTTTTTAAATGGCTGAGTTTCTTTTAATGCAATACACCCTTTTGGTGTCATGAGCATTTATGCAGGCTTGGAGAGTAACTCACCACTGCTGCATTAAGGCATAGTGCGGACCACACATGAGTAATGCTCTACTAAACGATTGGCTTTCCGCCCCAGCATAATGGTGATGAGTTATTCACCACCGACACACTGGTGCATCAAGCAGACTCAGAGGGTCTTTGGCAGTGGGTTCATATTTGCGAGGTCTGATACTATACTCGGAAGATCATCTCTTACATAGTTTACACACCGTAGATGGTACAGGTCATATATCTAGGCACGCACACAAGTAAAACAACTGTATTTTATTTTCATAAGAACCTAACTTAAGTAGGTATCAACCATGTGTTGACTTCGAATATTTTGGAAATTTGTCAACATGATGACCTTTGCTTGAGTGGCAGAAAATAGACAGATTCCTCAAGATAAAAAGCTCGATGTGTCATTCACTGAAGATCCTTTAGGCAAATAATTATGTGATGACATAAATATCTGGGAAGTGGATTTTGGTTGGTACTGATCTTCACCTACAGATCCTTATTCCTCACCCATGGCAGCTGCACTAGATCGGCGTGACTTATCTATTCAATCTCATTGTATATAAATATTAAACAGAGCACTGCAAGTTTTAATGCAAACTATTGTTATCTAATAGTTACCTATTATGATTTCTATTGTCTTTTGTTAACCTATGTTTTTGTGTTGCAGAGATATAACTGCATCAGTACTAGGTCGGATTTGACTTCTCCACAGCCTAGAAAATACCTTGCATGTAGTATATCAAATAATTATGTATATATACAAAGTATCATGTAAATCAGAGAGAACTTCAGACAATTAGGAGTGCACTTTGAATGAGAATTGAATCAGAAAATAATGCTAGACATGTGCATAACAATCTGGTGGTCTGGTGAACCAAGAAAGGGTTAAGTCAAGTTAGATTTGGGACTTAGCGGGGAGTAGAGTCAAACAATCATTGTTATATTTACCGCATAGTCAAACAGGCACTGTGCAAGTCTAACACGTTGTGGAAAAGCGAGGCTTCATCCGAGGGCTCATGTAGGGGCCACCCACGCCTAAGTCTAGTATTGTTCAAAGAAATTTGCTCAATTTCGATGAAGCCGCAATTTACCACAAAGTGTGTTGAATTTTGTTTTACAATATCAACAAAAGACAATTTTAGTGATATCTTTAGCTAAGACTTCATCTCTTCGTAAATTGTGTCATAATTTTCATGAATATTTTATATCAAAAAAAGATTATTGCTGATTTTATGTATAATCAGTGAATTTATCATTAAGGAAGGCAAAAATGTAATACATTATTATCCACAGTGCCCATTTCACAATGTAAACATAGGTGGTATGATTGTTTGCACAACAGTACTTACAGTATCCATCTTTGTTCCCAACGAGTTCGGCTGTGCAGTGTTAGAGGTTATACGTTTGGGGTTTTACGGATTGATTTTTAAGACTTTTCATATAATATTTGCAAATGAAAAATAATATTAAAAAATCACGCAATTGAAATAAACCTTTTTATTTATGGTATTCCTTGTATGTAAAGAAGCATTACTTAAACTTTAAGTTGTCTTATATCAACCAAAACCTGTCAAGGGAAAACTAAACAGCAAAAGCTATAAATTATGCTTGTGGTGAATATGCAAAATATTGTGTAAAAATTAACCACAGTACAAAATATTAGCATGCATTTGACACCATACTGAATATGATACCTTCAAGGTTGTATGAATAATAAAGGTCAAGAGGGTAATGCCTGTTGAAAAAAAAAGCTAAAAAAGTACTGAAAATTGTAAAATCTGCATGTACTTTGTACTTTTTGAAATCATCAGCCACTATCATGATGGTTTTTGATAATATCTCATTTGAGAAACCTATTGTGCTGCAATGCCTACAATATAGTATCATGTAAACATAACATATACATCAAAAAGAGAAAAAACTAAACAATTAAATGGTTCATCATTTAGGACCTGTGATTGATTATAAGTTTGACTAACTTTGAGCATAGGACAATTAGGTATACTAAACTGAAAATATGTACGATTTTAGGTGCAAAGCTTTATGGCTTTTTATAATCATTATCTGTGTATGGATGTGAGATAAAAACCTCTGTGGTTGTGGCTACTTTATCTTTGATCATGCATGCTTTCAGATCGTGCCAAGGTCAGATATTACATACTTAGTAGCCAAAATAGAGCGAGATTGTTTCTGTTTCCACAAACATCACACACCCGGTACAACATTTTTCCATCATCTTGACAATTATACACTAAGCATTAGTGCAGGCCTTAATACCCCAGCCCCAACCAAGTCCCACTGGGAGTACAATATGGATATAATAATCACACACAGCAGCCAGCTTTGGACAATATCCTCTTATAGACTCCCGATCTCTCTCAATGCCATGCTCACTTCCTGTGTTTTTCATTAGTGAGAGTACTGGTTTCCTGCCCAAGCCAGCTTGAGTATATCATTACAGTGTGTGCAATCATAATTATGTGTAAATATATCAATTGTACTGTCTTTTCTACCTAGCATATTGCTACCTCCCGTATCTTTAACGACAGTAAAAACACCCCAAAACACCTGATTTAATCTAGTTTGATTTTTTTATAAACACTTTTATCTCGTGTTGTATTGATGCTGAATAATTCACATAGGAACCATTAATGCTGAGGTTGATGATGGGGAATTTTTAATTGATTTCCTTTTGTGATTGGGGGAATATGACATTATTATTATGTGCACTGTGCCAGGGGTTTACACACATCATCAGACTTTTGAAATAATAATAATGGGTACAAAAATGGCTTGGGGGGGGGAGCAAAATAATAAATTAATGTAAATACAAAGATTAATATGTACTGACCTATCCAGACTAGGGGTCTGTCTAATTCCCATTGTATTTTGTTCAGTCCGGTGGAGGAGGGGTCGTAAACGCCAACCCGTACTTCCCGACTCCCCTGAAGCTGTTCGATTTGAGTTAGACCCTTACGGTCACCATTTTCATCAAACATAACTGGACCCTGAAATAGAGTACATTGAAGGTTTTCAGATGGTTTGAACCATTGAAGATCCACATGTTACGTGAGATTTATTCCATGGTGGATACAGTGTGTCAATGTTAAACCTATGGGAGGGTCGCACAGCAGCCTACAGTGACCCTGGGGGAAATTCGTAATGGCAACTCTAGGAATTTCTTCCAAGAAATCAGCAAGACGTGTAGCTCTGTCTATACATACACCAGTTGTTAAAATATTTGACAATCGGATTGAACAGGAATAAAAGGTTTCATAAAATATCACTTAGTGACCATAGAAATAGCCATTTTGAATATGCAAATAGCACTGACAATATCAATGCCACTTGGTGACCATACAAATTTGAAAACTATTAAAATTCTTTCAAAATACATAAAGATATGCAAAATCATACTTTACAAAATAATGTAACACTATGAATAGTACCCTTCAAAGGTGCACAAGAAGAAAAACTATGAGCTATGACTTACCGATACTCCTTGGAAGGTTGTAGTGTTAATCATAGAGTGAAAGAGGTTCGCCATCTCTTCATCCTGGTAAGAGAACCCTTCCACGCTGCGATTCCAACCTGTAATAGTGAATTCATAGATATAGCTGCCTAATGGTACACATTTTAGAACAATGAAATAATTCCCTGGTCTACAATGCGGAATTCTTGTATTGTACAATAAATGATAATGATTGTCACCGCTGATAACAGTGCTTTTAGATCAGTATTGGTCATCCGCCTTAGGGGCGTGCTAGCCAGGAAAAAGCAAATGTTGTTTTTTCAAAACTTAGTTAAGTATGTGAATTGTGAGAATGACCTATCTGAGATCCATTTGAGGTCTATTGCCTAATGAGCTGTAGTAACATATTTACAGTTTATAATATAATTCAAATGACAGATACTGGCATCGCTCCAACGACTATTCAGCAGTGTTTAGGACGACCTTAAACAGTGCTTATCGTGGGATATCACTTTAAGTAACCTGTGTTGATAGAATTAGCCAAACGTATAGGAGCCCATTGGAGTGCCCAGGAAAGAGCAGATGAGATTGTAGCATACAGAGAAATGAAACAGAGCCAAAAAGTGAGTCAAGGTTGCCTCCAGATTGACTCCCTTCTCTGGGACAGTCCTGGTGCACATGTGACTCCCTAGGTGAGCTAGGGAGTCATCTAGACTCCCTTAGTCAGGCAGGGCTCATTGTTGAGGCAGCCTGGATTCCCTATGGACTCTTATTTCTAATTTGTTGTGCACTCACCATTTTTCTTCATGAGTTCCAAACTCTTGTTGATCATGACGGCCACTGTCCACACGCTGTCATAGCCGTACGGAGCCTCCTGGTGCCCCGTGAGGTGCGCGTTGTTGGTGCGCTTCTGGTACTCCTTCATGAACTGGGTATATGTCTGCAGAAAAATGGTGATGGTGACTTCATTTGTGCATCCCAAGAAAGCGTACTGTAAGGCCACCAGGCACTGAGAAATGTGACGAGGGCGTTTTTTTCAGGTCTTTTTTTTTCACACGTGAAAATGCAAATGTAGATTTTCTAGCTCAATGCATCACAAACACCGTAAGTTTTAATTTGATACCATTTCATGCCAATAAATTTTCCCATAATTTTTCAGCATTTTCATTCAAAATTGTAAAATTTGTAAAAGATGTTTTTCTCAATACCTGATTCCTATTACGCTTGCAGTGAGTGGCCTAAAGGCTACATTTAAAAAAATCATTTCTGTATTGCACAGGTGCTTGATAACTGACATTTTAGAGTTGGCATTGTTATTGCTTTCCGTGTGTCTCGTTTAGTAGCATCAATTTTCAGTATTAAAAACAAAAAGGAAGCTTTTCCATATGAAGCAAAGATATGGATTTCGATGGGTAATAGAACAGATTTTTACCAAATTAGATTTAGTTAATTTGTGATTCAGTGCACCGAATTGTACATTTTCCCATGATCTCACCAATGTAAACCTTCCCTGAGATACTCACCATGGTTCAATTCGTTCATTATGGCAACAAAGGACTTAGTAATATATCTTACCTTTCCTGAGATGCCGGGTTCATTGGACAGACTGAGGGGCAGTGCGTCTGCCGTAAAGTAGCCCTGTACCGCCTTCTCCAACTGTTCTGTGCTACAGTCGTGCGGGTTCTTGGGGTCTGTCTTACGCCACCACTCCGGGCTGTAGAAACCTGTACACGATATAATGTACATGATGTACCGATGTGTTAGTATGCAGAATGAGGGTAAGAGATGCAATGTTACTTACACGAATATTTGATAATAAATTTTGTGTAATTTGTAAACGAAAGATACATATTGGATAGAAATATCTTATGATAAAACAAAGAACAAGAGTACTTATTACATGTGGCCCAGTAAAACAGCTGGTAATATTTAGCGGCAGCAATTTCTGATAAAATCATATAGGAACAGAATACTTTGTCGAGTGTAATAATGTATAAGAGAGTGTAAGGAAAATTACAATAAAATATGAAATAATGGATGTATGTACCGCTGAACATACAGATTTAAACAACAGTTTCTACATTTACCTGTACATCAATAAGCTTTAATGGGAATTAAATGTCTAATGGATGGTGCTTAGAACTTTCTCAAGTTGTAGATGATTAAGTCATAATTTGATTCCAGCTGTTCATGCAGTAACTGTTTTTTTTTCAAAAAGCCAGCTGACAAGCACTACAACGCCAGGCCTCAGGTACATTTAATCATATTGAATAAGCAAGTGAATAGTACCGTACTGACCAGTTATGATCCACACGTATTTAGACCCATACATCTTCTCTTTATAAGCCTCACAGAAAATAACCCGGGCTTTGTTCTCGTAGAAGTTCCCGATGATGATGCGTGCCCCATGTTTCTGTAAACAAGACATCAGTGTTGTTACTGTGAGACATGATGCATGAGTATATAGACCCCATAGAGTAGGCATGATACTTGAATGCATCATGCCATCCTATAGACCCTAGAGAGTAGACAATGTCATGATGCTTGAATGCAGCATGCCATCCTAAAATGTTGTCATAGGCCCCATTTTCAATGTAAGAGTAATACATTTTTAACAACAGGTGGGGAGGATGTTGTTAGTGGGGGGGGGGGGGGCAAAAGAATGTAGATCCCGTCAGCTGGGGGGAGGGTGACAACAAAAATATTTTGGACTCCTCTTGTGGAAGAGATTAGACATACAGCGTAAGACTTACTATAGCCTGGATAAGTCTAAGGCCAGCTTTGTGGTGGGGGGGGGGGGGAAGAAACAGTTGGAAAAACGTTGACATTCAACTGCAGAAAATCCAACTGCAGAAAATCATCCCCTTGGCACTGTTTTCCCCTACATGTTAACTGTTTAAGTTATCCTGGAGGGGGCGGACTAGGTTCAATGGTCAACATAATGTATCATTCTAAATCCTGTGATTGCTTATATCCCATCACGCAGCAACAGTTGTAACAAAGGAAAGGTTACTTGACTATAATGTTAAAATACAATAATTCTCACCTTCAGGTTGCGGACCTGCTGCTTGGGGTCGGTAGCGAAGCTCTCTGAGGTCAGGACCCGAATACCATGGCTGTTCGCCTTGCGCAGAAAGTCGCTTGTAGTCTGTTGAATATGAAAAAAAAACTGGTGTCAGATGACGAAATCAAGTATTATAAACTGAAATTACTTGAAAAAAAAGATTTAAACTAAGAAAATGTAGTATTAGTCCAGTTCTGCTGGTTTTGGTAGGAGCATAAACTTCATGACCCTGGTTAATATTGGCATGTCCATATACCACTCACTATCCAAGTCAGTAGTATATGAAATCACGGGCAACTGTAAACCAGCCCGGACTTAACTAGGGTGACACTAGTATAGATCTGTGGAATAGGGTCATCCAGGAAATCCTGTGTTCTGGCCCATAACTAAAGTGCCCTGAGGTTGAAACCGGGGTGAAATGAAACGGATTTTATAGATAACCCTGTATTAAACCTGCCATTGTCAAAATGTGTTTAAAATGGTAATGGTACTAACACTTGCATTTCCTCAAAGCAAAAGATCTGATTACTAGGTTCTCGTTGTGAAAAAAAGCCTGAAGGACTCTTTCAACATGACTGACTGATAGTTGAATCCTGTGATTTTCGAATATTTAGAAAGACGATATGCAGTTGCTGGTTCTTGCTCCTATTTTCAGGATAACATGATGCATTTAAGTTAACCAGCGTATCTGAAGGATATCCATAAAAATCAGATATTCGCAATAGAAATAAAATGAAATAAATGAAGACTGTCATATTGCTGAGGTTCTGACCTGCATTTAAATTGACAAAATTCAGCATTCATCGACGATTCTGACATTCGCAAAAATATCATATCCTCCCAATATGGGTCCTATTACTTGGGCTACAGAAATGGAAATCCATCCGACGCCCCAGAACCCATAATATATCAGTGAGATGTCAAATAGTCACCACCAGAAGACACACTCTCCAAGCACATTTGGTTACTTTTGTTATTCGCTAAATATGTCTCCGTCAAAGGATGGAGAAGAGATGAGTAAGAACCACTTTCTTACCTCCTATAGCCTCATCACGACCACTTAGAGTGTATTATATAGACATAAAGTAGTCCTTCCTGACTCTCTTCTGCAATGCTTTATACCTCATACAAAGGAATGAATTGTTTAGGGGACGACATTTCCCTGTACTGCAGTGGTAGGCTCGCAGCTGTAAAACAACCTGCTACATCATGCCATTTTACGTGAGCTCTTTAAAACGTAGCCCTCTTATCTAGGCTGTCATTTCGCCGCGTTTTTTTTCTTTTTCTTTGGGGGGGGGGGGGGGGATTAATACACGTTATTACTGGTCCCTTGACCAGTAGAAACCAGCGTCAGAAAAGTAGGTCCCCAAGATGCCCCCATACCAGTGATGAGTCTCAGGAACATAGGTTGAAAAGGGGCCAGTTTGTGTCAATGCAATCCAGTAAAGTTTAGTATGGGAGATCCGGGTTCGATTATAGGTATATCCAATGACTTTTCCGTGACCATTACTATTGTTTCTACTTTATCTTATAATCATCGATCAAGATGGGCCTTTAGCCAACATAACACTACACCATGATCCCAAATTATAATGCTAAAGAGCAGCCTGTGGCAGAGAGACAACAAAACAGACGACTTTGTTGATCGCTGAGAGGAGAGTGGTGATGTGATGGGGTCCTGTCAATATTCTCCCCACTGACATCCCTAGTACTTAACCCTTTACGGGCATAATAGTGCTTTAATGCTTCATGCCTTTTGGCATCATGATGCATGAAAACTACCTCAGTATTGTGCTTGATCCAACATCATGCCGACTCACTGTGTTGGTACACGCCCAAAGGACCGGAATTATGCATGAATGCAGCCCTGGCAAATGGACTCACCTAGGCAGCATTGATGCATGGTGTCAACCAGGAGTATAGCACATTAAAGCACTATGCTGACCTTAGAGGGCTAATATCGACACTGGGTGGGGTAGTGATCAGTAACGACAGCCTGAGGTTTTATGCAAATGAGCCCGAGTCACATGGGTCAGCGGATGGCATTGATTGGCTGACGTGTTAGTGTGGTTGAAGGCCAGTAGATGGCAGTGTGTGGTTAGTCCTGTTTCACACAACGAGGAGCATTACTTAAAGTTAGTCTGTAATAGTCTAGCTGGTGCCTCTCTGCCAGGTTGAATGTTGATTCCTTCTGTATGATGTCACTTCCGAGTAATAACTCAAGCTTCATGCCGACCAACCTATCTCGATTCACCCCCAAAGGGTTGGAATAAATGCATGAATGCACCCTGCATGAGTTACTTACCTAAGCTGAGTGTATCCATGATAGCAACAAATGGTGTAACACGCTTTGCGACGTCTAACCCTTTAGGGACGACATGTTGCTCAAAGGTGACATTATTGTCATGATGCACAAATGCAGCCCTGGTGAGTAACTCAACGGTGGTAATTAATTTGGTGCATCATGCTGACCCTTTGAAAGTATCTCAATCCTGTAGAGTCGGCGTGATGCTTGAATGCAGTACTGGTGAAGACTCACTAGAGCTGCATTCATGCAACATGACGACCAAGGACACGATGCATTAAGGCATTATGCCATCGTCAAAGTGTTTGTGGGCTAAGACTAGTTATCACTGTAACAGACTAAATCTGCGCCCACTCTCACCCCTCATGGTCTCCAGAGAGAACTAGCAGTGTGGGGACGGGGAGGGGAGGGTTTGATTGGGGGGAGATATCCGTTATCAGCTACAGGAGGGTGGTAGGTGCTGATAGTGCTATTCACAACATCGACAGGGCCCAATACCATCAGGCCGCCTAATGGTAGCCGTATCTGTGTGTTAACACATAGCCCTGCTAAGTACCACTCACATTAGTACCGAGGAGAAAAAATAACCAGATATTATATCAAGGCCAAATAAAAAGAGTATGTTTCCGGTAACATGGGTCGGATATTTATTTTATTTTATTTCATTTTTTTTACATTAAAGTACTAGCCATCCTCCGTGTAAGCCCAAAAAAATGACCCAAAAAGTGTAAAAAAATATTAATTGTCTTCAAAATTGCACAAAGAAAACGTACAGTCGGCCCTGTTTTGCTAGGGTCGGTCGGATGACCTGAAACAAACTTTTTTTTAATTTGGCCTAAAGAGAAAAGTGATGGACGGAACTGGAAATTCACACCAATGAAGGTAATATCATATTCGACTTGAAAAGCCTGCCTCAATGAGTTGTTTGTAAAAGAATTATAATCTCATGAAAGCCATGATATGAGCTGTGGTGATTAAGATTAGTTCATAATTATTGAGACTAATGGATTTTTCGATTTAGCTTATTTACTCTGATATTATTATGCAGAGATTTATTTGTGGAAAGTTGCATCTTTCCCCTGTTGTTTAATCAAACAACATGTAATGTATTAAAGCTCATCAAAATTGCATACTGCCCCCCCCCCTTATTGTGATTGGGCGAATGTATAAATGTTCTATCGCCATTCTCTCATAGTTTGTGGCACTGAATTGAAATTATGGATGACTATTCTATAGTGGGTACGTGTGGTGGGTAAGAATAGAAATATAATACAATATTGCAGGTGTTTCAAAAGAATCATTCTATTATGTGGTGCATGGACCACTCGTAACTCAATTCTGCACCATACAATAGCTCAATCCGTTTGAAACACTTGCCATTTTTGCTAAGATCCATTCTATTTAGACTACTGGAAGAAAGAATAGATCAACCCATAGATTACACTCCTTGTGAAACACCTGCCATGGCTCTCCTAAAGCACTCTAAAGCATTACACCGCATTAAAGGAAATTCCAGTGTGCTATCGCAATGGTACAGTAGCGTATAGTTTCAGATTAAATTTAGCTGATAAAAATAAACCAACCATCATAATTGATTCAAATTCTACCTCTACCAGAGCAAATTGATTCTATATAAAACCGTAGCCAGTCGGCACTTGAGGAAAAGTATGTCTATATTCCCCTATTACAGATAAAAGAAGAAACATAACCAATAGAACAAGTGACATCCAGAATAGGTAGTCTGCGCCAGGGAAGATAGAGGCCGTTCCAATTGCACTTAGACAGAGTTCATGTTTTCATTTTCCTGGGCTATTTCTGTAACAGATTAGCCCTGCCCAGAGTCATACCACTAATATGTAAGGGTCCCTGTCAATGCACTCCTCAGGTAAAGTAGCCACCCACCTGGGTTCCCACCATTCAAGGATACCTTCTTTTGCACATATTCTCACTTTATGTTAGGGAGCGGTCACTTTTTAACAACAGGGAGGAGATCGGTGGATTTTCACACGAGCAGGTCAGATCTTTTTGGTCCCCCCCCTTCAAGGGGTCCACATTTTTTTGGTCCCCCCATAAATCCACCCCCCCCCCCCCTGTTGTTAAAAAATGACCACTCCCATAGAGAAACTTGACTTTTTGAGGTTTTTGGGGGGAAATGCTGCCATTTCTCTCTACTCTCCTCGTTCCATGAGTTTGATGGAAAACTAATACACACATCATGGGTTTGTTACAATCTAGTCCTTAATGCCACGAGTAGAATCCAGTAGGTGAGTGACCACCTATAGTCCTCTGCCCAATGACTCCCTATCGGGATCGACACACAGTGTCCTTACCAGGGAGGGCCTGGAGGCTGTAAAAACAAGTATTAACCCTATAGCCCTTTAATGATCTATGTCATCTGTCGTCATGATGCATGAGTGCGGCTCTAGTGCATTAATAAAGACAGCATTCATGCATCATGCCAACCTATTGGGAGTGTATCAACCTCATAGCGTATGCATGATTTTTAGATTCAGCCATGGGGAGTTAATTGCTAGGGCTGCATTAATACAGTATGTCGATTATGTCGAAGGGCACACTGCATTAAAGTCCTATGTGACCCTTACAGGCCAAACCGCTACATGACTATATTTCCTGTGTATATATAGCCACATTTAATATAACTTCCCGACACTGAGACAAGGGGGGAAAGTGTTTCTCTTTGACGGACACTCCGACCATCAATTTAACAGTTTTGCTGGTTTTGCTTCATTTTGATGGTCTAAATAGCATCTGTTGATGCACAGGTACTTTGGCATACCCATTATACCTGAGTTGTAGAAGCAACGAAGGGCATACGTGTATGTTCATATTGACTTTAATTAACCCTTTAAGGCCCTTTATTGCCCCCATGCAGTAGGTCATTTTCATTATAATGCACCCTGGCGAATATATAGCTTTCCAGTGCTGCATTCAAGCATGCCTGGATGCAGCACTGAAAAGTATCATGCCGACCCTGCAGGTTTTAATGCAGAAATTAAGGGTCGGTCGACTGTCATGCAGGGTTACATCCATGCATCATGACGATCAATAGCATAATGAATCGAAGTACTATACACCATTTGCACACAAGGGCGGCGCTGCAATCGTTCAGTCTGTACCCGTAGTGTTGTTAGTACAAAGCCCCCACGCCGGGAACAGGCTGCAGCAGCTGACGCAACTTTTGCCACTTTTACAGCGTCTTCCCGAGGCTTCTGCTGCGATCTTTGAATCGAGGGGCACAGTTACTCAATGGATCTGCCATTGCACGACAATATGAGTGAGATATTTGCTGAATATTGAGATATACACTGAAAACCCAATGGGGGTCTAAAGTGGTCACTACTGACCACTTTTGGGTGGTCATGGTGATGGTGTCCTGAGGGAGTACCCCGTGGTCACTAGCGTGGTCATATGTGACTACCCTGGGTGGTCACCTATGAACACTTTTCTGACCTCGACATTTCTTGAGGAGTAGTATATTTTTCTGCATAATGAGGTATACCTTTCAGCTATTTTCATAATCCCCCCCCTCTTCCCACCACCAATCCACATCTGGGAGCGCATTATAGCCCTGGTCAAAGGCCCAATCAGGCATATATGTGTGTATAGCTGTATACCAGCCACTCCTCAGACTTGTAGCTATGGTTTCAGGGACACATGAGGTGTCTATGCTTACACATACATGTTTCTGGTAATTCTGGCATGCTTTTGTTTTAAATCCTTGGCATCAACTCATGTTCCAAATAATCTTTATATCCCCCATTTTATGGAAACCTATGATCCAGATTAGTATAAGTATCAATTAAAAGATCACCTGGGGTAGATGCTGCATATAACACTGTTGTATAGTAGGGCCACCTAGTGGCAAAATCATGTTTTTACAATGACCACCTTGGGTCATCACAATGATCACTCCAGGTGGTCATGTGGGCATGACCACCCAAAGTGGGCAGCATTGACCACCTATATCCAGGCCTGGGTTTTCAGTGTATTAATGTTTTAGCTCGGACTGAATCATTTATGGTTTGAAAAACTGAATGGTTTTACAGAAACGGACATCTATCGGAGCGATAGAGTCCCCTTTTATCGCCCACAACAATTTCGGAGCTCAATTACTTGTGGTAATGGTCACAAAACTATCAAATACAACTCATAATGCCAAGATCTCATTTTAGTCTATCTCAGCATAGTCGGATTAGGGTCAGGGAGCCATAGATAATTTGTTTAGGGCCCACAAACTTTGCTGGCAATGTTAAACAATGGGGATTTGCGTTTTCTAGAGCAGTGGCCTCGTTTTGATTATGACTTCAAATGGTAAAGGTGCGCGATTTTACCATTAAAATAAACAAGATGGCGAGTTTGTGAAAGTAGTCTATGCAGTCCTATGCAGTTTACTAACAACATATGCCAATTAAATCAATAACAAACAATTATCTCCTTACCAGAGCGAAGATCTCGCTGGCTTCATGTAGCGTGCCGACCTTCTTCCAGTTAAACGCGGAGAGAAGGTCAAACTTGGCCGGGTTGAAGGACGACTCGGGTGGGAAGACGCGGTAGAACCTCTTGTATGTGTTCTTGTCTGACAAGGCCGGACTCGCACTTGAGTAGGACAACTGAAATATACAATGGAATATTATGTGTAAGAATAAAGTCAAAATGTGCATAAGAATACTTTAATGTTCCGTATAGAGGATTCATAGTGGGCAGATGAGTAAGAGTGCGTAGATGTAGCCAATAACCACAAACACTGGAACCATGATCCCAATGATTAAAGTAGGGTATGGAGCCCATTACTGACCCAGACCAAAAGATCTACATCCATAAATATATAGTTTTCTACTATCTACAGTAACATCTCCCCCTTTCTCTGCCTTCAGATGAGGGTGGATCATGTGAGATGATTTTCAGTGATACAGTAGTTGACAGTTATGTCTCTCATATCGTCTAGAAGGGCAGGGTTATTGAAGATGTCAACACCAATAATTAGACCTAAATCCAAATAAATCCAGTTTTTTTTTCTCAAGCACAAGACGAAACATGGTGTTGTGTATTGAATAACTACGTGGGTTCAGTGAAAGGGGCCACTATGGCATCTCAACAGAACACATTGTTGTGAATGGTCGATGTTACAATATGAACAGATTGTGTGGGATTTGAAGGCCAGACCTACCACAGACAGGATAGGAGCTTGGTACACACAGGGACAAAGCTCCCTATTGAACATAGCCACCCACACCACTGGCAGAATGGGCAGCCGGACAACGTTGGTGAGCGAGAGGGGGTGGGGGAGTTGAGGGTGATGCATGAAGTGCATGGCAGGGTAGGGCAGGGCAGGGCAGGGCAGGGCAGGGCAGGGCAGGGCAGGGCAGGGCAGGGCAGGGCAGCAGTGGGTAGGGTAGATTAGGGTAAGATAACATTTGGCAGTACCTCCAGATAGGGCAGGGTAAGGCTAGACAGGTTCATTCTTAAGCTACAGAGTAGGGCAGCGTTGTACAGGTTGTACAGGTTGTACAGGGTGTACAGGTTGTACAGGTTCAGGGTAGGGTAGGTAGTGCCAGATAGAGCCTAAATAGTTGCAGTGGACAGGGCAGAGTAGGGTAGTGAAGAAAAAAAAGCAATGTTGTCTAGGAGAGGAGGGCTAGGCAAACGAGTAAGAGGAGATGCAGGATCTACAAGAAAAAGGCAAGACGAAGACGGTGACAAACTGCATGTTTTACATATTTGTCTTTACTCTGTTTTTGCATCCTCCATCTCCCATGTAATGCACCGACCCCCAGCTACAGAGGTAAGGTACTGCGTGGGAGTGCTATAAGATGAAATGGGGAGGAATCTGCATATGAAGGGTGCAGGGGGTAAATGGTCTTGTTATTGGTGGCGCTGCTAGGGGCTTAACCCTTTAAAGGCAGCGTATTGTTTTAATATACTTTATTGGCATGATGCACGCAGTGTTGCATCCATGCATCATACAGACCATGATGCACTGCTGAGGGGTCGGCTTGATGCATATAAACTCGCCAGAGCTGTATGGATGCATCATAATGACAAAGGACACTCTGTGGTCAGGTTGATTTTAAAGGGTTTAAATAGATTATAGATGAGTACAGTCTCGGTCGATGCATTGTGCCTATTTTGGGATGGACTAAGTTTTGCTTATAATTAGCTAGGCATGGTTGCTTTGGGAGCTGTTTAGCTGCAAAGTGAAAAGGAGTAACGAAAACATGTGCAGTAGTCTGTGTATTGCATTTTCGCTTTGCCTCTATTTCTGACGCTGGCTTTGTCTCCAAAACAACAACATTTTTTTCGGATTCTTAATATTCAGACCTTTCTCAATGCCCTTCCATAAGACATGTGCAGTAGCATCAGACACACCCTTTCGGTCCTCTAAATTCATGTAACATAACTTGTCCATAAAGACCGACCATGTCCTTTTAACACAGTCATGTATGTCTACCTCATAGTTGAAAAACACAAGAGCTGGTGTACCCTGCCCTAGGCTAATTGTACAAATTCCAGAACGAAAAAAATAAATTCTCTTTCTTTGAATCTAATTATTAGTAAGAGCCTGACAATGATGGACTCTTGGAGTTTAAAAGAGAGGCCATAGTTCAGCATTATTAGAATATGGGAGAGTCCTGAATTGCCATATTATCCAGCCTCTCTCTCTCTCGTTCTCTCTCTCTCTCTGTCTCTCTCTCTCTGTCTCTCTCTCTCTGTCTCTCTGTCTCTGTCTCTGTCTCTGTCTCTGTCTCTGTCTCTGTCTCTGTCTCTGTCTCTGTCTCTGTCTCTGTCTCTGTCTCTGTCTCTGTCTCTGTCTCTGTCTCTGTCTCTGTCTCTGTCTCTGTCTCTGTCTCTGTCTCTGTCTCTGTCTCTGTCTCTGTCTCTGTCTCTGTCTCTGTCTCTGTCTCTGTCTCTGTCTCTGTCTCTGTCTCTGTCTCTGTCTCTGTCTCTGTCTCTGTCTGTCTGTCTGTCTGTCTGTCTGTCTGTCTGTCTGTCTGTCTGTCTGTCTGTCTGTCTGTCTGTCTGTCTGTCTGTCTGTCTGTCTGTCTGTCTGTCTGTCTGTCTGTCTGTCTGTCTGTCTGTCTGTCTGTCTGTCTGTCTGTCTGTCTGTCTGTCTGTCTGTCTGTCTGTCTGTCTGTCTGTCTGTCTGTCTGTCTGTCTGTCTGTCTGTCTGTCTCTCTCTCTCTCTCTCTCTCTCTCTCTCTCTCTCTCTCTCTAGCTCTCTCTCTCTGTCAATCCCTCCATCCTCTTCCCCCAACACTCCTTACGATCGCCCCTATTGTCTCCCAATCTCCTCCTTCCACTCCCCCCTCCCCAGCCCCTATTTCCTTCCCCACTCCCGCACCCCGCTGTAACCTTCATACATATTCAGGACCCGGTATACAGCTCACTTCCCGTTCCGTTTACACATGCGCACTAAGCTGCCTCGCTCTGGCCCGACCTGCTGACCAATAAGAGCAGTCCATTCAACCACGTGACACCTAATGGTAATCCGGGACTTCCCGTCACAGGCGGCAGTGGTCGCATTTAGATCTCCTTTTAGGCAAATGCCTTCTTTTTCTTTTCATGGACGAATACTTAGTGTAAAGGGGAGTGGGCTGGCACCTCGGGAAGCGTTCTGCATGCAGTGTGGCCCTCTGGGAAGTGTGTTTTCCATAAACTATGAATTTTAACCATTTACTGGCAGCATGTTGTGTTGATATGCATGGAAATTGACATTTAAGCAAATACATTCTCATATGAAACATAACTTACAATGCATGAAAGCTGCCATCTAAGTAGACCCTTTATTGCTTAAAAGGTCACTCTGTCAGTTTAGTAAACTTCAAAGACCAAAGGGATAACTTGCATGGACATTGGCATTTTTACAAATATAATCTCACTTAATGAAACACTTTCTGTAAATTAAAGGGTCACATATCAAGGTGATCCGGAAGTGAAAATCATAGTTGATCCTGAGACTTTTACCGGGAACGTGGGAGGTCTCAAGGTAAATAAAAATGGTGTTAAAAGTCATGGAAACATGCTCATGACATTGGCTTTCTTCTTCATCTTCAGTCCGATGTCATAACTGTCAGATAGCTCCCTAGGGTGTACTATACTGCATGTTGGTTGTTGATCTCTCACGTGGGAGTGTCAAAACGAAAATCTGTCCAATCTTAAACGAGCCAATCTTAAAAACATCTTAAAGTTAAGATTATAACATCTATTTAAGATGATCACCAAAAGTCCATTTGAATATTCTAACACCAGAGGGCAGCACTGTAGACTTAAACATTTGAAGATTGGAAGATTTTCTTGTTGACGCTCTCATATCCAATATCAACGACCTCATACCTCTACCTAATTACTCCTACATGTCAATAAGCCGTGCGTAGTATGAAAGAGGTCGTTCTCCTTAGCCTAGGCGTTTTCTACTCTCTTCCAGCTAAAGTAAACCACTGCAAGGATATTGGCATTTATGCAATCCAGACCTCATGAACTGTTAAACACTTAGCGAGACCTTCCGTGACTGTTTAGTCCGACAAGTGGTATGTACTTGTTTTGGCAATGTTCTATGCACAGTAATTTGCAGATATCAATAAAATATAGATAGATCTACATCATCTAACAGATAGAAATTCCTTTAAAGAGCTAACAATGGGGCATGATGCATTCAATCCCTATGCGGCCGATAGAGGGTTATCACCAATACATGTCAATAGTCTGTGAGTAGTATACGATGGCTTGTTTTCCTCAGGCGCTGACTCCCCTTTAACCTGACATCTCCTTTATCAACACGCGGGTTCAGTCCCGGTGTCGGTGGTGACCGGGCAGTGATGGGAGGCCCCCGGGCGGGCACGGCTAAAGATTAAAACAACATAATCTGCCCGTGATAAATGCAGAGGGGATGGACTTCCGACCTTGTGAGACCGCGGAGGCTGAGGCGGTCGGTCGAATGGGAGGGCGGGAGGAGAAACAGCCAGGAAAAACTCATAGGAAAACATATTAGGTGAACGAGGTAGCGGGATTACAACATAGATTATGGACTTTTGACCTTGTGAGCCCAGTGAGGAGGCTAGGCAGACTGAGGGTTTTGTGTTGGGTAATACTATAGTGATCGCTTGTGGTATAGTAGCAGAGTAATAGAGTAGAGCTATAGAGGGAGGCAAACATACCAAGTGGAAGGAGGAGAATGGCGAGGGTTTCTACATAAGTGGTGAGGTTATGACCTTGTGTTAGTAGAAAGCCTGCTAATATGGTGGTGGAGGGCCTGGGTTGGGGTGATGTGTCTGGCGAAGAGCAGATACAACCAAGAGGGTCCACTGGATGATTTTCTTGGTACCCAGCAAAAGCTCATGACGCCCCATGGTGGATGGAGTGTACTGCTCACATTTATGCTATTCAAAACCTTTTCATGTCACTACATTCTAGTGGCTGGGTTAAGTTTCTGTTCTAGATGTCTAGATTCTATGTTCTCTCATTATCCAAGTTGCATGAGGAGCAAACTATATCAGAACTGGTGATTATTAATGATCATTATTAAAAACTGGTTTAGGTTGGAACTGTGGATTTGTATTATACATCCACCAGTTGGCGCCATACATTTGTGCTAGCTCAGAAATCTTCAGTAATCTTAAAGGAAATCACTTTGAAATGCTTAAAGTATAGCAGCTGATCTGTCTATAGACCTCATAGGGTGTACATTTGTCCATGTTTCATGTATTTTTCATAGAATTATCTGGGTTTAGATGATGCCTACCATATAATATTATATAGACAAATGCCAATGCCCATTGATACCGTCTCTGTTGTATTTCACGAGTGGGGGCTGGGGCAGTATCCCACGAAGCCGCAGGCTGAGTGGGATGCGCCCCAGCCCCCACGAGTGAAATACATCAGGGCGGTATCAATGTAGTTGGCATTTGTGTTTATTTTTTCTTTGAAGCCATTTAACAAATGAAAACCAAATTTTTCTTAGCCCATTGAATACGGCCATGTTGTATTCAATGGGGGCATTGAATACGGCCCTTCAGTGCTAAAGCATAGGACATCTTGTATTTCCAAAAAATAAGAGATGATGTATCACATGTCCGCCTTAATGTGATGCACTCTCCTAATAATGCTTTATTAAAGAGGCTGCCATATCACATGTGTAACAAAGGAGAAAACAATCCAAAGACAGACAAGGGTTTGCGGGGGAGGTGTTCAAAGTGAACTTGGGGTTGTGCCCTTGACCTGGTGACACCAGAGCGGGGTTCTACAATGTAATCTGTTAGCAAGGGCTATGTGCTAGTGCCACCCAGTGGAAGACTAATGGAGAATAAGGAGGGGAAAATACCAGGGTAAGAAATGGGCTAGGGGCTTATAACATTGGAGATGGGCGTTTGACCTTGTGGTACCAAGGAGTGGAGCTGCCAGGAGGTTGGCTGGGTTGCACTCTCCCAGATACTCTCCCAGCACCGTCCAATAAAGGTCTCTGCCCCACTGGCTTGTACTAAATTTAGGAACTCTTCTGTAGGAGAAGGGGAGAGAATGATGCCCTCCTTCTGCTCTCCTATCACACTCTACCATCCGCTTAGACAATTTTTACACTGATGTTTGTTACTCACACAATTTAGTTCTTTGCATATCAATTTATTTAATATCTGAGCTATCATCTTCCCTCCTTTCTGTACACAGTAATACAAAGACTGCAGGGTATTTGGTGGTGATCCGCCATGTTTCGGCAGAGATCAAAAATAGCACCAGTAGTAGTGGATGAAGTATTTGCTGGTAGAGTGGCTGAGTAGGGGGACTGACAGTTGTGGTAGACAGTGTTTGAAGGAGAGAAACACTGCTAAAAAAAGGCCGAAAATGATGGTGGGATAGAGGAGAGGTGGGAGGATGATAATCTTGCAGAATGGCTACTGTTGGCCTCTTGTGTAGAACCCTGACCAGTGTATTGGGGCAAGAATGGATGTCCCCTGACAATTATATGAAAAGCCGATGTCCCATGTTGCTGTCACTTAAGAAGCACCGTGTCCCTCATTGAATTTCAAGAAAACTCATGCTATTCCTCCTGTCACCAGGTCCCATGTCAATTTTGAAAAATGGCAATGTCGCATGGCTCTGTCTTTTGGTTTTTAAACGAAGTCCCATTGACTATCATTTTGTTCCTTGTATCATTATCACAAGGCTTAAAATGTCCACTGTCTACTTACGATATATAGCTATGTTCAGATGTCAGTCCGTGGAAGTGGTGACATTTTTTGGTCCCCCGCAATAGGTGCCGGATTTTTTCGGTCCCTTACCAGATCCAAGACCACGGCTGAAACCTTTGAGCTATAGTAATGCGCTGCCTATCATATCCCCCTATCCGACACAAATTAGTCTACCCTACATTGTGAATAGACAAAAAATATGGAAGGGGGTGGGTGTACAATCTAGTAAAAAAAGCCGCTGTCACCGTGATTTACAGCTTCTCTCACAGGGTGGCGCCACCTGCCAACTAGCCGCCCCACCTGGCGGGCTGGGCACACACTAACACCCACCACCCCCTCTTTGTGTGCGCATCACTACCCTATCCTTTAAGGGCCGCATAGTACTTTAATAACGATTTTTCTTGTCATGATGCCTTAATGCAGCCCTATTGAATCTAGGTGCCAGGGGCGTATTCACTCATCATGCCGACCCTTCAGAACGACATCAACTCAATTAAGTAGGCATGATGCTCTGATGAGTTACTTACCAGTGCTGCATTCACGCTTCGTGACGATAAATAGCATGGTGTCCCAAAAATCACTTTGCGGCCCTTAAAGAGATAACGCTCTCCATCCCCCATCTAAGGAAAAAACTTTGCCATTAAAAGAACCGACTCCTGTATTGGAAGCCAGGCATTTATCTAATCTGTAGAGTGAGGTCCATCCGCAAAAGACGGATTAGACCGGGATACTTGGTATCGAACAGCAAGGGGTCTCTGATCGAATCGCCTTTTGGTTTCCGATTACTCGCGGGGTTATTTATTGCCTGTTTGGTATCTTGGAGCCTGGATGGAGGGTGCTAGTGGTCTTAGAGTGTATTGAAGATAGAGGCAAGTCGGGTGTAAAATGATAGTGGTTCTATGCTGAGGTCAAAGACACTCTTTGTTATAGAGTCAGATAAGATGGCGCTTAAGATATCCATGTTCGATACCTTATTCTTTGACCTTCCGTAATCTGACTTGTGTGTTCTTACTTAATTGGCGTTTGATCAGATATTCACTCTCATTTTCCTCTTTTTATTTTTCACTCTTTCTTATTTTCCTCTTTCTTATACTTCTGCAAAAGTATTAAATCTCCGTACAAACTATCTCCATACAAAAGTCCCCACAGGATAGCCCATACAAATGTTCACTGCACCGTTATTACTAGAGCAATAAGTATGCCTTTTTTGTAACCCACAAGGTAGCAGCTGTGTCCAGTGCATTCAATATATTCCCACTGCACATTTCTCTAACAAGCTCACTTTTTCCAACAAAGCTGTAGATCTGGTTGTTATTACACCTTATATACAGATGAGGCATTTAGGACTCTTGGTAGCCAAAACTATGTACCCATTTCAAAAGGGAAGCATAATATTATATATATTCAGCGGTTCCAGCTCATTATTGATAGAGGTCAATTCTAGCCACCCCAGTTGGGATAGTAACTTTAACTCTATGTCTCCACAGGATGTCATTACCTATTATGTTGGGTATCATACCCTGCAGACGCCTTACATTAGGGTGGCTGGCCTTTCCACAGTGTGTAATGATTAGCCTGCATGTATATTACTGTGAACATAAATATTTTCGCTGGTATAAAAATTGGCATAAGTCACAAAAGGCTGAGTGTGATTGAGGTAAAAGGGATTTAATAATACTTGCCCTTTTCAATAAATCCTTAAATAAATCAAAGAAGTGATTATTGTTCTCACTAACAAAGTCTTCCCCTTCTTATTATAAGTCCAATAAAAACTCTTAATAACTTAAGAAATTGGTTAAATGATTGTAATGGAAAATAAAGATGATCCTGGCCACGTTCTTGACACAACCAACCACACTATAAGGTTAAAAATGTCTTCATGTCCCAAAACAAAATGGAAAAAAACCACCAGCACTATCACATCCCATCTATAGCTCACCAAAACGATGTCGTGAATCGGGACCCACGAGTGTCGTAAAATTGATCCGGGCTACTCAGGGATCTTTACAGGATGTGCAGGATCAGAGGCGGTGTGGTGTCGGCTCCCCCAGCCCATCCTCTGATGTGGGCTCAATACTATGATTCTTGTGTCAGTGCTTCTCCCCGAGTGATGTCCGTCATTTGGACATGGTTTTACGTCTGGATAGGGTAGGGTCAATACACAGGAACAAAGACTGGAAAGTGGGGGAAGGGGAGAGGAGGGAGAAAGGTAAGGGGGTAGGGAGGAGAAGTAGGTCGGAGGGAAGAAGGAAGAGGGGAAGGGGGGAGAGGGGAAGGGAGGGGTGATGGGAAGGGAAGGGAGAGGCGAGTTGTGGCAAGAAACGGGAGGAGTAGAGAGCAAGGAATAGGAAGGAGGGGAGGGGAAAGGCGAGGGGTAAGCAGAGGGGTAAGGAAAGGGAGGGAGTGGAGCGATAGCAAAAGGGGAAGGGAAAGGGAAGGTAGAGAGGAGACGTGAGAGAAGGTAAAGGGACAGGGGTATTGGCAAGAGAGGCAGGAGAAGGAAGGGGTAGAAGAAAAGGGAAAGGAAACAGTGAAAATTAGGGTATGGCAGTGGAGGATGCAGCGGTGGTGGGTAGGGGAGGAGGAGGCAAGGGACAAGGGCAAAGGGGCAAAAACCGAGGAAGAGGAAATAGCAGGGCAGGACTGCCTCAGTCAATGTCTCAATGTTCATGAAAAAGCGGAGAAAATACAATTGACCTCAAATTGATGAAAGCAAAGCATTCAGACGCAAAAAAAGGTAGGCGATAACAAAAAGGGTAGGAAACATGAGGAAAGGGTGGGCGTACTCGTTCGTCGGCCAATTCTCGATTGCTGAAATCTCCCAAACACAATTGGGTCTCAAGTGGAGGGTGAAGCTGCCAAACGGCTATTGTTACCAAATCCCTCTGAGGAAGTGGGGATTCCACAACACTGAAGTGAACAGTAATTGGTGAGGTTGGTCTTTAACTGAACCCTAGGGACACCTGTGTTAACCCTTTAGCCACTTAAGGATGGTATAACACATGGATGCATCATGTCCTCGGTCGTCATGATGCATGAATGCAGTCCTGACGAGTAACTTGCCAGCGATGCATTCAATCACCATGCTGATCCTACGACTGGTTTGAGACACTCTCGACTCCACTCTTGTTCACAGCGTATATATAGACAAACTCCACACCATTGATTTGACTTCATGAAGGCTGAGTGTGATATACCTACGCTTCAACAAATGAATTATGTATGTACACATGTACCTTTTGGTTCATCATAATGTTCCTACTGTCTAAAAAATGGAAAAAAATCAACAAACTTGTTGGCCATTGAATATGGGTACACCCTACTCCATTGGGCATGGAGCTCCTATAGGTTTTACTTAGAGAGGGACTTCTCTCTCATGCAATAAGACACTTTAACATGGCTGTACTAGTCTATAGCACTAAAAGGCCCTTACCTGTATAAGGTTCCAGAGATGGGAGGCCTGTGCGGTGGCCTGGCTGACGGCTGAGCACCCGGCCCCCAGCACCATCAGTTTAACCGGCTTGTGGTAGAGCTGCTCGAACAGCGCGTTGGTACCCTTACCCGCATCACACTGTAGGGAGGAAAGACAGACAAGTTAGGTTATGTTTATTGAATGCAAATATGTTCACAATAGTATCAAAGCAGGTTAAAGGACATGGATGTGATACCATATACATCATCAATCATGCTGTGAAATAGACGCTCAAAGTTCCTTTACTTGCGTCACACATACTGTAGTAGGAAGAGAGAGATGGGTTAAGTTATGTACTCATATGTGGTACATCTGCTCATTATAGCACATTTTTACATGCCTAAAAATGCAAGGTGAAAGGGGAAAAGATGCAAAAGGATTGTTTGCATCTGACTTCGGATTTTAATTTGTCACAATGATACGGTGCTTTAATGCACAATTGTGACCTTGCCAATGGGTCGCCATAATGTATGCGTGCAATCCTGTTGAGAAACCCTATGTGGTTAACTCTTTCCAGCCGGCTAGTGCATTTATGCACTACCTGTTAAAAAACGGCTAGTGCATTAATGCACTATGAGGAGGGTATTTTTGGTATTGAATGCTATCATCCTGAGCACCCACGATAAATATTTTGATCAGATATAACCTGCTATTTTGGTACCATATGAAAGGAAAGTACATACAGATTGCAAATCAGTCATTGGAAAACATGTATCACAAGCACCTATTTTCATATTAACCTTATTATAACCCTATATATTCATACTGCTGGATCTAGGGCCTCAATGTGCCGTATTCTGGGGAGTTTAAGTTATCATAGAGCCGGCAGGAAAGAGTAAATACATTTCCAATGGGTCGGTATGATGCACTGATGAGGTACCAGTGAGTAACTTAATCAAATATTCCGCGAAAAAATACAAGCTCAAGGACAGGTATGAGCTAATTGAAAAATCATGTGAGCCACCACGAAATGAAATCTCAAATCTTGAAAGATTCACATTTCAATCGGCTCGAAAACTGAACACTGCCATAGGCACTTTGGGTTTAAGTTTAGCTAGTATTTCCTTACAATGAAATGGATATTCGGGGAGTGTGTCAAACTGTGTCCATAACAATTCATAGCCTTAGTGTTGGAATTAAAGAGAGATGTGTTGGCTCACATAGATAACAAATAGGAACACAGTCACGGAACAAAAACAAGGGGAATCTTTCTTCCATCTGCATGTTCATAGTTAAATTGGAATAATTGTCCCATATTTAGTCACTGATAAACTGTAGGTGGAAAAATGACATGAAGCTAAAACAAAATGCCCCCAGACTGGCTTGGACTGTGTGCTTAACCATATACTGGTCACATAGTGCTTTTAATGCATTACAAACTTAGACATCATGATTCTTGCCAGGCATACAGTCATGTATAAGTTGACTTTTTGGGAGTATTTCAACAACATGGGGTGTGCATGACACTTGAATGCAAATTTCGCAATAAGTAAAACTAGACAGAGTTGTTTTCATACATCCTGATGATAAAAGACTTGATACATATGATTATAATCACTATGCGGTCCAATTATGGAAGCATGTGCCTAAGATGCAACATTTGTCATCATGAAGCACACTGACTCTTTGGGAGTGTATCGACCACCTAAGGTCGGCATGATGCACTACTGAGTTACTCGTGAGGGTTGCATCCATACACCCTTACGACCAATGACATAGCGATTAAAGCATCATGCTGCAGTTAACGGGCCAAATGGTTATGTGAAGACCATGCAGCAAACTCCTCAGTCAACACAGGTGTGGGCGACCCAGAAAATGAGACTCATCTTGAAGCAAGAGTCATGTAACATGAGAACTATTTTTCATCCCTATACCAGATCAACACCTGATGGACAGCATGCTGCATTAGAGCAATATTTGTGGTAATGACATACTAACGCAGTGCCAGTGAGTAACTTCTGGGCACTGCATCGGCACTGTATCGGAGTTTCATGCTGATCCTTCAGGGGGGTATAAACCCTATGGAGTGAGAAGGTTAAAGCACTGACGGGCTAGGAGGAAGGGTGAACTGTCTTCCAGCACAATGTTGTCCTTACAGGGTTACACTAGTCTAGTTCCCGCTCCTCTCACACAGAGAAGTAAAGGTCTAGACAGTACCAGAACCATTCTGAGTCTGCTGACACAGCTAGGTTATATAGCCGGAGCTAAAAGTAATACCGATAAATAGACCCACGAGCAGGACCTGGGTCATTTAGGCACAAGCTCGTCATGGCGAGAAGCACTGATATAGATATGTTAAAGTCTGTTTCTCTCTCACAACGGCTACACCTTTTGTCATGGGAAGCATACCTCTTTATATCCAAATAAAACACAAGGAATTAAAACTGCAAGATGGCGCAGGTACATGTTAATTATTGACATACCCCCAACAGCATGCCGATGGTTGAATGAACATCTAAAATCCAGCATAAAACCACTTGGTGGAGAACCGGAGTAAAACGATGGTGATCTGGTTCGACATCCGTAATTGACACACTAATTAAACCGACAGCAAAAACTCATAATTGATCACATCTCACCGTTCAGTGCAAAGAAGGTAGTTAGCCGACGCCAAATCAATAAACAGTGTTTTAGGGACGGAAAGCGACTGTTTATAGAGCTATTAAGCATTATGAGAATTGATAAATAGCGCTCGGTTCCATTTTAAGCGTTACTCAATCTTACCGGTGCGAATGTGATTATCTGAGTTAGGCTTTTTATGCCACACTACTAAGGCTTAACCCTTTAAGGTTCAAATAGTGCTTCAATGTACTATGCCCTTTGTAATTATGATGCATAAATGCAACTCTGGAGAGTACCTCATCAGAGCTGAATTCCCGAACGGTCGCTATGATGCATAGATGCAGCCCCACCAAACAGACTCACCGCCGCTGCATTCATACATCATAAAAACAAATGGCATAATGCAGTAAAGCACTATGCGGCCCTTAAAGGGCTAAGGATCATCAATCAAATAAGATGTAGGTGGACTGAAAGCAGGATCCAAGGCTGAAGGCTGAAGGCCAGGTGCCTTTCACACCTTGGTAATGCGACCACTTAGCATGCATGCAGTTTGCACCTTGGTCCACCTGTCCTCCTTTATTTACCATTTAGCGATAACATGTTACCTTAAGGTAACATTTGTCATCATGGTACAACGATGCAGTGCTAGCGTGTATCTCATGGCATTATGCAGACCCCTTGGAGTATATCAGGCCCATAGCGTTCGCTTGATGTATGATGTTACTCGCAAAAGATGCATTCATGCATCGTGAAGACAAGGGGTATGCACTTTTAAGCACTTTGGTTCCTTAGAGGTTGAACCTAGCCAATTGGCATGCATGTACAGTAAGCACTTTCTTGCACTATACTGCCGATAGTGAATATAGATTCTCCACACACCTGGTACAAAGAACATACTGAGCACTCGCGTGAAGGAACCTGAGGGTTTGCATATCATATGTGCCGTATGGAAAATGTCACAAGTTTTTTTTGTGCTGTTTGAAAGGATTTCCATCCTGAAAACGAAATCGATCTAATATTTCAAAAGCAAAAGCTGTAACCAAATGTTTGAAAAATGACTCTTTGGTAATTAACATAAGCAATGATTCTTGGACCTTTGGCATTGGAAAATGCACGGCCTTTTTCAAAGAGCCAGTTCTTAAAAACTAAAACTGCTTATACCACTGGGATTTTTTGTATTCTTATCTTAAAATTCAATCATTTGCTGTTGCTGAGGGACCTTTTCCCTGGCTGTACGCAAATATCCCTACCACTATGTGAGATGTGGAACATGATGATGCATCATCGTTTCCGCTGTGTTGGTAATTAAGGAGTGGGATGTCAGAACCAATCCTATCATTTAGCACAGTCTCAATAAGTTTGATAACATAATCCCTGCAATAAATTACAGAATAATATAAATATTTGTCAAAAGTAAAACTGATTGAAAAGCGGAAAATTGGTAGGGAAAAAAATCAATAGTAAATATAGAAATCTATAGCTAGCCATTCAGAGTGAGGTCGTTTTTGGTCAAAACAGATAGCTCATCCAAACGCTTTTCACAACCTCTCCCTCATCTATTGCCTTTCAGGCCAAAAGGGTCTTGGGCGAAATAATGATGGATCACCTTGAACAGCAAACTGTAAACTTCAAGTACAAGAATCACTCTAAAATGTTTGGGTGTGAGCGGCCATATTAGTTCTGTAATATCCCGCGATATTTAGGCAAGTACCAACTCTCATATGTTTAACAAGCAACTCGCTGCATTCTGAGAGCAGAACCAATGTTACACGGGGCTTGCTTTTGCCAGCAGACACATTACATAGTTCTATAGTGATGGGCAGCTTGGCATGATACTTGACGCCCATGTTAACCAAAACGAGGGACTTGGCAGGTGATCAGACTCATCACTGCACAGTGGTTGTTTTGTTTGGATGGTACAGTATTATGTGTAAATATAATGTTATTTTGAAACTATTCTATAGATTATTATAAAATTACTTTGGTAGAACCCTGATCACCCCCTCGGTGTCTTGATAGGGCCTGGGATCACCGCCAACGTACGGCCTCAAGTGGGCTAAGTAGGTACAGTGATTTCTCACAGCCCGGTTCCTTGGAGGAAGACATGCAACCCAACAAGCAAAAAAACCCACCCGCGGGGGATTTTTAGTACTGGCTTTGGCCACCAGGGGGCACCAGAAGGGCTAGAGAGTGCATAATTCAAGTAAAAATTCTCTAGGCTAATTTTTTGTGTATAATTCAATAGACTTATTGTAATTGTTCTATCTTTACTGCAAACATTCCTTATTTGGAATGCAAAAAGAACGTTTTCTATGGAAAATTAGCATATAAGACATTTTTTGGTTGCCATGGAAACCATTCCATTACACAAAATGGGAGATGATTGTCCCGGTTTCTTAAGTATCACATCAGTTACTCAAAACTGAAAACAGACTGTAAAAATTCCTTCTAGAACCTAATTTAGACTAAAAAATACCATTTTATTTGGTTATTTATCAATAAAACTGATTTTTTTTAAATTATCCCCATGTATTATGGGATGTGATGCTTTTAGAGCTTATCTACCATTTTCAGTTATTGATATGTACCAATCTTTGAAAATCAATTCCCACAAAACTACCAGGAATTTTTAACTCATGATATCTCATTTTAAAGGGTATGACACCAACTTTAAATACTAATTCCTCCCCGGATGGGTCTTTTCCCCAGCCTGGTCACAACTGTCATGGTGATGTGAACCCTATCGGCATCCTGGAAGTCGTACTTAACCCTCTAACAACATAATATTGCTTTGATCCGCTGTCTCCATTGTCATCATGATGCAGCCCAGAGGAGTTACTCGGTCATGCTGTATTCAAGTATCATGCCAAGTGCAGGGGGTTCATACTCTGCTGAAGGATTGTCATGATGCACTCATACGATGCCCGGGAGTAACCCACTAGCACTGCATTGCTGCATCATGCCAAAACATTTTGCTTAAAGGCATCATGCTTTCCTCAAAGGGTTGATATAACATCCAAAATTCATGGGCCTGCTTCTGGTTTTATATTCACCCCTTTCCCACCCCCTCTGCCCGGCCGCCCGAGAAACCTACCCTAAAGGCTTATACACAAATTCAGCCTATCGACCCAAGGCTCCATTATCCTGACAATGGCCGTACACCGACCAACCACCATCCATCTTACATCCAGCCACCGACTCTGATTGCAAGCTCAATGCTCATTGGCGGATGGCCCAGACACGTGATCGCTTTTCTCACAGTTCATTGGCTGGCTGGCTGATCGGGGTTCGCTTCCGGTCAATGATGTTTGAAAGTAAGATGACGACGTGAGGGGCACACCGTTACCGCCATTACAACGGGAGCATCTGGGTACTTGGTTAGGGTGAGAATGTTGGGAAGGGGAGGGCAGGAGACTAATTCCCCAAGTCAGTGAGGGTCATGATGGTGTTAAGATGATGATAGAGAGATTTTGGTACGGAATGTTATTTGAAAGCTTACCAACAACCACCACTATTTGTATGGTGCTTTGCCCTGTAGTATTCATCGTAGTAAATCCTGTACGGAAGCAACCTTTAACATCATAAATCTCATACGAGATATGATACCCATAGTGTTCTAGTGCACTTTACCCTTTATGGACATCATCCATGCCTGCAGCCTAGGAACTAGGACCTAGGAACTCACTAAGGCTGCGTTCTGCATCATCAACACATGAACATTTTAGTCTTTGTTGAAGCATACAAATTTTCCTTTTACAAAGGCGATAAATGAACATGAAACCTTAGGCATCCTGATTTGAACATGTTTTGGAAAGTTTTTGTCTTGCCCAAAAAAGGGGTTTAGAATTCGTTTTCCTGATATAAACAGTTTGATCCGAAATGACCATGGTAAGATATGGGCCCTTCTACATCCCAATGGCATAGCCTGAGACTTGAAAGCGGTACCAGCGATGTGGGTGAGGGGTTGAATGCTGAGAGGGAGAGGGACCCCCGACCACTTTCACCAGCTGACTGCCTGGAATGGGCGTGGTTAAAAGGGTATGGGTGGAATGTAAAACAGATTGGACGATGTCTCACTAGGTTAAACAGGGGGGGGGGGCACTATATAAAATTCAATGTGCAGTATACACATCAAAATGAGTTACACTTAAAACATAAATATGATATCGAAATGTCTTCTTGTAAAGAATCGTTAGTTGAACATTGAAATTTTAACCGAATATAAACCTGATTAGGGAAACACCTAGAAACCAAGAAATCGCATACGAAGTGTGGAAATATATATTTATGACACATACATCATGCAATTTACTGGGTTTGATCGGAGGTGTTCAAAAGTTTATTATTATTTGCTTCAATCGGCCAGTGTATATCCTGTACATTGATGCATGGTGTTCTAATTATATAAAAAATATTGTAAAGCAACTTGTGACTGCTATCTTTCAACACTACATCAAACCGATAACAATGCAAATGTCAAAGTTGAAGCATGTGTCAAGTGTTCAACAGGTATGTGACAAGCATGTAAAAACTAGGTGACAATGTATTTGACAAGCATGTGACAAGCATGTGACAAGTGTGTGGCAAGTATGTGACAAGCATGTGTCAAGTGTGACAAAACGTATATACCACCAAGATAATTGAGACTTTAAAACTTTGGGAAAATGATAGAAACACACATTCTCCTGGTCCTTTTGACAGTGTGCACTCAGGTGAAGCAAACTCCCAGATGACTTCCAGCTCAGTGGCTAAACAACTGCTAAAATGCATTGGTTAAAGGTCAAATCAGGCCCACTATATCCACTTATTTCCCAAATGGAAACTGTGAAGACGGTTGATTGGGTACCTTTTCTTTAACCCTTTAAGCATGACATAGTGCATTCACATGCTATTTGTCTTAAAAGATGGATGATTACACCCTGGTGAGTAACTCTAGAGCTGTATGCATGGCTCGTGACGCCATACAGATGAGAAGTTACATTTTACTTTAAATGAGAATGGATTTGATTTCACATCTACCATTATGCTTTTGTAACAGGGCACTTATTGTGAAAATATAAGAAAAAGAAGATAATGAGCAGAAAAGCAATGCATGTGTCTGGTCGGGTCGACTGTGGTTCAAGTTTTCAAGTTCAAGTTTTTTTTTAATCAATTCGTCAATAATAGTACACTCTAAGAGCAGTGTGTTACGATTACACACTTATCAACACGCTTTTCTGCAGCCACTTTTAACACACATTTTGGTGTAACACACTACAAACTACACGCTCATTGCCAAAAGTGTGTTGGTTTCAAAGGTGTGTTACAAATATGTGTGTGCAACTCCTTATGCATGTTCCCGCAACACACTGTTCTTAGAGTGTATTATACAAAATTCCCATTGTTTTATAATCATATTGTCCATGATGTCCAGATCCAAATCTCTGTACAATAATATGCATTTATTGTTTTAATTTGTAATAATTATGATTTATATGGATTATTTGAAAATAGATTGATATGTGATCGCATTACAGTCTATTCTGAATTCCTATACATGTCCCTACCATCCCATGTTTGAGATGTCATTTCTCAGCAACTATTTCAAATATGTTGATGCTTGAATCATCAAATTGTAGCTGAAGACATGAACTTAAATGAAGGTGTTTTCCCCTAATGTCACGTTTTCCCACGTTTTGTCACATAATATTATATCTTGTATCTTTTTTAGATTGCAACGCAAACATACTCATTGAAACACTGTGACGATTGAATAATAAAAAAAAAGGGCTGCAGTCTTCATACTTTTGGCCTCACAGTGAAAAGTAAAGGAGTCAATTGTGTCTCACGCGTAACTCTGGTAAAGTATAGAGTCAAACAGCTAATGACTCTGATTATCTGAAGGGTCAACTTGACTTTACTCGCTCCCATCAGTTGACTCTGTAATATCAGTGTCAACCCAAGTTGATTCTTCATATAAATAGAGATATGCTGATACAGATGTTTGTATTCATATAAGAGCGCTCTCACATGAATGCAAACACCTGAATCAGCATGTCCCTGTCAGACATAAACACTGTGGGTGTCACAAATTGACAGCAGGGAGTGTCGGACTGAGAACATTCATGGTGTGTCAAAGTCTACAAACTGACTGAATAATTTATTGAGGTCTTACAACTCCTACCATAATGGCTCTGTTCAGCACCGGTCCCCTTATATTAGATAGGGCACCCAGGAATTGCATGCATTAAAGACCCTGTGTCTTTATAGTGCTAAACAACCCAAATGGATTCATTGATTTCCAAGCCATAAAACATGTTACAATAACACATGGCATATCGGAAGATACCAATGAGTGGGACTTTATACATCATTAGGTTTGTAGTTTTACAGACTATAAATAATAGCATTCTAATTGGTAAAATTAAAATGCAGTGCCAACCAGTGAATTTGAACCACATTTCCAGGACAGTCATATAAATATGTTTTAATGGGCTCTACCGACTGCATAGAGTTGGTAAATATTATGTTTTACATTGTGTGACAATAATAACTTATGTATAATAGGGATCCAGGCAATTTATATACCCTAAAGCTGTCTGGGTTCAACAGGTCTACCCCATCATTAATTAGGCTTACACATAAGAATAGTTTGGTTTAGGGTAGAAATATGTGGGCTATTTAGAGCTATAATTTGGTCCCTGAAGGGGTTAATTACCCTAGAAGTTCTACTTTCAGTAGAGTATCAATGAACCACCACACATTATATCTAAATAATTGACCCAACAGAAAGACAATACAATATACAATATAAAAAACAGAATATTATTCTATTAATTGATATATCTAAAAGTTAATGCTCTCTGCGGAGCGGTTCAAAGTTTGAGAAGTCCCGGCAGTCCCTCGATTAACATTTGGAGCTGATAGAGAACTGCCACTCTGGGTCTTTATAGAAGAGGTTGGGGTTTAAACGAACCCATACGGTATATTAAATACTGTGGTTGGTAAAGAGCTGTCACTGTCAGACCGAGACTATAGGACTCACTAGCTGCCTCTATGTCTGGGTGACAAGGCTAAGTGTCAGTGTCAATACAACAAGCTGACAATGTATACAGACAGCTGTCAAGGTGCAGGACCAATATCCTTTGCCTCAGATAGGGGCTTATAAAGGTATATTTGGATTTTATCATAGTTTAGGCCATTTTGGGCTTTATTAGTGTCTATTCAATGGTAGATATATGTCGAGACTGCGGTCCGCGAGCTAGAGCCGCAGTTTATGGGTCAAATTTGATGTACTTTTGACCCCTAAGCAAAATAAAGAAAAACAAAAAAATGAATATAAAATCCAACTTACTGACTCTAGATTTAGGCCATGTAACATGAAACACACTTTCTTCCTCTTTTTTCTTTTGGCCTAGACACTCCAGCCCAGTAGACGCTGTCTGTCAACTTACGGATACAAGGTCTGGGCCTCTAGTATGCCCTACATATTTAGGCATGTAGCTATTGCTGATATAAATATATTACACCACATGTGGCTGAGAGAACAAAAGCAATGGCCTGACAGTACTTTACATACGTGGCTGTATGTGAATGCGGTCCATTGAGCACACTCTCCTACTGTGAGTATAAATCAAAATTAAATATGATACGCGTGACTAGTTGCAGTGGACAATGGAAAGATGGCACATTGTACAATTACCCTCTCTTGGCTTATAACACTTATACAGCAAATTACTTGTATCATTTCTACCGCATAATGTGCACTTTTATATTCAAATTTCAAATCAAAAGAGGTATATCTAAAATGTATTCATGAATATTTGTTATGGGATTGATTAATTATTCAACATAGAAAAAGCATACCATTTTATTCTTTTGCATCCTCCAACCTCCTCCAACCTAGCGTTGCCGTCTCCTGAGAATGTTGGATTACGTAGGTGAGTGTTGATACCCTTCGAAAAGGGCCGGCATCATACTGTCAAGCAGCCCTGGCCATGCAACTGGTTTTGCATTTGAGCATGACAACAATAAATCAACATAAAACCTGGATACAAGAATACTGACCTTAAATGGTTAACACCAGTGATAGAAACAAAGCTTTTCTTCCCATGACTTTGACCTGCCTCCTCTGTCTTAACCCTTTAAGGACTACATGCTGTGTTAACATAACATTTATCAGCAGGATGAACCGGTCCTGTAGCATTGAGTAATCAAATGGCACTGGCGCAGCAAACTGATTTAGGAGCGTATGGGATGGGGATTATGCATTAGTGTACTCGCCAGCGCTGCATTCATGCATCATGACGACCAGGTGCAGAGCTATTAGCTCGCCAGTGCTGCATTGGTGCATCATGCTGAGCATACGGGGTTGATACACTCCATAAGGGCAGGCATGATGCACCAATGCAGCACAGGTCTGTGAGCTATTTGCCGAGGCTGCATTGGTGCATCATGAAGACAAATATTGTCTTTTATAGACCTGCTGTCCTTACAGGGTTAACCTGTAGGGAATTAGTGACAAAGTAGTGTGACCAAAGAGTAAAGGTCAGCCCAGCGCTGCCAATGGACAAGTGCAGACTTCTTTAACATTTTTTAAAAACCCGTCTCCTTTGCCAATCTCAATGATTGGTTTAATCAAGGCTCACCTGACCCTGTAAGAACCTACGTATTAATAGATGGGAGCCTTTATATCTATGAGAATATCTAACAATTATCATTAAATCTTGTTCTTGAATTGGACTCATCTTTGTTTATGCCAACAGTATTATGTATTATCTTCTGCTATAAGTATTTCCATCTATTAATTTCTCAATACATGTGAATGACTTCTATCGTGTTGCTAAATTTGCATTTAGGACACGCCGTTTATTGTATATTATTAAAGGAGCAATATCACCACTTGCCCAGCTACCACATAGTAGACTAGAACAGTACTATAATTTTGGATGGGACACGCTTGGTGATTATGTAGGTTTCTTCTATGTTAAAACAAAGCTTTCTTTAATTGCCTTCTTATGGAAGACTATGCAGGGAGGGAGATGTTTAGAAATTGGAGAAAGGAGGTGGACTTGTGGGAGCAACACAGCCTTGGACCCCTTGAGAGGAGGAGGGGGGGGGGTAAAAGCTTTGGACCCGGTAGTAGCCAAAAATGAGCACTGGTACCGTAGGTTACGATCTTCATAACCAGGCCTATAGTAATGACTTCAATGATAAAGAGCATATACGGCTCTTACATCACATTGTACATTTGCTTTTCCCTCTCTGTAGTATACTGCAACAAGATCGACCAACACATGGCCTCACACTAGCTTCCTCACGTCCCTCATTCTATCATCCCATCATAGTTTATGTATCATGGTGTAATCACTGTGGATCTAGACACTATTCTAGACAAACATATTCATTCTGAAACTTTACTTCCTATTTCCCTGGTGTATCTCCAGTGTATGTGGCTCGGCGTACAGACTTCATAGGCTAGTCCCGCGGCTAGGGAGGTATATATATATGGGGGGTGGGGTAGATTATGCCTAAAAGAGTCTCCTAGTGCTTTAATGTCCTACAACCTTTGTCATCATCATGCATAAATGCAGCCCAAGTGAGTCATCCTACAAGAGCTGCATTCATGCTTCATGTTAACCTTTAAAGTGTGCATCAACCCAATATAAGGGTCCGCATGATGCCTGAATGCAGCGCTGGCAAGTTACTCACCAGGGCATCATGCATCATGACATAAGTTCATCTAGCACATTTAAAGTGGTGTGTTTTCATTAAAGGGTTATGCGTGTAGAGCTACTACTTATGGCTGTCGGCTCTAGCTATAGCTCGTTTAGCGCTCTGAGGCCGCTGCTCGTTAGCAGCCTATTGTTCTAATGTGCCTCTTATATCCCAGGGGAGGCCAACTGCCTCAGCCAATGAACACACTGGTAACCCTCTAAGGGGAGCACGATGATTAAAACTTTGTATTTTTGCCATCATAATATATCAAAGCATTGCCAGCAAGGAACCTACCAGTGGTGTGTAATTGTATCATGCCAACCATTAAAGACTGTATCAGCCAGCTCAGCATGATGCATAAATGCAGCACTGGCAAATTTATTTGTCAAGGATATAATTATTATCGCATCCATCAAGATCTGATTGTAAAGCAAGAGAAAAGCCATGATTTCCCTAAATATCCAACTTACACCCCATTAGCTCTTGATTACCTGAAAACTGATTGTTTAAACCCTTCATATTCAAAATGAGTATACTGTGCGGGTGGTTCTGAAGGAATCCGCCATTTTGTTTCTAAAATCTGCTGCCATCCTCCGCTGGTACCCGCCATACACGGCATGTATACAGCAGGCCTAATAGCCTGTTGTCGGGTATCAGCGCAGACCGGTCACATGGTGGTCACATGACACACTGAATGATGAGTCACGTGATGTGTTATTAGCCAATAGGATGGTGTCTAGATGAGGGACATGACAGAGTATTAGCTAAGGGTATATGTTATAAGGCTATTTATCAGTCCCAGGATTACCACTGGCATCGCACACCAACCCTAACATGCAGGTCTTCTGCGGGACCAGTTACCCATACTTTACCTATGCAATATAACAAAAGGCTATTTTAAGATGAAGTAACTTTGGTGAGTGTTCATTTATTAATTACAGGGGTGGGGGTCATGAACATATTTCGCGACCCCCCCCCCTTGAATTATAGTTACGCGGGGGCTTTTTTGCTAAAAAGGGGTTTGAATTTTTACGCCCCCCCCCCCTCAAGAGCGGTCGGAAATTTGTACGCCCCCCCAAACCCACCACCCCCCCCCCTGTAACTAAAAAATGAATACTCCCTTATCTCAGCAATGATGCAACACACAGAGATATGGTTGTAGAGACACACAGACACACACAGAAAAGAGCAAATTGTATTCTCCGCTTTCTGGACACAGAGAGATTGAGAGGGCCCTGGAGAAGGAAGGAAATGGATGATACCCTACCCTCTCTATGTTGTTTATCTTGTTTCCACTTGTTAATTAACTATGTCTAACTAGAAAACATAATGAAGGACCACAAAGGGATACCCTGAAGGAAGAACTCCAGCTGAACAGTTAATTATACTGTAGGGGATGTACGTATGTGGTGAACAGAAACACGTTTATTACTTTGAAGTGTTACTAGCTGCTAAGAATTGGTTGCGTGGGCGGATCGGTCAGTTTATGTCATTGGCTGTAATTCGCCATCTCCATCCCAGAATTACAGCATATATGTGGATCAACAAGGGAAAAGGGCCCTCTGTGCGGGATTTTTGGTACCAACTTTGGCCACCAGGGGGCTCCATGTAGCCAAAAAGGACCAAAATATGACAAAAACTCAGCTATACTACTTTTTTATGTAGAACATGATAGGCCACGTTAGAAGGTTCCACCTTAAGTAAAAACATTCCATATTTAGAATATAAAAGAACGTTTTGGGGCCTAAATTGGTGTTTTTGTACATCTTGGTTGCCATGGAAACATGATTTTCATTCTAAATCGAGAAATTCAAAAGAATTATTGATAGAAGGCCCCACAACGATTTTTATGCTGAAATCAGAATGTAAATAACATTTGTGACATGTACTGGAAAAAGATCAAAAGCTGTGACCAAATGTTTGAAAAAGTTTGGATATTAGGTAATTAGCATAATTATGCCAATTAGATAGGAATATCTCCAAAACAAAGTAAGTTAGAGCTTATTGGCATATAGGATTGGACAGTGACCAGACATATTCCTCTGGCCAGTACTCAAAAACTAGAAGTGGTACCTGCTAATAAAAGATATCACTGGAAAGCTGATGACATCAATTTTATTATTGAGTTTTTACCTCACAGGACCCTTTTCCCTCGACTGTCCACATATGCTTTAATTCTAACTATAAATAGTGCTTTTTGGAAAGACACCCTGACGTCAATTATCATACTTTGGTAACAGAGTGTATACTAAGTAGGTCGTGATGATTTGAAAAATAGTGAATTCTGAAAAAATTATTTGAGGATCATTTTTCACTCTCCAAAATCTTCATCTTAATCAGATTTTTGTCTCTATTTTCACAATGGCGCTTAATTATGTCGGTTTACATCCAAACTTTTCATCTACAGTGTATTACATTTAGTGATTTCTGTTTATCTGACTACGGACCTTCTATATCATTTGAAAAATAGTAAAGGACATTGTGAACAAGGAACCAGTGTGGTTGGGTTAATATCACTTCTTCACAATGAAAAATATTCATTAAGGCTCCGCCCCTTTACAGAAATCATCAATATTGCAACAAACTGTTTTAGGCATGGTTTCCTTCTGAAATGTTTTTAAGAACAAAAACAAAAAGTAACCAGCTATTTGCCTTCTTAACTGTGACACCTTTTTCAGGAAAACGTCTTATTTCTTCTCCTGATTAACAAAAAAGACCAACAATCAGTCATGATTGTTTTTAGATCCATCCGCTTTCCCCAAGTCTTTCTGGTCAGCGGCATATTGACATTTCCCTTTAGGAAACGATTCGGGCGAAAAAGTAATTAAAAATCTCACCTAATTAATTAAGGTTGTAACAAGGTTGGCATTGGAGAGGAAACCCACAGTTGCATTTGATTAGGGACAAATCAGAGATATTGGGTAAAAAGGTGTTTACGGTGCTCGTGGCAGGTGTGGATGGCGTGTCGCGTATAAGATTTCCACTTCAACGGTTCGAGTAAAGGTGTTCCTTGGAAATCATAACACACAACTCAGGTTCAAGAGTTTTCTCAGAGCAGCTCCACTGTGTACTAGTAAGTGTAGATACACAATAGAATCTTCTGTAGTGCTGTGTGCTTAAGACTCTTAAGGATGAATCGAAATTTTGTATATAATCCATTCCCCACTGTTCTAGAAAGTCACTGGCTAACTGGTTTCATATGAATTCAGAATAGTCATGTGATACTCTGGCCACATGATACCAGATGCTAGATGGCTCGGTCTTAAAACTTCCTTCCTCATAGCCAATATCTAGCTCAATAAATGATATGTATGGAATTTCTTATGAGTGGCTACAAGAAATTTAGATTTTAGTATTCTCCTGACACTGTGTATTTAGATATGTCTGACCATAAAACCATGAGATGAAGTAGATGGACTGTACCAGGGAGTAATATGAAAAGAAATAATAGTATTAAATCATGCTCAAACCGAAATAACATCTCCGCAGAGTACATATAAAACGGGAATTGCAGAAATGATAGGATATGGAGGGTCATGGTATTCTCCCATCTACCTTTCAGAGCCTCACATAAATCTTCTTTTGGCTAAACCAACCCCAATGTGTATAGATATTTAGGTGCGGACCATATGAGTAATCCCTTATGTCTACTAGTAAATCAGTAAGGCTAAGACAAATTCATCTGGTCATTTATGAATATTTTATAGCGTCAGCCATTCCTTGTCAGAGGGGTTGATAAGAAGGCCTCTCTGAATGGGTTCAAATCTGTAGGAGAGGCGTCACTCTTAAAGCAGATGTTTAGTCTAGACTAAAATCCTACTTCAAATCCACTGGTGGATAAAGATGGCCATATCCATACAGAGAGATAATCGACCTCAATCTGGCGCCATCTCTGACTACCGAATTACCATTTTTATTCTGGTTTTAACATGGTCCCAGCCCGTGTGTACACTGCAAAAAAGGTGCTTAGGTTTTAAACATGTTTAGGTCTAAACATGTTTAAAGTCTAAACATTTTACTAGGTTTGTGTCTTTGAATCCTTTTGTTTAGGAATGAAACACTTTTATTCTTAATGCCTAAACAGTTATATTGAATCTGTTTAGATGTTTAGAATTTAAACAGTATGAAAAGTTGGTGTTTAGGATGTAAACAATGTCATGTAGTGTTTAGATCATAGTATATCAAACACATACCAGATGGCAGCTCTGTGGTTGGCTGTAGTTTCTTCAACCACTTTAATGATATTGTGGATCTAAAGGTGCTTAAATCTGAGTTAATTAATTTAAATTGCATGGGATACAAAAGGATAATAATACACATTGCAGGGTTCAAGGTTTGAATGCTATATCACTATGATCACGATGCAATAAAGATACATCAGCTACATAGACACCTCTTTTAAGAACTTTAAGAATGGATAAGGCAGTATCTTCCCTGGAGGTCTGTTGTATTGACTCAAGGTTGTGTCTATGTTAAAATAGAGGCCTATGTGAAATAATGATGCAAATATTGCCCTAAGGGGGGGGGCTGCTAGAAGTCTCTTCAAGACATTATATGGAAATAAAATTATTTATTTATTTATCTAAACATAATAATAATCAGTCTATAGGCACACCACTTTTAGCCTTAAAAACTTGACAGATAAACATAATAATATGCTAAATTCTTGAATTCTAAACACTTCATTGTCTTAAACACATTGCTTTAAATACATAAATGTCTAAGCACTGAGCTAAACATATTATTTGTCTACACATGTTTAGGATCATATTGTGTGGACAAAAACGGGGCAGGAATGTGTTTAGGATTGTGTTTAGGATCTAAACACCTTTTTTGCAGTGTATATTTGGTGGATTGGGGCTACATCCTCAGCATCAACTCAATATTTACGACAACAATGACAATCTGTTCAATCTTCCCATTAACTATTTCAGTACCTGGTCTGTCCATTGAAAGAAAGGACTTATGGGAGAGCATCTTCTACGGGTGATAGTCCTATCCAAAGTTGACTGTGGCAAGTGAACTCTAGAAAATTCCCTTTCAGCCACTGAAGCAGCATCAGATTAGCATCCGGCCATCACATCTTGGCGCTGTTGTTTACTCTGTAATGATGGCATATCGTTCCATTCCTTTGTTTTCATGATGTATAAATGCAACTCTGACGAGCAACCTCGGCCAGTGTTGCATTTATGCACCATGACAACTCTAAGTACATGCAGGGCTAATACACTCATGCAGGGTCTGCATGATGCAGTAATACATAGTGCCATTGAGTTACTCACTGATGCTTCATTGGTACATCATGACAACAAATGTTGCCATGGGGCATTATCCTGTCCTTAAAGGGTTAAGATTATGCAGGTTTTGCAGCATTTGGACCATGCTATAGATTATAGTATTGATGCTGTGTAGAGACCTTACTCTATGTTTATATTCTGGGGTCTATAGTACCGTCTAGGATGTGTATGATTTACTGCATTCCATGGACCTCTCAGTGTTAGGCTAGGGATAGGGCAGGAAGATGAAGGTGTGTTTCAGGTTAAAGGGTCCGAAAATCTAGGGTAGATAGGCTGGATTTTACTTTTAACGTTTTTTTCCTTTACACAAGTCTCAGATATTGACCAATAAACTGCGGCAACCTTGTAAGGACTGCTGCCTCGACTTTTTGACTATCGAATCAGCTTTAAAGTAACCCTAAAATAGCCCAAAAATTATGATAAAAATCGAAATTGTATATAAATTCCAGGGTCAGCCCCGACTTGCTAGGTAGAGTAATAAACCTGAAAACCACTTTTTTGCTTTGGCCTAGTGTATAAATCAATCTTATAGGCGAGGTTAGGGTGGAACCCATGAATCTATGGTTTTTTAATGGAAAGGGGGATACGCTTCATAAATACAGAGATGTGTCTTTATGGGTCAAGCCTACATATTGGTTGGATAGCTGATGTTCAGACTAGACCTTTTTGACCTATGCTTCAATATTTGCTTATTTTACTTGATGAGAAAACATCAGGACTATTTTAATATTTCTATATCCCATGGTGATTCGGGATTTATTTGGGATGTATTGCCCCAAAGATCTGTCTGTATGAAGGTACCTTCATACTCTAGTGCTAGTATGTTCCCCATGTATTAAAGCACCTAACTGAAATTAAATCTTGGTATAAGGTTAATTAGGGGCCAAAGTATCCAAAGGGGAATTAAGCCTCTTCTACATTATAATTTATATTATATTGAAAAGAGATAATATTATTGCTGTGATATAGTAAATGAAAATAATACTTAAACCCTGCCGCCCAGGAGTGCACAAATAATTTAAGGGAGAGGTAAAGAAAGTAATGACTGCCATGCGTTCTACTGTAAACCTTTTGGTATCGACAGCATGTATATATATTTTGCCATCTTATTGATTCTTATAAAGTGCAAACTTTAGTTTCGGCAGACTCAAAGTTACACTGGGTGCAAGAGTAACGACTCAGTTTACGTTAGGTGTTTTGGATGGGAATCAATGGTTCATACGGTGCAGTTGTAGATTCTCCTAATTCAATTTAACAGCTTATCACTGCAACATTACTTTGTTGATGCACCAATGCAGCGTCTGTGAGTTATTCATCAGTACATCTAGGTGACCCTTATTTGAAGTGTCGATTAGATCCTTGCGAACACTTGTGAGTTACTCGCCTTGTTTAGGTCCGGGTATTTCACTTGTTCACCATGGTAACGTGTGAATTTTTTTTTAATGACTAAAACTCGAAGACCGTTGTCTATTACTGCTTATTGACCTTTATATTCTCATCTAATGAATAACTTATATTAAACCTTCTTTTGTATACAGCAGTGCACTGTAAATAGTAAGTGTAGGTATACAGCATAATCTACTGTAGTTCTACAGCACCCACTGCAACTTTACAGCAGATTCTACTGTTCACCTACAATGGACTCTACACTTACAGCAGATTCTACTATGCAACTACAAAAAAGGCAGCCAACTATTTACAGTGTATACAGTCAGGCTCTCTTGTGGGCCATGCATTCTCATGGACTAAGTCTAGTAATGCTGGCCTCCACTTTCAAAGTCTGGCAATGCTGGACAACGCAGGCCGACCCACGCTGTTCGTTCTCCCTTTGTATAATGTAAAGTGAAAAGACTAGAAACACTCAACTTTAGGTGGGATCCATCTTGTGCAGTACTTCCCATCTCCCACTCTGTAGCTAAAGCTGAGTAAACAGCCACAGTAAAGTGGCTGCTCTAATTAAGTCCCAGTCTGTCAGTTTGATCGATAATGAGAACAACGGAAACGCTCTCCGAGAAAGTTGATTAATGTTACGAATCACCCGAAGACTGTACTACTGTAATATCTTAAGGCTAGTAGACCTCATAGTACATTTCACCCTTCGTTGGACATCATGATGCTTTCATGTAACTTGCCAGGGCTGCATTCATTCATGCATCATGCCGACCCATTGGCGTTGATACAACCACGAACAGTCAGCATGAGGCATCATGCTACCCTGGCGAGGAGACCCGGTAGGAATGCATCCATGCATCATGATAACAAAGGACATAACCCATTAAAGTACTATGCAGTCCTCAAAGGGATACGGCTGCTGAAGTTTGAGGCAGTGAATGGATTCTTGGTCCTGCCTGCATTAGTAAAATGGCTTCATTGTCTGGCAGTCTTGACGAGTAATTACTGGAAGGAAGATACATTTTAAATGGTCTTACCAAGAACTTTTGTTTTGGGTTGCTTTATTTTCTACTTCACATATTTCCCCTCCTCCTCCCCGATCTCCTTTCCAATGCTAAAGCTGGGTAGTTGTATGGAAAGAGCAGTGTAATGATCTAATGTGGTACGGCCAGTTTATGCAGCGAGGCAAAATTGGTGCAGCATAATGACAAATGAAACCATCATAATGCCATTAGAGATATCATATTCTCTCATTTCCCGTAGGATTTCATGAAGTTTGTAAATTTAAGTAAATTCATTACCCTAATAAATGGGTGTCCTATGAATAGTATAAAAGCACAGACGTTAGCCATTCAATGTAATATTGCCTAAATTGCCAATTTCCATGACTTAACAGTATCATGATGTCCGTAAAGGGATAATATTCTAAGCATTCAGGAGTTCAAAATGTCTTTGAGCAGATTCATAATAAGACATGGGTATAATTATACCATAAGCAGTATATCCCAGGCACCAGGGGCGCTGTAACTTGTTCCCTGCGTGTGGCCTTGTGTGAACAGCTGGTAAGCTGGCACCAGCGGAGTGGCAGCTGCCCACAGACCTGTCCCTCTCACACTTACAGTGACAAGTAGTCTCATAACTCAGTCCTTTATTACATGCTGATACAAGCATCGTTATGTTAAAGAATGGAGACATCTATACCGGACCGTTGCGACAAAGCACCGGTTTCGCAAGACCACCAGTCTTCTATTTATAAGCGTCGGGGGTGCAGGGGTCTTGAAATGATCCTCAAGCACTAAAATAGGATTTCGTTTAAGTGCATGCCTTGTGTTGAACAGCCTGCCAAATTAAAGAGCGCCCCACTGCTAATTCTCGATGGTACGGTATTCTATGCCCCAATAGGCCTGTGTCCACTATACGACAAAGAAAGTGGAATATATGGTCGTTTTGACGTCCAGAAATATGTACATATCTGAGAATATATTTTGTAGATATATTCTACTTTAACTGCAGGTATGCTGTGTCCACTAGGCGTTATAAATTGCTGCCCAGACTGCCCAGGGCAAACATGGACAAGGTTTTACAATAGAATAAAGAGCATATATTCCAATTTCTGCACTAAAAATCAAACATGTTAGATATTCAAATGCCCACTTTTGACGTCCATTTTTGACCCCTGCATATTGCTCTCCCACTTTTGTATTTGAGAATTTTGTTGTCCAGCTGTGTCCACAGGGACACAAAACATATATTTCGTATTTGTATTCAAATTCACGTTTTAACGGACGACAAACGGCCTCATATATGCTAGTGGACACAGGCCTAATGGCATACTCATGAGACATTGAAACCGAGCTAAAGGCTATTCTTCATTTTCGAACCTTAAAAGGTTGGTCGCCTCTTGTATCCCCACTGTGTCTAAATACATTTTCCTGTTTACTGTTCTCTGTATATCATATAAATGCCTCACTAGTGTTATACCAATTACCATCTCATTTTATACTACTGGTTTGGAGGATTCAAACCAGTTGTCCCAGCCATATCAAAGATAGAAATGGTATTCATATACCACATGTATTGTTTACGTAGAGCTTCTACAAAAAGACTTGGCAATATATCATACTTCTCAATATTGCATGTGATAGCACTTCTCAAGGCATCGATTTTAGATATAAATGTGCATATTTGTCATGTGTTCAAAGGAGGAGGGTGCAGGAACTTGGATTGATTCTTGCTGAATTGATTCATTTTGAGCTATATAGCACTAATTATTTTCAAGGTAGGCACACAGTGGCATGTCTCTAGCAGATCTCTACCTTTCTCAGGAGTATAATGCACTCAAAGAAAATTGAGCAATTTCTAGGCATATGACACTATAGCTACTTAGTGTCTCCTTTATATATGTGTGAGTTCAAAATAAACTTTGTCATAGAAAGAAACCTTGCCAAAGTACATTGCTGTGATCTATTTTATCACCATATTACACTAATGAGAGCTGAACATGAATTTTAGATATGTTGTTTTTTGAGAATTGTGGATGACAAAAATACATGTCATAAATTCAATTTCCTTATTTTCCACAAAGCTATAATTATGAACTGTGTCCACTCTGACTTATCCCACTGACACTGATACTGACTGAAGTACTTGAATGTCTAATTTGGTGAATTTACTAATGTTGTCACTTCTTACAGGTAAAAATGCTGATCATGGTGTAGGGAGTTGGCTTTATTATGATATAATATTAAATAGGAGGAGAAACCACCAGGCAATTTGATGGCGACCGTCCACTGTATAATCGCTTGATATTTATCGGGTTAATCAGTCAAAGTTGCAGAAAGATAGTGTAAAGAAATAATTTCCTGGATTAAGAAAATTAGCTATTTAAGCATTACATCGATAATCTGATCAAGATGATAAAACATGGCTGAAACGGTTTGCATTTTCATTAATTTTCTCTGGATTCCATTAATCTACACACAACAATCACAAATTAAAAACACATTTCTTTCATGACTAAAATTTTCATGAGATTAATAAGAAATTGCTTGCCATAAACACTTAAAGGGATAATTAATCTGCTTAGAATAAGAAGTGTTTGTATTGTTTTGAAACCTTTTGCTGGGTATTTAACAAAGGGAGAGGGCAATTGCCTTTCAGCTAGATCTTTTATGTTTAATGAGTTTATTAAAATGACAAGGATACTGGACCATAGGGGGTTCGGACATTCTGAAGCAGGTTGAAATTATTTAGGACCTAAACCAGAGCCATTTTTAACCAAAGCGTTCTTTTAATATGATATACCTACACACCTTGGCAGCCCTTGATTCATTGGTGCATCATGATGACTCTTTGATAGTGTATGAACATTTTTGTTTGGCATGATATATTAGTGCAGCACAAATGAGCACCAACATAATTTGTATACATGCTGCATTTATGCTACATGGGGCCAAAATCATTGACGCTTTTAGAGGATTAAGGAACTACTCATCTATTTTCTGCTAATCAGGAACCCGGATGTGGAACTCACCTGTAAAGAAAGAAAAAGTATACATTTAAAAAACTTGACATTGACAGTTCACATTGACATCATTGATGGTAATTGAAGTTCATGGTAGGTATAGCAAGACAGGTTTTGTCCATTCGTAAATAAGATGTTTCAATAAGAGGTAGCTAAAATGAGTTATCGGGGCAAAAATCGGGTCGTATATGTTTAATATTTTTAGTGAAAGGACCACCCTATACCTCAATGTTTAAAACTAGTTCAAACTGTTATGGTAAAAGGTATGCAACAACACGGCTCAACTGCGTTATCGATAAAAAAAAGGAAACAACTCAAATACCTTTTTTCCATTTCTCCCTTCTTCCCCCGACAATGTCCTCAGTAGGAAGACTTGGCTTACCTAACCTTTGAGGACTGCATAGTGCTTTATTGCAACTCTGTCCTTTGTCATCATGCATGCATGAACACAGCCCTGGCGAGCCCTGGCGAGTATCTCTGCAGGTGCTGCATTTATGCATCATGTCAGCCCTATCAACGCTATAGAGTTGGCTCGATGATGCAATGCAGTACTGACAAACTACTTCACTCATGCACCATCACAACCAAGGCTCATAGTGCATTAAAGCACTGTGTGGCCCCTAAAGCCTTAAGGTGGACCGGTGGTGCAGAAAGGGTCGGAAGGAGGCTCCTAACACCGGGCTTACTGTCTGTCTGGGACCAGTAACAAATTATCCTTAGACACCACGACCCAGAGCAGTGCTAACCCTGTAGAGGTAGCATAGGGTAGATTCACCTGGAGTCGGACACTTGATTTGTGTTTATTTGAGCTTGCTAAGCTCTTTCTGTTTGTGAATATTGGTAAAGTTTAAGTGTCAATCTTTCCAATTAGGATACACAAAAAGCCAGATCACCAGCGAATACCTAAAAATGTCTGTCTCAGGGTATGTGTTCGACTCATTGTGAATCTACCCCCATGCTTTAATGCACTATGCCCTTTTGTCGTTATGCCATAAAAACAAAGTAAGTAATATACATGGTATAGGAATTTTAAGGCTATTGGCAGGGATTGTGAGAGGCAGAGAGTGGGAGGGAAGGAAGGAATACTCTAGTCTGGTAACCACCTCTAGGACATTGAACTTGCACTTTTAGTGGGATTGGACAATCCCCGTTGTTAGCTTTAAGCCAGCAAACAGGAACTAGAACTTGAACAAGAGAGTCTGGTGAGGGAAAACCCCTAGCATAGTTTCAGATTCCTGTTCACTGTTTACAAACTAACAACAGCCTTCGTGAGGAATGGACTCGTGAGTCGTCATAATTGGATTTTCGTGAACAGGCCAATATTTCCAATTGAAGAGGGTATTTGTAACTGGTAAAATGTGGTATTTCCATTTATTTTCTATAGATTTCAACAGGAAATGATTTAAAGAAATTATACTAGTGGTCGTGAAACAGGTTTCGTCAGGTCAAGTCACATTTGCCTACGACCACGTCAGTTGTTCTGAAAGACTCTCCTGGGCAGGGCAGGGTGGTAGATGAATGACAGTGCAGAGTGAGGCAATGGTCATGATCATTTGGAGAAAGGCAGCTTCCTCCATTCCTATCAGGAAGATAGGATCAACCCAGTCAGCTATGCAGAAAGAGGGAACATTCATCACACTCCTACCCTAACCCACGCCCTCTTTTACCAAATCACTGCCAGCCATACTGCCCGCCTTGAATGGTACCATTACGATCCCAAGGCTATTGTATACTGCACAAACATTTGCATTTTTAGCAAATATCAAACTACTTAAATTGCCAATCCAACGATTACCTCACAGTATGTAACAAATTTTGCACAAACATTTGAATTCCAGGGGCAGAAATGACTAGAATTGACACCGTTTTACATCCCATATAAACTTCATGACAAGTTACATGTCATTAGTTGCAATACACTAAAAACTAAATCATGGAAAATATCTCTCTTGGTACTTTAATGTTTCCTCAAACTCAAACAGTTGTAAGAGACCATGAAGAACAGACGAGTCATCCCCACTGCTTGGCCCCAGCACATGGTTTCCAGTGGGTAAATCCCATCTCCCATGACCAGACCCAGCGCAACCCACTTTACCACTCTTCTACAATGTCCTGCATTGTGCTCAAGATATGATTATTTCAGGTTCGTCCCCCAATCTGTCCCGGTTAGTTCTGCTCTGATATCATTTTGTTGTCCTGATGCATGCATGCAGCCCTGGCGAGTGACTTGCCAGGGCTGCATTGAAGCATCATGCTGACCATATGGCTTTGATACCCTCCCAAAGTGTATGCATGATGCATGAATGCAGCCCTGGTGAGTATCTGACCAGGGCTGCATTCATGCATCAGGATGACTGAGGACTTAGCAGATAAAAGGACTATGCGTCCCTGAAAGATTCAATCCTGGGTGCTGCTCACTCACTTACCCTGTAGATCCACTCTGTGAATGACCCTCTGTCAAAAGTGACTCCAGAGTCTCTTGTGCTGTTTTGGTATTTTTTGCATTTAAGGAGTACAGCAATAATTCTGCTTTCTCTGTATGCCTAGCCATGTCAGTTCTGAGCTCGGCATCGCTTGTGCGATGCAAACACCATCCATAGCTTCTAAGGAACAAGCTTTGTTTCAAGAGCAGAGCCAACATCTTATGTGATCTACGGTGTCAGCGTGAATATGTTGTTCCCAGGAACAAGTTCCCTCCCGTTTAGTACTGTGTTAAGCTCTCAATGCATTATATTCTATGTGAGGTGCATTTCCTGGTATTCCTAACAAAACATAATAATTATTGGTGGTTCATCTCTCTATTTTTGAGCGGAAGTTTTCTGACAGACACACTGATAACCTATGCTGACACTTTGACACTCTGTTCACCTATGCTAACAGTAATAACCTATGCTGACTTTAATGTTATCACAGTCAGCATAGGTTCAAAACTCTGCCCATTGTATTCTGCACATTTCCAGAACAAAGTGCCTCCAATCACAACCGATCTACACAAAGAGTCAAAGAGTTACTCAGAATTACCAGCCATTCCAAATTTCAAAGATCTGCAAATATTTCATATGAAAATTCATTCATTCATTCAGATTTCTTGGTTTCCACTTCAGCACTTTGGCTTTAGGAATTTGGAGGGAAATACTCCAGTACTAAATAAGGTGCATTGAAATGAGGTTGTTCTTTTTTAAACTTTTTGCATTTGTTTTGTTTAACTTTTTGCATTGCACTAAAGGATCGGTCAACTTTTCCTTATTTTCCCCTATTCAAATAATGTCATCCAAGGAAATGATGTCCTACTGTGTCTTCATCAATAATGGACACTTTGATAAGACCAGGCCAGGCATGAAACGCCTCGTTTCAACACAAAGAGGAATGGGAGAACAATTAAAATGAATTCGATGTGTTAAAGTGGGTATGCCACTGCCTGCAAATGTACCAACAGAATCTGTGCCAAGATGGCTGCCAGTCCATAAGCTGTACCTGAGCTTGTATGACTCCATCTAGCGGGTACTGTCTGTGCTATACACTCTGCCCAAGGCTGTGTGGGTGGCTTTAGCTCAGGTCATCCATAACAATAGAGAGCTGATCTCCTCCTAATCCCCTTGTTCACTGACCTATGGGGGAGAGTGACCAGGTTAGAACCATCTCCCCCACAGGGTGCTGAGAGCGAGTGGAAACCCGATGGTGGGTGGCGTAAACCGATTGCAGAAGTTTGTTTGCTGAGTAAAGATCAGGATGAAAATCTCCAACTCATAAGGAATCATCAGCTAGTGCATCATTTTTTATTCATTTCATCTTAGCCTAGTGCTAGCGGCGAAAGAGGCATGTAGGAAAAAGCAGGTAGAACGAATTTTAAAACTGAGGTCAAGAAATATACAGTGGATAGAATTACAGTCGTGTTTAAATATATTATCGTTTCATTGCAGCCATGACGGTAAATTCAGCCTGATTTCAAATGTATCCACCAAATAATTTTCCCTCAGAGATCAATAACTGTCATTGCCGACATGCCAGCACCAACATCTGCAGTATTTCAGCAATAGAATTCCAATAAAATCTAAAACTGAATGATCAAATGTCATCACAGAGTGCAAAATTTACAGTCAGCAAGTTTCTCCGACCGGCATCAAATCAAATTGGATTTGGTGAGAGTTACACCAGGTTTAACGGGGTCACATCTCGAGTTAGTCATGTAACTAGACATGTGATCTGGAATTAATGATGCCATCGGAGGCCCGGATGCTGTGACACAGACGGTGTCCAAGATGGTGCAATGAATACGTTGTCGTGGGCGGTGAGGGGAATATTGGTTTGCGTTGTTAATCGTCTACGATTCAACTTGCACCTCAAAATAATTGAGAAAAATGATCAACAGTACACAATCTATACTGATGGTAACCAACCATGTCAGTGGTACACTTTTTCACCTGGGCATGTAGCTTCTAGAAATAGAGGTTTTCTACATCAAACTACTACAGAATAAAATACCTGCATTGCTTGATTTTCTGTAAAGGGGTGCCTCCACCAAAGACCGTCCATAAAATCCGTCCAAAAAAGCAGTTTTAGACCACAAACTGGACGGATTTGATGGACGGATGGACCAAAAGCACTTCCACCAAGGTCCGTCTGTCCATCCGTCCATCAAATCCGTCCAGTTTGTGGTCTAAAAATGGACGGATTGGTGGACGGATTGATGGACGGAATCCGTCCGGCCAATCCGTCCATTCCCCGCTAATTAGACAATTTATATTGCTTTTCGCAAAAGCATTATACAAAAAATATTGTTATAGATATATGGTATCCTCTTAAGATCTTCTCCACCTACTCCTGCGGGCCATCGGAGAGGTAAATCTTCAGAAAACTACAGGCCATTTGTGCCAGGTCTAGTGTTAGTGTCTATCCGTGCCTTTTCACCATATCATCAATGTACCATGGATACAGACACTCACAAGGAGTAGGACATATGACGTCAGAGGCAAGTATGTGGTATCCTTTTAGTTGTCTAGTCTATACTGTAGTTCCCCTTTCCCCTGTCTTGCTGTGCACTACTCATGTAAGGCCTACCGTGTAGCACAGTCATTATAGCAGAGATTCCCCTGGGAGATAAAGTCGGTTCCATTCTCTTCAGTTGCATCAAAAATCCTGCATCACTACTATAATTTTTGGTTGCATTGATGCACCCCTGTACATGACTGGTACCTGCATTCAAACAAGAGCTCATAAGGAACTCTGGTTTGAGTCATGTTTTAAGTCATAATTTTTCGAGAAATGTGAAAAAAGATGGTCCATGAAAGTGTCGACAGATTTTCCTTGTAGTTATGTTGGGACATTTCTCACAAAATTACACCTCACCACAGGTTGTGCTACTCTAGGAATTTCACAGTTCTTGAGAATCATTTGTGGTAAACAAAGCTAAATCTAGAGGTATGATCAATCAAATACAGCCCACAGTTTGCACACTCGTCCTTTTATTCACCTTGAAATTAAGGGTAAATATAATTATGAATAGACCAGGGTGGTCTTTCAGAACAGATTTGTCAGTCGTCATAATGTGATTTTTATGTAGAATATGATAGGCCACGTTAGAACATTCCACTTTTCGTGAAAACTTTCCATATTTGGAATGGAAAAGAATGTTTTTGGGCCTAAATTGGTGTTTTTGCACATGTTGGTTGCCATGGAAACATGATTTTCCTTCTGAATCGAAAATTTTAAAAAAATGAGTGAAAGAAGGCCCCAAAACGATTTCTATGCTGAAAACAAAATGTAAATACCATTTTTAGCTCAAAACCTGTGACCAATTGTTTGAAAAAGTTTGGATATTTGATAATTAGCATGATTATACTAATTAGATTGGAATATCTCTAAAACAAAGGAAGATTGAGCTTATTGGCATTTAAGATTGGACAGTGACAACACATATTCAGAGAGCCAGTACTCAAAAACCAGAAGTGGTACCTGCTTATAAAAGATATCACTGGAAAGCTGATGACATCAATTTTATTATTGAGTTTTTACCTTGGAGGACCCTTTTCCCTCGACTGTCCACAAATATCATCTTTTGGTAAAAAGTTGGAATAAATTTTCAATATTTCCTTACATAATCAAAGAAAAATAGTAGTAAAAGTCATCAGTTTTTTTTAAACTTCCCCAAAAGATTGCTTGGATCATTTGCTGATGAATAAGAGTAATTTTGATATGGGGTGCCGTGCATAATTTGAGGGTTTTGGTCCTTTGAAGTAAAAAAGTAATGCAAAAACAGACAAAATCGAACCTTTGAAGCATTGCATTATGGGTAATATACCAACAACCTGCATATAAAATGATTTCTTTATGTAGCTTTGGATGTATCTAAGCAAGTTATTCACTTTCATGCCCTTTCAAATACCATTTATTACTTCATAAATAAAAGCTCCTGAAGAATGTTAGAAAATGCCTAAAATACTTATAATTAGTATATCAAAAATACATATTGCTCTAAAATGCTCAATTTTGCTTAAAATTGCCCGAAATTTTTCATGAGGGTAGAAAATCACTCAGGGCATACCCCTACCAAGAATTGCATGATTCTGACATATTTAACCCACATGCGCAGTAGTCCATTCTGCAATGGCCGCGATCCACCTTAAGGAGTACAGCAATAATTCTGCTTTCTCTGAGCTCGGCATCCCTTCTGAGATCCAAACACCATATACAGCTTCTAAGGAACAAGCTTTGTTTCAAGAGCAGAGCCAACATCTTATGTGATCTACGGTGTCAGCGTAAATTTGTTCCCATGAACAAGTTCCCTCCCGTTTAGTACTGTGTTTAACTCTTCCTTTACCACGCTCCACATAAAGACAACCCTCCCAAGACCAGATTTTTTCAGATGAAATTCAAATGGGATAATGGGATTCAGGGGATGGCCTCACCTTTTAGAAACTGAAAGAATTTTGTAAATATTCCAACTAGAAGTACATCTATGTCAAAAGTGAACAACATTGAGTAACCAGAAAGTAAGATATCCAAATTGCCCTAAGTGTTCCAATTAGGGAGATATAGCCATATTTGAAATTAAAGTAAGCTTATTTTAGTGTATTATGTTACCATTGACACTAACATTTAGGCCAGTATGCATTAAGGTAGTCCTAATCTGTTGATACCATCTTTTACAGCATGAAAAATTGAACAAAACCATTTTTCACCCCCCAAAAAATATTATTTAACATTTTTCACGTTTTTTGCCTCAAATATTGCTCAAATCATATTGAAAATGAGTTAAATATCCTCCAAGTTCAGATGCTCAGTATTTCTAAAATATTGGATGTATGTGCAAATGGATTTGGATATGCGGGGACAACATGCCATAGAATATTCTCAGAAAAAATCATGGGATTCTACCAATTTTTAGGAAAACCACAGGGGGTCAAAAATCGGCCAAAATCGGCCGAAAATCGGCGAGTAACTCGCATAAATGCGTGTACGGTCCTGTACTGTAAACTCGCAATAATGCGTGTACGGTAAAGGAAGAGTTAAGCTCTCAATGCATTATATGCTATGTGAGGTGCATTTCAATCAAACATATCCTGGTATTCCTAACAAAACATAATAATTATTGGTGGTTCATCTTTCTATTTTTGAGCGGAAGTTTTCTGACACACTGATAACCTATGCTGACACTCTGACACTCTGTTCACCTATGCTAACATTAATAACCTATGCTGACTTTAATGTTATTACATTCAGCATAGGTTCAAAACTCTTCCCATTGTATTCTGCACATTTCCAGAACAAAGTGCCTCCAATCACAACCGATCTACACAAAGAGTCAAAGAGTTACTCAGAATTACCAGCCATTCCAGATTTCAAAAATCTGCAAATATTTTATATTCATTCAGATTTCTTGGTTTCCACTTAAGCACTTTGGCTTTAGGAATTTGGAGGGAAATACTCCAGTACTAAATAAGGTGCATTGAAATGAGGTTGTTCTTTTTTTAACTTTTTGCATTGCACTAAAGAATCGGTCAACTTTTCCTTATTTTCCCCTATTCAAATAATGTCATCCAAGGAAATGATGTCCTACTGTGTCTTCATCAAAAATGGACACTTTGATGAGACCAGGCCAGGCATGAAACGCCTTGTTTCAACACAAAAAGGAAAATGAATTCAATGTGTTAAAGTGGGTATGCCACTGCCTGCAAATGTACCAACAGAATCTGTGCCAAGATGTCTGCCAGTCCATAGGCTGTACCTGAGCTTGTATGACTCCATCTAGCGGGTACTGTCTGTGCTATAGACTCTGCCCCGGGCTGTGCGGGTGGCTTTAGCTCAGGTCATCCATAACAATAGAGAGCTGATCTCCTCCTAATCCCCTTGTACACTGACCTATGGGGGAGAGTGACCAGGTTAGAACCATCTCCCCGACAGGGTGCTGAGAGCGAGTGGAAACCCGATGGTGGGTGGCGTAAACCGATTGCAGAAGTTTGTTTGCTGAGTAAAGATCAGGATGAAAATCTCCAACTCATAAGGAATCATCAGCTAGTGCATCATTTTTTATTCATTTTATCTTAGCCGAGCCCTAGCGGCGAAAGAGGCTTGTAGGAAAAAGCAGGTAGAACGAATTAACTGAGGTCAAGAAATATACAGTGGATAGAATTACAGTCGTGTTTAAATATATTATCGTTCCATTGCAGCCATGACGGTAAATTCAGCCTGATTTCAAATGTATCCACCAAATAATTTTCCCTCAGAGATCAATAACTGTCATTGCCGACATGCCAGCACCAACATCTGCAGTATTTCAGCAATAGAATTCCAATAAAATCTAAAACTGAATGATCAAATGTCATCACAGAGTGCAAAATTTACAGTCAGCAATTTTCTCCGACCGGCATCAAATCAAATTGGATTTGGTGAGAGTTACACCAGGTTTAACGGGGTCACATCTCGAGTTAGTCATGTGACTAGACATGTGATCTGGAATTAATGATGCCATCAGAGGCCCGGATGCTGTGACACAGACGGTGTCCAAGATGGTGCAATGAATACGTTGTCGGGGGCGGTGAGGGGAATATTGGTTTGCGTTGTTAATCGTCTGAAGATTCAACTCGCACCTCAAAATAATTGAGAAAAATGATCAACAATACACAATCTATAATGATGGTAACCAACCATGTCAGTGGTACACTTTTTCACCTGGGCATGTAGCTTCTAGAAATAGAGGTTTTCAACATCAAACTACTACAGAATAAAATACCTGCATTGCTTGCTTTTCTGTAAGAGGAAACAATGCCCCGATCAGTGAAAAAAATGTGATTCCCCGCTAATTAGACAATTTATATTGCTTTTCGCAAAAGCATTATACAAAAAATATTGTTATAGATATATGGTATCCTCTTAAGATCTTCTCCACCTACTCCTGCGGGCCATCGGAGAGGTAAATCTTCAGAAAACTACAGGCCATTTGTGCCAGGTCTAGTGTTAGTGTCTATCCGTGCCTTGTCACCATATCATCAATGTACCATGAATACAGACACTCACAAGGAGTAGGACATATGGCGTCAGAGGCAAGTATGTGGTATCCTTTTAGTTGTCTAGTCTATACTGTAGTTCCCCTTTCCCCCGTCTTGCTGTGCACTAGTCATGTAAGGCCTCGCGTGTAGCACAGTTATTAAAGCAGAGATTCCCCGGGGAGATAAAGTCGGTTCCATTCTCTTCAGTTGCATCAAAAATCCTGCATCACTACTATAATCTTTGGTTGCATTAATGCACCCCTGTACATGACTGGTACCTGCATTCAAACAAGAGCTCATGAGGAGCTCTGGTTTGAGTCATGTTTTAAGTCATAATTTTTCGAGAAATGAGAAACAGATGGTCCATGAAAGTGTCGACAGATTTTCCTTGTAGTTATGTTGGGACATTTCTCACAAAATTACACCTCACCACAGGTTGTGCCACTCTAGGAATTTCACAGTCCTTGAGAATCATTTGTGGTAAACAAAGCTAAATCTAGAGGTATGATCAATCAAATACAGCCCACAGCTTGCACACTCGTCCTTTTATTCACCTTGAAATTAAGGGTAAATATAATTATAAATAGACCAGGGTGGTCTTTCAGAACAATTTTGTCAGTCGTCATAATGTGATTTTCGCCAATGGTGTAATATGTAAGTCTACAATTACAGAGGGCTTCAATAAATGATATTTATAATATTTCTTATATATTTCAACAGGATTTATTTTGAGACAGTAATCATGCCACATGATGATTTTTTCACAAGTTTGTCATTTGTTCCAAAGCAGGACCCAGAGCACCATTAGGAACCTTCCTTAACTGTCCCAGGTAGAACCAGCCATGTCCAGAAATAGCAGCGTGACACCAGATGGCAGCACTGATGAGAATAGAAGGGGCTGCATGTCCTTGACCCCCCCCCCCCTACTCATCTTACTTAACCCTCTAAGTCCCCTATCCCACCTATACCCCACATGCAATATCCCAAAAGACCTAGCCTCCCTTCCATATAACACACTGCCGAGTTACTCACCAATATTGCATTCATGAATGCCACTACAAATACAGTGCATTAATGCACCATGTTGTCCTTAAAGGGTTAACATCCCCTTACACCCCCTGCTTATGGGGTGCCGTTGGTTCCTAAAATCCAGAATTGGACTTAAGTCCAATTAATTGTACATATGTAAAATTCAAATTACACATATGTTTAATTCAATTAGACATATGTCTAATTAATTACACTTAAGTCCAATTAATTTTACTTAAGTACAATTCAATTAGCAATATGACTTTTGCATTTACACATATGTCTAATTGAATTACACATATGTAGAATTCAATTAAACATAAGTAGAATTCAATTGAACATATGTAGAATTGAAATAGCATTATGTATAATCAACAAATCAATTGCACATATGTTTAATTCGGTCATACATAATGAAAATATTTTAACATAATACTAATAAAATAATTTCACATATCACTAATAAAATTCTACATATGTACAATTCGGCCTCACATATCGGGAATTCATTTGTACATATGTATAATTCAATTCTACATATGTAAAATTGGAATTATACATATGTTCAATTTGAATCTCACATATGTACAATTTGAATTACACTTAAGTACAATTGGAATTAGACTTATGTACAATTCTACATATGTACAATTTTAATTAGACTTATGTACAATTAGAATTAGACTTATGTGTAATTGAAATTAAACATATCAATAATTCAAATGAGACATATCATTAATTCCAATTAGACATATCATTAATTCCAATTCTCATTATGTACCAGCACATAATGCTAATTCAAATTTCACTTATGTACAATTGGAATTAGACTTATGTACAATTGGAATTAGACATATCATTTATTTTAATTGTACTTATGTACAATTAGAATTAGACTTATCATCAATTCGAATACTACTTATCTACCAGCATCAGGACACAGGAAAAAATCGCGCACCAACCCTAACATACGGGTCTCCCACTGGGCAACTCCCCATTCCTTCAGCATTGGTAGAGCTGAGATTCCCCTCGCACCTGTCTTGCCCTATACTTTTATGTGCTTAACTCGCTGGGAATCGCCTTCCCGATCATATACATGTGTCTAGTTAGTTGGTACTATAATTATTAACGATTCTAGAGCCAAAATACTGAGACGCCCCATAGGCTTAACACTGCCGCTGCCCGAAGCCAAAGGGCGATAATATGACGTAATACACTGTGCGCCGTCTGGTGAGGAGCGGGAGCACTGCTGGTAGTTTTCTAGTATTAAACATATCACTAATTCGAATTCTCATTATGTACCGGTACATAATGCTAATTCGAATTTCACTTAAGTACAATTAGAATTAGACATATCATTAATTCAATTGGACTTATGAACAATTCAAATTCTTATTATGTACCGGTACATAAAAAGAATTCGAATAAGTGATATCTTTAATTCGAATTGATGATAAGTCTAATTCTAATTGTACATAAGTCCAATTGAATTAATGATATGTCCAAATTAATTGTACTTAAGTGTAATTCGAATTAGCATTATGTGCCGGTACATAATAAGAATTCAAATTAGTGATATGTTTAATTCCAATTGATGATAAGTCTAATTCTTATTGTACATAAGTCCAATTGAATTAATGATATGTCTAATTCTAATTGTACTTAAGTGTAATTCGAATTAGCATTATGTGCCGGTACATAATAAGAATTCGAATTAGTGATATGTTTAATTTGAATTGATGATAAGTCTAATTCTAATTGTACATAAGTCCAATTGAATTAATGATATGTCCAAATTAATTGTACTTAAGTGTAATTTGAATTAGCATTATGTGCCGGTACATAATAAGAATTCAGATTAGTGATATGTTTAATTCCAATTGATGATAAGTCTAATTCTTATTGTACATAAGTCCAATTGAATTAATGATATGTCTAATTCTAATTGTACTTAAGTGTAATTCAAATTAGCATTATGTGCCGGTACATAATAAGAATTCGAATTAGTGATATGTTTAATTCGAATTGATGATATGTCTGATTCTAATTGTACATAAGTCCAATTGAATTAATGATATGTCTAATTCTAATTGTACTTAAGTGTAATTCGAATTAGCATTATGTGCCGGTACATAATAAGAATTGGAATTAGTGATACGTGTAATTCGAATTGATGATATGTGTAATTCGAATTAATTATATGTTTAATTTGAATTATACATAAGTCTTATTCGAATTGTACATAAGTCTAATTCTAATTGTACATATTTCTAATTCTAATTGTACATCAGTGTAATTCTATTTGTACATATGTGGAATTGTACATAAGCGTAATTTGAATTGTACATATGTTTAATTCAAATTGTACATAAGTCTAATTTGAGTTGTACATAAGTGTAATTCAAATTGTACATATGTAGAATTCAATTACACATATGTACAATTTGAGAGTACATAATGGGAATAGAATTATACATATGTACAATTGAATTTCACTTATGTAAAATAGAGTTTTGGCAATATGTGAGTAGAAATTATGATATGTACAATTGTATTCTTGATATGTGAATTTTAATTACACATATGTACTATTTAACTTATGTGCTGCTGATTTGTACATATGTATAATTCTAATTCACATAAGCGAAATTGAATTCCCATTATGTAGTGGGGAATTGGACATAAGTGAAATGGAATTTTACTTATGTACAATTAATTGGACTTATGTCCAATTCTGGATTTAGGAACCAACGGCACCCCATACCTGCTGGAAGTGTGAGAGAACTGCCCCTGCCGCCTCATGCCTCACACCCCTACACCAGCGGCAATGAGGAGGGAATGGGGAGTACTCACGCAGAGCCTGGGATAAGGTGGACAGCAGGGTCACCTGGAGGAAGATGCTTGGTGTCTGGCGTTTTAACCCTTTAAGGGCAGCGTCACGCCTAAACCTTATAATACATGTTCAGTATTTTTGTCGTCATGATGTTAAAATCTGTTAATTTGTGTCTCGCATCAACACGATTTATACCGTGTTACAAACATGTTTTTTTCTGTTGAATAAATGAATTATCTGTGAACTCAAGGGAAAGAAAATGATTGACCAATGTAACCCCAGTGAGTAACGCCCCAGTTCAGCATTGGTGCATCATGCTGTTTCTTTGGGAGTGTATTAGTGTATAGGGTATGCTGATTCGACATGATGCAATATTGCATCATGACGACCACGGTGTACTATGTTGCACTTAAAGGGCTGGCTCAATCCTGGATTCAGAATTGAGGCTGATGATTGTTCCTCAATGGATATCTCAGGTGGACATTCCCCCTAAGTCCTCACTTTTTCTCATTTTTATATGAGATAAAACTACTTCCAAAACCCACCATAAAGTATGGAGGGGACATTTATAAATACTGGCATTGGCACGACATGAGGGGCGGGGTGCAAAATCCTCCACGATGATAAGCATGACAGCTTAAATAATGTGTGTGTATATCCCTCCCATACAGAATGTAGGGTTGTAGCGATGAGAGATGACGCCCGGTGAAATACAGCATAAAGCGTTGCATGATTTGTGAGTGAGCTCAACTGTAAAAGATGTCACGGGGGATTCCACTCCAAGTGGCAATCCTGTGTGCTACAGTGTGTGTATAGAGACCACTGTGGTGTGCACAGAACAGATGGTTGGGGTGCAACATAGTAAACCCAGAGTGGGGCATTGTATAGAAAATGTATGTTTGAAGAGCCGCTGACCAATGGAATCGGTTGTAGCCGTTGCCGTAAGAACCGGATTCCATCGAGCTAAAACCAAATAAACTTTATTTAATGGGATTTCACCCTCCCCCCGCCCCCATCATGAAGCTCATCTCCTCTGAGATTGATTCAGGGAGTATTTGTTCCTGGGGAGTGTTCACCAAACATAGTTATGCAGGGTTTATGACACTGAGTGGACCAAAGGCTCATCAATGGACACTTCCAGCACACTCCATTTACACTATTTTCTTATCTATTGATGGTCTGACTCCATAAGGGTAATGTGCAGGATAATAATTGAGCACCATGTTAGGGGTTACACCTTTCAGCCTCTTTCTTTGCTGTAAATTACAATTCTTATTCCCTTTAATTAATTATTATTGCTGCTTTCACTTTTATGAATTAGACGCCAGAGATCCAGCAATTAATTGTCTAAAGATGGCACCTATCGTGTCTGAACAACATGTAGGTGCTTTACATGATTGAAAGTTCTGCACATTTCTGTAGCTACTTCTATAAATATCAATAAAGGTAGCAGGTGGAATTCAGATAAAACTGGCATCATTTGAATGAAGATAGGAGGAAATCTGTGTGTAGACATCCCATGTGATGGCTGAATGCAAGCTGCATGCAAGAAGGAAGTGCTGCTATCTCTATAAGGTGCCGCATAGTGCTACAATGCAGCATGACCAGTTGTAGTCATGATGCATGAATGCAGCCCTGGCAAATAACTCCCACGTTCTGCATCCATGCATCATCCATACCCTATGGGTGTATACACTCCCATAGTGCCAGCATGATGCATAAATGAACCCCTGGTGAGTCACTCGCTATAGGGCTGCAATCATGCATCATAGCAAGCAAGGATATACACATTGCAGCACTATGCGATCCATACAGCGCTATAGATGAGTGAGCAAATTGGAATATGTGGACAGTGAGTTGCTCGGCAAATGGTGACGTGTCACACGAGGCGTGAAGCGGCAGAGAGATAGAGAGGCAGATCAAACACGACATGGCACGGCAGGGGACCCCGGTAACGGCATTCACATGCTGTATGTATGCAGGAAGTGCCTTTATACACTATGGAGTCCTTTAACCCTTTAAAGACAGCATGTCGCTAAAATATGACATTTGTCGTCATGATTGTGCCGATGCATGCAGCCCTGGCAAACAACCCGTTGGTGCTACATTTGTGCATGATACTGACCTCTTGGGAGTGCTTGTACATGATTGGGTCGCCATAATTCTTGGATGCAGCACTGGCGAGATAGGTGTCAGGGCTGCATCCATGCATCATGATGACCTAGGACATTATGCATTAATGTATTATGCCCTACCTAGAGGATTAAGGATAGCATACTGCTTTAATGCCCTTTGTCGTCATAATGCATGCATGATGTCTTGTCGGGAAACTTTTCGTACTGCATTAAACTTTCAGACTAATGCTACAACTTAGTTTGATATACTCATGAAGTGTTGTTGCTGCATTAATGCGATACGATGCTAAAGGGCATAACACCCACCCTATAATATAGGGATTGGTACCTGCCCCAGATCCATGTCGACTGTAGCTGCAGGGCTACCAACATGTGGGTATTTAAGGCACAATCCAATGTCCTTCTAGATCCTGTACTGCGGTCGTTTTATCCCCCTCTTCTCTTCCCCCTCTCTACCCTTCATATTCCCCCTCCCCTGATGCCCTCCTTATCTTTCCCCTGCACCATGCTCTTCTCTCTACCTGCACTGTCTCCCTATCCTACTCTCAACTACCTCAATACAGTGTATATCAGATAGCCCTGTTTGTGCCCCAGTTCGCACGGTTGCTATGGTGAGGTTATTGATACCCGGCTGAAAGGTAAAGTGATGCATCATGGAATAGGGTTACAGGCCGTTGTCATGACAACAGACACTCCTGGGTTAATTGCTTCTACAAACAGCTTTTTTTTCAGGTGCTTGTTTCTCATATTCTAAAACTAAATTTGATCTCATCATACTTTCAGAGAAACTGCGATTTCAATTGTATAAGGTATTGGATAGATATATAGGGGTTCATCTATGAACACCTTTTTAGAAGCTGTCATGGTTTTAGTATAATTAAGGAACAGACCAATGATGTATAAAAAGTAAGGAGGTGATGCTTTAAAGCGGTCACAAATCCAATACAAAATACAAAATGTGGGTACATTCGTATAAAATGTATAGAAATATTATCTTATATCTAGAATGTATAGAATTAACATCTAAAGCAGCCTAGAACTAGAAGCAGGCATAGTATCGCATTACAAGTGTGTGTCATGAGCTTAACGTTACATCAATCTAAATAGATACAATAACTAGCATTCACTTAAAATTTTCACGAGTATCTACAATTGGGTGTACTTGACATATTATCTGGACACACTCATTTTGGTTTCCCGAGCGAATAACGACTTGGTACCCCTCTTTTGCTTATATCAAGCAATATCGCTACCATACACAGAATTCGAGCCGTGCCCAGTTTTGTGGGACCTAATTCTCTATGAATATTTATTGGAACAGCTATTTCCCCATTAAATTTGCCCTTGAAGATATCTCATTTTATAGCAGCCATACTGAAGGTGCTTGGTAGGCAGAAAAATGACTACATTAGCCAAGTTATACAACCCACAGGGGGCTGGGAAAGCAGTGTGGGTGGAAATAGAAGATAGTACTAAAAGTTAAGATAAGACATTTTGGTCTCTTTAGGGGCCACATGGTGCTTTAAGGTGGGTCGCTACCCTTTGATTTCGTCAAATTCTAAACTCTATCAGAATGGGCCAATATTGCATAGCAAGATACATATATACCTTCCCTAAACTGTGTTAAAAATTTAGATTGTTTCAAGCAAAATTGTGCATTTTGTAACACTTTGAATATTTGATTTAATGATAACTGATAATATTTCTAATTTTTAAAAAAGTGCTAGTAAATTGCAGATAATATTTAGAACACTATAGATGCTATGATATTGCTCGAAATAACCAAGGGTATAAATCAGGACAATTTTAGATATAGATTTTTACCATTTTACCCATCATGCAGTGCCATATATAATTAATTTCGTCATTTTTTGGCATTATTTTTCATTTTCAAAGGTCCAAAACCCTAAAAATATGCCCGGGACCCCCTATCAAAATTACTTCTATATGTTAGCAAATGATCTGAACTATTTTCTGAGAGAGTTTTAAAAAATTCTGTTAATACTGAATACTATTTTTAGCCAATAAGGCTACAAATAATGATGATTTCATTGTATTCTTTCCCGAAACCCCATATTTTTACCCAGAATTCCATGGCGTAAGATTGTAAAATTATTTTTCCAGTAAAGGAGAACATATAGGCGTTTCACATGTGATGTTTTACATTTCTGCGCATAATGGTTGATATAAAAAAAATCATGGAAGTTTTCACATTTTTTCTCATTTTCAGACAAAAATTAAGATACTTTAATTTTTCAAAATTCTATATCTAAAAAAGTAGTTCGGGACCCCCTATTTTTCTTTGCATTTTCCGATTCTATATAATTTGAACTGCCTGTAAAAAAAAAATTGCGAGATTCTGTTAACTTTCAGCGACTTTGACCCAAGGGTAGCGACCCACCTTAATACACTATTCCCCTTGTCAGCATGAATTATGCAACACTGACCAGTCCACCTACCTTCATTTACGCATGACACCAACCTTTTAGGAGTGAATCAATATGGTAGGGCTGGCATGATGCACAGTTTTCAACCATCAAGACGAGAAAGTTCAAAACATATCGATTAATTTAATATGCATGCATCTTTAAACGTGTTAGACGACTGGGTAAAATGGTTGAATCTAAAAATGAGACTGGGGACTGAATTTACTACAATTAACAGCGTTTGTAAAAAAAACTTCTGACCTTGGGATCAAAACCCTATAGCAGCTTGGTGTAAAACAAGTATATTATTGGTTTAATTCACTATTTTCCAGATCTCCACCTCTGGACTCAGTGAGCTCTGATATGTGGGGGCTGGGTCCATACTTTAATTGGTTAAGGATGACATGGTGCCAACAAAGGATATCTTATTGAAGCACTATGATGTCCTTAAAGGGTTATGAACTTGAAGAACAATGTTGATATTTCCGTCCTATCCACCAGTTGTTATTCTAGACGCTATCTCTCCCCCAGCACACATGCTAAAACAAGTTAACATGATAATGAGTCCAATTTCATGCCATGCCAGGCTAGGGTCCCTGGAGAGGTGATTGGGTATTAATAGTAAGTGTTGACTGGTAGGACTCCTATTGGTATGAGTGTTTTGCTGTAGATAGGAGTCAAGAGCGGCGGGGTTGCAACTTTTCCTAAGTGAGCTTAGGAGTTCTGGCTAACAGGGTACATGCTGTTGAGTTCCAAAGCTCCCCTAGTGCTATTCAGGTCCAGTACATAGACAAAGGTTACGAGTATTGGTCTGTCGACTGGGTTATTTCATGAGTTCGAGGTGGAGCCGTATTTCACGAGGCCAATGCGGCTCCACCTCCAACAAGTGAAATAACCCAGTCAACAGACCCAAATGAGTGTTGCTTTGTATTAATTTTTTACCTTTCTCGATTCGAAATACCAAAATTATGATAGAAGGAACCTACAATAGCTCTTTTCTACATCGTAAAAATGTAAACAAACCGTCATTGGTGACGTCACAGGGCCGTTAAATACGGCCATGGGTTATTTGATGGGGGAGGGGGGGGGTGTAATACGACGTTCTTTGGTTAAACCAATGGCACGGCCGTATTTCATAAAAAAGGAAGAGGCTGATGCATGACCTGTGAGTAACCCACCAGCACAGTAGAGCAATAGAGTATATTGTAGTTTAACAGCATATATACTACAGGATAGTGTATATGAGCAGTAGAATGTACGGTTGGTTTAATTACTGTATAAAAGGACCAATTTCTCGGTTCATTATTTACAGTGCTGCATCGGTGCATCATACAGGCCTTTGGGGAGAGAATGCAACAACTTGGAGATGGTAGTAATGAGTCCTCACATGGGCTACATTCACGCATCATGCCAACCAAATGGGCATAGCGCACAGGGGCATGATGTACGTATCCCTAGTGGATCAGAGAAACTGGATAAAACATATGCCCTAGATAACAATCTGTTTAGGGAATGGTCGATATTTAACAACATGAGAGTGGTGGATTTGGGATATGTCTTAAAAACCCTTCTCTTAGAGATGGTCAAAACCTTTCACCCCTTTCTCCACTTGACGTTTTTGTAATTTGTGACCAGGCGAGGGAAAAGACCCCTCCAGGGGGGAAATTAATATTTAAAGTTGGTCTCATAATCTTTGAAATAAGATATTATGAGCTAAAGAATTCCTGGTAGGTTTGTGGGAATCCCTTTTCAAACATTGGTACATACCACTAACTGAAAATGGTAAATAAGCTCTATATGCATTGTATCCCATAGTAAATAATGATAATTATAAAAAATCAGTTTTATTTAGAAATAATGGAATAAAATTGGATTTATTTGTCTAAATTTGCTTCTAGATGGAATTTTTGCATTCTGTTTTCAGTTTTGGGTAACTGATGGCACTTTTTAATAAATTAGGATTATTACCTCTAATTTTGCTTACTGGGATGGTTTTCCATGGCAACCAGAAAGTATCATATGTGCTAATTCTTCATAAAAAACGTTCTTTTTGCATTCCAAATATAGAATGTTAGCATCAAGATGGAATAATTTCATGGGGATTTTTGCATTCTACACAAAAAATGGTCCTAGAACATTTTATCATGTATTTTACACTCCTTTGCATCTATGGTGCCCCCTGGTGGCCAAAACTAGACCTAAAAATCCCGCCTGAAGGGGTCTTTTGCCTAGATGGGTCACATTTGAATGCTAGAAGCTAACATTTGTTCGATTTTGTCAAGTGCCCCATCAGACGAGCAAATACTACTTGACCTGAGGGATATCAAAGAACACGACCAAGTGGTACCAATTAGGGACGCTCTGGGAAGGGGAGACATGGTGTGAAACTAGAGTGGACTGTATCAGTTCTCTCATTAGGCCAGTTTCAAGGCTGCATAGTGCTTTAATAACCCTTTAAGGTTGGCATGATGCCTTGATGCATGATGCTCTTTGTTGTCACGATGCATGCACGCAGCCCTGGTGAGTAACTTGCCAGTGCTTTGAAGCATCATGGACACCTTATGTATTTAGACACTACCAAAGGGGGCTGCACTAGCGCATCATGACGACAAATGTCATCTTTAAGCAACATGCCATCCTTAAAGGGTTAATGTTCATTGCTCTTTGTCATGCTGATCCTATGGGCTTCCCAGTAAACACCCTACGTAGTTCCAACGTAGCTCAGAGGTTTCTCTAGGTAGATGTCCAACCAAAAGGTTTGAGATTGGTTATTTTGGAAGGTTTGTAGACGTCAAAACGTTAAGGTTTATTTACGTTCAACAGATGTAGACGTCTGATTTACTTTGATCTACCTCATTCAGACGTAAGAGTTCTACGTAGATCTATGTTAAAAGATTGGGTAGATGACTTTTCCGTGTCACACTAGGTGGCAACACTATCAATTATGGAGAGAATATTACAGGTCTTTAACAAATCTACCACATTCAAGCAGTAAATTCTCATTAATTATGAATTCAATATCATGCAAATAAACCGTATTCAAAAGAATATTTATATATAAAGGACAGGTGATTAAAGTAGTGTGCATGAATAGGTGCTTTGAGGCACTTTACTGTGAGGACACCACATTGGTGGTAATGGAAGAAATACAAAGCCTCTCTGCAGCCAAAACTATTCAACAGAACTATACTGTCAGGCTGTTCAATTAAACTACAAGAATATATACTATGTAGAATGAGATGAGATTGAAAATTATAGTAGTTACTTTGTATGAAGATTGTTTGTAAATGTAAATTTGACTGCAATATATAACAAGTCTTTGTCTGAGTCCCACTGTGTAGAATTATATGCAATGTGTTAAACATAGATTTACGTCTTCAGGAGCTACGTAAATCAGACCTGCAGGTTTGAGATTGGTAAATAAACCTTAACGTTTTGACGTTGATATACCTACTAAAATTACGTAGTTCAGACCAAAATTCAACGTAGATTTACGTCTGACCAAAGTCGTTGTGTTTACTGGGATTGATACACTCTCAGGTCAGCTTGATGGCTGAATGCAGTAGACTCAAGTAGACTCACTGGGGCAGAATCCATGCATCATGCAGACAATGGACATAGCACATGAAAACTATACTGCCCTCAGGGAGTTAAAACTGAGCATAAATATAATGCAGTTTTTAAAAACTAACCCCCTAGTCATATTCGGAAATAAGAAACCTTTTTGTTGTGCTGAATACAGATTAAATCTGTTCAGGATGAAACATAATACAAAGCCTGGAGCCTCAAAGACTAGTTATCCCTCAATGCCCACTTTTTTCTCTGCTCTCTGATGTTGCTTCCTTTCCCGCCCCACCAAATCTCCTATCCGACCAAGCAGAAGTTGATGGGGCTTGCCATATTCTTTAGGGCCTACTTTCTCAATGTATCTTCACTCGGTGTAATCATCATTTGCCATAAAGGAGTGAAGAGGCAGGAAATGACAGGGAAAAGGGCAGGAAAACAAGATACCAGCTCCACTCATGACCTGCATGACCTTGAAGCACTCCCCAACCCCTGACTCCAATATCTTTAAGTGCAGTACCATCTCACCCCGTGACATTGACCCCTGGTGATTTTCAGACCTTGTGGCAGTGCTGCTGGAGCGTTTTAGAGGCAATCTCAGGGTTTCTCGCGCACGAGTGAGAATTGCCAAGGGCAAAGTGACACTGAGCCAGTGCCTGTGGGGCAGTTAACACAGCATGTTGGAATAGCCTCTAATACCCGGTGGTTACAGCCTACTTCAGTGTACAAAGTGTTATTTTGAGATATGGAGATTTCAGAAAACAGAGTGGCCCAAACACATGTTAACAAGATATATTCATAGAGATTGTGTAATGATCTCACTCTACTCTGGTAGCAGTGTCTATACATTTGAATATGACTATGGATGGATGCAGTAGTGTTCGATGTCTTAGCTATGTAAAGTTACCTAGAAAGCTTTGTGAATCTAGGCAGTCATTGGGTAGAAGAGACTGCACATGGTAGATTGGAACTCCCCCATGTACACCATTACAGACCAAGCACTGATGGTCATCCACCTAGTGTGGTGGGCTGGAACTAAAATTAACGAAGTGTTTGAGGCTCCCTGATAACAAAGAACCAATGTGGCTGTCACTTTCCAGCTGTCAAGCATCAAGACTCTGCTGCCCACTGTCAGGACCTCTGTTGTCAACTGTCACAGCCCCTTAGGGGTAGAGGTAGAAGGAGCTCACTGTCAACTGTGGGGTGGGTGATAATTGGGAGGTTGACTCACACAGTGAAAGCACAGCAGGAGCAATGTTGAAGTTTACAGTAAGGTAGGGTACAGTATTTGGCTTGTTTGAGGATCGACAAATCAAGTACACAGCTGAAGAGAAACAGACTGGTGATACAGACTTTAATGCATTATGCCTATTTGTTGTTAAGATGCATGTTTACTGCACTGGCAATGTTGCTTTCATGTGTCATGGTGACTGACGGACCTGATTCACTGCCGTACAGTTGTCATACATATTCAGGCTTGGTGAGTAGGCTCATCAAAGCTGCAATCATGCATCATGACAACAAAGGTTTTAGTTTCATGTAAAACATGTATGTAAAATGCAAAACCCGAGCTGGACTGCGACACAAAGAGGCTAAAGCCTAATTGCATTCCAGGATAAATAAAACTGATTTAAAAACAAAAGAAGGGTAAGAACCCAGGCCTAGACCATATAGTATAGCTCTATCCCTTACACTGATACCCGAAGACAGATATTCCCGAAAGGCGTTATGTAAATTTAAATATACTGAACGCAGATGAGTAGATCCTAATATCGTTGGTGGGGCAAAGCTAATGGTGTTAGCAAGTTGGTAGTGCAGATGATAGTCTCTGTGTATAATAAGGTGGGTCTGTAAAGGCTCTAAGACAAGAAGGGTGCAGAGCATGTGAAAGGTAGGCATCACTTTTATGAGTATTAAACGTTTAATGATGCAAGGCATGGTACATGTTTAAATGCCATATGCCAATTATTGCAATGATGCATGAATGCAGTACTAGTGAGTAACTTGCCGGTGCTGCAGTCACCCATGATGCTGCCACACACAGTTAATGCACTCCCAAATGATCGCTATGATGCACCAATTCAGGGCTGGCGAGTTACTTACCAGCATTGTGCATCATGATTACAAAATGGTTTGGTTTCACTTACAAAGATGACATGTGTGATCTTTAACACCTGCTAGTGTCCGATGTTACATTAAACTAATGGCGTAAATGTAACACTAACTATTAAAAAGATGAGAGATTTATGTCAAAGTTAACCTTAAATCTCTGTGTCACCTGATTAAAATGATACTTTTAAAAGTCACTGATTTTGACTTCTCCAAGTCAGCAGAGACAGGTTTTACTATCAAAATAATCCTTCAGATGAGTTCAATCCCATTACTGCTAGAACCCTCCTACCCATTTCCACATTCAACAAATCATTTGTTGATAATCAGATTCTTTCTGAAACTAAATCCAAGTTTAGCTTCCAGTATCTTTGTCCAACACTAAAAGTCTCAGTGTGCGGTTTCAAAGTCAGAACCATCTGCAAGCTTTTGTCTCGTTCTGGGTTCAAATGTCAAGCGCATCAATGTTACAGGGTGCCGCATGGCTCTGGGACCTGTTCAACAATTATTTAGCTAGCAGTTTCCATGCGCTGATGTTAACATACTCCAGTCCTGAGAGATAACTGATGTATGCATTTAGAGCATTTCTTCGATCTTTGTTCTATGTTTTTCTTTCCCACTTAGGCATGGCTCATTGTCCCTTTTTGTACTTTTCCTTGGTTTCAGTTTTCTTTTATAACATTTAAAACTACCGTAATTGCCTGTTAAAGCGCAGGGGTCTCAAATAAGTGCAGGTCTCATTTTTGCACAGGTGTAGGACCCCTAGGACACCCAAAATCTCTCTTTAAAGTGACTCAATTATATAAGCGCAGGTTCCTGTATTAGCGCAGAGGGTAACAGGGACTTGAAATTTATAAGCGGAGGGGCACTTATATGGGCAACTACGGTAGCTATTATGGGTTAAAAGGGTCTGTGTAGGCTCATATTCTTTAATGATGCCATGACCTGAGATGGGCTGTACCCTGGAGAGGGAGAAAGCTCTTGCTATATGGCCTTTCTGAATGTTAAGGTCATCAACATAGGACCTGCTATGCTTTTAGGTCAATGACCTGTTTTAAGGAGAAAGTTGGGACTAGTTTCACAGAACAGCTTTGAGTTTTTATGTCAAGATCAATATCCGAAGCTAGGTATCAAGACCAAGGTTAAGGTCATCTAGCATTACCACCCTAAGGTCAATGTAATTTCTGTCAAACTGACTGCACAAACCTCACAATCTTAAGAGGCCTATCCACCACATGTTATGTGCATTTCCCATTAATAACCTAGAGTGGACAGAATTAATGAGTATTACCCTGGTATGGCCAGGGTCGAGGTCAAGGTCATTTCTATCAGGTCGATTGCTCGCACATGACATATCAAAAGAGGCAGCTGCAGCCTGCATGTAACTACACATGCTTAATGCAGAGGAACATTACAGCTAACTTTATGATCAAAATATTCTTATTTCCCTATTGACCTTGACCAATAGAGGTCAAACCATGTTATGACTGTAGGAGAGATCTGGGCTAACTCTGTACGCTTGACCACCCTGCCCCATATGCTTATCTAGATCAGAATCTGAGGTCAGTCAGGGTGCTTAATGCCAGGCTAGAGGGTGGAGGATGGGATGGAAGTGGTCAGTTCTTGTCAGTCTATAGAAGAGGGTCCTGGGGGTAGCGGGCTGCATGTTTAGCATGCAGTGAAAGCATTTATAGTTGCCTGATCTAAAGCGCCTATGCAACCACTACACGTTTGACCAATAATTATATGCTAAGCTATAAACAAATTTTTAAATATCAGTATGAGATGATGATGGTTGACCAAAATTTGGATCTTGGGCCCTGAAGGGAAGTCAAAATAATATCAACACAGCATATAGAGTAACAAAGAACTAGGATGAGTTGCTGTAATTGTGAATCATTGGATTTAATCTGAATTCAATTTTATAAAAAAAACTGTTTTGATTTTATTCTAAAAGTTAATTCGAATCATTGGTGGTGTTGGCATATAGGCAGGATGTTATTTCCAAGAAAGCTCTTGACTATTTCAGTGCAGCATGGTATAGCCATTTTAGGGAAGGTCCAGGTCATGCAGAGCTGAGAGAGTGGTTAAGGGGAAGTGGTGGATGAGAGAAGAACTCAGGACATGGTTTCCATCAGTGGCCTGTGTAGTGAGGGTCAGTGTTAGGGTTTGGGGTCGGTAAGATAAGGTATAGAACGATGTACATGGCTGGTCATGCTGTAGCTAGGGATCAGCGCCATTCTGGATAAGAGAGATTGCTGTTTTAACCCTTACAGGACTTAAATACGCTATACACCTTGTCAGCATAAATGCAATGCTGGAAAGGGACTTGTCAGTATGTTGGTCTAAGTATGTTGGTCTTGTATGACGGCATGTTTCCTCCAGGGTGCAAACACACGGCAGAGTAGGCATCATGCCAACCATTCGGTAATGTATCAACACATGAGGTCATAATGATTGACTCACCAAGGCTACAATTATGCCTCAATGACAAGAGGCTATAAACGCAAGCTTGACAGGTTAAAGATAATGTGTCTTCTTATTTGACTGATCATCAGATTAATTGAACTATTGTACAAATGCTGAAAGGTTTTGAGCAATCATCTTAAGTTGTGTACTTTATTTGAATAAAAAAGCAAGATCTCATGGTATGCCTTAAAATTCCCTGTATTGGTATTGGTTGAATATACTATGGTAGGTCATGTCAGGTCAGACAGGGAAATGGGTTCTGGCACAGACATGGAGCTGGTAGCAGAGGGAGGGACAGATGGTATATAGAGGCATTGCTGTTATGTGGCAAGAGGGGTCAAAGACTGATGTGGGCCAAGGTCCTTGATTTAACCTTCGACCAAGATACCGCTGACGTCGGTGCAAAATATACATGATTTCATAGTCTAACCAAACCTTTTATAGTTGGCCCTCATGTCTTATCCGAATAAATTCAAAGTTGTATGATTAGAAAATTTGTATTCTTTAAAGCAATGCTAATAATTATAAACGCAGTGAAAAAATACAGATATATTCAAAATAGCATATGGGAAATTAAACGCAAAATAAGCATTCTAATATACTCAAAGCATTATTGTTGGAACCCTGTGATAACTGCACTGCTGATCTGCTGATGGGTGGACCTAGCTATTGCCTCTTGGCAAAATCCTTTTTTTAAATACTAGCATAATCCCTGATGGTTCATCTTTATTTGTCTTCATGATGCACCAATGTCCTATTACGGAATTAGTCACACTAGTAATGCTGCGATACATGAAGTTGATGCTTTGGGGTGCACAAACTCTGTACGGTCAATTTAGCTACCATATGTAGCATCAATGAGCTACTTGTGCTGCATTCAAGCATTATACAAAGCATCAAAAATATATCAAAGTAGTATACTGCCTTTAAAGTGGCATAGATCTCTAGTGGGAACAACATTGAAGTTGTGATAGGAGGGACCATGGATTGAAGGGGTATTGGGAGTCTGTTGTAATAAGACTGTGACCTGGTGAAGCAAGTAGCCGGACCGCCGCTACCACCACACAATCCCACTCTGTACTAAACCTTTAGTCTCCCTATAATACCCTTTGTTGTCAGAATGCATGACTGTGTCCCTGGCAGGCATGCATCCTGCTGACCCTTTAAGAGTTTATCATTTGTAAATGCAGCACTAGCCAATAACTAGCATAGTGGCAAAGGACAACAAAGGACACAGTATACTGAAGCACTATGTGGTCTTTAAAGTGGTATGTTCATTTTATCAACAGGAACCAATTTGTCAGGAGAGCAGTTATCCTGATCTGCCCTTGGCTAACTCTACACTCTGCAAGCACCACCATCATCCCTCTGCTATACCTCTGATCGGTTTTGTTTTTTTCTATAGGCTGCAATTGAAAGTAAAATTACCAGGGGGGGAAACTGTTTTTTAAATATGTTTTATAAACTTAATTAGGTGTAAACTTGCAAAATGTGGTCAGCTTCTATGAGTGGTTTTATGGTACTCATCAATTATTATTATTGAACATGTGACCATGACACTGTGATATCATGAACTGTGATCTTCTAGTCTCATCTCGGTCTGGATGGCTGTGTCAACATACTTCGGCAATGCTGAATTAATGCATCATATTGAAAAAGATGTAACCCATTAACCAAATTTACTGGACAGTCAGGCGTCAAGCCGACGAGGAACCGGCGATCCTTGGCCGGCGGCCACTATTTGATCAGTTTACAAGAGGATAAAATGTATCCACTCTCAATCTGGAAGGCGCTAGACTGTGGATTCATTGCTCACCTTAGTCTGCTCAACTTTACCTGCCTTGTATATGATCTTAGCTCTGGGATGTTACTCACTGGTGCTGCATTCATCTATCATGCTGACAGAATGTGCATTGTGAATTGAAGCACTACCTTTTCTTGTCCATTGGACTTCATAACCCAAATCTTGTTTCTTTTTTATTGTAGTCCCATCAACCAAATCAACTTTTTATGAGATCTATCAAACACCACAACCAAGCGGTAGCCTGTATGCATGCTCTTATTAGGCCAGTTTTACCCTTTAAGGTCTGCATAGTACGTTCTTATCACAATGCTCGAATGCAGCTCTGATTGGTCTACTCGTGATGCTGCATTCTTGCATTATGCATTCAATAAATTCTGGCATTTGACAACCCCAAAGAAATGGCATCTATTGTGGGGGAATTTAATTAGTATTATGTTGTCCCTTTTACATCCAGTATAGACTAAATTAGATAAAACATCCAAGTAATTACAGGACCACTGTTCAGTTCATAATGTGATACCTAATTACTACAACATATTTCATTGTGACTACAGAGGATGATTATCGGAGGACAGTTCTTGAGAACTGAGGAGGATGTTAATTATGCTACACATTTATTTTGAACTAGCTCCCAGTCATATTTAGAAATAAGAGACCTTTTTGTTGTGCTGAATACAGATTAAATCAGCTTAGGACACAGCATAATTCAAACCCTGGAGCCTTGGAAACACTATCTTTCTGGAGACTCAGAAACACTATCTATCTCTTAATGTCCACATGGTCTTTCTCTGCTCTCTGATGTTGCTTCCATTCATACCCTATCACACCTCTATCCACCTAACCAGAAGTCAATGGGGCTGGAGCATATTTTCTCAAAGTATTTTTACATGGCATAATAATTTGCTATTATAATGCAAGGACACAGAAAATGACATCAAATAGGCAGGACAATAAGATAAAGCTCCACTCATGACCTGCCTGAACCTAGAGCACTCTCCAAACCCTGCCTGCACTATTTGTAAGTGCAGTCCCATTTTGAACTACAACTTTAACATTAGGTGATTCTCAGACCTTCTGGCTGTGCTACTGAAGCGTTTAGCGGCTATATCAGGGTTTCTTGCGCAGGAGTGAGAATTGCCAGGTGCAAAGTGGCACCGAGACAGAGACTGCAGGGCAGTTGACACAGTATACATACTATATATCAAAATAGCTTCTAATATCCTGTGGTTACAGCCTGTTGCTGTGTCATTTTGAGAAACAGAGATTCCTGTTTTTCTTCAGCATGTTTTTTTCTCATACCAACCTTACACTGCAGTGCCATCAAGAACTTCACTCACCTGTGAAGGAGATAAGAAAAAGGAACTATTATTAATGGTGTGCTTTATTGTATAATGTAGTCTAGAAACAATTGTAATGACCCATGGTTGTCTACCAGCAAATGTATTTGCATGCTTACCCATTGCCAACTATCTAAGTACTAAAGATGACCTAGTACACATCAACAAAGACTATACATGTATGAAGATCATGCACTGGGCTTACCCCACTCTCAAAGCAGAGTATGTGCATTTGAAAGTGATTCTGCCTGGATTCCACCATTTTAAGTAATGTTGTACTACAATGTGGATCATTCAAAACTGTAGAGCTTTATGGGAAACTAATGATCATTATTTACCCTCCAAGCGATATGGGAGAGAACTTAAGTTAACAAGCCATTTGTGGCTCCCACCGGTGGGAATGAAAAGAGCCAACTTGTCTGTCACTGTCCCTGCTGTCAAGTGTCAAGTCTTTACTGTCTGCTGTCAGGACCCCCGCTGTCACGGCCCCTTGGGGGCAGAAGGATCTCACTGTCAACTACTTGGTTGATGATCATTGGGACTCGCACACTCGGGTTCAGGAAAAGCACAGCTGGAGCATTGGCAACATTCAAAATGAGACAGGGTACATTATTTAGCTTGTTGGCGGGAAAAGAACTAATGCAAGTGCACTGATTGAGAGCAATAGACAATGGGAACTAGGGAAGACAATGAAGATAGCTATAGAGAAGCTCGGACATAGCTATAGAGAAGCTGTCTATTTGTATACTAAGGCAATTATAAGCACCAACTAAGTTCCTTAAATCGGCATAATCATATGCATTCAGCATGTCAGATTCACATTTCTAGTACAGCTCTAGTTTACTATGTGCTTAAGTGTGAGTGGTGATATTGCCCCTTTAAGCCCCTATAAACTATGTATTAAGGAACAATGTAATGTCTCTATATGAGGCACATCCCAATTTAATTTCCATGACCCTTAGCTCGCCTTCATTTATAACATTACCTACCTGCATCATGAGCATAGTGAAAGGCAATGCTTCTTAACATGGTTATGTAAACCTTTACATAAGCCTACATCAAACTATGCTAATAGTCAAACAAAGATATCTCTGACAGCCATTATGTAAATTAATGATATGATCAGTGGAGCTTGTGAGATTGTAATATATCTGTAAGGGCAGGCTAATGGAGTTTGCATGTTCATTGTACTAAAGATAGTCACTGTGTAAATAAGGAAGGGTCCTAAACGGTGCTGCACTTGGTAAAGGTACACATCACTATAATGAGCATCCACCTTTAGGTAATGCGTGTTTTCTTTTGCCCAATGCCTTTTCATTATCATGATGCTAGTCTGGAGAGTAACTCCCCAGTGCCACATTCAACCACCATGTTGATCACATGTGGTATACCCTACACTACAATACTGGTGTGTTACGCACCAGCATTACTCTTGTGTACCATGAGGACAAATGATAAATGTTGCATTGAGACAAAGTTCTAGATTCACTCACAAAAGAACCCCTACCTGATTCCTACACCTAATGGCAATGTCAATACATGAAACACATAGAAGAGATGTAACATTATATTTGAATGATGAGAGATCCATGTCAAAGTGAACATTAAATCTCTGTGTAACCTGATCATAATGATTACTAATACTAAATTCCCTGAATTCCAACTTCTCAAAGTTCCCAGAGACAAGTTCAACTACTGGAACAATCACTCAGATGAGTTTTGTCCCAATACTGCCAGACTCCTACCCATTGCTACATTCAACAAACCATTTGTAGATAATTAGATTCTTTCTGCAATTAAAGCCAAGTTTAGCTTCCAGTATCTTTACCCGACACTAACAGTCCCAGTGTGCAGTTTTAAAGACGAAACTATCTTCCAGCTTTTGTCTTGTTCTGGGTTTAAATGGCAAATGCATCATTACCACAGGGCATGGTATGACTCAAGGATCTGTTCCTCAACTTTGCTTGCATGATGTGAAGTAAATAAATCTGGCTGCAATCCCAGAGTCATCGATCGAAAATAAGATACGCTCGAAATGGACAACTTTGACAGTATGTAAAGTGAGTATCATATGTTCAATGATTGAGGATGAACATTATAATGAACTGAGACACTTTGTAAATTAAAACAATGCTTTCTCTTTTACCTACTCTATTTACACCCATACATATCGTCAGAATTTATCCATTTTTAGTGTACACCACATATCTACCCATTCAAAACTTACTGAAAAAGCCTAGATGGCTCACTGGCTATGGATAGCATTGTATTGTCACCAATGCCATAAACTAACTCTATGCTGAGGAAATAAAAATTAAACAAACATTTAAGAATCAGTCACAGCAACTTTAAAGAACGCCCCCCAGTAGCAGTAAGAAGTACAAGGGGAAGAAGGAGACCCCAGCCTCTGTTTGACACCACTTTGTTCTCTTGTCGACACAACGTGACGGCCGAGTCTCTTCAGTGAAGCCACCGCCAGAGTCAACCACCCAGCCCCTCCCCTTCTGGGACATGGTAACCATGGCAACCAAGGCCATAGTTAGCAGTGAGCATGCGCCAATGTGGACACACTTCCATCCCGAAAGCTGACTTCCGGTACTGATACAATTAAAGCATTTCTTAGATCTGACTTGGTATGTCTTTTTCTTCCTTTTTTTCCCTTCATTTCATTTCCAGCTAGGCGCGTCTCTTTGTCATTTCTGTTTATTCCTGGTTTCTGGTGGGGCTTTCACATGAAAAACAACAATTATAGGTTGACAGAGTCCATATGGGCTCACATTCTGAAATGATACCATGGCCTGGAATGAGCCCCACCTTGGGGAGGCAGATAGCTCTGAATAAATGACCTTCCTAAATGCTAAGGTCACATAATGAAGGTTCTTAAATGCCAATAGGTCAATGCCCGGTTTTGAGGAGAACATTGGGCCCCATTCTGTGGTAAAGCCTACAAAATCTATGTTTTGGTATTATAACCTCAGTTAAGCAGCATGACCAAGATCAAGGTCATCAAGCAATACCCTCCTATGTTCAAGGTCATTCTTGTCCAACTCACTGCACAAATGTGACAATTCAAAGATGCTTTTTCACCACATATTATGTCCCATCCCCATAATAACTTGAATTGGATGAAAATAATGCTCTTGCACAATTCTTGTACAGCCAAGGACAAGGCAAAATGTACTTACATGAGATCAACTGTTAAGACATGACATATCAAAATAGGCAGCTGCAGCAGTCAAGTATATCTACATCATTGTGTACTTATGAATTCAGAGGAACATTAAAACTAACTTAATGATCATAATATTCTTATTTCCTCATTGACCTTGACCAGTAGAGATCAAACCAAGTTAGGACTGTGGGAGAGTGTGGGATATGTCCTGGCTTATTCTGAAGCTTGACCACCCTGCCCCATGTGCTTATCTGGATTAGAATCTGCGGTCAGTCAGGGTGCCTAAAACCATCGTCAAGGGTACAGGGGTTGGATGGAGGTGGCCAGCTCTGATTGGTCCTCAGATAAGGGTCCCAGTGGAAGTGGGACCAATGTAAACAAGGTGAATTTTGAATGTTGTATATTATATGGACCATTAAACTGTATAAGAACCTGGCATTCAAGAAGATTATAGGATGTATATATGGGGTTCACGGCAATAACCATACTTTAACAAGCTTTTTGTCAACCCCCAATTAGTCATTTTGTGTTGACCTGTGTTGCTGATACTTCACAAGAAGTTCTAATCTGTAAATCAAGATGCCACTGCAACCTTCTAGTCACTCTCGGATCATGGTATAGCCATTTACAGGAAGGCCCAGAGGTCTCGAGAGGTTGGGCCATGTGAAGCCCAGCGGTAGGGACTAGGGTTAAAGGGCATTGGGAGAGGAGAGGAGAGTGGAGCTCAGAACATGGTTTCCATCAGTGGTCTGTGTAGTGAGGGTCAGTGTCAGGGTTGGGGGTTGGTGAGATAAGGTGTAGAAGGATGTACATGGATGGTCATGCTGTAGTTAGCGTCTAGAGCCATTCTGGATAAGGCTGATTGCTGTTTTAAGAGCTGGTCTATGCTCTGTCCGGCATACCTCAGTTATGCTCCATTCGCAAAGAGTATGGTGATGCAATTTGTTATGGTTAATCTAGCCCTTAAAGAGGAGTGTGTTGACTCAAGGGTTCATATCAATTTGTCTTGATATAATATATAAGCATAGCACCATCAGATGTGCATCATTCTAAATATTGGAGGGTTTTTCAGCCCACTGGGAACCTCATTCTGAATGAATAGTGCCCCGGCTGCAATAATTCATCAACAAAAAAGACAAAAGAGTATGCAAGACATTTACCTTTTGGTTCCAAAAAAAACTAACATTGCTATAACGATCATTGATGCAAGCACTGATGGGAGAAACAGATACCATTTAAGCAGTGGTTTGTAATTGAATAAGACATCGCATACGTTTCAGACCACACCAAGCATGGTGTACATTGAAACTTTAAAATTCTCTGTATTGGTATTGGTACTGATGAATCTACTATAGTTGGGCGAGCCAGATCAGACAGGGCAATGGGTACTGGCGCGGGGAGCAGAGGGAGGGGCAGATGGTATTGCTGCTATGCCACACGAGAGGTCAAAGACTGATGTGGGTCAAGGCCATTGGTTTAACCTGTTGCTGAAATAATGCTGACATCGGCGGAATCTGCCACATGCTAAAATATACTTGTTTTTATTTCCTGACATAGCCTTCTGTAGTAGAAACATATTGAAAAGAGTATATGCCTATATTTTGATTTTTAATGTGAAAAAATATCATAGCAAATATCATTACAATACTTAGTTGTGTAAATGATACCAAATTATTAAGTATAACAGCCAGAATAGGGCTTTGTTTGTGCTCCAGATGTGGTTTATCTAGTGACTTAACTCACAATCAATATTTAGATGAGCGAACCATTGGCTTCCATCAGCGAACCATTGACTTCCATCATAATTTAGATAGTTAGCATGAGATTTCTTACCTTTAAGGATTTTTAATCATACATTATGATGTTGAATGGTAAAATCTGTAGCAAATTCATTTAGAATTGGTATTTGATATATATTGCGGCTAAAACCATAGAAATCATTAACCAATACTACTTTCTTACAATTTATAGAAATGATTGTCATTTACAGTTATTTGTAGTGATTAATATGCCCCTGAAATACTCATGCATTACTACCTCATTAACAAAACATTTCATTTTAGATGCTTACAATTAAGAGTAAGAGCTGTATAATTGTGCATAACATTATTTAGCACTTTGTAAAAATGATTTGAGGATAGAGATTCAGTTCGGGTACAAATATGTTGTCATATGACATAATGCAGTGCAACTAGCCCACAGTTAGGCCCACATGCACAGTATTTTGGCAGCTTTACATTTAAACTCTGTGTACTTGATTCATCCTGTAAAGGACCCTACATAAATTTCCTTAATGTTTTTGATGTAGGGCATGGAAATATATATCTCACCTTCAAAAATTGACATTTACCATTTTTGTCATATGACTTGTAAAGCATGGGGGTCGATTCTTATCAATTGTCCCACTTTACATGAAGCAAGTGTCCCACTTTACCAAAAATGCAAGTTAAGTGGGCCGCTTCAATTTTGAAACGGCATCTCTAAGAAATGGGCTATTTAGGCTACCTTGGTTAAGGTATTTCATATATTTTTTAGATTTTGGTTTAAAGGAATACATACGGAACCTATTTGATGTGTTTGACATTTTCTAATATTCATACCAAATGTGTGAATGGCACATAAAGTCAGAGTATGGCTTAGGTGTCCTACTTTACCTGAATCAACCCTATGAAACAGGACATTCTAACTAGATTGTGATAAAAATTAGATCCCTAGTGAGGAAGGCTCAGCCTACAGAAACTAGTAGTCTAACAAATAAGTAGTCATAGTCTAACAAATAATTAACTAACTCCTTTCTTAACCTGAATAGCGCATATAAATCAGCTCAACAAAACTACTTTGTAAGGAATACATAATCCTGCTAAACTAGTAGACTATACACTACAAAATGAAATCATATCATTGGTGATGAACACCTGTAGAAAATCCCCATGAGCCATAAACTAATAGTTTACTAAAGCAAACACCCTTGTGGGTCAAGTCAATTTTAGCATGCAGTCTTAGGTCACTAATTGCAAGGATGCTACAATAGGTGAGCTGGTGTTGGCTGGCAGTGATAGTATTGGATGGTTGTGGACCTAACTCACTGATCCCTCCAACCCAGACTCAGTGTAACAATTGTCTGTTTGCAAAAAAAACAGTTAACCCTTTCAAGACAACTTGATCCTTGGCGATTCATGTCTCTTTGTCATGATCATGATACTCTTAAGTAGAACTGCTGAGTAATGAGTAGTTTTCTTGCATGGCATTGGCACCAAGCTGATGCTTTAGAGTGTTTACATGTTGTAAGGTTATCGAATGCAACACCGCCACATATACTTGCTTGTGCTGCATTCATGCATTAAAAGAGTGTGGTGCATCAAAGCGTTATGCTGCCTTTCATGGGATGCCATGGGTCCCTAGTGGAAATGGCATTTAAGTTGTGATAGCATTGGCCATTGAGTGTAGGGTATTGGGAGTTCGCTGTAATAGGATTGGGACCCTGTGGACCTGACTCGCCTCTACCCCAACTCTGCCCCGCTTTTCGCTAACCCTTTAAATGATGCATAGATTGCTTTAATTTGATATGTTGTTAATTCTTATATATTGCATTATATATAATGCATTGATGCAGCCGTTGTGAGTGTATGCATCAGGATTGCATGCTTGAATGATGATGATCCTCTGGGAATGTATCATTCCGAAAATATCAATGTGATGACATTGTATGTATGCATCACACGCAAGTCACCTGCCATGGTTGCAGTTGTGTAGTAAGATACAAAAGTCAAGGCCTAATAAAGCACCATGCAGCCTTTAAAGTGTTTACAATAGTGCCATGATCAACAGGATCCAATTTGTCAGGAGAGCAGTTATCCCGATCTGCCCTCGCTTAACTCTCCAAGCACCACCTTCATGCCTCTGCCATACTTCCTTTGCAGTACCTTAGACATGTGTTCTCTGTTTGTGATCTTTCTGGGAAGTACCCAGAAGAGTAAGAGCCATCAGTTTGAGTTCTGAAATATTTTGTTTGGCATTTATTTATGACATATAGCGCCTGTCAATAGATGACAACCTCAATTCTCGCAACCACAAGTCTTTTCTGTTCCTAAACATAGGTAGTATAGTGGGCAGTATCACAATCCACAGAACGAGGAGATTCTTCATTAGTAACTGATACATCTCATATTGATAATTACATTTGTAAGCCAACTGAATATACCCAATTGCTGAGTCACTACATCCCCTTGACAGATATCTTGCCTGTCAAGCTAATTCGTATACTGAGGCTTTGTTGGGATTTGGGATCTAGTTCTCCCCATTCTCTTGTATAAATCATGAGGTCACAAACAGACTATACTTCTAAAGCACTATGCCACCCTTAAAGGGTTAGGTGGTGTTTGGGTATGGCACACAGGGCTTGATAGTGATTGTTCCGTGATCCAATCAGAATGTAGCATGTGATTGTGGGAACCAATCAAATCACAGCACGGGAGGCCAGTCCCATGAGGCATACTACTCTGCCAGGCGCATACAACTCATGTAAAGTGCTAGGTTGATATCAACCTAATCTGCTAATGCGGCACAACCATGTAATCACATGGCAGTGGGTTCCTATAAATGGTTTGTAGTGCTAGGTGCTGGTTCTGTGAATCCCCTTTGTAGTAGTTGGCTTAATATCTATACACAAAGCACTGCATGGGTAGAAGAATGTTCATCCTTAGGCCAGGGCTTGGAAATGGTTAGGCAAAAAAAAAAGATCAGGTCACCCGACTGACCCTATCAAAACAGGGCCGACCCTACGTTTATTTTAGATGCAATTTTGAAGAAATCTTAGTATTTTTACCCTTTTTGGTCTGGGTAGTACTTTCCTGTTTAAAAAAAAAGTTAGAAAAACAAACATCCGACCTACCGACCCTACATTTTCTTGCCATGGTACCTGAAACATACCTTCTTTTTTTGGACTTGGGGGAGGTGAGTTATCACAACGATGCCTTCATGCACCAGCTTACAGTCTCATGATCTTGCAATGTATGACGTATCTGGTAACAACATACTGAATCAACTATGCGTACTGAATGATACCCCTACCCTTCAGCTATCATTCTTTAGAGATGATACCACCAGTATATCTATACAGATGGTTTGATCTGATTTGAATTTATTTTATTTACCCTGGCAGGTATCAATGGCCTGGTAGACCGTTTTGTGCATACACATGCATCTGTTCCGATAAGCGGAGTTAATAAAGGCAATTGAGCCTTATAATCTATTATAACAAGAAAACGCACAGTTAGGTTCATGTTCTTGCTATGTATAGCTTACCTAGAGGGTCTTTATAAAGTGTTTGCATTTTGGAATGTTATACTATATCTAATGATCTCTGTTGGACCAGGAATAGGTTAGAATACGTATCAATACAGTGGTTTCTTTCTACAGCTGTAACAAATGTTAATTCAATTAGTTAGAGCCTGCTGACAAACTTTTCCAAAGCTACCAAGGGGGAGGAGGGGGTATATCAAGAACACGTTTAGGCCTCCTTGAGCTAGTAAACAGATTAGCCCTTACAATCTCTTCTTCCTTTCCCTCCCTCATAACCGCTAAACATCTGGGCTCCACATAGTGCTTTAATGTGCTATGATTTTTGTCGTCGTGATGCATAAATGCAGCCCTGGCAGGTCTACTCACATCATGCCAACCCTCCAGGAGTGTATCAACCCCACAGGATTGGGATGATGCATGAATGTATTACTGGCGAGTCACTCTTCAAGCTGCATGTCTGTATCATTATAACAAAGGGAATGATGCATTAAAGCACTATGCACCCCATAAAGGGCTACAACGGTCTCCGGCCCTTATTACCTCCCCCACCCGCCGCTAGGGGGACAGCTGTCAGGGCCACCAGGGGGCACCCCACACCGGAAGTGTGGTCACGTGAGGTAGCGGCGGCAGCAGCAGGGGATTGTGGGTGCCGTTTGATGGCGACGTCTGTCGGCAAACACGTGTCAATAATCGGCCTCGCTCTCACCCCGACACGGGCCGCGGGGGTAGATGTGTTGTAGGCTGCAGGTGGGTGTGTCTTCGTCATGAATGCTGTGATTTATATGCAAATAATATTATGAAGAAAGAAACGAAATATTTAGTTTATTTCATTGTTTGACAGGTTATTCAGTTCTCAAATAACAATGAACAATGCCCTAATTGGCTATTCCAATAGGTTTTTCTACTATTTATGAGAACTGCATATTGACATTATGTTTTGAATTGAAAAATAGAGAAAAACGACTAACAAAAAATAGAAAAGATTTATGGTAATACTAACACTTCTAATTTTGATTTATATATATCAGTGGTAGCTGCACGGTGAACATAACCATTTTGATGTTCCATAATTAACATTCCCCAGTACAATGGAATGACTCTGAGGGATTGTAAGATTGGGCAAGATACCAAGCTGCATGTGATATAGAGTCACCAACACGTCTACCCGCTGACAGCGAGGCGGTGCCCGGGGTGGTGGGGTGTGGGCGTTATGGGGTCGGGTTTATTTAGGCTGATGCGCATTTATTCATATTTCCCATAGTACTCACATATGTACCAGCCATGGGACCTCTGACCGACACTCACCCTGAGATTTGCTTGTCTTTGTTTCTCGTTCTTTCTCTCGGTACAGTGATGAAGAAATCGTTAGCATAGAAGATGTGTGTGAGCCTTGGTTTCTATACATGTTACTTACATACCCAGCTTCTATATATATATCATATCTATATAATACTTAGTTTCTATAAACTATTTACATACCCAGTTTCTATATACTACATGTAGGATGCATGACCAGCATCTATATAATTATACTACTCATGTACACAGTTTCTATAAACTAGTAGCATATATGCCACTTCCGAGCTCTGTTGCTATATACTTTTTTCAAGCCCTGTTTCCTACCCTACTTCCACGCCTTGTTTCCATATACTACTTCCATACCTTGATTTCATATTCTACTTCCAAGCCTTGTTTCCATATACTACTTCCATGCCCTGTTTCTTTCTTATATACTACTACTTACACGCCTTGTTTCCTTATACTACTTCCATGCCCTGTTTCCATATACTACTTCCATGCCCTGTTTTCATATACTTCTTTCATTCCATGTTTCCTTATAATACTTCCATGCCCATATTCTATATGCTACCTCCATGCCCTGTTTCAATATAAATGGCAAGGTTCACATAACTACATGTAGTATATATACATGTATGCTCTCGTTCTATACATAATACTTACAATCATGACTGGTGAAAGACAAAACGAACCTGCAATTTCCATAGATATTGCACATGAATGGAACATGGGACCCATAACCCTACACACACTATGGGTTTCTTGCCTAGTGTTCTTACTGGTTGTGAAGCACTAGGGCTAGCCAGGTGGAAAAAGCAGCTGTGGCTGAATGCACCAATTTCCCATAGTGCTCCCATAACCATACACACAGTGGGACTTGTCTGCTCCTTGTGTTCTTGATGTGGGAGTAAGGCATGCTGGAGCAGATGTAGTGGATGCTTACACAGACATACGCCATGCAGATATGTTGTACATATTTTCTTCTTTTTTGCTTTCATTTGGGTGTGGGGCATGGTAAAATGTGCTCTGGACCTTTCGCCTATGTAGTATTGGACCGATTCCGTGAGAAACGGGAAGCTGATTATTATACTATTTTCTAATGTAAAAGGGAGGCATTTTCCATATCATTAGCAGAAGTACATACAAGGTTAGATGTAAATTGAGCCTGCATATCAGAAATTAATGCTAAGCCATATATTTGACTACTAAGTGACTATTGTTGAGTAAAGCTTAACAAAGAGCTCAGTATTATGGCTTTGACAATGCTAAATGTAACACTGTTCCAAACCAATTAGCTGTCATTGCTATGCTTTACAATATGGAAATTTAGTAAGCCTGATCTGCATCCGACCTTGGCCCATTGTACAGTTAATGCAGATTTGTAATCATACTGATCCTTCTTAAATCCACCAACCAATGCAGGATAGTTGTTGTGTTGTGAACCAATAGGAGGCTTTGTGACAATCCCATTCGCTCGGTACACAGTATTTCCACCAATGAGATGCGTCCTAATAAATCTAATCATAAATGATCGGCCATTTTGCCTTCACACCCGATCCAAAGCTTCTCTACATATTCCAGGGAATCTGCGGCTTTCATTGCAAATCCTTCCGCCAATCAGATGTAGTCTACCAAGTACAGTAACCAATAAGAAATCTGCTTTGCCAATAATAGAGCCCATAATTACGATCCGCAGGCTTCGCTCACCAGGTGGTAAGAGGGCAAGGGGCATCCCCTGACCCCCAGGAACTATTACATCAGTGCCCTTCACTATAAAGTATTCATAACCTGAAGGCGGCGAATCACTTTATAGACTACTTTCTCTTGCGTATGCATCTGGCCTCTCGCCTTAACATGGTCGTTGGCTGTGATTTGGCCAGATTCGGACCGGAAGGATGCCTTGCAGGCATAATACCACTTCCGCTAGCGACGGTAAACACATTCTCCATACACATCCGAGTCTCTGTAATACTCTGTCCTACGCGTATGATATATCCTGTGTGCAGAAGAAGCTAGCGAATGAAACTAACTGTTATCTTGAAGCAGGAAACTGAAAGTAAATAATCTTATAAATATGCTCAAGTCTCTGATTTTACTACCCCTTTAAGGTCACGAGATAGTCAGCACAGCGAGTGAATTCAGCACTGGCAAGTAACTCGCTAAGGTGACATCTATTAGTCATGATCACAAAGGACATGATGTGTAAGCCTTCAGAGGGTCACCAGTTTGAAATCAAGCCTTTGATCTCCTGGAAAATGAGCCTGTGTTAAGGCACACTGCCGTCCTTAGAGGATTATTATTTTGAATTTAAGATGGCCACCTCTCTGCGTGAGAAATCCAGCTTGGGGCAGATTTATACCAGCAGAGTCAGGGGACACATGTTAGTGAAGGCCCCTGGAGACGGTTATCCCTGAGGGGAAATGGTCTGGACTTGTTTTACGAGGCAATATGTCGCGTATGGGAGGTGAGCATGAATGTTGCCGTTTTACGGGATGAAGTGTCGGCAACCGGAATACGGCCATCTGTGGATTATTACATCGCCTAGGTACACAGGCAATAACAGGGCGGAGGGGGGCTGGGTGTGATGAGAGTCTAGGAGTGGGGGCTGGTTCTGCCGTGGGACTTGGGACTATGGCATGTAGAGGATAGCTGGGATGTGGGGAGTAAGAATAGGAGAAAAGAGAAGGGGTATAGAGGGATGGAAAGAAAGAGGGAGGACAGAAAGTGGGTTGAAATAAGGAAAAAGGGAAGATGATTTGAGGGTTGTATGAAGCAGGAGCAGGGGCAGGCAGGTTTTGCAATCAAGAAAACAGGATACCCTAACCTTCTCCATATAAACTCTGTTCTATAATAAAAAGCATATCCAGCGTATTTTTGTGATATTATCCAAACACGTATTAAGCAACATTAATCTTCTTTCACAATAGAGCCGACTTATAGCTCCCACCAGTAAACCCTTTGTGTCTAGCAAAGTATCCCCTGTGCCATGTCTTCATTATGATGCATGAATGCATCTCTTGCGAGTGACTTGCCGGCTTAGCGTTTTTGCATCATGCCAAGACACTGAGCACACCAGGCAAGCCAGAGTTGATACACTCCACAGAGTGTAATATTAGGCACTTAATTGGTGCATCATGTCGATAAATGATCAGGAACATTGAGGAATCATCTTGTCCTTGGAGGGCTAGTTGATAACCTCCCTATCTATCCCCGTCCATGCCTCGCCTTATAACAGTACGTTAAACTACCCAGTCCCCTGGTGTATAAACCCCGCTAGTCTACCGAGGAGAGACAATCCCGTCTCCGATTAAAAACTTAATCTTCTAATCCTCTATAGACTACTTAATCTGTTTGCCACCAGAAGTTCATTAATTTGCTGCTTATATCTTATACAGCCCTGCCCTATGGGGTATAGACTCCCCACTTATCATTACTATACAGCTTGGAAATATAAAACAGTTTTCTCAAGCAAGCTCTAAGCCAACAAAAGGGTGTGTTTCAGGTAGTATAGTCTCAAAACCGCAGGTAGTCAGAAATTCTTTCCCTTTCTTTTTTATTTTATACTTCAGCTTCAATACTACTCACCAGCCTGACTTGTGGTTTATTGAATCAACACTCAAAAAGCTGCGAAATGGCTCAAAATTATAACAATGAAGGTTGTATAAAATCCAAATTTAAACCTTGTTTAGCTAGGTAGGGACAGGTAACCTAGAACAAGGTTTCTCTTTTTGGTTTGCCCCCATGAAGTTAGGTTTTTGGAGTGTTTTTCCAGGGAGGTTGGTTGAGAAATTTTGTGTAGAAGTGGAACTTGTTCTGGCCAAAAATTCCTTGCCGCCCCCCCCCCCCCCCATTCATGATTTGTGCATCGCCACGACTGTACTGAAATTCAAAACATTTAACTAGGTCATGAGCTCAAATGTATATTAGGTTGCAAATAACATGCATTTCAAGCCGCTTATACATACAACTGCACCAGCGATAGTAACACGCAATTAAAAGTAGCCCTTCTAATGATTCCTCGGTATTTTTTTAAATGACCTTCATCGTCTGGCTACTGACGAGCACACCCCACTCAAGGAAAGGCCCATTTCTATAGGATGTTAGGGGCATTGAGTGGGAGCTCTTATACATCATTCTGACACGAACACCATTCAGATATACAATAAAATACTACGACTTCGAAATGCACACACAAGAAAATGTTGGATTTTTGCCCCGTGGGCCCTCATCTCTGTTGGCAAGAACCAAATGCCCTTGAGTGTTAAGGCTCCATACTGAGCTCTCAGTATAGGATCCCCAGGTTGGCTATATGATCCCTATAGGTATGCACCCTTTAACCCTACCCTGGAGACCCCCTGGAGGTCTGTGTTGGCCCTGTGGGCCTCCCAGGCCCTATCTACACACCCCAGGTCTGCACAGACTGAACACACCACCTCAGTCCAATTTGGGCATGTTGACTGTGAAAACCACAAAGCTGAGGCTTTGAAGGCTGCATAGTGCTTTAATGCACTTTACCGCCATAAGATGAAGCATGAAGGCAGCCCTGACTCACCAGGACTTCATTCAAGCATCATGCTGACACCAATGAGCTGATACACTCATGTAGGCTCAGCATGATGCAGTTGCTGAGAGTAGATCTACCAGGGCATCATTCATGCATCATACCAACAAATGGCACAGCAGATTTAAGTATTCTGCTGCCCTTAAAGGGTTAAGCCAACACCCCCTGCCTCCCCAGCCCTAGTCTGGCTGGACACTCCTGAGGCCAATATCAAGACTATCCCTGTAAGTGTGTGACTTTACAGCTGAGACTGCAGGGGTGTAGGGCTCCGGGTCACGTAGCACTAGTCTGGCCTCACTACATGGGGTCTGCCAAGTGAGACGTCCACGGGCCAATTTGGTCATGTCAACTCTGAGGAGTTAAAGTTGAGCAAAGAGCCCCCTCTGTGACTAGACACCTTATGACTCCCAAGGGGTAAGTCAATGGCTTTAAGTTTAAGACGTCAGAGCCATGTTCACTGAGAAAAATGCGAGAGTCATTGTCTCCAATATGATGAAAGGAAAGCAGCAGTGCCTAACATTCAGGAGTGTTCATTTAGGCGACATAAGACGTTCACATTTTTCTCTGTGTGACCCTAGTTGAGTTCGGGACCTCCGCCTACCCGTGGCCTCCTAGACAATAGGGTCTTAATAATCTTTTTTTCAACATCAATACCCTTAAGTTCCTTGAAGGAGCAAGTACATTGCTTTCAGCCTGTAAGCCAGGTATGCATCTGTGCATAATCACAAAGGAGAATTCTACACACTGGATAGATAGATAGATAGATAGATAGATAGATAGATAGATAGATTTGAATCGGACACATCGGAACCTGAACACTCTGGAAGGGTCTGCATGATGCTTTAATGCGGCAATGGTGGGACTCGCCAGGGCTGCATTAATTTATTAATCATAATGGGATAGGACAGTTGAATGCAATATGTGGCTGGTAAAATGTAAGGCTTGTATCTGCGTATTGTCTTAGCATTCATGAACACCCTCCTGCTGTCTTGTGTACTTACAAGGAAAAGCACGAGTTTAATACACGATATGAACATGGGAGATTCTCAAGAAAAACTAATATTCCTAGAGTGAGATGTTGAATGGTATTGTGTATTTCCCAAGTTTCACTTACGCTAATTTCTTGGGAACCTCTTGAAACATTGTCCACAGATAATATTATAGTATATTGATTTGCATTTCTCAAGTTTCACTAGTTAGTCTTGTTAAAGAAAACACGTGAAATTCCTAGGAGTCTCATTTAGGAAAATATTTACTGTCCATATTTTCTGGTTCCAATATCCTTCTATTTTTTTCATAGGAATCACAAGTAATGCCAGGAGAACGTTTTTCCCGACATCTTGTTTGCAGGGAATAGAAAGATAGTCTAAAGCTAAAGTCAAGTAGTGCAGCCAGAACTTTCAGTTACTAACAACATAGTGCATTGACAAGAACAACAGATGTCAGACCAAAAGGCCCAGCACGACCGACCCTGCTCACTGACCAACCACAACACTGGTTTCTCTTGCTTTTTTATTTCATTTTACGTTGGGGACCAGAGCTTATTGGTGTGAGTAATGGCCAGGGATGTGGAGAGTTAAGTGCTTCAAGTTTGGAGTGAGGAAACGTGCTAGGTTTGTGTCTAGAAAACTTAATCTGAGGACCCCAAAAACAAGGTCCGTTTTAGGTTACATAGTCTCATGGAAAGATTGGTTGATTTTTGTTTCTTTTAATTTCTTTTTGATTTAGGCCACAAAACTACCTAGAAATTGACTGGTGGACTGTGGCCTAGTTTAGCGGACAATCAAATCAACTCTAGAATAGTCCCAGATTTGCGTAGGATTTAAGAAAATTCTAAATTGGATAATTATAGGGGTGCCCCTGTTTGCTAGGTAGGGTGGGGTAACCTGGGACACATTTTTGTTTCCTTTGGCCTGATCAGAATTTTTCAACTTCTGGATGTTTTCCGTAGGATATGTGACACGATTTGCATAATCATTAACTGCCATGTACTTGATATGCTTCCTTTAATAAATATGGAATGTTATTAACCATTACAATAATTGACCATTCCTAACCCTGTACCCTATACACGCCTTTTATTTTATTTCTATGCCGTATGGGCTACTTAGCTTGGGATGGAACCTCTCTGCCAGTCTACAGCATGTACAGGGAATGCTCTATCAACACGGTCTTTACTGCATAATTGGTCTTTAAGTTCTAAACTCTAATGCACAGTGACCACACCTAAATTGGTATCTCAGTCCACTCAGTCAATGCGACCTTGACCTAGAGAAGGTGAAGCTAGAAGGTCAAGATGAAACGTCCAGCTTCATTAGGCCTCCTAGTACCTAGTCCTGGTCGGTGCCCTGCTCAACTAGATAGGGTCCTGATGGTACCGAGGCAATCTCTCCCTCTTTCTCTAAGATCAGTCATCCAAAGGGGAGTCATAAAACAGGGTACAATTATATACATTGCAATGCTGAACTCACCCTCTAGAGTCAATGCTTGAACCGGGAAAGAATGCAGGTTTGACTATAGTGGAAAAATGTGGAAGACACTCTTGTTAAGCCAGGCATCCACCGTCTGATGGAATATTTTCTTTGGGTTTATCCTAAATTCACAAAATATCTAAAGGGCTCCGCTACTGCCAGGCTTTTACATTACCAAGCATTTAATTTTGGTCCTTTGAAAAAACCCTTCTCGACCTAAAAGGATTCCTCCAATGATCCACCACGTCCGGGGTTTACACATAGTGCAGCAGGGGGCCCTACCGGGACAGCGGGTTGAAGTTGGTCTGACATTATGGTAATTTAAAAGTCTGCCTCCATTAGGCAAGACATTTCCTGGAGGACATAGCTTTTCCATGAACAAGGTTAAATCTAGGGATGAAGAAGTTGTCGACGTCCAAGGGTTGAACAATATATGCCTACATGAAATGTCTAATTTGAAACCTAATAGTGACTCCACCCTTATAAGTCTTCATTAAAGAGAAATCTAGGGTGCCTTAGAAACGGGGTTTGCATCTAGCAAAATTGTAATTCTTAAAGGGAGGCACAATGTGTAGGAATACGGCTTATAACCTGTAAAATAACCAATATCCAGGTATTATATATTGGTGGTCTGGATAGAAAACGTAAACGTTTGCAACTTATATTATCGATACTAATACACAATTTTGCCTCTACCATGTATTAACCAAGGGACATGATTATACCTTCAATATGTAATACTATAGTTAATATCTCGAACGTATCGATGGTAATTTTGTAACTTTATCTCAGCATAGAGATATCTCTCATATAAGTGATACTAGATATCGTGCTCCCATCCACAGACTTATGTAGCTGTGTTCTGCTCCCGATTCAACCCAACCTTAAAGGACCGCATGCTGCTAACATGCTTTACATAGTCTTTATGCTGCATACATGCCGCCCTGGTGAGTCTACTCACAAGTGCTCTACTGATACATCCGCTGCATGAAACATCCGATTCAAGCAAATTAAGAACAAAATTAATTTGAACTTCATTGATGCCCTTTTTTAAGGAGCTTGAAGTAACCTTAAGCAACTTTAATGCAGGATACTTTTGCTTATTAAAGCTGCTTAAAGAAGGCCCATTAATCAGCTTTAATTGTTGCCTAAAGTTGCCTAAATCGGATTGTTTATGCAGTGATCATGTCGACTCGTCCAGAGTGCATCAACCTGATAAAATCAGCCTGATGCATGAATGTAGACTCGCCCAGGCTGCATTATTAATTCTTATGCAGCGTAACACATTCAAGAGTTATGCGGCCTTTAACGGGTGATATGGGAAATATCCAGACCAAGTATCATGGGAAGTACTCAGTGGGTAATAGATAATGATGACTTCTAGCCTGAGTCCTTTAATCTGTGGTCGTTATCTAACAATCTCGAAACAGCAACTAGGAAGGACACTTGAAAACGTCTCGTGTACTTTTCGGAAAAAGCTCGAGTTATTTTATATGAGATGGTGAACATATCCAAGGTTCTAGAGAACATATTGAAATGTGATATTTAATTTTGGAGTTTCACTTGTGCAAATATCTCCGTTTCTTGTTCGCAGGGAAATAAGGCAGGTAATAACTAATATGAAATATTACTAGGAGGGAAAATGTGATTGGAAATATAAAAGCAGAACTGTCCATTGTCTTCACTTAACTGAAAATACCACAGTGATATTGCTTAAAGTCATGAGTAGATTTATATACTTCCTCCCGGAAGGGGCACAATAAATAATATAATTAATAGTCCGCTCCACCAGGAACAGGTAAATTAGTAAGGAAATAATTTTCCACTCTGGGTTGATCTGATAGCAGTGATAGATATGTTTACATATATGTTGGACATATATTATGATGATGAGTTTTATTTAGCAAGGTGGTGAATCCTATAAATTAGAGGATGCTATGGACAACCCTATAGATATTCATTGCTATTATGATTATAATGCTATGGCATAAATATATTATGTTTTAAACTCCCTTTAATGTTCCCAATACAGATATTAATCTCGGCATCATCCTCATTACATTCAATCCCCAACCACATTGATCGACGTCAACAATTGGTTTCACGAGACCGGTTCATATGGAGGATATGAAGACAAACAAACAGACAATATCGTCAATTTGCGAGATAAAGAAGAGATTATTGAAATCAATATCATCTGTTTCGCCATGATTTAACCCTTTGAGGACTGCATATTGCCTTGGAATGATATTTGTCGGCATGATACACCGTCACTGAATTAGTGCATCATGCCGACCCTTCAGGAGTGCCTCAACAGTGTAGAGTCGGCTTGATGCATGAATGCAGCACTGACACGTTACTTGCCAAGGCTGCTTTCATGAATTTATCATAACTACAAAAGGATAAATCAGATTAAAGGACAACAGAGCCCTTAATGGGTTAAAGGGCTGATATTGCTTCTCCCTAAACCTATTTACAGATTATACCTTCCTCCATCTCTACTCGGGTAATAATCCCGAGCGGTGATTGTTCCCGATGCACACCCTTCCTGTAGGTTAGTGACAGTGTCCTGATGGTTACCAAAGCCTATTTCAATTAAGTAAACTCAGTGTATAATATCCTTCGTGGTGATAATGCATGACTGTTGGCTCGTTGGCCTGGCTTCATGCATGATACCGAGTTTTTGCATGGGAGTTTACAGCCCGGTAAGGTCAACAGAATGCTTGGATGTAGCCTTGACAGATAGACTCTCCAGAAATGCATGCAGACATCATGACAACAAAGGTCATAATGCATAATACTCTGAAAGGGTCATGGTGAATCTGCTGAGAGCGCGCTGCATGAATATTTGCATCTTGAAAAATTAAATACCCTTGGTGGAACACTTTAATCACATTTAATTCACGTAAATGCCACTTAAATGTCGTTATGACCTTTCTTTGATTGCATAACGTTGCTGAACTTAAAGTCAATGAAGTGTTCCTTTAGGACATCTTGAATTTGCTTAAATGCAACTATCCATGCAGAGCGCTGGACATGGTGGGAGTCCAGGACCCAACGCCCAGAGAGTTGCACCAGCACGGTCAGACAAAGCACTCCCATGTTCAACAAATGGGCTGGGGGGAACCCATATGGACTCTCCCAACCCTGAAGCAATCAGGAAATGCATCTACTCACCCAATCATATTGGAAACCCATGACTACCATAAAGCCTCAAGTGTAAGCTTAACTTGCATATTACTAGTAGCTGCACCCCTAACATTGGAGAATCCTATAAGGCTCACAGGGCATCAGATTATGGCCACTTTAGTACTTTTTAGTATAGGTTTGTAAGTCGCACTCTAACTCTTGGGAAATCATATAAGCCGCACTGACGATCTGACTTGCCTACTAGCCGCGGCTTCTACGCGAGTTATTACAGTATCCCCCTTATTACGGTATGGCCCCTCAGAGGTTCTCTATCTGTAGGCACTTTGCTTTAATACCATTCTGCACTAGGAGAAATGGCACCACCTGAGTCGCATACCTCTTTCTGAGAATGAGGCCATTTTCATTATCTATCAATGGCTAATGTGTTTATGCAAGAATGTGTTAGCAGAATCTATGGATACCATTGCTATGGTCGTTGTGTCTGCCGGAATATGTTTGTGTTAGACCAAAATGATATGGGGACAATTGTAGAATAAGCGTTGGTATCACTAACTGGCGCTTAATCTTTTGAGGGCCGCATGCTGTTTTATTTAAAGTGGCATGTATTTGGTCGTCACGATGTATGGATGAATGCAGACCTGGCGAGTCAGTTATCAGGGCTGCATCAGTGCATCTATATACATGAATGAATCAACTTCATATAAAGGCATGATGCTCTATTGCAGCACTGGTGAGCCAGGGCTGCAATCATTATGATTATAGCATGTTGATAAAGGACATAATGCATAAAAGCACTATGTGACCCTTACAGGGTTAGACCTGCATTAACATTATCAGGCGCTGGAAACCAGGACCGCATTCCTAAGGGCCCTGACTGAAAGTTGCTAAATTCCATGGGCCCCTAGGGCTGAATAAGCCTTAGGGTAACGCTATATCATGCAGATGTGTGTTCCCTGGTTACACAGAAAATTATAATATATTATTGGAGTGATCACTTTTTGATAACAGGGGGCTGCTAGATGATGAGGGCGTCGATATTTCTTTTTTTTATTCATGGTTTCTTGCGGAAACGTGGTGACATATCCCCCCGACCCCCGAACACTATTGACATCTGGTCAAGAATTGTTAACCTCCCCCCTGCCACTGTTGTGACCCGCATTGTCCTAGGGACTACAAAGGGTCCACATCACATCATGTCCAAATATAATGTTATGCTGGGTTGCTGGGGACATGCTTGAAGTATAACTTTAAGGAATTCAATCTTTAATGAATGACAACATTCATACACTGTAACAGTGCCAATTGCAAATTGGCAGCTGTCGCGTTACCCCATGCATGACACCAGCAGTACAACCTGAGCATTGACTAACCCCTCCAGCCTTAAACCCAGTCACCCCCCCCCCCCCCCACTAGCACCACCACATGTCTCTAATTTCCTCAAAGCCTTCCTGGGACAAAGGATGTTAAGTTCTGCTCCTCTCAGAGACAAGGCTCCAGTATCCTCTCAGAGAACCCTCAATGGGGCCCTCCTCCTTTGTTGACATCCCCTGAAAGAGGCAGAGTTTTTGATTTCCACAACCAGGTCTCAATATGATTGGTGTAATAGCTGAGATTCCGCCACCAGGATTGGTGATGGCCATCATGTATAAGGGGTAGATGGTATCGCCTCCAGTTTGCAGTGGTACCTCTTAATTTCCATTTTCATTTGTCATCGAGACATGAAAACCAGAGTACCATCGGGTAACTCACCCCTGAATTTAGTAATTAGGAAAAATAATGTACAAAGACTGATACAATTATTATATTTAAATGTTTCAACCTACTAATGTTTTCTACTCTCGGAGTGTTGTTGAGCACCCCCCCCCTCTATATATAGATGGAGTAGGGCTTGGTTACTTCTCGTTGTCAGGCTATGTCAGACCAATTTCAATTGAGGCAATGATTAAGTGCACTAAGGGTAGATTTTCTGCAAATCCCAGCCGCATGAGCCGTTGTATTTGCACCAGAGACCTATTGACCAGGGTACCATCAGGGCATTCAATAGGTTTTGAGAGGAGTCTGGATGGGAATTTCCTATTAGATGCGTTGTGAATGCATGTGGAGGTTTAGAACAGGCTTCTTTAATTTCTATTCTCACCAGAATATTAGCTCTTGGTACAGTCTGCTCCAATTTCTACTTCTATTGAGTACTTAGTGAGAGAACTGGGGAACACACAACTCTTTAAAGGCTATAGAGTACTTTAATGTGCTACTCTTGGTCTTCACGCCCCATAAATGGCACGTGTAAATGGAGCCCTGGTGGGTCGACTAGCAGCGCCTGCATTCATGCATCATGTCATCCCATGGGGAGTGTCATACCACTGTAGGGCCTTGATACTGCTTTTATACAGCTCTTGTGAGTTACTGGAGACAAAATGACAAAATGGGATGATAGCACGTCAAAGCAAGCTGCTGCCCGTAAAGCGATAAGCTTCTGTCCTAGCGGCTAATTAGAACAAATGGTGACTATTATGAATTTGAGGGATTAAAATAAAAGAAATTAAATGTAGCATTCCCTTCACACCCACATCCTGCGGTACTGATAATTCAAACAACGTGAAGCAATACAACCCCGTATCAATATGTGGCAGCTTTTTTGATTTTATGAAATTGAGAAGCGTCTGGCAAACAAAGGGAGGGAAATGTCTATAATTTATGGCAATCCCCAATCATTAGAGTAGTATAGTATGTATCGGAACGGGACTATAGTTAAGTACTGTTTATTACTCAATCGACCTGCAGCCAATCAGAGGCCTCCATTTGGTCACGTGACCCCCTCATTTGCATAATTACGTAATAGGCCACGCCCCCTCATTTGCATAATTACGTAATAGGCTACGCCCCCTTGATCACCAGCCAATCAGAGGCCACCATTTGGTCACGTGACCCCCTCATTTGCATAATAGGCCACACCCCCTTGATCACGTGACCCTTTCATTTGCATAATAAGCCACGCCCTCTTGATCACCAGCCAATCAGAGGTCGCCATTTGGTCACGTGACCCCCTCATTTGCATAATAGGCCGCGCCCCCTTGATCACGCGACCCCTTCATTGACATGATAGACCACAACAACATCACGTGACTATCTTTGTTTGTAAACAACACCACGTGGCTCTCTTTGTTTGTAAACAACACCACGTGGCTCTCTTGTTTGTAAATAAGACTTACTAAGTTTAGGCATAGGTAACAGCAGTGTTTGTAAATAACGCCTACTATGTTTTCAGTCATAGGTGTCTAGAGCAGCAGCAGCAGCAGCATCTTCAGCAGCAGCAGCAGCAGCAGCCGCGTCATAAGTGTCTAGAGCAGCAGCCACGTCATAGATGACTAGTGCAGCAGCAGCAGCAGCATCTTCAGCAGCAGCAGCAGCAGCAGCAGCATCATAGGTGTCTAGAGCAGGAGTAGCAGGAGTGTCATAGGTGTCTAGAGCAGTGGCAGCAGCAGCAGCAGCAGCATCATAGGTGTCTAGAGCAGGAGTAGCAGGAGCGTCATAGGTGTCTAGAGCAGTGGCAGCAGCAGTAGCAGCAGCGGCAGCAGCAGTAGCAGCAGCAGCATCAACAGTATCTTCAGCAAAAGCAGCAGCAGCCGCGTCATAGGTGTCTAGAGCAGCGGCAGCAGCATCTTCAGCAGCAGCAGTAGCAGCAGCGGCAGCAGTATCTTCAGCAGCAGCAGCGTCATAGGTGTCTAGAGCAGCAGCGTCATAGGTGTCTAGAGCATCAGCCGCAGCAGCAGCAGCATCTTCAGCAGCAGCAGCAGCGGCAGCAGCAGCATCATCAGCAGCAGTAGCAGCAGCAGCAGCAACATCTTGAGCATCAACAGCATCTTCAGCAAAAGCAAAAGCCCGTAACTTAGCATCATGGGCATCAGTCATAGCCGTAACAGCGACACTGCGACTAGCATAAGCAAAACAGGCTATTTTTTTAGCAGCTGTACAAGCATTAATAGCATTAGCCCTAGCAGCAGCCGCAACAGCGACACTTTTAGCAGACGTTGCAGCATCAGTAGCAGCAGCATCGGTAGCAAGAGCGGAAACAGTAGCAAAAAGATTAGCAGCACGAGCAGCAGCGGCGAGAGTAACAGCAACGTTGTTAGCAGCATTGGCAACTTCGTATGCAGCATGTGTAGCACGAACAGCGATACGAGCTTCACGTTTTGCACGAGCAGCAGCATTAGCTGCAGAAGTAGCCCTCACACTTTCCAGCCACCCGTACGAATCTTGATAAAAACCAACCTCCACCTTGCTACTTGTTGACTCATCAGTAAACATGGGCGTCTCCTCATGTGGTGTTGTCGCGGCCCTGTAGTAGTGTTGGGATTGCTCACATTCGGTAGAACGTAGAGTGATTCCTGATGACGCCATGCTGAAGGTGGTTGAAGAAGTGTGTGGGACTCATGTTTCACTCTCGCTTATGTACTAGGCTCCGAGATAAGCTTCTTAACTCAGGAGGAAAACTCTCACTAGGAAGGCGACCGGCTGTCTACCTGTGTAGGTGCGGGTTCGTTACATCTTTAATCCTGTTCGACCCTCCGAGGAAATACATGAAAAAAACAAAAGACTCGAATCCGCAGACAGTAGGAAGCTATAAGGAGCTTAACTCGTGTTTGATTTAAGCTGTCTACCACACGCACGCGCTTGTAGTCACAGCTAGAGTGGCAGACTTCTGTCCGCCCGCTGGCGCATGACAATCGACTTTAGACACCCCCTGTAGTGTTTTTTTTGCATACACAGTTGACTAGCATCTTAAGCTCTTACTCAGCTATAAGCCCATATACATGTAACGTGCATTACTCTTCTTTATGGTAATTATCAGATCGATTTAAGGGTGGAAAGGGCTTAGGTGATGTAGATCCCTCTCTAGCTGAAAACAGGCTTAGGCTATAGCATGTAGGCAGCTGGCCGCGTTAAACATCCCCTGTAGTTTTTTTGTATACACTCTCGATCCCCTCTCTAGGTGAAAACAAAAGCTTAGAAGATGAGGTGATCCGGCCACCGGCTGGCGCGTCACACCTGGCGTTAATCACCCCCTGTAGGCTTTGTATACGCTCTCTAGGTGAAAACAAAAGCTCCCTCCACGGGCTGGCGCGTCACACCTGTCGTTAAAACGCCCCCTCGAGTCTTAGTATACACAGGTGCCCCGCCTTATCTATTCACCAGCTATAAGCCCATATACGTGTACATGCGATTTTTGATACCCTCTCTGGAATAGGGTGGGGCTCAAGGTGAAAACAAGATTAGTCCATTCGCTCTCTCAGCTATATAAAGAGCCTCAATTGTTCTTGCAACAGCACTTCACCACCGGTACACTATCAGTCACGAGGCAGATGTTTGCGGTATGGGTCATACAGGTTACCTACTAATAGCGGTTTGGGTGAGTAGATCACTTTTTTTCCCCTAAAAAACAACAAAAAAAACCCACTTATGACTCAGGTATGTATATGTAGCACTGTTAGTGTAAGTACACAGTAGAATCTACTGTACTATAGACTCAGCCCTCTGAAGACGGCGGAGCGCGTTAATGCGCGGGTCTGTGGCGGCGTCACTTGTTTTTTTATTCTAACTAAAAAGTCAGAAGTCGATCTACGACCAATCAAAGACAAATTTGTGATAAGTTCAAACTAAATAAGAGACAGTTTGAGCGTCTCTTAGTCGCTGTCAAAGATGCGAATAACGAACGCGCTGAGGGCAGGGGTTCAGGTCACGTATAGTTCCTTGCTCTTTCGTCAGATGGCGCCACAATAGGGGATTTGTACATTCCTACGATGCTCGCGAACATTTCAACGCATAATGAGCTATATAGGCAACAAAGTGTGCTTCTGAATATATTAAAATATAAAAAACAATTCAATATTGTGTATTTCTGATAGAAATGAGGCAGTTTCTTTGAATACCAACTAAACTATAGCGAGATGAAAAATACCACACCATATCTAAGGCTTTATAAAAGATACATAGGCAGAAACTCTCGCCGAGTCGGTAATCTGAAAAACGAATCAACTCGTTGTGCCACAAGGGCCCCCATCCAACGGGGGCCTTTTGAGCTCAGTCATGTTGTTTCTCAACACTAGGTGTAATTAATTACGCCCATGTTGAGTAGCATCTACTAACCAACTGACAGTGTCAGTTGGTTGGCCCCTCTTTAGGGGCCACACAATAAATAAAGAATAGAGTCCTAAGGGAACGTTCACAAACGTCTACCCTTCCTACGGGGTGGGTGGGTCTTTGGGTTTAGTGACAAAACAGCGACATGTCAGCTCTCTTTTTTTTTCCAAGTCTACATATTATTTATGATTAAAAAATTTTTAAAAAAAAACCACGATAATAAAGTGCGCTGATCAAAAACTGAATAGAAAAATAACCAAAAATAGGTTGGTAGCTGATCGGTCGTTGTCACACGGTGCAGAAAATTTACTTTTTTTTTTTTTTTTCTTTTTTTTTTTTTTTTTTTTTTAGAAATTCTATATTAGGACCACAGACGGGGCACATGTGACACTTGTCGAATATAAGAGATACCAATGGGTCTTGTCGAATTTAAGAACTAGGTCTTGGCCATTGTCATTGACTATTTTGAGAAGTAGTCTTGCCCGTCTTGCCCCTTGTCGCCAACTCCCAGCACCCCCTGTGTCTCTTTGTCCATATTGGCTAAAAACAGGACATTGTTGCCTTGGCTATTTTACCCCCCGTCTGGGATCTTATTACTTAATCACCTCGTCTTGACCCTGTGGGGTAGTGGGTATATGGAATAACCATGTCCAGGTGTACTCTATCTGACACATAACCGAAGGTTACTGAGTTATGTAATAATAACTGACCTATGAGGTCGCCAGTCAGTTTGCCGTGATTATTTTGACACACTCTCAGTTACTCGTAGCACATCTAATACATAATTAGACTCAGCATCATATAAGGCAGTCTCGGCCACGCCGCGGCTGCATATCGGACCAGGGGGATAGTCTGGCAGCGACCCGCCACCCCGTTCACAAGCTGTGTACAGCACCCCGTTTCTCTTTGTCCATATTGGCTAAAAAAACAGGACATTGTTGACTTGGCTATTTTACCCGTCTGGGTCTTATTATTTAAGCACCTCGTGTTGACCCTGAGGGGCAGCGGGTACATGGAATAAACGTGTCCAAGTGCACTCTATCTAACACATAACCGAAGGTTACTGAGTTATGTAATAATAGTTATGTAATAATAACTGACCTATGAGGTCGCCAGTCAGTTTGCCGTGATTATTTTGACACACTCTCAGTTACTCGTAGCACATCTAATACATAATTAGACTCAGCATCATATAAGACAGTCTCGGCCACGCAGGCTGCATATCGGACCAGGGAGATAGTCTGGCAGTGACCCACCAGCCCGTCCACAACCTGTGTACAGCACCCCGTGTCTCTTTGTCCATATTGGCTAAAAAAAAACACAAAAAAAAAAACAGGTCATTGTTGACTTTGGCTATTTTACCCGTCTGGGTCTTATTATTTAAATCACCTCGTCTTGACCCTGTGGGGCAGTGGGTATATGGAATAACCGTGTCCAAGTGTACTCTATCTAACACATAACCAAAGGTTACTGAGTTATGTAATAATAACCACCCTATGATCCTATGAAGTCGCCAGTCAGTTTGCCGTGATTATTTTGACATACTCTCAGTTACTCGTAGGGTATCTAATACATAGTTAGACTCAGCATCATATAAGACAGGCTCGGCCACGCCGGCTGCATATCGGACAAGGGAGATAGTCTGGCAGTGACCCACCAGCCCGTCCACAACCTGTGTACAGCACCCCGTGTCTCTTTGTCCATATTGGCTAAAAAAAAAACAAAAAAAAACAGGTCATTGTTGACTTTGGCTATTTTACCCGTCTGGGTCTTATTATTTAAATCACCTCGTCTTGACCCTGTGGGGCAGTGGGTATATGGAATAACCGTGTCCAAGTGTACTCTATCTAACACATAACCAAAGGTTACTGAGTTATGTAATAATAACCACCCTATGATCCTATGAAGGCGCCAGTCAGTTTGCCGTGATTATTTTGACATACTCTCAGTTACTCGTAGGGTATCTAATACATAGTTAGACTCAGCATCATATAAGACAGGCTCGGCCGCGCCAGCCGCATATCGTACCAGAGGGATAGTCTGGCAGCAACCCGCCATCCCGTCTACAATCTGTGTACAGCAGTCTGGACCAGACCACCAACTCTGGGTATAGCATTCTGGATGCCTGGAGCAAGACTGGATCTAACCCTTTAATAGTCGCATAGCGCTTTAATGTGCAGTGCCCGTTGTCGTCATAAGTCATGAATGCAGCACTCAGAGTTCCTCACCAGGGCTGCATGCATGCATACACGGGCATATCGACAAAGGGCGTAGCGCATTAAAGCACTATTGCCGCCTTTAGCATTAAAGCGCTGAGGGTTTATTTTTTGATAGTGTAGAAACCAATATCTGTCTAATTAAACCCCTTATCAGTGCTGTTTTTTTTTTTTTCACATACAAAAAGAATTAGGTAATGGCGCTGCAGTACTCTGAAAAGCGGTGGCGGTGAATTTCCATTTAGATCCTGAAAAGGGGGGCGGTCAGATGTCGTCAAGACCCTGATAAGTAGGGCAGTTAAAATCATATGATTACATTGAGCTAATTTTCTTGCTGAAAGGAATGAATAATTGTATTTGTATAAAATTCACACACACACACACACACACACACACACACACACACACACACACACACACACAGGACACCTGATGATCTCCACACGATGACCTGATTGCCCTTCCTAAAAAAAAATGCCCAACTCGATCTACCTACTCAACAGGGTTTCAGTGTAGAGCGTATTAGGGGTTTTTCTGATGCGTATATTATATTGAGATTGATTTTCAACTTTTGTGATCAGTGGTTGGTCCTTAAAAGGACCGTTTGGTAGAGAGAGGGTCGCAGGGACCTTGCTGCTGAAGCGGAGGGTGTGGTCATAACGCGTGGCAGTCCTTCAGCAGCTCCTCCAGCACGGCGGGCGGTAGGCCTTCCTCCATGCAGACTTGCTGCTTGACCTGCTCCACGCACCGGCGGATGAGTTGATCAGCGACGTTCTCGATCAGCTCATCCACCACACCCTCTGCTTCAGCAGCAGTCCGCTGTCTCTCCTCTCTCTGTAGCGAGGCTACGAACTGCTTCTCCACGGCCGCATCGATCATAGATCGAGAAACGGCCACGAAGTTCTGTCTCTCCGCCTCCTCTCTCTGTTGCACGGCTACGAATTCCTTCTCCACGGCCGCATCGATCATAGATCGAGAAACGGCCACGAAGTTCACTCCGTGAGCCATTTTGTCGAACTGACTTCCTAGCCGCCTGAGAGATGCTGACGTCACACTATTTTCGACGACGCTATGACGCGCACGAGGTAGACAGACGACGTCGTTTCACTTCCTTATTTGGAGTTTGGGATCTTTTGACACCGAAGTCATACCGTACGGTCGCGATAAAGCAACTAGTGTTGAAAAGCGCGCCGGTCTTTTATAAGCGCCGGAGTATAAGAGCCTCCAAATGTTTTTTCTCAAGCACTAAAATCGCGACTTTGAATAAGCGCCAGCGCCTGGCTTGTATATAGCTCCTGAGTAAGAACTTCACCGAATTGAAAAGCCCTCCCTCAGAGCTCTTAATCGCGACAGTACGGTACAAATCTGATGTCAACCCGCGCCAAAAACAAAAAGGGTGTTCCGGTCACACGTACCTACGACGAGCGACCTTCAGCTATCACCACGTGAAGAGTGGGAAATAAATTTTGTACGGCAAGAAAACTGAAAACTGATAACGATTCCATTAGATAAGTATTTGGTTCCAATCTATGGCGAGATATTTCCACCAAAGCGATTGATTTATATGTCTGTAAGGTTCAGCTCTCCAACACTCTCCAATGTCCGCCGGTGCACGACGGTCGCCGCCCATCATTAGTCACAACTAAACTTCTGCTGGAGAGTGAAAGTTACGTTGAGTCTTGAGGTGCGCAGAGATACTATCTGCCGCAGCCTGATTTTAGTTCCACGCTATTTAGATAACCGCCCCATTTAAAATCTCTCTCTCGATCCTAGTAAAGGAAAAAAAAGGCTAGAGTTTATCATGGACGCGTCTCAGTTTTAGTCAAGCCGTAAAGTGAAGAACCAGAGCTTGTACATATTCCCACGTGAGGGGTGACCCAGCGGGGCGTTCAGTTAGTACTGAGTCTATACTCAAGGTCAAGTTCCACTCTCTAAACAGAGCTTTAGCGACTCCGTCATATAGACTAGACCGCGCGCCATTTTTTTTTTTTGCTGAAGCAGCTAATCGATGGAAGAGTAGAGAACAGGTGCTCGATCAAAAATCTGCTTCAGAGGCTTGTTATCAGGTATTAACAGTTAAATCAAAATATTTCAAAACATCCAGAAAAGCAGAATAACATGTCCTACGGGCTACAGCCGGGCACTGACGAGCAGACGACGCTGACGTCATTTCAATCAGGTCACAGGGCTCTTTAGACACCTTTTCTGTAAGACCCGTCTCATACCTTAGTATATAATACCGTAAACGCCGGTGATTAGTATATGATCACATTGGCAGTCGCGGATCCACGAAGAGGCTGAATAAGCCTCGAGCGGACCCGCCACTTGCAATGTGACATAATCTTACCATGCGCTTTGTTTTGTTTTTGTTTCTATTTACAACAGCAAACATTTCAAACAACCTATTGTTTTTTAAAAATGATGAAAAATCAGCCCCAAAAAAAAAGTAAACATTTTAGAGCTAAATTTGTGGAGGATAGCCGGACATGCTGATGTCACTAGACCCCTAAATTCGATATGGTGACATGGGCATTTTCTTAAAATTCGATACGACGACACGGGCACGGACATCTAAGTGACATGGGACATGTGGCATTTCTTGAGTCCCACATGTGCCATGGACCATAGTGACATGAGGAAAAAAAAAATGTTCAAAGAGTGCATCAGAAAAGTGCCATTTCAAGCCTAAAAATTTCGCCAAATTTTTTTTTTTTTTTTTTCTTGGATGCTACTCGGCTTTGCAGTGTCTGGGTCCTTAAAAATGTACCAGAATGCTCAAATTCGGGTTCTAAATATTTTCAAAAAACGTTTTCTCCCTTAGTGACGTGTGACATGGGCATTTCTTAAATTCGACATACGGCTGCATGGGGAGGACCCACCCGTCAAGGGCCCCCATGATGACTCATACCCGCCGCGTTCAAACTAGCGTGGTGGTTATAGGTAGACCTTCTTTCAGTATCCACGTGACCAGTTCCATCGCCGTCTCTTGAGCAACAGTAACCGAGGTAACTAGGGTTATTGTTATCCGGTCCGTAAGACGACAGTCTAAGACGGTGTGTAGTCGCGTTTTGCTCTCCCTAATACTCTAATTCAAGTCGAGTTACCGCTAACCCCTACAAAAAGAGGGTCATTTGTGTAATTCAAAAGGCGTTCCTTTGTTAGCAATGAGGGGGTCGTTCTATTCATTGATTTTTTTTTTTTTTTTTTTTTTTTTTTTTGTTTACAACAACAAGTCAAAGTACAGTCAATCAACCGAGATCCTTTCTACTCCGTGGGGGTGTAGAAGGATCTCCCCCCTGAGGTTACAAAGTCACCTCTTTATTTAAGGGGCTACGGGCCGCAAAATCGCTTTCGCTTTCGCTTACAAGTCACAAAGTCGCAAGAAATATTCAAGTCAAAAAGTCAAATTCATCAACTATCAGCACAGTCGTTTGAAAGTCATCAAGTCACCGAAAAACTCCTCTACAGTCACCTCCGACTCGCCTCCTCCCTACCCCCCTAAAGGGGGGTAGAGAGGAAGCGATTCCCTAGAGATCAGATAATTTTTTTTTTTTTTCTCCCGAGCAGACTCCAAAGGCCCCCCCTCCCCCCCCAAGTGCCCACCCACCCCATAAATAGTGCCCCCCTCCCCCCCATGCATCTTAAAGTGCCCCCCTCCCCCCTCCCCCCCTCCCCTCCCCTCTTATAGAAGCCTCCCATTAGCTAGTCCAAGTCATGTGACCAAAAGGGAAGCGTGGTCTGTCTATTGTCTATATTATGCAAATGAGGGAGGGGGTCAGGTCACGTGACCAAGGGGGTGTGGCCTATTTTCCAAATAAAGAGCGCTTCCGGTCACGTGACCAAGGGGGTGTGGTCCTATTATGCAAATGAGGGAGTCACGTGACCCATTATTATGCAAATGAGGGAGTCACGTGACCAAATGGAAGCCACTGATTGGCTGGTGATCAAAGGGGCGTAGTCTACTATGCAAATGAGGGGGTCACGTGATCAAGGGGGCGTGGTCTATTATGCAAATGAGGGGGTCACGTGACCAAATAGTGGCCCCTGATTGGCTGGTGATCAAGGGGGCGTGGCCTATTACGTAATTATGCAAATGAGGGGGCGTGGCCTATTACGTAATTATGCAAATGAGGGGGTCACGTGACCAAATGGAGGCCTCTGATTGGCTGCAGGTCGATTGAGTAATAAACAGTAGTTAACTATAGTCCCGTTCCGATACATACTATACTACTCATTAGGAACTTGGAGTCAGTTAACGACTTGTCAAACCTCCGCTGATGCAAGTCACTGTCCGCTCAAGTCGTTGAACCTCACTAAAGAGTGTTATGACGGATAATTATGTTTCTTGGCGGAGAGGGGGATCAACATTTTCTTAATCCAAAGGAGCCATGTCCATATCCCACCTTTACTTTTAAAGAAAACACGCCATAAACATTGCGAGAATTTCAGGAGGACATAAACCTTGACTACTCCCACGCTGAAACATGGATTTTCGTGGGCTGAGAGAGATAAGTTTTAGTTAATGCAAATATTTCATCAGTGCTCATTTTACATCAGTCGACTCTTAGTGTAAGAACTGCAATTGGCGTGCTTATTATCTGCTATATGTTGTACTTAAGACACATGATTAAAACCGCCACTAATTAGTGCAAATGGGCACAATTTAGCCCTCCGAGGAATTAATTCTAACGGAAACAAAGTTATCTAACTTTTCATTGGCCCAATCTACAATATTCAAATTAGTCCCATGATCACATAATAGTGGCAGTAACTATTAAATACAATTGTACGGTTGCATGGACCCTCCATGATGTATTGCTAGGCTGCAATAATTTCAACATATATATGATACTTCCATTGACTGCTACCTTGAGGCCAATTATCCCATTACTTGGTTTTAATAGTAGTCACATCATCATATATATATGAAAGGCTCAGTACACGTAACTAATTTCAACTGCAGAACCGCATTGAAATCTAATGCAATACTATTCATACGGAGGAGGACTCTCAACTTTTCTCGCAATTCAGCATGTATTGCCATTAGATTGTTTCACCCTTTCTTATCATATCAAACTCATGCTGAATCCTACCCTCTGAGGGTACACTGCTACAATCATCATCTATCTTCCAGCCCTGACAACCATGTCCCCAGAATATATCACTTTCCATGCCACAGGCAAATATGCCTACAGAAGTTACTCCAGTGTCTGGCCACTTCTCCACAAGTCAAGAAGGGTCTCAATGATACCACACTATCAGATTCCTGCTCAGTGGAAAACAAAACAAGGAATCACCAACACTGCATGAACCATCCAATTTAACCAATTTTAAGCAAAAGGTGATGTTGATTAATGGCTGACTTTCCAGCAGCTTGAAATAAATTTAAGCAACTTTAATTTGAATTTGGTTTTAGGTTCCTTCAACCTGCCTAAAAGTTGGTCATTAATCGAATTTAAGCTTTGCTCAAAGTCACCTAAATCGAATAGTTCATGCAATGCAAGGCCCTTTCCCGAGTTAATTCACTATTTTGCATTTAGAGATTAACATTGTCAACTTGATCAGTGGCATCTATACTATTTACTAATTAAGAGCAGTATTTAAAAGAAATAAGTAGATAGTAGAGAAAATACACGATATATAAATCAAGAGAAAGAGAGCATGTAATTAGTCGCCAAACCATACTTTGTATCAGGCAAAGCCCATGTGGGTAGTGGGAAATTATTCCTTGGAGTATAGGAGACGGTTTGTAAGTAGTATAGAATTGGCACTTTTATACAGTATGGGAAATGTAAGTAGTATATAAATTTAAAATTTTGAGAAGGAAAGAGCATGTGGGTAGTCTAATGTTATCAGATTGCAACAGAGAAGGGAGGTCATTATTAGAGGATGCCACTTTGAACCAAGGGCAGATAATCATCGTTGTGAATAGAGACAAAAAGTTATTAACTCGCTAAAGCATAGAATAATGCCTCCCGGTTTAAAATTCGTCGCTGACCAAGATTGCAATACATCCCGCTAGCCTCACATAACAGCAGCAAACGCCTGCACCGCCCAGCACTGACTGTAACAACTACAGACTAAGCAGAAGTCAGCAATGAGCGCAATAGTATTTTTCAAGCACAAACCACCAGAGTATCTCAGTCTGGGGCTGTTGTATTATATACCGGGGGGAGTAGCAAACTGAAGATAATTATCCTGGGGCTGCTGTATAGGTAGGGGAATTAACCCTTTAAGGACTACATAGTGAACTCATAATTCATTCTCTTATTATACCCTTTATCATCATAATGAATGCACTTGTGAGTAACACTCCAGTGCTGCATAAGCGTATCATGTCGGCCTGCTGCTACGGAGCTGATACACCAATGAATGGTCGGTACGAGGCATTCATGCATTATGACCATGAAGAGCATACGGCATTAAAGCACTATGTGGCCCTAAAAGGATTAATATACATTGGGAGCTGGTGGTTCCCAGTAGCAGGGTGGGTATACTACAGGTTCCATTGGGACTTAGCATACCAGCTGCTACTCTTCCTACTACAGCAGTGAAATAAGGGAGTGGCCATTATTAAAAAAACAGAGAGAATGGTGTTGGCAGATGGGTCAGGTGGACAGGGGTGTCAAGAAAACGTGTAAAACTATTTCACACCTTTCCGGTAAGATGCCAAAGCAGTGTGCTACTTTAGTTTTATGCCCCCCCCCCCTCCCCTCACAGTAGGGCAGGCTGAGGGTGCTGAAAATGGCTTTACATGCGCGTGTGAAAATAGAACCCCCATGTAGTTAGATAATGACCTCTTGCTAGTGGAAGATCATACTGGTACAATGTGTAAAAATGTGTATGTGTGTACAGGTGAACTAGTATCATAAAGACTCTGTCAGGGGGGAATATTAAGTCTAGCTCTTGGCTTTAGCATTTTCAGGCTGTGCGTATGTACATTCATGGAAGTCAAATTATTTTCAAATTCATGTAAAGGTTTTGCTTCCTGAAGTAACATTTATACTAGTCCCACGGGATTTTATACTGTTGTGAGAATGAGGTTATGGAATATTCATGAAGAACTCCCGGGATTACTATTAGAGGTGTGGGAACAAAACTGTTATAATCCTTTGAATATAGCACAGTGCTTTAATGCATCCCTGGTGAGTAACTCGCCAGAGCTGCATTATTGCATAATGTCGACCCCATGAGGTATACATAGTGCTAAATGGCCAGCATGATGCACCAATACTTGCAAGGTATACATTTGTATTGCATTGGTGCATCATGACGAGCGCTGAACGTAATGCTTCATGGCACCATCTGACACTTAAAGAACTAGTTGATGTTATATTCATGATTCTATACAACTAGAAAATCCCCATAGATTTGCCTTTCAATTCCCCAGCTTCCATGATATGCGAATTGCTGATCATGCACATACCTTTTTATTCCCCCTACACCACCAGCCCTTGTCTCTCACGATAAGGTGTCTGTAACGATGACTGCTAAGATGCCATCCCCAAGGGGATCTACACTGTAAATAGTTAGCGTAGGTACACAGTATAATCTACTGTAAATCTGCAGTAGAAGCTACTGTATAATGGATTTACAGTAGAATCTACCATGGATTTACAGCAGATTCTACTGTTTACCTACGATGAACTGTACACCAACAGTAAAATCTACTGTACACCTACAAAAATGGCAACCAGCCCTTTATAGTGTAATCCATAGCACCTTAAGGACGGCATACCGCAACATTGCTATAACTAGCACCAGGGCGCTCTTCAAATTGGTGGGGCTTTTGTAAACACTCAAGACAAGCGCTTAAATTTAAGATCTCATTTTAGTGCTTAAGTAAGATTAACATTTCCAAAACCCCTGTACACATACCCTGAGAGCTTGTACAAGTCAGGCGCTCTTTTGAAACCCACGCGTCATTACGATAGTGCTGTAGTGATTTAATCTGTTATGCATTGACAATAAACTCGCCAGTACTGCATCCGTACATCATTATGACATCTTGGGAGTATGTCAAGCCAGTGGGGTCTGCATGATATCTGAGTGTAACCCTGGTGGGTAGACTCGGCCACGCTACAATCATAAAAAAGGATGATGAAGGACATTATTAATTAAAGCACTATGCGTTTCTTAAGGATTTGTAGGAGCACGTCCAGAACCCATCAAGGGACCCTACATGTCTAAGTTATCTATATCAAGATGCGATGCCTCTTCTTCCTAGTCCTCCTCGGACCGCCTAAATTTGAGGTAAATGTCTTTAAGGTGCATTATAGCAATTCCGTTGCTAGTGTAGTTCTGCAGAAGGCCATCATTAGATCCATTACGTAGATTTTACCTCTAGTTGTATTAAAATGACAATGACCTACCGTCATTTCTGTAGTGGTCTACACTAAATAGGCTCTTGATTTTACTGGGGATCAAACCCTGGTATCATGTGGCATGAGCTGGAGCGTCACCACAAGCTGGCCCCAACTCATCCTTGGATGCGTTCGAGCGCCATCGCTGGTATCTGAGGGGCCATGACCGCATCACCTCCGCCGTATATTGGGGGGGATTCATCTGTGGTACCCATCCACATATTTCATACTCTAGCACCAAGCGCACCAGAACTACTTTTACCAGCAATCTTTGGTGCCAGCGATGATGCTCGGGTTACCGAGGTCGAGGCCCCATAGGAAAAAACCCTTGTGATATGGTGCTCTGTTGGGAGACAAGGTCTAATCCGTCATGAAATAACAATAAGACAATGCATTTGAATGCCTAGAACTTGGAGAGAAACAGTTTGTCTGAATCGTTCGGGAATCTTGGGTGGCATTTCCTTGCACTCTGCCTGGTGACTGAATGTGTTATGGCACTACCAGACTGATGAAGAGATTTGCCTAAGATGATGTCAGTACATGGTCGTTATAGTATTTAGCTTGTAATGCTCAATCTAGTGTGCACTGTCTATAGTCTTATTATAGACCAGATCACACCTTGGTCCTTAAGACTACACTGTAAAAAGTTGTTGTTCGTGAACAGCAAAATTCGATGTAAATGTACAGTACTTTAGCTGTAAATGATAATACAGCAAATTCTACTGTACATGTACAATTCTGTTACTGTAGATGCAGGTTATGGTAGTGACTTGTAGATCTACAGTACTTTTCCCTATAATATGTACACGAGAGGTCGTGGGATCGATCCTAGGTCTAGCCACCTCTCATCAGGGATCTTTAGCAACAAGGCTGTAGCTCATTTAATACAGACATGGCAGAGGTGGCTTATATCCCAATATGACCATTTGTAACACCGGCTCTGTGGCGCAATGGATCAGGGCCCGTCTCCAACCCCACAGGTGGTGAGTTCAATCCTTGGTGGAGCCACTTCTCTTGTTTCACCTACATCCACCTAAAATTCGTTTTTGCCTCACATGGATGGTTGAAAATATTACCAGCACTGGGAGGCGAACCCCAGACCTTTACAAATTATTACTATACAGTTGAGAAGTAGAGTAGAGATATATCCCAATATGAATGTTTGTAACACCGGCTCCGTGGCGCAACGGATCAGCGCCTGTCTCCAACACCACAGGTGGTCAGTTCAATCCTTGGTGGAGCCACTTCTCTTGTTTTGCCTACATCCACCTAAAATTCGTTTTTCCCTCACATGGATGGTTGAAAATATCACCAGCACTGGGAGGTGAACCCAGGACCTTCAGATTATGATTTACAATCAATTTTGCTGTACAGTAACAGAAGATTCTGCTGTACCTATACAGTACATAGTGCTGTAAATATACAAAAGCTCACTTGCTGTAGGTCTACAGCACAATCTACTGGAACCATAGTTGCCCCCAGTATTATGTGTACAGGAACACTACTTACTTCTAACAGTATAGCAGAGGGAATCCCTGAATAAATGGTGATAGCACCATCTAGTCCTTATAGATACCAGGAGCGGCACCTGGTGGATGCATGAAACACCTCTAGTCCCAATGTCCTCCCAGACTTCATGAAACCCTATCCCACAATGCATTATTTGTACCCATAATGCATCATTAGGAAGTAGAAGTCTCTCCTACCAGCGACCACGTGTCTCAACGTGAGCCCGCGAGAGGGCGCCACCGCAGGAGAAGACTCTACGACGAGAGGTGTCAAGACCATTATCTTCACCTCCCGAAAAACTCTTTGAGATGAAACTCATTAGAGGAAACAGGCAGACTCTGATTGTAACAAAGACACTCTTCAAGCATTGTCCATCAATAGTATATCTCTAATCTAGTGCTAAGACCCTGGCCAATATAACACATATATACATTGATAGTATCAACTGTCAGTTGTCAAATATAATTGTGAATGTATTCTTATGGTTGCGCATGGCAGGCAGAATAGCTATACTAAGGGGTTGGTTATAAGTAGCAGTAGGTTGCCGAGCAGGAGAGTACTTTGCTGCTGGGGTATAGTCCTATGAAAAGGATGCCAAATACATTTGGCTTAGCCAGATTTAGCTGTATGGTGTACACAAAGACTCTGCTGGAAGAGTGAGGGCCATCCTCATAATAAAGATGGCCGCCGGCAATCTCCCATCATGCACCTGATGCCCACCACTTCCTGCGGTTAATAGACCCGGAACGGGCTAATTTTATTTCTCATTTTTCTGCGGCAAAATTAGCCAAATTATCACCAAGTGGTACCAAGAGCTGCATTACACTGGAGAATGATTTAATTTGGGTGGGAAGCAAGAAGCAATCTGAAATAAAGTGCTTTCTGGGAGTTGTTGCTAAGCATGTTTCTAAGATGTTTGGTCGAGTCTCCATTAGTTATTGCAATCAACACTTCCCTGAGATTAACGATACATTCATTACAAACAGTCATTACCATTAACCATTCAAGGGCTGCATACTACTACATGTATACTATCGTTGGTCGTCATGATGTATGAATGCAGCCCTGCAGAACATTGGAGCATTGATCTAGCCAGGTGCTATATCTATTCATGCATCATCCATATCCTTGGGGGGGGGGGCTGTAGAGACATGAGTGTAGCTCTGGCAGTTAAGTCACAAGGTTACTTCCATGCATCAAGAGGAAAAATGGAGTGATGTATAGCAACACTATTTGTGACATGTACTGGGAATGGGGACAGTGCACCCTGCACTAAGGTCCCTTTTCGCAGATCGTGTCACATTTGCTCTTTAAGGTGTTGAGGGATGGACCAAGAATCGAGGAGCAGCCAAAGATGGTACCTAAATAGTTCTTTTGTAACCATCAGTATAAATAAGGTGAATTCTACCCTACATAGTGCATCGATGGAAGCAAGGAAAGGTACGCCCACAAAGTGATGCAAATGGTGTTCCATTTATAATTAATTACTGATATGGAACCACCGGTTAAAGGCACTGTTTCTGTGTTAAAGCCACGTGTTGTTCCTTTTCTGAATCTTTGGAGGACGGCATAGTTCTTTGATGTGCCCTTGGATGTCATGATGCATGAATACAGCCCTGGCAAGTTAATCATCATTGCTGCATTTATGTATCTTGCCGACACCATGCCGAACCTATGGCGGTATTTATTGAGGTACTCCAAAAGGGTCATCATGATTTAACCACTGACGAGTTATTCGCCAGGGGATCATGATGACAAATATTTCCTTAAATGATTAGCTTATTCCTTACCACATTCATGCAACTGATGAGAGTGGAAATTGCAAATTATTCATAAGTTTGGGATTTAACTGGCATGATTATTTATTTACATGACATCCACTTAAAACCACCCACACTTGGCATGCCCTGTCATGTCCTGGGATCGTCTTGGCTAAAGACAAGAAAAAGGTTAATGACTCAGCACTTCATGATGAGAAATACTCAAAACTAATGATACATAAAATTAATCTTTGCTCTGTTATTCAAGTATGATAAGAAGGTGACTAGTAAGTGGGTCTTTCATCTAAATCAGTTTTCCCTCTTTTATCTTAGAACTTCTTTCAGACTTTTTTTTATTTCATTTCACAAATGTGTGAACTATGAGATGCAGAAAAAGCAGTTGTGGAGTAAGGTTGGTTGACCGCCGTTTATTACAGGTATGGGTGCACAATCCACCATCCCCCGACCCACATGCCACAATGTATTTCTATAGATAGTCTTCTGTTGAGTAACTAGCCTAAGGGTGATGTGTATGTACACTGGAGCTCCTTGTAAACCGTTTAATTGGCATACCGGACCTTCGAGGTTGATACACTCCGAGAGGGGCAGCATGATGCAAGAATGAAGTTGTTCTATTTGTACCGCGTTGGTGCATCATAACAATAATGAGAATGTTGCTTTGATGTGGTTAATTTACCTTTGAGGATCGTATATATGTCGCTAAAAGATTACATTCTCATGTTGTGCCAATGCAGTCCTGGCGAGTAACTCGCCGACCCTTTGGGAGTGTATCAACCATGCTTGAATGCGATACTTGCATCAGGGAGATGAAGGGCATGATGCATTAAGGCACCATCCCGTTCTTAAATGATTAAAGGTTTGACTAAAGGAATGGAACTTTCCTGGTTTCTCTGTAACATGGTTTTTAATGAGGGTGGATTATTTTACCATTAACACCTAATGAGCACCCTTCACGCGGGGTGGCTGTTCTGTGGTGTGGGAAAATAAGAGGTGGGCACCTCGTTATGAGAGGTGCTTTGATTGGAAGAACATTTGAAGTTGTGGAATTCAGTCATCAAATGGAGGGGGGGAAGCCTTTACAATGCTCATGCAGTAGCATGGGTAGGGAATGTGACGATACATTAGTTTTATTATATTATACTTGTTAAGGGAGGGATTATTTTTTGATAAAAGGGATAAGGTGGCAAGATTGGTCGGTCAAAAATCGAAGTGCGTCCACACCTCCAAAAGCATTTTAGTCCCCTGTTTTGAAAGCCTTTACCCCCCAGTCAACGAGTCGATTTTTTTCTCACAAATCTGTATTTTTTTCAGTATCAACATCCGATGTCGTGCTGCTATGGATTGAGATTCTGAGTCTAGCAAATCGTGTGTATATTAATGATCAGTTGGGTTTTTCGTAGGTACCCCTTGTTTGGTTTCTATATCCTGATTAAAGTAACATAAATATGTGTCTAATGTTATTGTCTAATGAGTGCTGACAGCCAATGCAACCAGCGGATACAAAAGTCTGTAGAACGTTGAATCAATGTGGTGAAATAGTTGATTCATGGTTATCAGGTTATCTACCATAATTATATCAATGCTCATTCAAGGTTCTGTGCCCGCGTTGGGCAGTATTTATTTCGCTCCCGCTATGCTAGCAATTTGAACAAGAATCTTCAATTCATGTTTGAAGTCATTCGTATAAAGTGGAAGTCGGTTTGGGTAGCTAATCTTAGATCAAAATAGATGTGGACACTGTATACTCTAAATAATCATGTGCATTATTAAACATTCAACAACTTTTCAGAGCTTTCGAGCAACTTTCCACGTTCCTACATTCCAGGAATATGCTCATAACCCGCAAATTTGTCATGAGTCAATCCATTTAACTGTGCCCTGTCTATGTGCCACTAAACCTTGTAGAGGACATGCTTAGATGATTTGTAGGGATCACAATAACTTCAAAAATAGTTTGAATTCTAATTTACCCTTAAAGTGGAGGAGGTAAAGAAACAAATTTGGACTCCTCCCGCGACACAAAATAATCTTGGTGCACTCGCTCAAAACTCCAGTTAAACTCTATTGTTAAAAATGACTGTGGGTCCCAGCACATGCAGACTGTGATAGATATTATATATATACCCATCTCGTGGTATCGAGTACTGGGTATAGGCACTGGCGATGCGAAAATAACCTCTTCACAGGAGGCTGGCTCTACCTCTTTAGTGGGCGATAATTGGGGATTTCTCCATAGACGTACCCCCTGAGCTCCCATTGGCAGGCATGCCTCCACAGCCGCCCACTGTGCCAGGTCCCTGAGGGGCTGGGGTTACTGTAGGTACGTGTGACTGAGATAGGGGAGGGGAGGGGGTGGGAATTTAACAGGAGGGTGTTTCACAAGATATCATTATCACCCACTATTTGTACGAGAGCAACTGAGGCATGAATCGTAGTAGGTGAGGTTCATTCCTTTACTGGTGGTATTAAGTATTTGAGGCATACATTGAGGGCGACCGTCAAACTATTTTTATAAAAATATACCATGTATAAACTTGGCAATTGACACTATGAGCACACATGGCCCACATTGTGCACATTGATTAATGCCCTCAGCACCTCATGAATGTAGATTTCCTTTGTAATGAATAATATGAAAGAGTCCATATAATTATTTTACAGACGTGAAATCATACAATTTTGTGAAATACACTCCTGAGGAATGCTAAAGAAGAGTAGGAGGTGAGGGTGATGTAGGAGTGAGAGAGGGAGTGGGTGAGAGAAGATGGTGTGTGATGACAGAGGGGTCTTATACAATGCACAATAATGAACCACTGAGTGTTGGGTCTATGAGCAGCAACTCCCTGGGAGGGTGGCCTAAGTTCAACCATTGATTTCTCTTATATATAAACAGTATGAGTGAGTTTAGACATAGCAATACTTCTCACTGGTATCCTTTAAATTATGCGGCATTCCGATGCACCAATGTAGCGCCGATGAGTAACTAACCCGTAGCTGCATTGCTGCATCATTGCTAATCCTTTGGGGTTATCTTAGGGCCGACATGATGCTTGAATGCAGCAGGCCGGGCTGCATTTATGCCCCAGTATCATGACAAACAAGGGCATGATACATTAGTGCCATCGGCCGTCTAAAACATCTTAGGGTGGATAAGCAGTACTATCCCAGGTTCACCATTCGAAGTTAATTACCTCTAAGTGTCAATACGGCCATCTCTATCCCAGTAGATAGTGAGTTTTAATTTATATAATTCATGCAGTTTAAACTAATCATCAGCTTCCCGTTAACGCTTACAGTGGTCTTCAAAAATTATTAAGTGGCTTTTACTTCCATTTTTTTAAACCTGGTGATATATTGCTACCATGCTGCATACTTTATAAATATGGAAAGCTCAACTCCTACTGGATTCAAATTATGTTTTATCATTTCATGATTACAATATGGCATCAGAAAAAAGGGTCATTGAAGTTTTAAAAGTGCACTCATCAAAAACATGAACAACGCTTCACTCCTATAGTGATCCAAATTGCTATCACATATATGTTTAATAATGACAGTGCCCATTGTGCACAGAATATGGAAAATATGTCACAACGTATTTGAAAAAGCACCATGCAGCTCAATACAGAGGGTATGGGTTGTGTGAATCGGGAGAAAGAAACAGTCTCAGTGAAGGTCCCTGTAGAATACTCCACACCCTTCACTACAAAGAGGCCAATGGGGAGAAAGGAGGGTTAGTGATAGAGACTCAGAGACTGGGAGTGAGGAAAGAGGGGTGTTGGGTGGATATCACAGCCATAACCCCTCAATACAGTATGTATGCCCTTTGTTGTCATACTTAAGAAATGCAGTGCTGGCGGGCCCACTTTCAATATGGCACCTTAGATAGAGTCATTGGGGTAGAAACATACACTAATCTAAGGTGTCCTGGAGAGAGAGAGACGAAGATCTTCTGTGATCGACAATAAAGAATAAATATGTAAGAAACCCCGAACTTCTGAAACCAAAGGCATAGGTCCTCTGTGAGTGAAAGCCAACAATGTACTATTGTGAGGTTCGAATTGGTCCTGCAATTGGTAGGGGAAGAATCTGTGAGGGAAACGGGGGGGGGGGCAAGGGAGGTAGCTAGGGAGCCTAATGTGTGAAGAGTTGCAAACAGAGGGTAAGCGTCCTACAGTCGAGGATGTCTCAAAGGGCACATAGACCCTTACAATGTACTACAGTTCCACCCTCCCTACTATCCCCAGGACCACTCCTCAGAGCATCACCCAGCTTTGTATCGCCCACCTCTAGCCCTTTGTGCTATATGTCCACAAATATTTATAGTCAAATTACTATGGAGTGCGTAAATTAAAAGAGCTCCATATCATGAGCAATAACATGTATAACCGCCTAAACGCAAGCTCAGTAGAATTGTTTCGAAGCACAACTTGCATAACCAGTGCTCGGGCTGTTTCTCAGTAACTCACCTGTGCTGCATTGGTGCTTGTGAATGCAGCACTGAATACAATATTATTACAAGTGCTGCACTCATACATCATGGTGAAAAAGGATTTACTGATATAAGGCCCCCTGCTGTCCTTGAAGGGTCAACACGCTCCCCATAGTTCAGCTACACATCTGATACAGACTCATACATAGAGATATCACTGGAGATATGATGGGATCCACCAGATCTAAAAATAGCCCACCTAGTTAGACCCTGCCCTGCCCCTGTCCCCCCTGACAGTGGTGTAGGTGTAGGGGAGGGGTGCCTGGGTGGGGCCTGGGAGGTTGTGGGTGGGTAGGGAGCTGGGTAGGGAGGGGTAGGGGGTTAGATAGCCTCCTACCACACTGTAAAAAGTTGTTGTTCGTGAACAGCAATATGTGCTGTAACTATACAATACTTTAGCTGTAAAAGATAATACAGCAACTTTTGCTGTACACATACAATTCTGTTACTGTAGATGCGGGTTCGAATCCCATAACCAGCAACCAGAGGGAGAGAGAGCAGAGAGGTTGGAGGGAGTACCATACTCCACAGCTCAAATATGACCTGATCTTTTCAAAAGCCCAATGATGCAGGCTACATAGTGACTGCCCCTCTAGCTCAGTCAGTAGAGCCGTGGGAGGTGTAGTCTGAGGGTCAGCAGTTCCAGTCCCGGCAGGAAACTCTCACACAAACTACATTTCTCCTGATGCAATTCTAAAGTATAATATATTTTGGTACACTGAAATGTTACTATTGAAAATATGCAGAGGAAAAGACCAATGTATCTCAACAATCTGCATGAAAGATTGTAAAATTTACTTTGAAAAACATCTATAGGCCATCAAGATTACACTTTAACTAATGGTAGTTCAGTCCTTATTAGTACATTACTGCAATAGGGTAATTTTCATATTATCCCTTAAGACATGAACAGTCTAGTTCTAAAATTGTCCCCAGGGATCCTGTGTTGACCTCATTACCATTCACACATAAGTAGGAGGTGTTTCAATGCACCTGACATGCAGGATTCACTGGCGTAGTGGTCATGGTTCAGGACTATGGATTGGAACCTGGGGGTTCAAATCTCCAAGATGTTGGATATGTGAGCCTTTTTAGAACTCAGGTCTGCGTCTACAGTAGATTCTACTGTAGGTCTACAGCAGAATTTACTGGAACCAAAGTTGCCCCCAATAGTTGCTGTACAGGAACACTACTTACTTCTAACAGTGCAGCCTGGCACTAGCAATTACAGCAGGCAGGGACCAATGGAGACCATTTTGCTGGCTGTTCTTTCCCTCCCTCACTCACTGTAAAAGGCAGCAGTGTCTTGTATCGCCACCCTGAACGAGGCTATACTAGGATAGGAAAGATGTAAGACAGTACCGCAGATTAGTGCAATACAAATGTCATATTTATTGGATGCAATTCTCCGATTAAAAATCAACTAATGACTCACATTCTTGATATAGAGTTTCATTGCAAAATGCAACAAATCCATTCCAGAATTAAAGCATGACATTGTAGTGATTTCTCTAAGGCTACCATATTGGCAATTATAGTACATGGGATGTAATGTGTACGCCAAAGGGGACCTAGAGACATGAACATTTTTTTAGGAAAGATTGTTTCAAAATTGCATTAACTTATTCCTGACCTACACCTTTGTCAGAACTTGGTGTCATTTTTCAAAATGGCGCTTATTGCATTTTGGAACCAAACTCTTCATATGTTCTACCTGGGCTTTGCTACACATTGTTAAACTTTAAGTGGAGCATACTGTTATTATGCACTATGCCTTTGTTTCCATAATTGTATGGATGAAGCCATCAGGAATCAGTCGTCAGTGCTGCATTCATGTATCATAATATTATGGTTCACCACACTTCGAGACGGCTGTCAGGATATGGCAACGAGTATCTTACCAACACTGAATTGCTGCATCAATACAACATGAACATGAAGTCATGAGGCTACATGCTTTCATTAAATGACTTATCATGTGGAAATCCCATATCTGTTGGCGAATAGGAAGGGTCATTTTATATGGCAGGGGTTACCATAGAAAGCCATACATGCAGTGCTCTTTGCTCCAACTCTGTCCTCCCCTCCCCTCTGCCCTAGACCTGTAGCCCCCCTCCCTCCCATCTGCCTCACTATTTGTCTCTCTACCCCTTTAGGAGCAGCAGTATGCTTTAATGCAGTATGCCCTTTATTGTCTTGATGCATGAATGCAGCCCTGTTGAGTGACTCACCAAGGCTGCATTTAAGCATCATGCCAACCCTACAGCCTTGATGTATTCTTGAAGGGGCTGCCTAATAAATTACCAGTAGTAAGTGTGTAGACCCGCCAGTGCTGCATTGATACAAACATGAGGAAAAAGGGCATTGCACATCACTTAAAGCACAATGCGGCCCTTAAAGGACGCAGGGGGGTCTGGATGAATATGCCGCCCCCACCAGATGATGCCAGGCCCAGGGTCGCTGTGGCAGCTAAACTCAATGGAATAATCACACAACCATATCCCACCCCACCCCTGCCCCCGGCTTACCCCTACTAAGGCTATATATAGAAACAGCCGCTTGCTACTGTCATATTCTGTAAGGAAAATGCTTTCCAATAGGCAATTCAGATCAATGGGAATCCTCGAGGATTGGGATGTGTCATTCTACAATACCCCCAACCTACCACGCTGAAACACACATCTGTTCTGAATAACATATCAGTATACGAATGCTCTAGGATGATGCATTCTTTACAAATATTTCCAATATTTAGTATTCAAAGTTTACAGGTGTTTATCAGCTTGCATCAAAATCAACTTCATAGAAACGCATATTTCAACGCAATATGCCCTTTGTCATTCTGATGCATGAATGTAGCCATGCAGATTTTAGGGCTGCTTTCATGCATCATATCGAGCCTATGCGGGATGATACACTCCTGAAATGTCAACAAGTTGAAACAATGAGTCGCTGCGGAGTTACTCGTAGGGTGGGCTGGATACATGAACATAGCACCTGGAATTATCCACTGGTGATGGGTTCATATGTTACGCTAAGTAAAGCTCATGTTGCACTATGCTGTCCTTAATATTAAGGGGCTGGTGGGTTCGGGGGGAACCAGACAATTTTAGACCTCTTGACCAACCATTTTGGAACCCTTTAGAAGGGGGGAGGGCAAAGAAATGTCAGCACTTTTGGGCAAAAAAAACTGTGGTTTTTAACTATGGTATAATGGGGTCTGCCGTTGAGCGCTGGCGGGGCGGGGAGGGGGCAAAGAATATTTGGACCTCTCACAGGCCCAGTGGCACAAAAATGCACCACCCTACTGCTGCTACAAAATAACCGCTTCCTAAAGATTTAATGTCTCACCCCTCAGCATCTTACCCACCTGTATGCCTGCTCACACCTGTCATCTCAGTCTCTACTCACCTGTGGGGAGGAGAAAATAACAAGCACATTAATAACCAATAATAACCAACATAGAATCTGCATCATGCCAACAAAGAGCATAGTAGATTTTGAAAAAAAGACTATGGTGGTCTTAATGGTTTGATGGTAAAAAAAATACCACCAATCTTGTTTGATAAAATATGACAACAAAACAAGGTGGATGATGAGAAAACATGTTGAGAGTAATCAATATAAAAAAGACACCTTAAAGACTGATCAATACATGACAATCCTAACAATGGATTAACATGGGGGCTGTCTGTTGTCAAGGATCCATCATGAGGGCATGACATGAGGTATAAATAATGCTGAGACACCAGGGATTGGAAAGGTGCCACATGAACATGGTAAAGGTAGATTCACCTAGAGTGGACCGCATACATTCAAACACCTTAATAGCCCTTTGGATCCTGACCCTATACTTTTTTTTCTTATTGATAATTGGAGGAAAAGTGCTGTTTTGTCTATTTTTAGCCCATAAATGTCATTAAATCAAGGCAAAGTGAACGTCCATTAATAGTTCTCAAAGGTTTATTGTGGCATGATTGTGGTAATATCTGCAGTATAGTAATATTTCATAGATCTACTGTACTAGGAAACAATAATTGATGTTTCACAGATTCATTTGTTTAATAATTCCTGCAAATGGTGGCCATTTTGGATTAATAAGCTCACTTAGCATAGGGATATTGAGACATCCAGCCCTACAAACCATGATTTTGTCATACATTTCATATTGAATAGCTGACTTTCATCACATATGGGTCTGTTAATGACAGCAAAAGACTTAGTATGTTCAAAAATTGTCCTCAACTGGACCTCAATCATAACAACTCTCAAAACACTTGTCAATATTCAACTCTTTGCAAGCACATTTTTTTAAGTTCAATAAATTTGAATATAATTATACAGTACACATGATGGGGTTGAAACATCCATTGTGAAAGGAATGGCCAAAAATTTAACTGAATAGGGTGGCCTTTGTCGGGGATGTTGATTCTGCTGAAAAAAGGAGTGAAAATTTTGAAATTTCGCCGTTTTAGAATGATTGTTGCCATGGCAACAGAGTTCACATTTTTCATAATTTTGATTATTTGATAACATACACATATTTTATAATGTATTGGCTTTAAATAGATATCTAAACATCATTTGTGTGCCATCTGGTCATCAAATAAGTGGCATTCTATGAAAAGGTGTAGGGGAAGTTTTAAACTTTTTACCTAGTCTTTTTGGATCTCTGTGCGCAGACTCAGTGGCCATTTTGCTGGGGAAGATCACGTTGCTTTAGGTTCGAGGACGTGCTGAAAGTTACAGATTCTATCTACATGTAAATCAAAGGACAACTTGGGAGTTTATCACATACCAATAAGTACGAATTTGGGTGATCGACTCTATGTGAAACTACCACAGGGTGATTTTCCGTATGCAGTGTTTTAGTTTACAATGGAAGCTGTGCTCTACTCCGATCTTGAATCTTCAGGTAATATAGCTTGGTGCATTATTCAATTCGGGCGCAGGTGTATAATACCTGTAGGGGTCTGTGTGGTGCCCTAAATACAGCCAGAGGGAGTAATGAATGTATACATTATTGTAATTAAGGGCATAGTTGTTGTTTTTTCAATCAAGGAAAGTACTACCATTACAATCATTCTTGACAACAATGTAATGACAAATTGTCCAAATCTCCCCCTATCCACTTTTGACGAATCTGCCTCTAAAACAGTCTCTTCACGGGCATTTTTGACCTGCACAATTGATGCGATACATTTTCAACGCTCATCGATTCCAAACACAATAATTCAGATATGATTGGAGAAGGCCTCATACTCCAATGCCAGGTTATCCATTTGCAATTTCCTCATAACTCTCAATGTATTTGTGGGATCGCCCAAAATAACCAGCAGTACATCATGTACCACCAATCACTCCTTTTGAATAATGAAATGTTTCTTTCTGCCAATTATGACACACACATGGATTTTATGTACATTATGTACTCACGATATGGTAATAAACAGCACTTGTAATAAACGTAATTTTTCATTGTCTCACAATTGGAAAGCTAATGTCTGCATTCAACGTATCATAATGAAAACGGATCTAGCACAATAACCCTTTAAATCCTGACCAAAATTTACATAGCCTGCTATGAGAACAACCTCTGAGATCAACTAATAGTTCCCAGGACTATAGTCAACGGAAGGCCTGTCAGGGCATCGACTATAGTCTAAGCTAGGGCTGCCATGGCATCGACTTTAGTTGATGCTAGGCTTCAAAGGGTTAAAGCACTATGTGTGTCTTTAAGATTTTGATAACAACGTTTGCACTCAGACACAGATGATGTAGCCCCTCCTCCTCATGCTAATATCTCTCTCCTTATCACAGACGTCTCTGCCCTGCAATATGTATACCTTAACCCTTTAAGAACAGCTTAGTGCTTTAATACAGTATTCCCTTGGATCCGTATGATGCAGCACGCCCTAACAGATTGCTACAATACCGAGCATTCCACAGCATGAACGTTAAATTCTAAGCACAGTTCTTAATTACTTAAAGTCATTCTTCGAGTAGCTTTAATCTCAGTAAGTATCATTTAAATATCATGGAACTGTCATGATGGCATTTGACCGGCTTTCGGACGCATTTACTTGCATTCAACATGCTTAGAGTGTGACTTTAAGCCGTCAAATATTTGCTTAAATACCAACATTTATGCAACATTCAGCATAGTGCGTACTATTCTAGTGAGTGACCTGCTGGCGCTCCAATGCTGCATTCTGCCAACAAATAAATATGAGCCATCTAGACATCATGTCATCATTTAAGGGTTATCCCTACTTCCCCGGCCTTATCCTTTATCCCCTTTATCTCAGTCAACTAACACTTATCTCATGCCGTGCTATCTCACTCCTTAATCGCACACTGGTGTCAGAGGGACTATCACCGTCTTATTGGTGATACCAGTCTGCATGTCCTTCATGTTGGATTGTTAAGCGCTGATTCCACTGCCGTTGACGGACGGATCCGTCCACTTTTTGGACGGATCCGTCGAAGGACGGAGCAGTGGAAGCAGGTTTTATCCATCAAAATGACCCCAAACCTTTGACGGGTGTGCTAATTTGGCTTCCACCGACCAGTCCGTCAACGGACGGGTCAGTGGAAGCCAAAATATTGTGAGTAAGCTTATGATAGGCAATAAAACCAATTTAAAAAATGTGTTTAAACAATGGGTATAAGGTATTCAAACTAATAATCCAGGTCTACTTTATATCCTATATAATAGCAGGTCTCGTATAAGTACAGGGAAGTGCACATTTAAAGTTCAGGGGTGCTTAAACGGGACATTTTGGAAATATTAGCATTGAAACTGACATTGCAAGCAAATAATCTTTAAGAGCCACACAGTGTTTCAATGCCCTATGATTGTTGGAACAATGACGCATGAATGCAGCCCTGGGGAGTAACGCGATCATTATCGATGCATTCAAATATCATGCCAATCCCATATAGTTGATACAATCTCAAAGGGACAGCATAATGTATGGATAGACTCACCAGAGCTGTATTTATGCATCCTAAAAATAAAAGTCAAAGCATATCAAATCACTTTGCGGTCCTTAAAGGGCTGGCCAAGGATGGCCTTACTGTGGTTACCAATTCCCCTGCATGGGGAAATGTGCCTTTAATGCCCTAGCAATGTCATTCTTTTGTCACCCTCCCTGTATGGGTCACTAGGGAAGGGTATCGTAGGGACGTTAGGAGTGGTCAGAGTCCATTGGGGCACCGCTAGGAGACACTTGACTTACTATAAAACAGACACTTTAGCTATTAAACCACATAGGGTCCTCTTCCAATATCTCTGTGCTTAGACACCAGGGTTCTGTTTCTTAAGGAGGCGTTAGCTGGTCATTGAAAGTTCATGTCAGGAATTGGTTCCACCACCGTTTAAATTTAAGCAGTGATTGGAACACTTCATGACTTGATAATGCATAAATATGACCTATTTAATACGGTCTGCTTATGCCTTTTTATGTCAATGAACCAAACTAGGTCCAAAACATAATGATCTGATTGTTAGTTAATTTATATGCATGTGTCATAGATCACTAAATCCCCGATTCTGGATAACTAACACTATCCTGGGATCCGATCTTTTCATCGTATCTTTGCAGAATAAGATGTTATATCTGTATACAGGCCTGCGTCATGGGCAAAGTTTTGTCGAAATTTAGTTGCATTTAGTCAATGGCATTTAGGCCCTAACCGCATTAATTATTGAAGATCATATGTTTTATCCTTTCTAAATGTGTTTCTGTATCTCTGTATCTATTTTTGCATCACATTCTTCTAGCGGTAAGAAATCAACATGGAATTAGAAACCAGTGATAATTTATGCATTTTGACATAATCATTCGTATGATTTCATTTTGAGAATTTGCTTTCTTCTTGGGAACAGGTCCCGGGGGACCATTGGCAAGCAGTATCCCAGACACCTGTGAGCTATGGGGTCCTACTCGTTAAGGGTCACGTAGTGCTTCAACCCTTTAAGGATGGCATATTGCATAATGCCCTTGTATTGGTCATCATGATCTGTGAATTCAACCTGGGTGAGTATGTTGCCAGTGTATAACATCTTAAACCCGCAGATCTTACTGCACGTCCAGTAACAGTTAGAGTGCAGTCGGGACAGGTAATCAGCCTTATATATAGGGGTGCTGGGCCTTTAAAGCACTGCGCAGTTCTGAAAAGGGTTAGAGAGAGACCGTAATTATTTTATAAACCGGATATTGGACGAGGAATAATGCATTCAGTGAAACTAGATATAGCAGATTTACATGGAAACCAATGCTAACGTCTCATTAATGCCTGGACAGGTCCGGCTACAAAGTTCAAATCTGCACCCATAAATTGGTGATGCAGTTTATAACAACACTTAGGTTTGAATGCTCTTTGGTACCCCCACCCTTGGTCTAGTAGGAACGATTTTCTCAACATTAACGTATCAGGAGCATTTAGCCGGATTCTTACAGCACAGCTTCTTTTCAGTACTTATTTTCCTTACTTATTAGTAATTTTCTGACCCATTTATTTTGCTTCAGCGTTGAGCTGTATTAACATTTGAACAACAAAACTCATGTAACAAGCATTAAATTTTATTATCCAAAAGTTACCAAAAGCTCTCACTTCAACTCAAGTAAATCCAGGTTGCACTTACTTTAATTTAGGAAAGAATCGGTAGAAACACCCATCTGTCTCCCTGTGACCCTTACAGAGCTATGTAGAGGCATTAGTCTGACTTGTAGCCGCGCAATTAGATCCACCAGGTACCCAAATGACCTCCAGTATCTAATAATAGAGGTTGGTCATTCTAAGGTAGTATTCGGTTGCAGTGTAGATAACGTTGTGGCCATTTGGCGGAGATCTTGATGAAGCAGAGTGTTATATAGGCAGTCCTAGCCACCCGTACTAGTATCACTTTTACTATTCATATTTCATTGTTCTTTCTATCAAGTATTCTTATTAATCCATGCAGTCATTATACAACCCCATTGTATTCGTTGTGTATGATATCTGAGTAGGATTTCATCAGTACCTCGCACTAGCTGTGACAGGAGTATGGACATTGCTACGTACAATCAGGACCTCCATATATTTGTGGAGGGAGTTTCTACGAGACTAGGTACTATCGGGACCCTTACCTAGTTGTGGCAGGAGTCTGGGTATGACTAGGTACCATCAGGACCCTTATCTAGTTGTAGCAGGAGTCTCTACATGGCTAGGTACCATCAGGACCCTTACCTAGTTGTGACAGGAGTCTTGGCAGGACGGGTAGCACCATGAACCGTATCTAGTTGTGGCAGGAGTCTGGTTAGGAAAAGGTACATCAGGACTTTTACCTAGTTGTGCCAGGAGTCTCTACAGGACAAGGTAGCATCAGGACCCTTACCTAGTTGTTGCAGAAATCTCTACATGACTAGGTGCCATGAGGACCATTACCTAGTTGTGGCAGGAGTCTCTACATGGCTAGGTGCCATGAGGACCATTACCTAGTTGTGGCAGGAGTCTGGGTAGGACCCGGTACTATCAGGACTCTTTCCTAGTTGTACCAGCAGTCTAGGTACCATCAGAACCCTTACCTAGTTGTTGCAGAAATCTCTACATGACTAGGTGCCATGAGGACCATTACCTAGTTGTGGCAGGAGTCTGGGTAGGACCCGGTACTATCAGGACTCTTTCCTAGTTGTACCAGCAGTCTAGGTACCATCAGAACCCTTACCTAGTTGTTGCAGAAATCTCTACATGACTAGGTGCCATGAGGACCATTACCTAGTTGTGGCAGGAGTCTGGGTAGGACCCGGTACTATCAGGACTCTTTCCTAGTTGTACCAGCAGTCTAGGTACCATCAGAACCCTTACCTAGTTGTTGCAGAAATCTCTACATGACTAGGTGCCATGAGGACCATTACCTAGTTGTGGCAGGAGTCTGGGTAGGACCCGGTACTATCAGGACTCTTTCCTAGTTGTACCAGCAGTCTAGGTACCATCAGAACCCTTACCTAGTTGTTGCAGAAATCTCTACATGACTAGGTGCCATGAGGACCATTACCTAGTTGTGCCAGAAGTCTGGGTAGGACCCGGTACTATCAGGACTCTTTCCTAGTTGTACCAGCAGTCTAGGTACCATCAGAACCCTTACCTAGTTGCGGCAGAAATCGAGTGGAACTAGGTACCATCAGGACCCTTATTGTGTTGTTGGCAGAGCCCGGACACGATTTGTGATACGCATTGGAAGCAGCTTTAGGTATCTGGGTGGGAACTTCAAAGGTTGGCCTATGTTGGATGACTCTATAGGGGCAGGGGTTGGCAGATCAGCCTCTGACCAGGCCGAGCCACTGACTCGTGAGCTGCTCTGTGAACTGCTCTGTGGAAGCAGTCCAGCTGGACTCCTACAACAACTAGGTAAGGGTCCTGCAATCCGGCCAATGTTGTCGTTATTGCATCTTTAGGTTTCTATTGCACGACAGTAGTTTTGTGCCTCAGAGAAACTCAGCCCAGAACTGTGTGCACCTTTTAAGGCCAGCATCAGTGCATCATGATAACTCTTCAAGAGCGTATCAGACATGTATGTCAGCGTAGTGGTTGATGTCAGCACTGGTCAGTAGTAATGTTGTGTCAACATCTGCGATAATATAATGAATTTAACACTATACAGCCCTATTATCATTCACCCAGACTTCGACTAGAATCAGACCGGTGGTTTCTTGCAAATTAAGTGAGGAGATCTCAGACCACATAACTCACAACGGGCCAGCTGAGTGTTGTAGATGTGGGTCAATGCATTTCTTGGGTGGGTTGGGGTGGGGGTCCAGTTTAGGGGAAAATGTTATCTTGTAAACAAAGCATAATGGTTATACTCCAGACTAGCCCTTACGCACCAGTTGCAGATCCTAGTAAAGTAATGATGAACTACTAGATTGTTCTGCCAGTAGCGTCCCCCTCAGCTTCCCATGCACTCCCTTCTCTTCACTCTGTCCTCTCAGACCATTTTCCCCAAACTCCACACGGTTAAATATGCCATATGTCATAGAATGGCATGGCTTGACCGCTTTACTGAATTTACCCATATGTTGCCTTTTTTCTGACAAAGTTTCATTGGTCGAATTTAAAGGCATTAGTATCATATCAGAGCGATAGATCATCTATGTATAGAGAGCAGGAAACCTTGGGACCATGGGTTCTGTTAAAGCATAATACAGAAAGTTAAAAAAAAATCTCGTTCAACAATTAACTAATCTGTGTTGAATACTTATATTGTGTCTATCTGCAATCATGGTTCATTGTATTCACACCTGCATAGCATAGCAAAGTATCTTTGGTATTAAGCTTCGAGAGTCTAGAGCAGAATAATTTAGTCAAAGTTCTCCTAGATGTGTTTTCAGCACTCTAGCTCCCAATAGAAAAACATAAGCCAGCACGCAAGGGCTTTTCTCCGAAATTGCTATAATAGTATAAGTATGACACCAACGGGCGCCGACGCTGTCACATATCCTCTATGCAGGCTGAGCCTTCCTATAACGTGCCAGGTTCAATTTGTAACCTGCAATTAGGGCTGAGGGTGGGTGCTCTGAGGTTGCTGCAGTAGCACACTGATAATATATATGTTCTGGGGCTCAGTCTGTAGTGGCTACCCCAGGTTAGTCATGGGGATATTGGTCAGAATGATGAATGGATAATTATATTCAAAAATGTCTGAGGGAAAACTATATATATATATATATATATATATATATATATATATATATATATATATATATGTATATATATATATATATATATATATATATATATATATATTGTAGAATAATACTTATAGAAATGAAAAGACTAAAGTGGATTAGGCACTAGAGACTAACCTTATAGTATTATCTAACCGTTGCTAGTCGTATGAGGAGCCAAAACGTGACCAACTGGGTTCATCACTAGAGACTGAGTTGTTAGGGTAAGGATCCATATCAGTGCACGTGGGTATCTGTATGGTGCCTAGTATTTGTAGAGTTCCTGGAAGGTATTCTTTATCATTTTGGTATGTTTTAATTGAAACTACATCAGATAATCGTTTGATATTAAACAAAAAACTTTCACATGTTATATTCATTCAGTAATAAGCTGCTTTACAGTTACTGAAGTGTCTGGATAATCGTTCTCGATTAAACTTGTACCGTAAATAAGACATTGAGAATGTATGTATTTATCATATCATAGGCTTATGAATTATTCAAAATGGCCTAGTATTTGATGATATGATATGTGTTGCACAAACACCTCTTAAAGTAGTTGTGATATCTACTTCTCACAAATCAAATATGTATCGCCACTCATCGCAGACCATTCCCACTCTGTAGACATACACCAAAATAAATTATTGCGGCACCAAGTATGTTTTGAACTAGCAAACTCAGTTAAATACAGCTGCCACAGATAAAAGGCTTATGAAGGGTGTACTGTAAGTACTGTAAGGGGAGAGTCTCTGTCAGCCTGCAAGAGTCCAGCATTGTCAGACTGTGGCATGAGGACCCAGCATGGCCAGACTTTCAAGCAAGTTTGCCAAAGTCCAGCCTATCATTGAATGTCCAGCCTAGCCTGACCCTCACTAGAATGGCCCTTGACCCATCTATTATAGTCCAGCAGTGCCTGACCCTTGTATGAGAGTAGTATTGGCGACATTGGGTGACTCTGATATTTGCCTCTGTGTACTTTTTAGCATGTGCTGGCTTAATGTGATGAATCAGATCATTTCTAAGCTATCCTCCTGTACCTCCGGCCGATCCACTGACCCAGAAATAAGCCACCAGTCCTAGAATAAGGCATCTCCATTATAACGGTATACAGTTAGAAATTGCTTACTAATGGAATCTGGTATTTGTGCAATTGGCTGGAATGAGAAAAATGGTGTGGGTGGGAAGAGGTATTCCAAGAACTGGGTGGTAATAGAGATAGAGACGAGGGTGTCCTTGGGGAGCATAATACATTTGTGGAAATCGCTCATTAGGGAGTTGTTGTTTTTAAGCAAGAAAGGGTGGTCTTTGCACACTTTTGAGAACAACCCCCCACCCGGGTCCAATTTCTTCAAGCCAGGTTAAAATTAAGAAATAAACAAGCGTGATTTGTTCGCTAACCCTCTAAATCCACGCCCCTTTGCCATTAAGAAGGAAGTGACCATTGTAGCAGCAGCATTTGTATAGCACCGACTGAAATAACATGGGAATAAGAAAAAAACAGAATGATGAAGAAGATGAGGAAATAAAAAGAGTCCTAATGTATCTTGTTACCATCATAACTGTATAGGGTTGCATGATTGCGAGATGATGGGCTTCAGTATGAGGCAAAATAAAGATCTGGTCCATCTTACTCTATCCTACCCTATCTGGACAAATACAACCCGCCCGAGAACTTCTTATCCAATTTTGAGCATTGCGTTTTTTGAGACGCTTCGAGTAGATTTGAAAGTCCCCCAACTGAACAGGCTTGAAATCTGCACTGATTTTCGAGTCGACTTTTTGTGATTTACTGAGTTATAAACAAATATTTGAAAAAAGATAAATTGGAGCCGCTTACCTAGATTTCCCTTGCTACCTCTTTTGGCCTGAGTGAGATTGGCTAAATGCTAGGACAGATAGAGCGGGAACGGAGGGAATTGGTCCAGGGGAAATGGGATGACGACCAAGAATGCAATAAGAAGGGGGTGTCTATCCTAATCATCACTTACTCTAATATAAGGAACTGGTCATTATTTTACCAGTGGGAAGGAGGGGGAGCTAAAAATGACTGGCTGCTTGACAAGTATATAATAACAAATACTTGCAGTTTTCTAGGGGAAAAGCCCACACGTTACTATATCGTCACCTCAGTATACAAAGGTCGTAAGTGTAAATTTCATGTTTTGAGATATGAGCAAAATAAGAAAAATCAATGTGGTCTTCAGGCTGTAATTTTTAGAATACATGGTATATTGCCCCCGTAATTGTCATACATGTAAACCACAATAAGTATAAACATAATAGATAATAAAATATGAAGAGTTTCGTTGCAAAACGCAACAAATCCATTCCAGTATTATCTTACCTAATTCCTTAGTAAATGTGGCAATAATTAGGGGAAAATGGGAAAAATTAGGTCACTTACGACCTTTGTATACTAAATAGCATGTATACTTTTTGATTTGAGCCTAATGTTCACTGGATGAATCTTTCATATTTTTACTTGCTTATGTTACTTAACCCTTTAAGGCCTAGTGTCGACTATAGTCGACACCATGGTAGGCCTAACATTGACTATAGTCGACACCATGGCAGGCCTAGCGTCGACTATAGTCAATGCCATTAACATAGGAATATCATAGGAACTGAAATTAGGTCCGTCCTCCTAGGGACTGATACTTCTGAGAGGTAGTCTCCAAAGCAAGCAAAACATTTTTTGGTCAGGATTCAAAGGGTTAAATAATTAAGCACATTTTGCTGTTGCCTAGCAACAGTGAAATCTCTACTAAAATTCACCCCTTTACACTCAAAAGTTAACATATTTATGTAAAGAAAATATAAAAATGTACACATCTAATAGGATTTAGATAAATGGTTAGAAAAAAACATAAAATACACTGATTTAAGGAGAAATACATTGGGGTTATCATTTTCACATCACTTACGACCCTTGTATAATGAGAAAAAAATCACTTTGTCAGTTACGACCTTTGTACACTGATCTATTACCTCCCAGAAAAAGGTCATATTTGAAAAATTCCAAAAAATGTCGAAAAATTTATGGGATAAAGAAAAATATCCAAGAATAACAAAAAATGTATTTTTTCACTTACAACCTTTGTATACTGAGGCTACGATATATAATAGAGAGCAGACACTTCTTGCAGGGGATATGAAAACATTAGCGTGATATCCACAACAACCCCCACCTCATTGCTAGACATGGCAACTCCCTAAAGATGCAAGAGTTGCTTAGAAATGTTCACAAATGCTCTTCCGAATAGACATGGAGCAGTATAAGTTTAGTTTTACTGAGTTCTACTTTAAGTCTATATATATATGCATTCATAGACAAATGATGAATGGAATCTCTGAGGGCTTTGACTTTTAAAGGCATTTCTGTTGAACGTTGGTAAATAATTGATCAACGTTGAATCACACGTTAGCAATCTTGATAATGTTATGCCTGCCCAGTGAGCACACAACTCAATTCAACATTGAATCAACATTGAATCAACATTGAATCAACATTGACAACCATGTATCAATGTTGATTCAATGTTCTGTGCCCACTGGGTGTGTTGAAGAATATCTATAGCCACATAGAAGAACAGCAAACTAAGCAATTGCAAACAGGTTGCAAACAGGTTACCTTGAGAAGTAAACATAGTGTAACACTAATAGTCACAAAAAACAGAGTCATAGGATCAACCAGGAATCGAACCAGAATCATTTCGTACTATGGATAAGCAAGCTAACTCTTCAACCACACACCATTACCTGAATACTTTCCCAGCTTTTTCCACTCCCTATCTTACAAGAGTGCATTGATAAGTTCCTTAGACATTATAGTGCATTGGTACACGGTGACAGTTAGTTTACTCTACGGGGTTAAGCGCATTGTGCCCCTTCAATGGAATAGGGTTATATATATATGGCCCTAAATACAGAAGGATGTAAATACATCAAACAATCATCAGAATAGAAACTATAATTCTCTAGCAAATCAAAATACATATTACACACTGCATGCGATATTGAAATAAAACTGAAGCAATCTCCTCCGGCTGGGCCGGGCTTGTTTCAGGTGTATAAATAGTCTTGTCTGCTTCTTTGATGTTTGTAATTACCTTGGTTAAAAGTGGAAGTCGGCCAAGTAGGAGACGGATCTTCTGTGGTGGCAGGCATTTAACACAACAAGGTCCGTATAGAGCGTTATTGTGGTATGCTCTTTTTCGGCATGATGCATTCATGCAGCTCGAGGCTGCAAGAATGCATGCTTGTCGACCGTGTGGGGTTGATGTACTGCTTAAGGCTCGACATAATGCCTGAATGCAGCCCAGGCCCGTAGACTCGCCAGGGCTGCATTCATGCATACATCAAGAAAATAAAGGGCATGGCATATAAAAGTACTATGCGGTTGTTAAAGGAGTGCACCCAGGGGTTGTTACTGATTCATTAGGCTCGGCTTATGTGGGTGAAAGGACTGGAGATGACCACAGCCATTTTATCAGAGGTTCCCTGTGTCGTGATTCCCTGTGTCAATGATTAAGCAATACACTGCCCCTCCTATACTAATAATGCTATAATGGGTGTTTATGAGTCCCTTCTTTAAATAAATCTAATATGTAGACAAGTATACACAGAAAACAGAAAACTCAGATTCAATCTGGGCCAAACAATTCAAATCCATTATTTATACAATCGAATGGCTTCAAAATGTCACCCTATGGTTCAAGATGCACATAATATACACAAATAATTTTGAAGTTCTCACGTATACGGCTTACCCTCAAATAAACCTTACTTTGGGCCTGAGAATATCTACTTTAGTACTGTACCATACTACAAAAATCCTAACTTGTATGAATGCTGCTAGCATCAGGGCCCTTACCTAGTGACTGGCAGGTCTCCAGACAGGACCAGCCCAACCCTTTACGGTCTGCAAAAGGCTTTAAAATGCGGTTCCATTTATCGTCATACTGTATTCATGCAACCCTAGCGTGTAATTGCCAGAGCAGCATTCATGCATGTTGCATAATACAAGGGTCAGCATGATGCATGGATGGAATCCTGGTGAGTCTACTCACCTGGGCTGCGTACATTTTTTACAGGACACATTACATTAAAGCACTATGCAGCATTTGAAGGGTTAAGAGAAGGAGGGGATGAGGGGGGCAGGACCTTGTACAAGTTGTATCAACATGGGTCACACAAGGTGAAGTCTAGACACTACAAAGTGTTATCTGTCGGTATTATATGAAGCAATAACACTGAGCAAGAATATGCTGAAACCGCTGAAATAACACTGGGAAACTCAACTAGCTCTCTACAATAAATCAGATTTTCTCACTTATTTCTTTCAAGAAACACCAATATAAGTAACAGAATAAATCATCTACAACAATGAGTGATGAGCTCTGCCTTTTATAAGTTATCTGGCCTTCTCAAGAAAAACTTGACTTGGTGGTATGAATAATCCCTTTTCATCAATCAAAGTGTCATTCCATTTATGGGCATCATATTGTATTTCTCACTTCTATGGTGCAATGCTTCATTCATCCACAGTCCCGTGTTTGATAGCCATGTAAACCTGTGACCACGCATCCTTCACTAACATACCAAAACGATGCAGTAGTTATGAAATATAACTGTCCATCTTTATGAAGTACTACAGACTTGAAGATACGCTTTCAAACTCCATGTTATATTGTCTGCCATAGTGCCACTGTCAACCACGTCAGTATTAAACAGTGATCACATTGTTATAAGGATTGTGGTCGGTCCATAGCAACACTTTACCTACAATTTCTTTATTTCCCAAGGTCCATCAAATAGCGCTTTATATCATATAGATTACAATATATAGATGCAACATTTCACATCATTTAATTTTCATGTCAAAGCTATATATTCTTTATTGAGATTGCGATATACTTGTATAGGATATGAATAGTTACCTCTGTACCAGACAAGGTTGCGTTTGAGTTTGGGTTTAATTATTTTATTGATGCAAAATACATCTCGATGCTAGAGGAGTTTTCCCGGTATCACATTTTACATTGTAGTATCATGATATATAAAATATGGCAAGAACAGACAAGGACAGACAAGGACAGACAAGGACAGACATGGACAGACAAGGGCAGACAAGGACAGACAAATCAATATAATTATAATAATCTTAAACCGTAGTTTAGGGTCAAACCCACTATAGAAAATATATATGTTAAGGATATCAGAAGCAAATGTCTGTGGGACAAAATGTTCGAAACTGGTTGGAACTACCAAACGTGAGGAGGCATACATGATGTCTTTTGTTCGAATGAATCGTTAAACATATATATAATCCGGCACATCATTGCTATCCTCTTGATGCTCTCCCCACAAATCAACTGGTCAGCCTATGGGTCAGTTCCCCCAGTGCACCGGCACCTACAGCCAGGCACGCCTGCTATGTGCTGGACAATCCAGGCACTGCTCAATCTATCAATCCTATATTCACCTCGGTGATTTAATTCCGAATGCCCTTCGTAGTCATGATGCTTGAATGCAGTCCTGGCAAGTAGCTCGCCAGTGCTGCATTCATGCATCATGCTGATCAGCACAGGCATCACACATACATTCCCAAAAATGATGGCATGATGCATGAATGTACATGTGGAGAGTACACTTGGCAGGGCTGCATTTATCTTACATGGCGACAAAGGGCATATATAGTGCATTGGAGCCCTATGAGCGCCTTAAAGCACTGTCTGTCGGTGTGTTGACTGGTTGGGGGGGGGGCTTGAAGAAGGAGATGGTATACCGTTGACCAAATAGTTAAGCGTTCTTTGGTAAAGAGTAGCTCAGAGCAGTAGGATGCTTTCATGAGCGCTCATGACCTACTCGTCAATCGGCTGACCGCCAATTAGGAAACCCTCAAGGCCAAGGCAGATCTCCTTTCATTTAGTTACCTGGTTCCAACTGATTTAACCCTAGGTCATTGCAAAAGGCTGAACAGGATGGATCTACAAGGCCATCACCTCCTTTCTAGGCAGATGATCTTTTATCAGGCCAGTCCAGCATCTAATAGATTTAAAAATAAGAAAGTCCACCTTGACATACTTCTGCAATTGGTGGCAATGTTTCATAAGACTGCGTAAAGCAAACATACTTCTAATTTCTCGACGGATTAATTTTCATTGCAGGACCTGTCCTGCATTCAAACATTATCTGGAACGTATACTTGGCTGATAAACCCTCAATAGGTTGTGATAATATGTGTAAGACTTAACAGCACTGCATCGGTAGAGCTGTACATTGCTATAAATCAGTGTTAAATAAAACATCGGGTTGGCAGCTTACAATAAGTTAACGTCTAGATTTAGGACAACTTGATCCTTTCCTCATGGTACTACCTCCCAGGGTTCTCATTGAGGAGGCACTACTAAAACAACACTATATGAGTAGCCCCGTCACCATGAGTTAGCACGGACATGGCTTCACCATTACCTGCCCCTACACAGGTCTAGACACAGCAGTCACCTTTAACCCTTTAGCCCTTTAACCCTGTAAGGACGGATGTCACTAAAATACTACATTTGTAGTCATGATGTACCAATTCAGTGACGGTGAGTAACTCACCGGTGCTGCATTGATGCATTATACCGACCCTTCAGGAGTGTTTCAACCCCATAGAGTTACTCGCCAGGGCTGCATTCTTGCATCATGACAAATGAGACATGATGCATGAATGCATTATGCCGTCCTTAAAAGGCATGTCGCGAATAGATGGCATCTGTTGTCATGATGCAGCCCCAACAAATAACTCGCCAGCGCTGCATTGATGCATCATGCCAACCCTTCAGGAGTGTCAAAACATTTAATTGCCAGGGCAAATAATACCTGGGCATTGGCCATCTTGGACTCAAGGCAGATGCCACAAGAAGCGACATAGCCATGTCATAGATTTGGAATCTCAAATTACCGAATTACAATAATTCGAAAAACAAATCTACTCCAAAACGCTGGCCACCTTTCCACTGAGCACTATTTTTTCCCGATCTTCACTTCCAGGACTACGATGTTTTATTCAAATGAATGTCAGTGTTGTTAGTGTGTATGAAGAGACTGGATGCAAAACAACATAAGCACCATTCTAAATATAGGGACAAAAATCTGACAAAAATGAGGATTAGGGAGAGTGAAATATAATCCTCAAACTTTTTTTAAAGATTAACTTTATTTCATATCATTAGGACCTACTCAGTTTACACTCTATTACCAAAGTATAATAATTGACCCCCGGGTGTTTTTACAAAAAGCACTATATGCTTCAATTCAGGGATGAAGATTATGTCGTTTTTGCATCCAAACTCTTCATATATATATTCTGGCACTGGGTGCTATAACAATGCCTCACAAAATGCTCAATGCCAGCCCAGGAGTAGGAACCAGCTGCTTCATCATGTCATTGCCATGTTCCATTGTTCCATGGAAGATGTGCTCTTTTGACCTCTGCACACCAATGCTCGTTTATGTGTTAGGTTATTTGTTTCGCACCATAAATGCACCAGCAGACCCTTCCCCCTGCCTCCTTGCTTATTCTCTTGTTCTTGTCGCTTTACAATTAATTCCTCTATCCCACTGATTTGTCTACCCTACCTTCCTGGTCTATTTCCTTGAGCTACCCTATCTTCCTGGTTTTTCTTTTATGCCTGAACTGCCTACCTTCCTGTCATTCTCCCTGTCTACCATTGACTGACCCCCTCATGTCCCCCCCCCCCACATTGACTGGGTCCTCTGTTGTGCCTTTACGTTGACAAATCCATGAGCTGCTCCACACAACACAACATGCAAGCTAACAATGAGGGATTGGTTGTTGCCGTGAGTTGCTCTGTAACCTGCCGTTTCCCTCAGAGCTGCTCAGGATCCGCTGCTGGCCCCTTTCAGTTAGTGTTGATCTACACTTTTAGTCCTTAACAGGCGGCACGATACCTTAATGATCATCTTCGCCATGATACCGTGCTAACGAGTGACTTGCTAGCATTGCCTTGGTGCATCTTGCCGCCCTATGAGGTCAGCATGGTATACAAAATCAGCGCTGGCGAGCTACTCATATGGACTTAATTCAAAACCCATGGCAACAAAAGTGCATTAAAACACTATGCCGTCATGAGAGGGTAAGAGTGCTGGGCTGCACAAAAGGAGAGGTGGTATAGGGTCTGACACCAGAGAAGGGGCCTCCCCTAAGTATTGACCTGTAAAAATGCTGTAAAAGCACCTCAAAAAGGCTGTAGAGGTATCAGAGAGTTGGGGCCAAGGAAAGGGGAGCTACAGGTAAAATGCTTGTTTTTTTTTCTCTATTGGGTCAGGGTATGCCTAGGCACAGTGATGGACCTTCTTCATTTTTTCTTTCAACCGTCAAGTGGCCTAGGATCTGGTTCTATTTAGATGGCAAAATGTCGGGTGAAAAAGAAGCTGAGCTCATTTCTGATTATTATTATCATGGTCATCAATAATGAAGTCGTGAAAATTGTGTACGAATCGCCATGGAATATGCATCACCTTGACATATTGGTTAGGTGCCCCCCAATGACCTTTGGCTTTCATCTTTGACCGCCAAACATGACGTCCTGTTAAGTATGCGGATACAATAAATTCCGGTCTGCCCTATTTGCACTTCGAGAGCTCGACTTTAATAATTATGGACCTTTCTTTCTATTTTGTGCCTGCCCTAAATATGTTTCTTTTTTCGTGCTATTACTTGATGGTCTTACAATGATAATTTGGATACTATCAGAGGATTTAGTTGTTTAAGAAAATGTAGATGGTACAGTGTTGGGTATCGGGGAGTTGTCATTATTGAATAACGAGGGTGGTGTATTTTGGTGTGTTTGGTGCGAGCGCAGACACATTATTCCAACCCTGCACTGTAAAGGGATTCGAGATTTTGACTCAAAGTCAACTGAAGGCTTTGAACTATATCAATGTTCAGACATTTCCTTTGCTGAAAAGGGGTGATTCTTTTGGTGTGTTTTTTCTGGCTGGAAAGGTGGTTTTCTTTACTCACGCCCCTTGAGATGTAGAATTATTTTTACCCCCTGTAGAGGCATCAACATTGGTATGTATGGCTCAACTCCTCCCCCCCCCCCTCCGCCCAAATGTTTTGTAAACTGATAACCACTCCCTTAAAGTCTGAGGTAAATATGTCACATCCTCTTACACAATGTAATTTGAGAATGTCATAAGAAGTCGTCCACAGGAAATTGGGGCAGCGTGGATTTAGGTTCTTAATCCTAAGCCGTTCTGATTAATCCTTGAAGATTAAAAGTAAAACGTGTCTCAAGTTAATCTGCTGGTGATTAAAAGACTGGGAATCATATTGACTGTGTTATCTCATCATTTGGTATATAGAACAAGACATAGAAGGTGAGTCTTAATACGTCTGATTACTCATGTATGCTTGATTCGGTGTAGGAACAGCATGATGGTTGTCAAACTCTTGTCAGATCCTCGATACTTACGCATTTATTTCTTCCGTGTGACAATTCTGGACGTTTTTGCAGCAGACTACAGCTCTGTTCCCAAGATCAGGGGCCATTTAAGTATTATGTGACACAAACTTACTGATTTCATACACCCCTTCCCCTCGTAACACTTTTAAAAGTGCTCTCACACCATAACACACACATGAATCTCATTTACGCACCACCTCCTGGCTTCAAAGACAAACAAATGTTTCTATAAAATGTAGTGTCACGCTTAAAAGCAAGTTACAAAACGAGGATGTTCTTCTCTAAGAGCCTGAAGAGAGGGACATATAATATATATTAAGTGACAAAAAAACACTTTTCATGCAAAATCACCAGTCTTGCATATGCCTCAACATGTATAAATCTCTACCGCCGACTTACTCCAGTATAGACATGGCCCCAGGTGCTGGCCCTCTATATGTATGTATATGCAGATCCTGCTCCTAAGTACACTTTCCCTCAACTACTACCACCACCATTTCTAGTCAACCCCTCCCCTCCTCCTCACCACCAGGCACCGCTCCTCCTTGCACCTTTACCACTCACTTTCCATGGCTTCCTCCTCTCATCATCCATGGTCCGCGGCCACCACACCACTCTACCGCCAGGCCCTGTAATCTGTACCATGCATTTGCAAGCACGCATTGTGTAGATCTCCCAATCTGCAGCACACTTGGGGACTAGGGATGGGGTACTTGGCAATGGCGGTAAAGCTGTTCAAACCCTGCACTGAACGTGATGTTAAAATGGGCTCAGTCACTTTCACGACTGGAGTCATTCATTAAAATCTATGTCGAAGATGTCTTCCCATACACCTACGATCCCACTGGCATCCCCTCCCCCCATAGTTCTGTCACATGCTGTTAAGCCTACTTTCTATTAGCCAATGTGTAGGTCATATCGATTGGTGAACCCACTACAGCCAACAATCGGTCGATGGTGCTGTCGGCAGGTAAATCTGTAGAGATAAGGAAAAATCAGCAATATTCAGGCTTGTAGAACATTGTCTACTGTTGGTAGACCCATCGGCCAATTGCTCTCAGGTGCAGGTTATTTTGTGTGTATATCGGTCGCTAGGACGTCTAAATCGGCTAATGGGAAATGGGCCTTACCCTACAACCACGTATGAGTCAACATGATGCTTGCATCAGTACTGGAGAGCAACTTGCCATACGTATACCCATAGATCATAAGGAAAGCGAGCAATTAAGGCATTAATCTAACAGCCCTACAAGCTTTAAGAGTAACATTGGAAGTAGAACTCATCTGACGTCGTCAGAGGGCAGCTGCATCCAGTAGATCTAGAGAACACGTTCACTTACCTGCAAATAAAAAACAGAGAAAACCCATTAATATTGAAACCAGTCAATTATCGAACAAGTATTTACAATGAGGTTGTACATTAAAACACTACGCTCAGATCTAAATCAAGTACAGTGCAAGGGTTTGGTCAGTTTTAAGCCCGTATATAGCGTTGAGTGACGGAGAGGCTTGGTGGTAAGGTGAGGGTAGGGACGCAGGGTGTAGTGGTGTGGCTGCTTAACTGCTGCAGATCGGAGGCACCTCCATACTGAGCAGACAGAGGACATTCTCTGAATGCTGTAGGGTAGATTTCCCATGAGTCGGACACTGATATTTCTAATTACTAATTATGACATGACTTGTAGTGATGGTTTATTGGGAAAATGACACTCAAAAGCTTTACCATTATTCACAGATAGATCAGATAGCTTGAATAAGCATAAATTCTGTCAAAGGTGAATCTGCCCTTGGTCATGTTTCGGAAAAGATACCTTCTGGCCATCTTGTGATTTCTATGGTTATTGGGTGAAGTCTAGAAGTTATTGACAGGATATCTACTAGGGCGTACTTTTATGTATATAACCCTAAGCCATAAGCACTACCCTAAAATGGGCAAGCACATTGGTGAGGGTTAAACAATGCTGAATCCTCAGTATGAGCCTGGGCCCATCCAACATGGCCCGAGAGTGAGGCAATGTTGGACCCCTTTTCTGAGTCCAGAACTGATGGCTTGCCATGGCCATGCAGACACTCCAGGCCGGTTGGGTCAGTCCAGTCTCCAAATGAGGATCTGGCATTGCCTGACAAAGCATGCTGTATGGCAGCATGCTGTCCTTAAAGTTGTAACACATCCTACTATAATAGCCATCAAATCTCCATATTATCAGCTCATATATCCACTTTGGCCCTTTATGGCAGTGGAGCGACCAAAGTTACACATGCACAGTGCGTACTCCATGACCGTAATTCCGAATTACGGTCATACAAGATGGTGGCTGCAAGTGAGTTCAGTCTATTTCTTCTCCAGTCTACTGTATGAAATGTATAACATATTGAAGGCTGTTTTTTGGCCAGGCTGTAGTTTATATGACAATGCTACTGACCCAACACTCGGATCTTGTTCATATGTACTGGTTTATGCATAAATCAGCCATTTAGAGCTGGTGGGTATGACCGTAATTCAGTTTGCATCAAAACATGGTATGACCGTAATTCACCTCAGGTATGACCGTAATTCTGTCAGTTCATGGTCAGTTGAAGTCATATTTCTGGCTTTATAATGCCTTGTTCAGTGTTCCCATATATGAGACATGTGCCCAGGAGTAATAGGACATCTCCTCTCCCTTTAAGTTTCAACCAAACATCCTTAGAGAACAAAATGCTAACCATGTGGTCAGGTATGACCGTAATTCACACAGTATGACCGTAATTCACAGTTACAAATAGAGTATGACTGTAATTCAGTACCAAATACACAGTGTTCACCTATGACCTTTGATCATATAGGACTGTCACTAGAGTAGGTCGAAACTGGGGTCGAAACATGCTTGAAATGGACTGTGTCATTGGCAGAGGCGTAGGAAGCAAATCTTCATTGGGGGGGCCCAGGGGGGCCCAACCCAATCAGCCTCAAATATCAGCTTTCAATCATGAAAGTACATATACACTCTCATATAGGAATTGTATAGAAAAGTAGTATCTGAGCCCCCTTTGCTTATGATTGGGTGCCAGGCCCCAGTGTCCCCACTTTTCCCTATGTTGGAAAGGTACATTTTGGAAAATTTGTGTATTACATCATAGGGTCTTGGTAAATTTTGGGGGGGCCCAAACATATTCAGGGCCCCCCTCCTCTGTGATTGGGGGGGCCTGGGCCCCCCTGGCCCCCCCTTTTCCTACGCCACTGATTGGCACTGACAGCAGTGACACTATGCTATATGTAGATGTACACTGCCTTGCTATGATACCCACCTTGGTCTTGGGGGAGTACAGTTGTGTGTGTGTTTTTTTTTGGGGGGGGGCACATACATGCAGTACAATGTATATAGGCTGACACATGGTGTAGCTCTAATTAGTCCTACAGTACTAGAGGTGGTGGGGGGCACATATATAACCCTAGGGGTAGACACTAACTTTTTCAGCTGTGAGCCACCCAGGCCCGTAGCTCTAGAAAACTACGGGCCCGGACCAAGATCTGTGGGCCAATGGTCAAAATTATGTTTTCTTTAAGAGAAAAAACATGTAAATTTCTGATTGTTCTATAAAAGACTGAAATCGATATGATTGATTCGGGCACATTTCCCTCTTTCCAACGATGTATTGCATGACTATAGTTGTCAGGCAAACTTTCTTTAAATGTCTTCCAAATACTCCTGTGGGCCACCTGGGCCCGTAGGAATGCAATTTTGCAGAAAACTACGGGCCCAGACCAATAACTATGGGCCATTGCCTCCCGGGCTAGCGTTAGTGTCTACCCCTGTAGCCCAATCATAATTCCTTTGTAGTAGGAGAGCACTCCACTGAATTACGGTCATACCTGCACATTGAATTACGGTCATACTTTTTGATAGAATTACGGTCATACCTGACATTCTCATGACAGAATTACGGTCATACCATTGCCTGAATTACGGTCATACCATCCAGCTCTGAATGGCTGATTTATGCATAAACCAGTACATATGAACAAGATCCAAATGTTGGATCAGTAGCATTGTCATATATACTACAGCCTGGCCAAAAAGCAGCCTTCAATATGTTATACATTTCATACAATGGACTGGAGAAGAAATAGACTGAACTCAACTGCAGCCGCCATCTTGTATGACCGTAATTCGGAATTACGGTCATGGAGTACGCACTGTGACATGGTCATCTCTTCAGGGTCTTTGCGGAAGGACACTGTGAGTTCACTAACTTCGACACAATGTTATGTATTAGGAAAGACACTTGTTTTTGAATGACTGCCACACTGAGAGTTTTAGTATGGCAATACATTCAAAAAGAAGCACATCAGGACTCTCAGTGAGAGTGTCCTTAGGGTGTGCTCATAGTTTAACCAAAGGGGGAGCTGGTGAGATTTCGTGCGGATCGCCCTTTTGTTCCGAAGTAGCGCACTGGCCTTTTCACTCAAAACAGGTGGATTTTTAAAATCCGCCCCCCCCAAGAGGGGTTTAAACACTTAACCCCCTCCCATGTCAAGGGGTCCAAATCTTTTACACCCCGCCCCTCCCCCAATCTACCCCTCCCCCCCCCCCCCCTGTTGTCAAAAAATGAACACTCCCTTAGAACATAAGGACAGATGTAATAAGTGGTTTGTGTGAGGGGGCTGGGCACTGAGAAATTGTAAGTGCCTCCTCCTCCTGCCTTCCCGACAGCCACTTCTGGAAGTACTTGTCCCAGCTGAACCCTTTAAGGCCCGCATAATGTCATACCCTGCATCAGCAAAATGCAGCCCTGGCTAGTAACTGTTAAGCGTTGCATTCATGCATCATGCTGACCTTTTGAGAGTATATTTATTTACTCGGCAGCGTTATAATGGTGCTTGAATGCAGCCCTGGCGAGTAATTTGTTAGGGCTGCATTCAGGCACGAGGAGCATGGCATACAGTATTAAGTCACTATGCAGTCAGTAGAGGGTAATACTCAGGACTACAAATGGGGAACCATACACAGAGCCGTATAATGCCCTCCTCAGAAACTGTCTGCATTATTTCTTACAGCTCTCAGACATCAGTGACCTCTAGCACATGGTCCTCACATCTAGGGCCTTCATCTAAAGCCCATTTTCTTCTTTTTTTCTCCATCTTTTTAACAACGGGGAGGGCGGGGGTGACTAAGGGAGGGGGACCTAAATAATTAAGAGCCCTCTTGAGTCGTGAGGTGTGGGGGAGGGGCAAAAACATTACACTCCTTTTTAGCTTAAAAGAGTTGCTGCGCCAAATTTGGGGGGGGGCAAAAAAATTTAGACCGCATTGCAAGGGCACCAAAGATATTTTGGCTTGCTCGCCCACCAACCATCCCTGTTGTTGAATAATGACCATTACCTGAAATCTAAGGCCAATTCCCCAGTCCTTATATCTAGGGCCCATTCTCACTTCTAGGGCCGTCAAATGAACAACTAAGCTTTTCCTGCTTCTGGGCTTGATATCTAGGACCCATTCCCTAAAAGCTTCCCTTCTTTAAGGGCTCCTTCTCAGGGCCAATTTCCGTTACTAAAAATCTTAAATATAGGATCAATCTCGCACTTCTATGTGTCTTATATTTAGGCTCCATTTCAACGTCTAGCACCGTTATACATGGCTCTCCCCACTTCTAGAGCCTTGATATGTAGGGTCCATTCCCACTAATAGCACTCTTATAATGTGTGGCCCAGTCCTGGTTCTAGAGTCGTTATATCTGTGGATTATTCACGCTACCCATGGGGCCCTGATATTTAAGGCCAATGAAACAGCATAGGCTCTGAATCTCCCTATCGATATTCAAACCCCGCTATACCAAGCATGGAGCATATTGGTTAAGTTGATCTAGTGAGGATGCAACTTCAGTAGTCTACAGTGGCTAAATAGAGCACTGACCTAACTTTCATTCGCCATCTACGGTACTACTTCCATCTCTGCCAAACAGGTGGCCAACTAGCCTCGGAAACGCGTATAACCATATATAAAACTTTTCAGCTATCTAAAGATGTATGTGGAGAACAGAAGATCTGTGCAGTCCGACACTTTGGGCAGAGAGTGTCATATTAGACTATGCTTGGAGAGTGTAAGGGAAGAAGAACAATTGACAGAAGACTGCAGGGAAAGGGATAATCATGGAATTACATAAAATGACGGAATTACTTTGATTTAAGGGGACGTAGCCAAGAAACTCTTCTCTACCCATCAGGGAGGCATGACTTTGAATCCATTGTGGTGCAATATGAACCTCTTTGTTTTTACAGGGATAAGGATAGTCTGTCTGAAATCAATAGATCTGTATGGTAGGCTAACCCTTTGATGACAGCTCAGTGGTTAAATGCATCATTATGATGCATGAATGCAGCTGTGGCGTGAAACTCATCAGTTCTGCAAAATTTAGAATGCCAAGTCTACAATTCCTAAGGGGCAACACGATGGATGAATGCAGCCCTCCTGGGTTACTCGTCCAGGCTGCATTCATACATCATGACGAAAAGGGCAGAGCATATAGCAAGTCCTATGCATCCCTTACTGTGAGAGGGGTGGGAAGCATTGCTCCGTGTACTTGAGGACTGAGCCGGAGAGTGTGAACTCAATATGAGTTGGGAAAAGCAGACTTTGAAGATATTACACAAAAAAAATCAGTCTATTGTATCTGATAACCTTCAAAAAGCCTCAAGTACTATATATATTCACTCAATATTAGAGCCCACTTGTGCTCCCGGTTTCAAGCGCTATTGAGAATTTTTAAACGAGACAGTTGCTGTTACAGAGCATGTATTTAAGGCTTAAAAACAAAGTTCTAGGAAATCAGTTATAGCTGCTACTAAATCTTTAGTTGTAAAGATGGTTTCTAAGTAGAACAGATCATGAATTTCAGGGAATTAGCCTAAATCATCGGACCCTAAGATAGGATTTTCATTTCTGTTAGAGGAAACCATGACAATTGCCTTGTTTGGTTTCTCAGTGATTGCAATGACGCTCCTTGCACTTTAACTTTGTAGAAATTGGGGATATTGGTTGAGGATAACAGGGAAGGGATTTTATTCTAATCTAAATATAAACACATCAATACAAATTCTTCTACATAACCATAAGGTCTAAGATAAAACTTGAATGATAAGTCATACTTTCTGCCCTATTTAGCCAGTTTATGCCCAAGTCGGTTTTACGACCATAATAGATTATTAATTGTTCCCTATAACCCTTTAAACACAGCATATTGAATCAAAGCTTTATGAATGAATGAATATCCGACATATTGATATTCAAATGGTTAGGTCTATCAGTAGGGTGCCTGCTTCTAAATCCCAGGTCGAGGTTGTCTTGGGGAAACTTACTAATACTTTTCAAAAATTAGCCCTGACCCAACACACACCAGGGGAGTCAGTTAGTTTCTTAAGATTATGATAACGTCCACCGGGGTGTCTTAATGTACCAATACAGCACCACTAAGTATGTACTGCATTGGTACATCAAAAGACAAATATTGCAACATGCTGTGCTTAAAGGTTTAATATGACATAAAGATCCATACCTCATTGTTAAAGTCAAATTCAAATTTTAATAAGCACGTAACTGCTTTGTCAGGAATTGGAATCCTCAAGGCAATTTCGAATTGAAATATAAAAACGAGTATGATCTATGAAGAGATAGAACCGGAGCTTCAGATGTGTTTGCACCCATTTATATTGAGCCTTTTGTCAAACCCTTCTCATTTTACTTCTCTCCAAAGGACAAGGACAAGCAATATTGTCATAAAAACGGCGATTTATATTAATATCCACCTATTCCATAAAGTATGAAAGTGGGTAATAGTAAGAGCCGGAGCTGAGAAACTGAGAAAATTTAACCTACTTTAAAGACGGGATGATGCACTTCAGCACCGCGTCCATGGTGAGTACCTCACAAAGATTGTATCCAGGTATCATGCTGACCCTACAGACTTGATACCTTCCTAAAGGGGTTTCTATGGAGGTAGCTTTGTTACCCGGGACGTCTTTCAGAAAATATTGAGTTACTCGTGATATTTGGATTTTCGTCAATTGTGTAATATTTGCAATTGCTGAGGGTACTCGTGAACATCTATAGGTTGTATCTACATAATTATATTGTTGTATAGATCTCAACATGATTTCTTGTGAAAGACCCCCAGGGGTCATGTGACAAAACAGGTTTTATCAGGTGATAGATTGCCTACATATTCATGACCAGTTTTGAATGAGGTTCATGTGGTCAGTTTTATGGTACATTCTGTTATAAATCAAGTAAAGCAATCATAAACCGATTTGTGTTGACTCATTTTAAACTGTCCACCTAATAAATACTGCCAGATAATGCAGTGTTCATTGTCTCAAGACTCGATTACTCAACTTACTGTTAGGTTATATTGGTACCGATTCCCATGTCAGGTCTCTCCTTTTTGAGTTTAACACTGCCTTGTTTTCTACAGTTTCATAGTTAAATCGCCATGGCAACACATTCAAACATGTAGCGCGAGATCTCTTAAAATGGCAGAATATAGAGAAGAATGACTTTTGGGTTGAACCGATGCTCCTCTGGGCGAGTGAGATCGGAACCGGAAACCAAAATGGCCCGGGTTCTCCCTAATATTACACAAAAGCTTAATGAACCATGCGATTGAACAGCAAACTGGGGGTCTGTACAACAGCGGGCTCCTTGACAGGTTAATGAATTGCGCAAAGGTTGGCCACATTTTGTGTTGACCAAACCTCCTTTGATGTTGCTGCTTTTTGTAGTTAGGTGTTAAAAACTGGGTAACCCAGGCAGAGAGTGTTACAAGGGTAATTGTCAGGTTCGGTGCAATCTGCTTGGGGAGCCACCAATGTGATGAATATGTCTCTGTGACAATCTCCAAGCAGAGTGTTTTACGCTCCGAACAAAACTCTGCCTGTACTGCAAAGGGTTTCCGGGTAATTTCCTATAACGTCAATGTTTAGCAAATGGTTTAAAAAAAAGAGTAACCCAGGGAGGATTACATTCAGATGTAACTTACCATACTGTGAGAGTAAGAATAGTCTGTAAGCCACTGGTTGCACCATTATGTACAAAATATTTTCAGGCATTGACTACAATTATGAGCACAGGCATTTGCAAATTAGTGTACGACTGCCAGTATGCCAAGAGCTTATATTAACAGTGGAGAACGTAGCCAGGGGGGACGAGATTCAGTTTCTCCAGAGAGATGTGGGCCCACCCCATCCAAAACAGTAGTGGAGTCTTTTCCCCACATGCAATAAAACAAAGAGGTACATTCATGAGAAGGTTCACACTAATAGCACTGGTATTGGTACTGATTGTCAATATAATTTGTGAATCCCCTACACCAGTCTCTTTTACCTAAATTTTTTTTTAAAAGGACAGAAATAGGTTTCCAACCAGTTACTGCTATAGGAATATACATGACCATCAATGTTAAGTAGATCTGTCTCTAATGACAATGGATAATGGGCGGGAACAATTCATTTTCATCCTAGTATGATCACCTGGGGAAATTGGCGGTCTCAGTAGATTCAACAGGTCAAGGACAAAATCTTACCTGCCGATATAAATACAATATATAATTGCACGCGGTGAAGGTGCTGAATGGCCTATCATTGCATTTTTCTTTTGCCATTACTTAAAAATAGGGCGGTCACTTAGTGTGTCGAGCCCCAAGTGCATTTCGCCTTTGATGTGCTTCTATTTATATCATCACTAAGTTTCAATATACCCAAATGTTGCATCAAGCTGCTGAATGGTTGGGAAACTTCTTAGATGTGAGAATCTGGTACCAAACTCAATAAAGCCTAGGTTTATGTGAGGCACATTTCCCTGGAGACTCCAGCCAACTCTGAGCGATAACTGGGGAATATTTATGGGGATAGGCTAGAGGAAATCCTGATCAGTGCATCCATTGTAGGCTAGGGGCCTTAGGGCTAATCCTGTACATGGCTCATGCATTGCCTCCCCACTACACGCCTTTATTGCTACTGGTCAATGTGGCTCCTGCGCCTTCCTGCACATTAACCCTTTAAGGACCGCACAGTGCTTTAATGTACCATACCCTTTGTCGTTATGATGCATGAATGCAGCCCTGGTAAAGTCTGTTCACTAGGGTTGCATTCATACATGATGCCAATCTCTCGAGAGTGTATTGACACAATAGAGTTGGCATGAGTTGGAAAATACCGTAATGACCCGGTATTTCCCAACTCACCAGTTCTGCATTCATGCATCATGACGACCGAGGACATTAAAGCACAATGCGGCACTTAGAGGGCTAATCCACCGTTCATGGTGTACCTGGTAGGAATCATCTCGTCTCACCAAACCAAATATCACTGGGCCCCCTACCGGGCTCTGAAAGACCTCCTGTAGTTTTATGCCTCCATATTGAATCTTTGGGATACCACTAAGGCCAAGCTTATGGACAGTGGCACTCACTAACAAGTTAAGGGCTGCAGAGTGCTTTAATGTTATATGCCTTTGCTTGCAATGATACTTGAATGCTGGACTGCAGTTATGCATCATGCAGACCCTTCGTGAGTGTATCTACCACACAGGGCCGGCATGGTGATTAACGGGGCTGTGTTAATATGCATCATGACGTCAAAAGGCATAATGGATTTAACCACCCTGAAGCCTTTAAAAGGTCAAGTGCCTGGTTAAACTAGGGGAAATCTACAATCTCCAAGCACATAATTATATAGTTGATGTTGTTAGTCCATAACTATAGTGTTTTTTTTGTAAGAGCATTGGCGCTTATTGCTATTTCAATAGCACTCTACCCCGGGGTTTATTTAAACCCAGCGTGTATTTGAATACCTGCATGGTGCTTGAATGGGTCATTACGGTATTTCTTAGCTAGCCGGACCTGCATTTTTGCATCATGGTGACCCTTCGGGTATGTATCAACGCTGTAGGCTCAGCACGATGCATTAATTAAGTATGCAGCCCCTAAAGCAGTGTAAAGGGTAAACATGTCCGTAACATCCCACAGAGGAATCATACAATGCAATTGAAATGCACGTTATACCATTGTTATGAGAAGAGGCAGGATAGTGTAGAGGTATCAATGAACCCAGGCTGCTGACATTGGGGAAAAGTGTGAACACATAGTAAGTAATCCCTGCACAAAGACCCTCAATAGGGTGAGATGACCAAGAGTAACCCTGCTTTTCTGGTAATGACTAATATTAGGCTGGTTTGTGTTAAACATTTAAGGACAGCAAGCTGCCTCAAACTTTGCGGTCATGTGTGTTTTTAGTGTATTTTTAGGGAGTTCTGAAGTAGGACAATAGTACACAGAGAGTAGGCCTACTGTCGTAAGGTCGTAAGAAGCTGGTGAGGTAAGTTAGAACAGTCATATTTCCTTTAGTGATCGGCGAACCTGATATATTAACATGTTAAATATGCAGACTACCCAGCTAACAGAAATACGTTATTTTACGGCAAAATAACTTTTTTAACGTTATATAACGTTTTGCCAAAATAAAAAGCCATTTAGAAACGTACGTTATATAACGTTGTATGACGTTTTTTTGTTTACTGGGTAATATATGATGAGAAAGTTGAAAACACACACAGATATGATGATATAATGTTTTTCATTATATATTACATGTTTTTCGGCAGAATAACAAAGTTGATGGAAATTGATAAAACACTATGCCTATGAACAGAGGGCTTACAAAAAAGAGAAATGTTTAGAATTCAAAAAACAAGGCAATACGAACAAGTTCAAATAAAATGCATATATTTATAAGCATTAAATGCCTTTGCTGTTGTCTTGTAACAATGACTATAGAAGTGTCCGTATTGTAAACAGAGTCATGTATAACCCAGATTGTCACATACTCAATTATCTTCCAGGTCTATTCATGTGAAAACCTACCCCTACCGTCTATTAACACTTCAAGGGCGGCGCAGTGTTTTAGTGCCCTTTGCTATCAAGATGAATGGATGAAGTCCGACATGCAACTCATCAAGGTTGCATTTAACCTTGATGCTGACTCTGCACGGTCGTCGGTATGATGCATTCACGCAGAGCTGCATCTCCTAGCTAGGTCTGCACCCATGCATCATACCGACAAAGGACAAAGCACATGAAAGCACGATTGTAGTCCTTATAGGGCCAATTCAACTATACATTACACAGACTATAGCTTCTATACTAGGCAGATGGTATTCCCACATGTCCTTATTTAGGGTGTAACTTATACATATATCTATATCTCCCGGTCCTTTCTCAATTATTGGTTATTATCCGCACAGCTAATCTAGATGCGGGTAGGTGAACGACCGATGAGACACTTCTGGGAAGATGATGTCAAGCCTCATTGGCACTATGGATACAGGTGTATTTTAGTAACTTTAATTAACTTGGAATGGAAATTAGATAAGAGAGACAAGGCTCTGATCCACGACGGGTGTTGTAATTTTTATGCACCTGGTGGTCTCTCAGAACAAATTCCGAAATCGTCGGCACAAGTAGGAGTTCAAGTCATTTTTTTCAAAATCATATATAGTATGATATATGACTGTATGACGATGACAAAATGTAATGCCCTCGTCATTGGCATTTGGCAAATAAACTCATTCCCACGATTTCAGAATTCGTTCCGGAACACCACCCAGGCATACCTGGGATGATTTCACAAAGTGAATTTTGAACATTACGATTTCATACGATTTAAAATTAAAAAATGTATAGACCATATAAGTTTCAATATCGATAAGTACACAAAATGAAATCTTAAATCTTTACTTGTATCAAATTTTAATGAAAATAGGATTTTTTAGAAGGTCGTGACTTGAAGGTCCATGATCTGTCTTCCAAATTTAAATATCTTTTAAATACCGGTCTCTGCTCTACTACACGTTTTCTGTTCGGGGGAGGGAGTAATACTTCCTCTCCACGAACAATCGGAGTGGAGCGAAGGTCGTAACCAGGTAACCCAGCACATCAATTAAGTTTATTTGAATTACTGTGCGTTGAGTAAAATCAGATCCATTTTGAGATTTTTAAAAGCATGTTTTATCTTGATTTGATTTATGGAGTGGTATACGTATATATACCTATAGAAGGTTATCGCATGAAATATAATTCTAGTGAGTCTAGATCGCCATAAGTAGTCATTGTTATAATTATAGTCACTGCCATACGCACTAAAGTAAGTAATTTTGTACTCATAGACTAACTTTTTCTGTGTTAAATTTCGTTTGAGTAATGATACATAATTATGAAGTTGAGTTATTGTCCTAAATAAATCTTATCTTATCGGACAAGTTCAGGAATAGTGTATTTTTAGTAGTGTATGCATGCCACCAAGGTTGATTCAAATATAGCTGTATATAATATATTATATGCATCAAATATGGCAGTTGAGTTATCATCGTTCGGCTGTATTTCTGTGTCTCTTAAGCAGACAGCGAACAGGATAAAATCAAAGTATAGTCATGACCCAGTGTTTTGTTTTTGCTTGGTTCAATGTATCAAACCAGCCAAGTGATGGTGAAACATTATCAGAAAATAATCTTCCGAATGGCTCTTGGTCAAAGAACCAGGCTGTCACTTGGTCAACTATCTTTAAATTAAGTTTTATTCTGCAACAAGTAAACAACTGGCGGAAAACCAGAGCCTATGACGTCCAAGTTCATGAATAACACAAAAAATGCATGCATCGATGGTCGTTCTAAAAGGCTGGTTTTCTCCAATCTATGAATATCTGAGCCGCGGAGGGACCAATTTAGTAGTTCTCTCGAGGCCTCATTTATTTGCTGCTTCCATTTCTGAATCATTCTTATGAGTACAGATCGCTTGACAACATGTTCATCAGTTCATAGTTACATGTAGCAGTCTGATGGGTAGAGGAATAACAGGGAGATGATGGAAGAGCAGATGTCAGTGGATCTTTTTGGTGGGGTTTAAATGGCTATAAATAACCTAGCCTGAAAGCAGGTCACTCTCTCAGGTGCAAAAGGTTGGCCATGTCGCCTTTAAGCCTCATTTGTCGTCATGATACATATATACAAGTTACCCACTGATGATACATTTCTGCATCATGCTGACTCTTTAGTAGTGTATCAAGCACATAACTCACCTGGTCTGCATTCATGAATTATGACGACGAAGTGGCATAATACATTCAAACACTATGCCGTCCTTATAGGGTTAAGCGACCCACAAAACTGTTCTATAATAATGAGCCAGTATAACCTTTGCACATTGTGCTTTCTGTCTGGAACCCTCCCACAGCTACTTATGGGCCCTGTGGTGTTGTTTGAATGGTACTTGTAAGTCAGCCAAAACGACTACAATAAGCCGGAAGAAAACAGATGTGTTCCGGGTTACCCAAACAAATCAGGGCCGATCCTAGCTATTCTTTTCCAATTCAATAAAAAACACAATCATAGGCCATTTTAAGGCCTTTTGTCGAGTCAACTTTACAGTCTTCGAGTCAAGACCGTGGTCGGTGAGTTTGCATTCAAGGCATATAAACTTATTCACTCTAACTTAACCATAATTATAAGGGTCAGGTAAAGCCAGGTGCTTCAAAACCTTTTACTCCAGGGGCTTTTTTCTTTTTGGTTATCGTGGATAAAGGTGTCTTTCTGAACGAACTTTCATGAAAGCAGAAATACAATCATACTCGTGAGGTATGCTCTTTTACCTATCCGAGATGTGACAATAAGCGAGAAATATAAATAAAATAAACCCGCAGACGTGCTCTCTACCACAGTATTTCTACATGAAAACGTGCTGGTTTGTAGAGAAAAAAGGGCTCCAGAAGTTTTACCTAAAAACTTTGTGTATAAGCCCTACTCGAGTATGAGCTCTACCCCAACTTTGAAGAATCAATTAAGCTTAAAAAGCGGGTCTGGAAACTGTTATTTTAATACTGTACTGTAATAGCAAAACTTCATCTTTAAGTCACACCCTATCTTGGGGCCAATCCTAGTATAAGTCTCACCAGCGATCTGAGTCACGTACTAGTCGTGGCTTCTACGTAAGGAATTTCACTATTCCAAAAATATAAGGGCGACAGAGCCAAAAGAGTTGAAACCCTATACAGACACCTGTCTTCCGGTCTACCCAATTCCACTAAATGGCCCCAGTTGAGGCTAGGCTTAACATTGCAACGCCAAAACCCGATAGGTGAACGACAGTCCCTGCACTAAGCTATGGCCAGATATAATTGACATAAAAGGACGTAGCGAGGCTGAGCGTGTTAAATATAATGTTGGCAAGACAGATGGCAGCAGCCACAAGAAAGGCACTGAGCTAGGCTTGGGCGGTTTTGTGACTGGCAGTGTGGGTGTGGGTAGGTGTGTGTGAGGGAGGGGGAGACTGTGTGTGATGTGGTGGAAGAAGAACTAAAGAATGAAGGAACAACTGAACAAACAAGTTTATAAAACAAAAGAGGCGAGTTCCTACCCCCTCCCCCCGCCACACATCAGTCTGTTCTTAGCTGACTCCCTCTGAGTCTCAGTTTTCTAAGTATCCATAGGTTGATCCCTTGACACTCCCCCTCTTTTCCTCCTTCCTGCTTGTAACCTGTTTTACTCTTTTCTGTCTGCATGCATGTCTGCCTGCAAGCATGTCTGCATACAAGCATTGTGTGCCTGTATGCATACCTCCTTGTAAGCTGATCTGCCTGGAAGCAATTTCTGCGTGCCTCTGTGTCTGTCTACTTCCCCTCTTGCCTCGCTGCCGCTCTTCCACTAGCAATCCTTTATTGAATTATACACCATCTTCACCTCAGTTTCATTTAAATTTAACTTCTCCTCACCTCACCGCTTTCCCTCTTTGTTCTTGTCTACCCTGTTTCCCCTTTTTCATTGCAATTCACTTCTTGATATACATATCTCTTCTTCCACCATACTCCCTCTCCTCCCCCACCTCCCTCCCACCCCTACCTTCCTCCCACCCCTATCTTTCTCCCTCCCACCTCAACCCCCCCGCCCGCAGCCACCTCCTGTTTTATATTAAAGTGGGTGCTGCGCCTCTTCTGTGTGATCTCTGTCTTAATGAGCCTAGTTATTACAGCCTCCTCATTTGACACATGAGGCTCGAGCTGTAGAATAGCATTCCGCCCCACCACCGGCCCGTCTGTCTGTCCAGCCGATGCTGCCCTGCCGACAGAAGGGAGCCTATATCACAAGTACATGGTCATGGGAAGGCTGGAAGTGGGAAAGAAGTTATAACAGGCGGGAGGTGCGAAGGGAAGTAAGGTGGTATTTGCTAGGAAAGTGCTAAGTGGACCATGTCGTGAGAAAATGAAAGAGAGAGAGAGAGAGAGAGAGAGAGAGAGAGAGAGAGAGAGAATGTTATGCCAATTTGCTGCATCTATACGTCTGCAGGCTTGGAGAGACCAGGGGCAAGGAAATAAGGGAGACAACTACTATGAGGCACTTATATGTGACTGACACAAGGCACTTAACTTATATAACTAGTACAAAATCAGTTTGTTCCTTCCGTACCTAATTGTAAAGAAAGATTCAATTTCAGATATCAAGATTCCGGGGGCATCATTTTTGAATACTAAAGTGGTCATAGATAATACAGAAATCTATTCTGGGCCTAATTATTTGATATCTGTGGTGTCTTAGACAGTGTTAGAGTCTAACTATTATCAGTGGATTGGCCCATTGATATTCGGGTCGGATGAACATAGGCTATACTATGCCATAGCCATATCCAGTAAAGGACACACTGATACAGATCTAATTTAACTTATATTCAGATAATTAGATTTAGCAAGACCTTGAGGGAGAATCATTATCTTTTTGTAGAAATCGCTGCTACAATCCTCCCCTGCACCTGCCTAATGAAATGGCATCTACAAGACTGATAGACTTGCGCGGAAGCACTATAGAGTAATGGCATGTCTCTACCTGAGTTGGAGCATCTAGTCTGCCTGGTTATTAAAAGGCTAATGAGGTACCAGACATCTACGGGATATATAGAGAGCGGGGCGAAGGCTAAACTGCTAAAGGGAAGGAGAGGTGCTGTGTGATTATTATATCCATGTAATAATATTTGTGCTCCCGCCACTCTCTCAGGCAGTCCCTGCCCTATAAGAGCTGACATCTCCCTTTACACGTTCATTACATCCCTGCCCCAAGCTTACATCTATGGCTACTCTCACACAACGTTAAAAGCTGACATCTCCTGAACATTTTTAATCTCTCACAACGTTCCTGCCCCAAGCTGACATCTGTCATTAATTACTCTCTCACTATGTCCCTCCTTCAAGCTAACATTTCACATTACTCTCTCAGATTGTCACTGCTTTGAGCTGGCATCTCCTGCTTATCTCCGAGTGTGTTCCTGTCTAAGGTTGACATCACCTGTGTCAGGCATTGATGAGTCATCAGTTTACGAGAAAAAAGTGTTTGCTCCATACTGCTTCCTGGTGTGTTATTATGCTATAAACATTGTAAATGGTCTTTTCTAAAAAGATATGCTTTTTCTTCTTTCACTTATCATCATCAAACTAATCAGATGTCCTCAGATAAAAAGCTGGCATTCAGACAAAATTGAATGCCTGACTATAAATATTCAAGTAATATATCAACTGCTGGAAAGCGAACATATCAATCATAGAAAGACAAAGGCAGAAAAGAGCTTGATGTTAGATACAGAATATAACACCTTGTTTCAGTGTGGGCAGACTATGCCCGCTTGCTTGTAACCTTTGTGGGTTCTAAGGGTGGCAGATGGGTGTGGAAGACAGGGGGTGTGGCTCTATAGAGAGGTTGCAGGTGGTAATGAGCCTATTAAAAGGAGAATATGTATGAACAAGGAACATACTGATAGGTGAAGAGGTAGCAGGGAGGGGTGCAGTGGATGCAGTAATAACTGTGACCCATCTAGGGAAAAGACCCCTTCAGGCGGGATTTCTAGCTCTTGTTTTGGCCAACAGGAGGCACCATAGATGCAAAAGAGTGTTAAATACATGAAAAAAAGTTCTAAAACGATTTTTTATGTAGAATGCAATGATCTTCATGAAATAATTCCATCTTTGATGCGAACATTCTATATTTGGAATGCAAAAAGAACGTTTTTGTGAAGAATTAGCACATATGATACTTTCTGGTTGCCATGGAAACCATCCCAAAAGCCTAAATTAGAGGTAATAATCTGGATTTCTTGAAAAATCCCATCAGTTACCAGGCTGGGACAATCATGGGTTTCTTAGGTCGCAGTGAGAAATGACAGCACTGTGATATCTCACTGCCAAATTGAGGGGTAATCACACAGTGCTGTGAGATCTCACCCCCCTGTTGAAAACCACACTGATGCTATTTCTAGCATATAGAATTATAGGGAATACAACGTTTTAGCTTGTTTATTAATTATTTCTCATGAAATACACATTTGCTGCAGAGGCCCATTCAGATGAACCTAGCTGATAACATAATACATCACTGTAGACATTCATTTTCTGGAGCAAATAATGGCAAGCCTACAGCAAATTGGGTTTTCTCAATACCATTTTATAGGATTGTATGAAAATCGTCCTTTTTCAATGTTAATATCCACACAATCAGATAATTGGAGTGAGCATTGAGAAAACGATTATGTGCCCATCCATACATAATCTTGATTTTCATTTGGACTTGAGGAAATCCTTGGAAAATGTGAAAATGTGAAAATATATAATATGGGTGTGGTTTCCAACAGGGGGGTGAGATCTCACAGCACTGTGTGAAAACCCCCAAATTAGCAGTGAGATATCACAGTGCTGTCGTTTCTCACTGCGATCTGAGAAACCCATGGTTTTCCTAGCCTGGTTACCCAAAACTGAAAACAGAACGCAAAAAATCCTTCTAGAACCAAATTTAGACTAATAAATCCAATTTTTTTTGGTTATTTTGAAATAAAACCGATTTTTCAGAATAATCATCATTCACTATGGGAAACAATGTAACTAGAGCTTATTTACCATTCTCAGTTAGTGATATGTACCGATGTTTGAAAAGCAATTCCCACAAAACTACCAGGACTTTTTTAACTCATTATATCTCATTTCAAAGATTATGACACCAATTTTAATCACTATTTTCCCCCCTGAAGGGGTCTTTTCCCTCGCCTAGTCATTATATTAATAACATGTAGTACTATCTCAAATAAATATTGCAGCAGATTAGAAGTAGGTTTTTATGTGGAATGTATAATGTGACATGGCCTTGGAAAATGGGCCTTAGTGTACCCTGCACTAAGGTCCTTTTTTCGTAGATCGTGCCACATATATTGAGACAGCACGAGTATAGGTGGTATTAAGCAAGAATGTTCTGCAGGGTAAATGTTGTATAGGAAGCCAGAACTGGAGGGCACTGATAAGTTCTGAATATTATAACCAATAAAAATGAAAACAGTTTCCATATAAATTGAGACAAACTTGTCAGTTGAATACACCTGCCTTTGTGCCAAAAACAATTGCTGTCTTACTTAATCCTCCATTACAATATGTTACACCTAGAGGGATAGTATTCTGGGCCTTTAACTCTAAACCATTGCAGTACAGCTCAATACACATTATTTTGATCTCCTTAAGGGGTAATAACCCTCTTTTCTTAGAACAAATTATCTTAATTCACTCAAGCTTTTTTCGACGTCTTGGTTACAATCATTTCTCAGCATGTATAACTACAGAGGAGATACATGGATTAATTGACGTGGATTAATTGACTACCATTTGTAACGATGTTGTCATATACAGTGGCTGTTTATTATCTTGTATGAGTGAAAAAAAGTGATGATATTAATCACAATGCAGCGTTGGCGGTCTCACTTACAGAACAATGCAGAGGATCTCTGCGTTGGCGTCTCAAATGCAGAAAAAGGTAAAATGCTGAATGGTTTACCAACTCCCACTAAACCTGTGAGGATCTTCTAAATCCTTCTGTCACATAACTCTCTAACAGTGCAGTAACACATCCCACTGCAACAGTACAACAGACTTATCCAGTATCGTTAGAATGCATCAGTCTTATTATCTTAACTATTTAGAACTTTAGGGCCACACAGTGCTGTGATACAAAATGCCCTTGGATGCACATGACTACAAGTCTACGAGCTTGAGACACTCTGAAACGATTGACATAATACATTGTATGTATACAACCCTGGTTAGCATGCTCTCCAGGGCTGTATTCAAGAATCATGACAACCAAGGTTATAGCATGTGCAAGTACTATGCAACTCTTAAAGGTGATAGGGAGAATTAAAGGTTTTGTAATGATAATGAATATTTTAGGAAGAATATGATAATGACCCTGCACATATATGCTAATAAAAACTTCACTTATCTTATGCATGATAATTCAATGATATATATCATCGAGTTTCTATGCAAAGCATCTAGAAGTTATAACAATTTGAACCTATTTCTCCACATTCTGTTTCTAAAGCTGATTAAAGAGTTCGTCAAAGAAACTTTAATACTTTTGTTTCTACAAAAGCGCAACATCTGCCATAAATGGAACCTTCACATGAAAGGAAAGTATTGAAAACTGTTGTTAACACTATTCACCAAAGAATAATCCACCAAAAGAAACCGTATGATTATTGCTATAACTCAGCTGACATGAGAGAAATTACAGACACACAAAACTGCCCAAGAACCATGTCAATTACCTTATCAGGAGGTTTATAAAAACTAGCCAGGGGCTGCATTCATGCATCATGCAGGACCCTACAGAGGTGTATCCCCTTAGGGTCAAAATGATTCTTGAATGCAGCACTAGCTAGTGACTCCCTGGGCTCTATTTATATATCATGAGAACAAAAGGCATTGCAAACGGAAGCACTCATTGTTGATGTTCCATTGTTGGTGTGGTTACACATTCACACAGCCATAGTGCTGTAACATGCAATAAAATACCTTTAGAAATTACACCAATGGCAAAAAAGAGCTACAGGCAGAGTTCTTCTATCTAAATCTGTGTTATGCCATTTAGTCAGGGCCCCTTTTCAGGAAATAAAAATTGTTAAGGCATTTTGCAGTAGAATTGTTTTTAGAGTTGGATTAGGATAATTTGGGTGTGCTGAATCCAAATCTGCCATATAACATTTCATATCTTGATATTATCTGGCCGGAAAATCAAAAACAAAATGGCTGCCAATTCTGGCTTAAAACCTGCAGATATCAGCAGATATAGGGTATAATAGCCTAGTGTAAAACATGGTATGGTCATGAAATTAATTATGCTCACTCCTCAGTGGCTCATCTTTCATATCTGTATCATTTAATATTTGAAAATCCAAGATGGCGGCCATTTTCAAGATGGCTGCCATCCTTCATATAAATGGATCCCAGTGGGCACAGAACATTGAATCAACGTTGATAAATGGTTGTCAATGTTGATTCATTGTTACTTCAACGTTGACTCAATGTTGAACTGAATTTTCTGCCCACTGGGATGTAGTTGTTCAATCAGCTTGATCTTGGTGTCAAATTCTATGTTTTTAGACCTTCTGAAGCTCATTCGAACACTTAGAGCAATTAATGGGCAAGAAAATGTGTATTTTACATAATTTTTATAGTTAACTTGAGTGTAGAAAATGAATCTTTTGTAGTTCCATACTCAGCTTCAGAATTTTACCCTCACTTGACACTACCAAGATTTTAATTAGCCTCTACCTCCACCTCTCCATCCCTCACTTCTCTCTACCCTCCTATAGACTGGCCGTATCGCTGATCATCTTGATCACCCAGATAGTTCCCCTTAGATGGTCCGACATACACAGCATCCAACCTGTTCTAGCTGTAGCTTTGCACTGAGTGGTCTGAGTATCAAGGTATATCTGTAGAACTATGTGTAGAGAGGGATCTTCTTGGATCCCAGAGAGGTTTTTTTCCCAAAACATTGTATTTTTATTACCAAGTTAGGGTAGACAGTTACAGCAAAATATAAATCATATTGATGTGTGTGAAGAATCCACTCCCATGAGTAATGTGTAAGATCCCAAGCAGTCACCATATTATTTTGAATTAATAAAAGTCAGTGTTAGAATCAGGCCCTGGTGGGATCTGTTAACAGTGTACTTTAGGTCTTCCAGTGCTCTATAATATATGACATTCTTTTTTATGTGTTCTCTCCCAAAGTTTAGCATCGGATTTTAGCTTTAACATTTACCAAATCTGTATAAGTTAGCAGATTAACCTTCAAACATATCTCAAGGCATAGGTTCTGCAAATATTGTTCAATGTCCAAGCAAATCTGCCCAGTACAGACTATGACGGCCACACTATCTTAACATCTCTTACACCACCCTCTTATATAACCTACACTGGGCTCCTGGACCTCTCCTTTTCTCAGTGTCGTCACCACAGACGCTCTGGTATCAGGTTCCATCATCCTGACTCAGGATAACTCCATTAGCGGTTTTGTGTAGCACTGTGCCAAGCAAATGCTGATCCTGATGATCAAAGTAAGGGAGTACTTTGGTACAGTATATCTTAAGAGCTATGGCTAATGGGTTCTCTGTGGGAGTTTAATAACTGTGGTCAGTAGTTACAGTGATATCTCAAATAAACCAGGCTTCACACCCTATAGCCCCATGTGCCAGTTTATGTAATTGAAGTGTTAATGTAACCCCTCCCTTCTTTCCCAGAATTTTATGGCCTATAATGACACCACCAAGGGGATAGGACTGGCCTCCTCCTGTTGGTACTAACATTGCCACTAACAAATGTCCTAATGCCCTCACAGTCAGGGGGCTCACCAGGTCCTCCTAGACATGAAGGTGGCTTATCAAAAGATTCAGATGTCAATCATAGAAGTATTGCCACAAGCTACAGAAGATACCAAAGAGTCACTAACTAATGATGCAAGGCTTGGTCAAGAAAGCTGGGAGCAGTTTGTTCAGGAAAGGCCACTCCAACAATATGGAGGTGGAGATCATAGACAGTACAATGACCCGATATAAACACTGATAAAGGGTTTATCCCCCATATTTGCTAAGTTGTCTGAGATAATGAATTGTCAAACCTCACTGAGGCCTCACTGAACAAGGTAGATTTTCATGTTCTGCAGAGACTTGTCCTACTTGATATTGCTAGAAGAGTGGTCACAGTGACGGATGAGAAATTTCTAGATGAGCTGCTCCCTATTTCCTTGTCTCTGGTAGAGACTGATTGAACCTGATCGAGTGGCCCTAAAATGTCTTATAAAAAATCTTATAAAATACTAGAAAATACTTCACCTTGATTGCTGATGGCCAGGCACTGTAACTCTTTGTAGACCATAGTGATACCACTTTTTCCTTCTTATTGGAACCAAGAAGATACCTCTCTACCCAAAATTCGAGTAACAGGTGTAGTGATGTAAGTGGGGGCAAAATCGGGCATCAGTCAGTCCATGGAAGGGTAGAGGATGGTGAGGGCTGGGCTGGCGGGGGGAGGCTATCCATGGTCTTGCCAGTGTCAGTGCTGAATAAGGTTAAGAGCCGGCACTGACTATGAGAAGACTCATTTTCTACACAAGTAATCCATAGATATTATGTAAAATACACATTTTCCTGCTCTATAACTGCTCTAAAACCATCATAAGTGTTGAAATCAGCTTCAGCAGGTCTGAAAACATAGTATTTGACACCAGGATTAAGCTGATTGACCAACTACATCCATTTCTATGAAGGAAACAAGTTTGGAAATTAATTCGGGCAGCCATCTTGAAAATGGCCGCCATCTTGGATTTTCAAATGTTAAATGATGCAGATATGAAAGATGACTCACTGAGGAGTAAGCATATTCAATTCCATGACCATATCATGTTTTGCACTAGGTTATTATATCCTATATCTGCTGATATCTGATTTTTCGGCCAGATAACATCAAGATATGAAATGTTATATGGCAGATTTGGATTCAGCACACCCAAATTATCCTAATCCAACTCTAAAAACGATTCTACTGCAAAATGCCTTGACCCTTTTTATGAGGCCTCCTTTCCAGAAAAAGCTCCTGACTAATTCATCTTCCTCATCTCAGTTACATCTTACTATCACACATGTACCAAACTTTGTGCACACATACTGTCTGGGCTTAATGGGGAATTTCATCGCATAATTATATGATCATAAGCACAGGTCTGAAAACAGACCTACCTCTTTTGATGGAATCGCCTGGATGTGGTAATAGCCTAGATGCGGTAACTCAACATTCCGAGAGTTCCTAGTTCAAAGTTCCTAGATGCTTTAACCCTTTCGTGCCCAGAACTATTTTGACAAAAGTGAGTTTTCACTACAACATTTGTGAATTGTGTAACATTTCTATACTTTTGTGCTGAGATATGTTTTATATTATATTTTCTGAAAGCTAATGGAACACACTTTCGAATAATGTATGGAAGAATGTCTGCAAATGTCATAATTTGGGTTACCATGGCAACCAGAACCATTATTTTCCTAATATTAAACAATATGGTAAAAACGGTTAACATTTCCAAAAAGGGCACTTTTAGTTAAGAATAGACTGATTTTGCATAGTAAACATGCTTTTGCTATTCCGAATAAAGGCATACATATTGGAAGTGAAAGAATACCACCAATTTAGTTGGAATCTCCAGAAAAAAAAGAAAAAAAAGTTTTTTATCACTTTTTTTGCCATTTTTTAAATATTTCTTTTATTTATCAATATTTCTTTTGCCCCTTTTGGCCAATGCACGCATTTTTAATGATTTTTAGGCCATTTCTAACTCATCATATTTTGTATTTATGCATACCATCGATATTCTTTACATGTCACCATAGAGTATTTAGTATTATTAGAAAGCTTATGTAATTCCGCTTTATTTGCATCTAGAATCATCCTAATTTGATTACTATAGCCCCATGAGTGCTCTTTTGAAGATATATAGGTGTAAAAGCGCGCACTTTTGGAGTTCTGGGCACGTAAGGGTTAAAGAAGGCCTAGATAACTTCTCTAGTATAAATCTCTTCTGAGATATATTTGACTTTGCGATGCTGAATGGTATACATACTATAAATCATGATTCTAATCTCGACTCAAAACCAATTACTATCTGACCCTCTTCTTTACGTGAGGAGACTTTGGCATGAAAATGAAAAAGTTCCAGGGTTGTAAAAACCATCGTTCATGCCAATACAATTACCAACAACAACAAAATATCATAAGGTAAGATATAATGATGACATAATATTCATAACTGATGACAAGATATTTATTTGTTGAGCTGTCTTTCCAAAATGCATCATCATGAGTTATTGTGACAGAACTATTTTCTAGCATCTGAAGCTTGCACTTCCAATCTGTCAGTAGAGCACATCCTCTGTCTTCCTCCCTCACAAAGAAAGCTGATTTCTATAAATCCTTCATCACTTAATGACACTTTCTCTGCAGGGAAGCACACTCAGCTGCTCACATCTCTTCGGAGCTGCTCATATTAACCCTTCAATAAGCATATCATTCCCTATGTTTCATGTCAATTTGTCATCAGGATACACCAATGATGTACCAATGAGTTAGTTGTCGTTACAGTATTGATGCATCAAGATGGACCTTCAGGATAATGGCTAGTGCAAAAGCAGTCCTTCCAATATTCTAGGCCAGAGTGAAATTGTTTTTAGTTTTAGGGCATTGGTCCATTATTATTCACAGACAATATCTGATGAACATATGCTATGTGCCATGGTCATATCCAGTGAAAAACACACTGACAGAGATCTGTTATAAATTAGAGTTATATATTCTAGACTTCCTGAAACCTTGAGGAGGACCATTAATATTTTTACAGAAATCTCTTCTACAAACCTTCCCTGCACCTGCTCAAGGCAATGGCATGTAAAATACTAACAGACTTGTCTGGCAGCACTACAGAGTAATGTCCCTACCTGAGTTAGAGGCTGTAGTCTGTCTGGCTGTTAACTCTTTATGGATAGCATGGTGCCTTAATGCACCATGGCCTTGGTCTTCATTTACTTGCCAGGGCTGCATTCAAGCATCATGCTGACCCTACAGAGTTGAGACACTCCCGACAGTTCGGCACCAATGTAGCACCAGTGAGTTACTCACAGGAGCTACATCATGATGACAGATGTCATCTTTTAGCAGTATGCAGTCCTTAAAGTGTTCAAAGGCTAATGAGATACCAGACATCTACAGGATATACATAAAGCGGGGTGAAGGCTAAAGGGAAGTAGAGGCGCCGTGTGATTATTATCTCCATGTAATAATGTTCGTGCTCCCGCCACTCTATGTCCCTGCCCTAAGCTGAGATATCCCTTAAGTCTCTCACTACATACCTGCCCCAGCGGACATTTCCTGCTACACTCTCACTATGTCCTCACCCCAAGCTGACATATCCTACTTCTCAAGCAGGCTCTATCTGCCCCAAGCTGACAAGTTACGTTACTCTCTCAGTGTGGTCCTGGCTGAGGTTGACATCATCTGTGTCAGACATGGATAATATTTATATGAATTTATGAGAGAAAAAGGTATTTCATCCACACTGCTTCCTGGTATGTTATTATGATTTTTCCTCTATCAGTTAACAACATCTAACTTATAAAATGTCCTCTGCTGGTATTACGACTATATTGAATCTCAGATTTGACATTGGCTTTGATTATTTAAGTAATGTATCAAACTAAGGAGAGCATATATCAATCATAAATAGACAACGATGGAAATGAGCTTAATGTTAGATATAGCTTCAGTGTGGGCAGACTTTGCCTGATTGGTTGTAACCTATGTGGGCGTAGAAGCTAAATGGGTTGTAAGGGTGTGACACTGGGGGTGAGAGGCAGAGGGTGGGGATCTATAAAAGGGTTGCAGGCGGTAATGAGCCTATTAAAAGTACATTGTAGAATATTCATGGACAAGGGACACATAAATATATAGAAAGCTGGGGGAAAGTTGCAGTGGATGCTATTGGATAGAAAGGGGAACATTTGAGAATTGAGTATGGTATGGCATGAAAAAGGGGAAAAAAGAAAAAAAGGAGGCAGGAGAGATAACTGAGGGATGGAATATTATAGTCATGAAACATATTATTATCTGATAATTATGAACATTGTAGCAGAATTGAAGTATGATTTCAGGAAGAATGTATATTGAGAGAGCATGAGTGGTGGGGGGGGGGCGGTTCTAAGCAAGAAGGAAAACTGGGTTGAAGATCTAGGAGCATTCTTGAGCATTGGAACAGCACCATAATTATAAAGAGCTGTTGCATGCTGGAGAGTTGTTGTGCAGGAGGAAGTCGGAGCAAAAGGGCACTGATAAACTCTTGTGCATTATAACTGATAAAGGCAAAGACAATTCCTGTTTGCATTTGGACACATTTATTAGTGGAATACACCTGCCTTTGTACCAAAACAATTGCTGTCCTGTCATACTTTAATATTCCATTACAATATGTTACATCTGAAGAATGATGGCGTTTTGTGACTTTAACTCTAAATCATTGCAATAGAGCTTAATACACTTTAGGGGCAATGAGCATTTAGTTATGGTATTGATCACAATGCAGCATTGGCGGTATCACTTAGGGAACAATGCAGAGGATCAGTGCGTTGGCGTCTTGAATGGTTAAAAAGGTGGAATGCTGAATGATTTACCAATTCCCACTAAACCTGTGAGGATCTTCTAAATCCTTCTGTCACATAACTCTCCAACAGTGCAGTAACACGGTACACTGTAGCAGTACAACAAACTTATCCAGTCTTGTTAGGGTATATCAGTCTTTATTATCTTAAATACTCAGCCCTTTAAGGATCACATAGTGCTTTAATATGAAATGCCCTTGGTCCGCATGATGCACTTGCACTACAAGTCTGCAAGGAAGGTTAAAACACTGTCAAACCTATTTAAAGAGCGGTCATTGTTCTAGCAATTTTAAGACTAGTATTTTCCATGAAAGTGCAACATCTGCCACTTGTAAATGAAAACAGCACTTTAAATAAAAGTATTGAAAAATGTGATACTGAAATACCAAAAAGGTAATCAATGAAAGAAGCAGTATCATTATTTTCACGACTCAACTGATATGAGAGGAATTACAGACAAGCAAAACTGTCAAAGAACCATAATAATTAGCTTATCATGAGGTGAGTAAAAAGAATAAATGGTGTTCTATTTGGGTTGAATCATAGTGCTTTAATGTGCCCTCCCCTTCGCCTTCGTGATGCATGAATACAGCCCTGGCGAGTCCACAAGCCATGGGTGTATTCATACATCATACTGGCCATCCAGGAGTGTATGAAACCCCTGGATTCAACAAGATTTTTTAAATACAGCAAGTTACTCCCTAGGGCTGCATTCAAATAAGTTCATATAGCAAATGGAAGCACTGTGTCCTTGAAAGGGTTAAAAAGAATAGAAAGATGTGTTTTTACGGGTTGATTATGACTTTGCATGTCGGTCTGAAGTGTATTTTTCCACTCCAACTTGTTCTTCACAAACCAAACCCACTGTTTGCTGGTCAGGTTTTGTATTTGGTTTCATTTTTGATGTTTTGTCATTGGTGTGGTTTGGGGAGCCATACTACTGCAACATGCCATAAAATATCTTTAGAAATTACACCAATGGCAAAAAGGACCTTCAGGCAGAGCTTTTATGTTCTATGCCTTTATCTTTCTTGGCTCAGTCACACCTTATCATTACACATGTACCCGACTTCGCAGACCAATCAGCTCTGGGCCAAATGAGGAATCAAAAATAATTGAACAAAAGCACAGGTATGAAGCCAAGAACAACTTGCCTCCTTTAAACTACTACTATGATCAGCTAGGATATGCTGACATATATACATAACTGATGAAATGATATTTGGTGAGCTGTCTTGCCAAAAGTGCAGTTCATAATGTGAGATGCCAAACTTTTTTGATTTTATCTGATAACCCTGTCGGGCTGCATTTCTGTTTCATCGACCCTTTGGGACAGTATCAATGCAGACTTTCCCCTTTTACCTGATTCACAGGCGATAGGAAGAAGACTGACTGTATGTATGATAAACATGATTGCAATGACAATAATGATATTTTGTCAAATAAAATATTGATAGAGCTGGTAAATGCGAGAAAATACTAGGGGTATGATGTTTGGTCAAGATTGTTTTCAGTAAGGGTTGCCACACCTTCACTTTATATCCCAGAGAGGACAGCCCTTGACAATGTACCAATGATATGTGTTTTAACTGGTGATTTGATGGTGAAGCCATTTAGATGTATTTTGAAGCTATTGGAACTGAATTTTATTCCTTCTCCTTCAGTTGTTGTAGCCATGGATTTAGCAACTTCAAGACCACAGTCTTCAACAAAAGTGCAACATCTGCCACAAATGGGACCTTCACATGAAAGGAAAGTACTAAAAAGTGTTCCCGCAATACTGAAAATCAATCCATTAAAGAACTGGTCTTGTTATTATTATAACTCAAGGACATGAAAGAAATTATAGAGAAACAAAACTGCCCAAGTGTCATGTGATTAGCCTGTATCACAAGGTGGATAATAAGTAGAAAGTGGTGATTTATTTAGGTTGATTAACTCTTCAAATAATGCATATTGCTCTAATGGGCCATGCCCTTTGTTGGCATGATGCACGAATACAGCCCTGGTGAGTGGAACCACACTAATGAATCATCCTGGAAGTGTATAAACCCTATAGAGTCTGCATGATGCAAAACAGTAGCACCTGCAGGTTACTCGCTAGGACTGCATTCAAACATCATGACACCAAAGGGCATAGCACACTGAAGCATGATGATATCCCTGAGGGGTTAAAAAGAGTACACGGCCATGTTTTATTTGGGTTGATTAAGGTTTCGCGTGTTGGTCTGAAGTGTATTTTTCCACTCCAACTTGTTCTTTGCAAACCAAACCCTCTTTTTGCTGGTTGGGTTTTGTGTTTGGTTTCATTGTTGATGTTTTGCCACTGGTGTGGTTTCGGGAATTACCATTCCCACAGCCATATTGGTGTAACATGCAATGAAATGCCTTTAGAAATTACACCAATGGCAGAGAGGAGACACAGGCAGGGTTCTTTTTCATCTATGGCATTCATCTTCCTTGGCTTAGCCAGTCCTTACAATAGCTTGTATACATAACGTGGACACATTTTCTCCTGGCTAAATTGGGGATTTTAATGGATACAGCCATGCACTGGTCTTAAGCTTTAATGACTTCCCCTTGACTCTCACTAATCTATGTAGTTGATACTGTGAGATAATGTCGTTTTGTGACACAATCTGATAACCCTATGGATAGCAACATTTTAGTTCAGATGGGTAGGAGATACATAGATCTGGGTTCCAGTAACACACTTTTGTTTGTGCTGAATGTTCAGTAAAAAGCATGGTTCATGAATGCTTTTAAAAAGAGGGTTACAGACTAGGAGCAAGAATCCTGCCGGTATCCTGATCCACATCCCTGGATTGAATAATTTACACTCAATCATTTAACCCTTTGAGGCCGCATCTGATGATGCCCCAACACAACATGGCTATCATCTTGTTAATGCTCTATTGGTACAATATACCAACGCTTTTTGAGTGTATCAACCCTCTAGGGACAGTAAGATGCATAAATGCAGAATTAATGACTTACTCACCAGGGATGCAACAATGTATCGTGACAACCAAGGACTAAGAGGGGTTAAAAAGAGTACAAGGCCATGTTTTATTTGGGTTGATTAAGGTTTCGCGTGTTGGTCTGAAGTGTATTTTTCCACTCCAACTTGTTCTTCGCAAACCAAACCCTTTTTTTGCTGGTTGGGTTTTGTGTTTGGTTTCATTGTTGATGTTTTGCCACTGGTGTGGTTTCGGGAATTACCATTCCTACAGCCATATTGGTGTAACATGCAATGAAATGCCTTTAGAAATTACACCAATGGCAGAGAGGAGACACAGGCAGGGTTCTTTTTCATCTATCGCGTTCATCTTCCTTGGCTTAGCCAGTCCTTACAATAGCTTGTATACATAACGTGGACACATTTTCTCCTGGCTAAATTGGGGATGTTTATGGATACAGCCATGTACTGGTTTTAAGCTTTAATGGCTTTCCCTTGACTCTCACTAATCTATGTAGCTGATACTGTGAGATAATGTCGTTTTGTGACACAATCTGATAACCCAATGGATAGCAACATTTTCGTTCAGAGGAGGAGATACATCTGGGTTCCAGTAACACACTTTTATTGTGCTGAATGTTCAGTAAATAGCATGGTTCATGAATGCTTTTAAAAAGAGGGTTACAGACTAGGAGCAAGAATCCTGCTGATATCCTGATCCGCATCCCTGGATTGAATAATTTACACTCAATCATTTAACCCTTTGAGGCCGCATCTGATGATGCCCCAACACAACATGGCTATCATCTTGTTAATGCTCTATTGGTACAATATACCAACGCTTTTTGAGTGTATCAACCCTCTAGGGACAGTAAGATGCATAAATGCAGAATTAATGACTTACTCACCAGGGATGCAACAATGCATCGTGACAACCAAGGACTAAGAGCATTGAAAAATAGTCACAATTATAGGGTTAAAAGGCCTTCAAACTAGTTTTTTCCCCTTTTTATCTCATCAAATAGTGATCAAAGAGGTTATTCAAATACTGCCTCTGTTCTCAACAGCTAAACCAACAGCACCCTCTGTTCTGCACTTTGCGACACCAGGTGGCACCACCGCAATCCAGAAGTGGTCCATAATTCTCGTTTTGCTTTTGCTGGATTTTATTTGGCATAAGTTCTACCGGAAGCAAGTTTGGTAGGATTCTCGGATAATGTTGTTGGCTGTTGTGCAGCCCATTCAAATGGTCACATAAGGGAGTCAAGGATCTATCCTTAGTATCAATGGACTAACTGATCATTGCTGATGTGGAGGGGTTAGGCCCTTGGATTCAGTGGACCCAGTGATCCCAGGGCTATTCCTGACACAGATGGAGTGATCAGGGTTCTACCAGAGTAATTTTATAAAAAATGTCTACAATAACGATTGCAAAATAACATTATATTGACCCCAAATACTGCCCTATTTCAGCAAAAACAACAACTGGGCAGTGCTCCTCCAGATCACATGCCATGCTTTTTGGGGGAAACCACAACTCGAGGCTCTACCCTGAGTATTGGGATGAGAAAAAAATGAATGTTTTATTGTGACAGAACGTCTTTGTGAAGCCTAGAGCTGTAACTCCAAACCTATCAGTAGATCAATCCCCTCTCTCGCCCTAACAAAGTTATGGCATTGAAGCATTATGCTGTCCTTAAAGCGTTAAACACTGAGAGACGTAGAGCTGCTCATAAAATGTGTATCAGAGGAGCTTTAATTGGGATAATTAGCCAGATCTTTTGTCATGGTGTTCTCCCACCCCCAACTCTCTGTCAGTACCTGTCAATTGTCCTCCTTATTCAACGTGTCACGAACAGTGAGGGTGCTTTGGCAACTTCAGCTCATGATCTCAACCCGATAGAAAATCGCAACCAACTACCAATACTTGAATTTATTTACTTCATATATTCAACAAATACATATTTTTACCATTCCCATTATAGTGCTATGTGTCCATTTGTCGTCAAAATGCATTTTTGCCAGATTTGTATTCATGCACCACACTGATACTATGAGGGAGTTATTCTCTAGAAGGGTCAGCATGGTGCATGAATGCAGCCAAGTAGAGTTAGTAGCCAGGACGCAATGTATAATGTATTAAGCCTATCATACATGATGAACTAAGAGTGACATTTTAAATAGAACTTATCAGACCGGCATGGAGTACAGCTTCATCCAGTAGATAATAGGTTCACTTACCTGCAAATAGAAAAAAAAAGAAAACAACATTAACATTGGAAACATTCAAATTTAAATCAAACAAATCGCTATGACTTTAAGAACTCTGACATATTGTACGGCATCGGTTATAATATGAATACAGGCATGCACACTTCCTTAATCATAATTTGTTATCAATGCATGATTGAATGCAGCACTAGTGGGTTGTTACCTGTTCTGTAGTAATGCACCTATAAGGGTATAGAGTTAGTGATTTGCTTCCTTTAAACTGTCAAATATGGCCAGAGCTTCCCAAATTGATCGTCACACTTCAACATGAGAGGGACCTTAAGGAGTGGTCATTTCAACAAGAGTGTTGGTAAATGAAGGAGGTGTACACCCTCTAGCTGTAGCAACACGCTGGCTTGTTGGCTCAATCATTTATGCCCCCCCCCCCATCACTAACATGGGATCCAAACTTTCTGGACCCCCCCCCCCTTATACACTAATCCTCTCAGTTGTTTATAAATGATCACTCCCTTACCGGGATAATAAGCCACACACACCAAGTTCTTCATTTTCCTCTTGTACCTGTCAATCGCCGGGCCAATTACTCAAATTGTCACAACTATCCACCAAGGCAGCCCAAGAAACTTAAAACATTATACAATTTTATATAACGTTTCTCTATGGCTCTGTGGCAAAACGTCATATAAATGTAGTTCTGACGTAAAATAACATAGTTTTGTCAGCTGGGAGTTTTGGTTCCAGCCCATTGCGAAAGAACAACCCATCAACCCCCCTCGTTACACTGATATTCCTAGGCTCCCTATACGACCAATCTCTCAGTCACTAGTACCTAACCTAGTTAGTCATTTTTTGGCTTCCTATACAACCAACCTAGGTAAGTTATTATTGTCAGGTTGGTCAGTACTGACCAACCTTTTAATTTCCAGGTGGAGCCACTGAGTGGTCATCACAGGTGGCACCAACTAGTGGTATACGAATACAACACACCAATGATGAATCTAGGTTAGCCACTACTGACTGACCCCTCGGTCATTTTTGAATATAACTTGGCCATTGTGACTAACACTCATATGACCAACCTAGGATAGTCTGTACTGACTAACCCTTTCAGTGTATCTGGCAAATCCCAGCTTCATATGTGCTAATTAATTAGTGTATTAAATTAGTGTAATGGGACTTTCAAAACACAGTTCTCAGTCTCCGGGTCATGGTCCTAGAGCATCAGCAAGTCATCTTTGACTCTTTGTGATAATATCCTCCTGGTTATTGACATGGGGGGTTATCGGGCAAAAAAAACAGGTTTGTTTCAGCTAACATGGCAAGAAAATGTCGGGTCGGTAGGTCGGATATTTTTCCTTTACCTTTTTTTTAAACATGAAAGTACGAGCCAGCATCTCTGAAGACCCTAAAATTGACCCCAAAAAAAGGTAAAATAACAAAAATACAAAAAATTGCATAAAAAACCTAGGGTTGGCCCTGTTTTGATAGGGTCGGTCGGGTGACCTGAAACGAACCTCTTTTTTTGCCTTGGTCCAATCTAGGTGCAGTGTGCAATTATATTAGCTCACCTATGTTTAGCTCTACTCTGTAGTTTTTTCATTTGTCAGCAGGATGGCAAACTTAGCACTAACTAGTCAGTATACCCACCATCCCTGCATTCAGGCATCATGCTGAGAGTGTATCAACCCCTGAGGGCGGACATGATGCCTGAATGCAGCCCTTACCAGTTACTCACCAGGGCTACATGAGGGTAACATGACAGTGAACGATATGTATGTGACCCTCAAAGGGTTATAAATCATGGCATGCTTACTCTAAAGTTTCAACCAATTTGCATGGCTGGGCAGCCAGTAAATATAAGGACTGCTAGGAGGGAAGTGGGCTTTCACAGAACCCTGGTACGAGTTAACCCTTTCAGGGTGCCATTCTGCCTCAAAGCAACATTTGTCATCACGATGCACCGATGCAGAGCTGGCAAGTAACTTGCTACCACCCACGTGATCTGTTCGGGAGTGTCACAACCCCAAAGACCCTGCTGAGCTCTTCACTAGGGATGCATGAATGTAACATGGTAACAAAAGACTTATAAAAGTGTTTTGCCATCCTTGCATGGTTAAAATGATATCCTATAACTTCAGCTAGAAGTTACTACAAGTCCAGGGCAACAGGTGAAATTGCCAAGATGGCAGACACTATGAGTTGACCTTAGACCCTCAGTCGCACCTACCTCAACCCTGCTGAACTGAGCAGCCCACCTGACATATTAAGGATAAGGATAGCATAATGTACTCATGTATCATGACCTAGGTCGCCTTGATGCACTGGGTTGATCCACAGGGTCGAGGCACTCCCGGGGGGTCAGCATGATGCACCAAAGCAGCCTCCATTGAATTACTTGCCAGGGCTGCATCGATGTATCATGACGACAAATGTCATCTTTTAGGGACACTAGGAAATTAACCATCATCAAATCTACCTCTACCCCACCCCCCTTGCCTGCCTTGCCCTACATTGCCTTGCCTTGCCTTGCCTTGCCTTGCCCTGCCTTGCCCTGCCTTGCCCTGCCTTGCCCTGCCTTGCCCTGCCTTGCCCTGCTCTGCGCTGCCCTGTCTTGCCCTGTCCTGTCCTGCTTTTACAGCCCAGACATTCAAACCCTATCCCTAATCGTCCATCGTACTCAAAACCACAATTGTTACAAAATCTGCATTCTTTCACTTTTTCTTATCAAATATGAATTCATGACAGCAAGGCCCCTCTCCTCCTCGCCATGTAATCTCACCCCCGTTTTTGGCAAAGATCCTCACCAAAGGCTCTGCTTGGGGACTGCCTGCGGCTACACATTCTCCAATTACTCCACTTCAAGGGGGCAGGGGACTTGTTCCACAAAAAGGGGGAATAATATGGTTAACCCCTTAACGGCCGCATTGTACTTTAATGCATTATTGTTCTGATGCATGAATACAACCTTCTTGAGTACCTTGGCTGTGATACATTGAAGTGATGACCCTACGGGGTTGATACATTCCCAAAGGTTCGGCATGATGCATTCATAGAAGCCTGATCAGGGCTGCATCCATGTAACATGACATCAAAATACATGGCACATTAAATGACTATGGGACCTTTTATGCGGTCAAACAGCAGAGGACATGACTGGGGCAATAAACTCTTATTCACCAACTCTTACAATTGTGTTTAGTAGGACTGTAGCATAGAGGACGACACATTATATCAGTCAAATGCTACAAACGAAAAAGAACTGATCATATTATTGATCTAAACCTGCCTTAAAGCCAGGAATAGAGGTTTTTAAAGGAACTTGGGTTTCTCTTTTAATGTGAAGACCACATAAATTAGTCTTGTTATTCCTCACATTGAAGGCAGATCTGGGAAGACGAATTATTTGATCCTACCCAGGCACTTCCACAACGATAGGTAACGGTCCTAATGCTAAGGCTGTCATTTTGTCATTGCTACGAATCAGGACACCAGCCCATAATATGTCATAAACTAATATGAAAATGTATGTGACTCGTTTTGAGTCTAGACCAAGTCTATACCACGAGATGCACTCCTTTTCTACAGATATAAACCCCAGCACGACCCTCGTTTCTCTTCCTAAATGCTGCCATTGTACCCATATTATTTTGTGCATTTGTACCCACGGACGACCTAACCATAAAAACCTGCGAATCCAGGCCGGGTATACTTTGACGGGGAGAACAGACAATGCACTGGAAGATTTCCCAGCACAGAGGGAAATTCCTCAACTGTCTCTTCTGCAGAATGTCTTTCTCCTAAAATTGGTGTTTGCTCCTCCGGGAGACCGTGGAATGCTTTTTCCTGTTTTAAGTTTTTATGGTATTCAATTCTTTTACCCTGTGATCACTAAACTGATTATTTTACATTGTTATTTTATTCAAGAGGTTGTTGATTATCTGTACTGAGTATTATGTGGTAGAATGAAAGGATGAAATTGTTGAATACTCCTGCTCCTTGAAGCTTATTAAGATGATTAATTCCTGTGAATTTCCAATAATTCTTATGAATCTTCAATAATTCAGATTTTGTAATTCAGATTTGTTAATTTTGAAATTGTCCCTTGCAAGTTGATAACAGAGTCAGTACTCATATTACATTGATAACAGTGCAATGACAATGTTTTCTGCGAAATCGTTAAAAATAGCCGAAACCAATTTCACCGGATTTATTTTCAACGCCCACGAAGGAGCCATTTAAAAGTCATTAATTCAACATATCAAAAGCAGACAGTGCCAATTAATTGTCAGATGGTATCTGGAACAAATTTGTCTGTGGAAATTGGAATAGAGAAATTTCATCTGATTCAAGGTCTTGTTTGAGGTGTGTTGTCCGGATTGTGTTGCCAAAAAATGACCCACAATACATTTCTCGCTTTGGTAAACACAGCTTTCTGATCTCATCATTTTTGAATACTCTTAGGATTCTGTTTTTCCCTTGAATATTTCATATCACCTGGAAGCATTAGAGCACAATATCTTTTTCTTTTGATGCCACTAATGGGCGGAAGAGGGCTATTGAAGTGGGTTTAAATTCATTGATAAGAAGAGTCAAATAATTCTTTAAGTCATTCAGTTCCACATTCGTTCTTAATCTTATTTTTATTTTTATTAACAATACTTATGATGGTATTCATCAAGTTTCTTTTCTAGTAGCCTAACTGAGGCATTATAATTATAACTATCAATGTTCGCACTCTTTACTGTTTGATAGGCATGTGAAATTCATATTGTACTATGGATTCAGATACAAGGCGTAACATATAAAACATCCGGCCAACTATGTATGCAGTCAATGTGAGTCAGACGCCGGGCTGCATTCATGCATCACTCCAACAAAAGACCTAATACATTAAATTAATAGGCCACCTTTAAATGGTTAACACCGACCACCGCACCCCCTGACGGACATTGATGGCCTCATCTTGCCGGCCGTGGGAACTGCTTAGTTACTGACCCCAATTATCGCCCACAGACCCGCCTCATACGTCGCTAGTTCCTGCTGTAGGGCCTGTACAACATTCAGGCAGGGGGCAACCAGCGACCACATTCATTACGATGGTTAGAAAAAATGGAAACCAAAAGGAAGATGCAAAACATCAAAACCCGGATGATTGAATACTGAGATCTTAAATCTAAGGATTGTGGTCAATAAAGTTAAATTTGTCTTGAAAGACTTTAACTATGTTGCACTGAGTATCTCATTTTCAGTTCCTAATTGGGATCATAAACCCTAGAGGTGGCCTAGGAGAAAGTGATATGCTAAGTCTTATCTGCATGTAGGGACTATGATTCATATCTAACCAAAACGACTTTCAAGTAATGGCTACTAATATGTTCATGTTGAGCGTGTTAAAGGCAAATCAGCCAAGGTTTGATGGTCACAAGTTAGACCATCCATCGTCATTTCATTGGTGAAATTACTTCAATGGTAGTTATTCCAACCAAGACTAATATAATATTGGTCGTCTAGGCTTTGTGTATTGTAAGCTTTATAGAACAACCTTGGCCATGGAAACCCGTCTGGCATCACCCACTCAGGTGCTGTTCATTTATTTAGCCCAGTAACTAATGTGTCTATTACGATACCATCTGGTCTGAGATATGAAGCATCTGATAGATTCATTTAGTGAGGCACCCTTTGCAGGGAGTACAGTCTGCTGCTGTAAAGGAATAGTGGCGTGTAAGCAGATAGTGTTAGGCAACAGTTACTTACTGTTCTGAAGGAAGCCATAACAAGATCTACAAAATACATTATGTTGATGTATTGTATTGGAAATGATGATACTTAAACATTACTGTTATTCAGAGATAAATAGATTATAATGTTTGTATACCATAAAACCTCGCGTATAAACCTAACTCGCGTATAAGCCGCACCTAGAGTTTGGACCGATCCTATAAGCGACACCAGCGATCTGATTATGGTGACTTTTTTACTGTATTATAATAGCAAAATCTTGCATATAAGCCGCACCCCGACCCTGGGCCGATCCTATAAGCCGCACCACCGATCTGACTCCCGTACTAGCCACGGCTTGTACGCGAGGTTTTATGGTAAGCAGAAATTCAAGTGTCCGACCCAAGGTGAATTTACCTTACTATGGCTCCCCAATACCAGGTGATCTATGCCTGACTGATCACCGCTCCCTGATGAACCATGACAGCAGATCCATATCCACCCCTAATTCAGAACTGCTGAGTCATGGTAAAGTTAGACCAATATACATAACAGTCTCATAACACCTTATGATACAGGGCCAGGAAACATGCATAATGTAAGTCACTCACTACACATAGTAGACTCATAATGTACCATACATGCAGCCCACATGGGCCTGTTTCAAAAGTAATGAATACACTCTAAATGGGGCATATTGCCTGCCCACCCCCCCCCCACCTCCAAGTCGATCAGAAAAGGTTTTTCTCCAAAATTGAGGGAAATCAGTGGCGGATCCAGGAATTTTGGAAAGGGGGGGCGCTGTAATACCTACAGCATTGGGGGTGTTGAAATTAAAATGTACAGAAAAATAGGGGGGGGGGGCGCGCCCCTTGCCCCCCCCCCCTGGATCCGCCCCTGGAAATAACTTATTTGCTTAAGAGGTATGCCTTTATTGGTTCCTCATTAAATCAACACATTTGCTTTTGTTTATTAGACCATTGCGATGACATGACGGAAGATTGATGATGATCGGTAATAATCTTTAAAGCAGGTCTTCAAGCCCGAGGGAGAAAAACGGCTCGAATTTAAACATGCTCGCATGTGTAATCTGGCATGATAACTTTTAAAGCATAGGTGTTCTCAGTTCTGAAACAGGCCCCAGAACATGTATTATGAGAGTGATGACGTGTGTTATGTCATGAGTATGCATTTAATGTATAGGAGTTAATGACGTGTCGGATCACTTCTGGTCTCCATGACAGAGTGTACATTATGATTGGGCGGTAACCATAGCAGCACGTCACTAGGGTAGAAACAGGGTAAATCGACTGTGGAAAATATGAATAGTATCAACTTTGCTTATTGTGTGTAGGATGTGAACATCTGATCGTTCAGCCTATTCACAACTACATAATTCCAGGGGGTAAACTATATAGACGAAAGTTCGCGGGTTTAGGTCTGTTATTTCATGAGTTGAAGTTGAGGCCTTATGGCCAAATTCGGCCCCAATTTAACTTCAGCAAGTGAAATAACCCTGACAGAAGACCTAAACGAGTCTTCCTTTGTGTTTATTTTTCGATTCATAATGCCAAAATGTTTATGAAATCTGTTTTAAAATAACTGTTGCTAGTTTCAAATGTTTCCTTTCCTCACAGGCTGGAAAAGTAATCCACTTTAGTCAAATATTGTATTTACTATAAAACCTCGCGTCTGAGCCGCGGCTTGTACGCAAGTCAGACTCAGCTTTCTTTGAATACCAAACAGTCATGCCTATATAGGGTTTTTTCAGAACCCCTCTGCCGCTTATATATAATATGTCAAAGTTAGGTGTGCGGCTTATACGCAAGGTAGGCATTTTTGCAAGGTGTTGTGGTACATAATTATGTTATGTTCTCGAGTCTAGAACATGCACAAGTACATATAATATAGGCCTACATAGTATTACCAATTTCTTCTACTTTCTGAACTAAATAGAAAACATAATAGTATATAATGGTAAATAGAGGCTATAGTGAATGGAATAATTGCATGCAACTATAAACCACAACAGAAATCAATTGACATGGTTTTAATCAATGAATTCCAAAACAAAGGAAGTGTAACGGGTTGACTATTAGTCTAAACTGTTATTGTTGTATATCTATTATATGTTGTTATGATGTAAAACAACGCGGTTTCTATTGTATACTAAACTGTTTTATTCATCCAACTAGTATCGTCTGTTCGTTACACATACCGACTCTTCTAGTTCGGTTATATACGGTAGTGTACCGGTACTACCCTCGGTTACCTTCGGTAGTCATTATATAATCGTTTTACATAACTAAACCTAACAGGTGGCGCTGCTAGTACGGTCACGTGGCCTACGCAGCGGTGTATATAAGACAGCTGCTTCTCCATTGGAAGTCAGTCAGGTTTGGGACTGTCGTGACATGACCACCCTGTGCTCCGGGTCCAACTCTATGCTATAGAGTTGCCCACTGTATTATATATCTGTTCTGATCCTGTATATCCGATGGTTATACCTGTACTATAATACACCAACGTTTACTTCATAAATAAAGTCGTCGTTTATTAAAGTCTAATTTACCTTGTCTGGTTTTTGATCTCATGTGTTACAACCGTAGTAAGAGACCAACTACAGAATATTCCATTAATTAACCCAAATCCAGATGGCTTGACATATGGTTGTATTTGACAGAACCCGGTTTTGTAATTAAGGAAACCAATTAAAAATACAATAACTAGACATTTACTTGTTATTTTCTCATCAGATCAAATTCATTCCCCAGCAGTGGGCTACATTTGAAAGGGAACATCATTTGTATCAATTTCCGTATAATTAAACGGAGGACCTGGAATATTGTTATCGATATGAATCATCTGGGCTAAATCCAATTTCTGAGTTTTAAAAGTAAAACGAAAACAGATCTATTTTCAATTGTCCCTAGGACATGGTTCTAGTTACAAATAATGAAATTTTGAAAAGAGCAGATGGGACGACATATTTTGATTACTCCTGGCAATCCCCCTGCGGCTAATTCATCATTTCCATTAAAGTTGGTATATCGGGAATGGCATGACTATCACGGCCACTTCTCTTTGGGCATAAACTTCAGGGGTTGGATGAAATGCAAATCATAATATCTTTGTGGAGAGCCCAGACATATGGGGCAGTTTGGGTCATGACTTGATCACTGATGTAACTCTCCCCAGGACTCTTAAGTGACTTCCTAACATTAGCAGGACTCTATAATAACTCTATAATGACTCCTATTCTAAGACTCCCTGATGATTGGGATTCACTTTAGAGTCCTGGAGAGAGTTACCTCAGTGATCGGTGTTGGACCCCCATTTGAGAGTTACAGTGATTCTACTTCTTCTGTGTGTGTGTGTGATTAGCTGACGCACGGCTGAGTGTAACATGCCAGATTTGTATGCATGCGGATCCTATAGGATAGATAAACTCCCAACGGATTGGCATGATGCACCTCCTTTAAAATTACATAGGATGCCCACGCTGACCATATTATATGTTTCGTCACCTATCCCTTTACCTCTTAACTTGGCCTATGAATATACTTGGTACGTCATATGTCATAGTGTTAGCCCAAATGTAAATTCTCGAGCATGAGTCCTTATGTTTATACACGCAGATGTGGACCTTGATCTGATTCAGGTGGTATTTTGAATCTTTTCTAAAACTACCTAAATCTGTAGCAGCTTCACCATCGCTTATACAAATGGTCGGCACTTCTATTTTTCCTTCAGGTTAGAAGTCATAAGTCATTGGTAAGAAGTTAAGGCAGAAGTTGAATACTGCTCGTTCACTACATTGTCAACATCTACTATCATGTCGCACATCGTGTTAAAAAAAATCCACCATTATAACGTGTCTGAAGAACATCATTTTCCTTTTCTTCTTTTTGAATGTCCTTAAATGCGCTGACTTCAAATGGCTCGTTTGGTCATGATGAAAATCCATAAAACCGGCGTCAACCGATTATCATTAACGTCACTTGAAGAATTGCTTTTTTCAATTGCCTTTCTTTCTCTTTTTCACTGTTTTTAGATTCTTTTTAATGAGATATTTAAAGTATTTTGGACTCAGTGGCTCCTGTCTGAGGATGTAACCATGAAGTTAGTGAAATTAAGTGCAAATGGATTTATTTTCTCATGTATCTCCATGCTTTAAATATTGATCACGTTTTAGTTTTTCCTAGTAATTCAGAATATTCTATTCTTGTCAGCATTCATTTCTATATTTAATTCTTCTATTTTAAGTATTTTGAACCATATCATAATGGTTTTTGGCAGAAAATAACACCTTGAGTCGAGAACAAAACAATATCAATGGAGCCAATAAAACCTTCACTGATGCTGTATTTTATGTCTTCTCCTCAGCCCATGCAAAGAAATCAATTGCAGGGATATGGCTGCCATTGTAATAGAAATGTCAGAATTATGAAATATAGTTACAACCTTTCGCATTCAGGGAGACAAAACACATTGCTTTCACAGACAGACATCGGATATCATTAAAAAGAAGGACTGTTTACTGGTATTGAGTGTGAACTAACTCAACGTACCACTGCAACGTCCAAATCCCACAAATCTGATGTAGCCTCTGGCATAATATTCTAGGAACGAAGCATGTTCTGACATCAAACCCAACAAGGCATGAGATCTACTGGAGGACAAGTGGTCCTCCAGGGAACCCATTGCATCCTGATGCATTGTTAAATATAGAGTGGGGCCGCAGAGTGCTGTAATATGGTAAATCGTTTGGCGTCATGATGCACAAATGAAGCTCTGGTGAGGGAATAGATCTTAGGTTTACATGCCAATGTAACATGCTTTGATAGTGGAATTTTATTTTGTTCCATGTCCAATGGTCCAGAGTTGAAGAAAAACAACCAAAGTTAGCTTGATTTCAGGTTCAGATGAGTGACTTAAGGGCTGACTCCATTGCCGTCGAGTTGCGATCTGTCCGTCGACGGAATTTCACCCAATCCGTCCATTTTGGACGGATCCGTCCAGTTTCTGCTTCCACCAATCCGTCCGTCAACGGATCCGTCCATATTTGATTGTGTTTTATCCATATTTGATCCTGTTTTGACCGTCGATGGACGGATCCGTCGACGGACGGATTGGTGGAAGCCAAATTAGCCGTCATAAGGACCCAAAAAAGTGATCCACTGATCCGTCCGTCGACGGATCCGTCAACGGACGGACCAGTGGAAGCAGGAAAATGGAAATCCGTCCGTCAACGGGTGACGGATCTGTCACCATTTTGGCCGATCCTTGACGGGATGGAAATATTAAAATATTTTAATATTTCCATCCCGTCAAGGATCCGCCAAAATGGTGACGGATCCGTCACCCGTTGACGAATGGCCATAGGGACGCCCCTATACTTAAAAGGCCCACATCTCGGTACCCTACAGCAACAGTTAGAGTGAAGCTGGGACAGGTACTCAGCCCTATATATAGAGTGGGTGGGGGCATGCCTTATTATAGAGAAGTCGGTATCAGCCTTTCGTATCTGTATGTACTAACACCTTTTACCGACAACTCCTACTCCCTCTCGGCCCCTCCCTCCGTTCCTACCACAACACCACTTATGGTGCAGAAGCCGCTCGGCCCACCCACTTTACCCACAATACCCTTAACACAGTCCAGACCTCCTACTCCTACTTCCCGCAGAAATGCATCTTCTTGCCGCATCCCCTGCCCCAAAATGGGCAAAAATAAAGGAAAAGAAGAAACCACCCGAAACCACCAACACCCTATACCACTGATGGACGACCTAATGGTAGTTCCCCCTACAGGCCAAGGCCAGAACTAACCTTGCACCGAGCATTACCCCTAATCAGCCAATCAGAAGCGCCGTCTCTTCTCGGCGCGGGTGCCCTGACCTGAGACGACCGGAAATGGATATGCCTTTGAGCGATAATAGAGGAAAGTCTTACTTTGAGATGGGGAAATGAAGAAAAGGCCAAAGATGAGGATAGGCCTTATTAGGGCGTGGACCTGGGGGTTGAGCTGAGGGTGAGGGAGGGGTGTGTTATGGTGACTTAGGAACTCTTAGTTCTTATTCCTGGTATTTGGCAGGAGTCAGTGGCAGGGGAGGGCACAGCGGAGGAGTTAAAAGTTAGTGAGTGATCTCGTAGCAGGACAGGATAATATATGTTACAGACTGTTACCTAGGGTGTTACTGGTGCTATCCTGAAACGAGAGCAATTCTTCACCCAAGCTGGCCCCAGTCTGCTCCCAACACAGGCATGGACTGCGACGGGAAGGTTGATTACAATAGTACACATAGAGAGAGTAAGTAAAACCGAATACTCTATTAGCAAGTATTTGCACTGGGCTCTCGAATAGGCAACAGTTTCTAAGAAGCGTGGGGTATAGGTATCTTGACATGCATTAAAGCACTGTAGGCCTATTCATGTCTGAAATAAGTGCAGGATGGTTTTCCAGAAGAGGTCCCATACTTAAACAGTTGAAGGAGTTTATTTATATGACAAGTAGGGAGCCTTTCAGTCTTTCACGGTATTAAGGTTGGTGTTATCATCGTCATTAGTTTCAAAAGATAAAAAGAAATGAAAATGGGGTGCAGGGGCAAAGGCACCGAAATAATATGATAATAACTGTCATATACTTTATAAATTATACACCACTATTGATTACATTATAAGTACACAATATCGGACACATATATATATACATTAGCTGCAGAGTGCCAAAGATGGTGTATTAACAAGATGGTGTAGATGTTGCACAGAGAGTGTTATCTTAGTGCTACCTCTTGGTGTGGAATGTCTTAATCTATACCAGTTGTATAAGAGTATGGATCAGTAAACCGTAGCAGACTCAACATTCAGCCTCTGGCAGTCGTGAAGAAGAACTAGAACATTGACAGGACCAAGGACCATGGGACGTCATCTTCTCAGTTACCTCAGTCATATACAGGAAATACGTCATCAATGGGCAGATTTGCGCGCCTGCGCCAAGGTCGTGCGATCTGTGGCTGGCATATTTGCGCCGTCACCCGCGCTGCATGCATAGTTAACGGGATCAAGGAAAAAGGGGAGATTCTTAATGGGATCACTTATTTGGAGAATGAGGAAGGTGACTGCCCGATCAGGAGCCTGTCAGAGAGGATAAAAAGGGAACAGGAATAAGGGGTTGCTGGGGGGTGGGGGTGAAGGGTTGAGAGGTTGTCATCTTCAAGGGCTGGTGAGCCATCATCACTAATCAGGCTAAAAAAAGGTGTGTTTCAGATTACTTGACCGTATCTAGCTAAACAGGGCCAATCCTTACATCTGCTATCCAATGTTGAGCTTTAAAAAAAGTCTTATTATATCAAAAAAAAAATTAGAGTGATTAGATGGTCCATGAGTTTAGGCTGTGGTCCGCAATTCGTCGTTGCAGTTTGCATTTTCAATTTCTGGGTTGGGGCCTAAAAAAAGGGGGCGGGGGCAAACGACCTTCATACCCTAGTATTTCTGACTATGTAACCCGAAGCACGTTAATGACTCAATGAAGAAAAGGTGAGTGGCACTGTCGCCAAAAGCACTCTAACCTGAAAGTCGGGCACTGCCTTACTTTCAGGTGAGGGTGCTTCTGACGATAGTGACGCTCATTTTTTCTTCAGTGCTTCTGTCCTAAAATGAGAATTTATCATTGATTTATAGACACATCATTACCATTTTTAGCGTGGCTAAAGGGAGCAACAACAATTGATTAAGTACCTCACAGGGCATCTCGGCATCACCATAAAGATTTATCTGGTGGATTTATGATATATCTGCGGCGGTTAGTCATTCTGGGTTAGAGACTGGGATCGGAAGGCCTCTCTTTTCGGTTCAGGTCTCAAGCAAAACTACCATGTACTTGGAAAAGGGACCTCAGTACACCCTGCACTGAGGGCCTGCTTCGCAGATCTTGTCACATATAAACTTTCAGATGTCATCCCGAAATCCCGTCTCAAGGTATGGCTAATGTCCTGCTCTCCATAGCAGCCGATCACCAGCCTGCTTCAGCTTCACTGCTGTGTGGTACGTGGGTAGACCCTAATTGAACAGCGTGAGGCCCTCTTTTTAACTTGAGTCCTGTATGGTTCAGTTCACGAAAATGAATAGGGAAGAATCCTATTCTAGTGTCGGTCATTCAAGGTTAAAATGCAGCGACGCACTCTCTATCCCTAGCCATGTACATGTATTTACACATTCTCTGAGAGAGGAGCATGAAGATCAGCTTAATGTCCCACTTTAAAAGGGGACTTCATACCGTATAGTTTCCCCCTGTAAGAGGCCTACAAAGACAGTGTTGCCTTAATGGCACAAGACCCAAATTCTACAATATCAATAACCATACTTCTCCATCTACTCCCTTGCGTCCCTTGACGTCACTTTCATCCTCCCAACGTCCTTAGACATGTTCTTTTTAGGCATAGTTTGATTAATATACAGCGGTGTGTGCCTACCCAACTCTAAGTTGGATTTTAAAACGCATCGTTCTCAAAATTAATGGTCAGGTTGCCCCAGCCAGACTCAAGGGTGGGGCAGGGTGCAGAACGTGATAGGTGCAGACCAAGGACCTTAAACCTACCGGCATGTAGAGCCCCTTCTCTATAAAGGCCCAGAGTGCCAGTCCTCGCTCAGCCCCGACTGTTATTGGAGGACCAGTGAGCGTTTCACCTTTAAGAGCACGTACACACACCCAAGTGGCCCTGGTAAATGAAGCTTGGGACGGAAGCAAGGAGCAAGCAGCTGTGGTCTTCAGGGCTGAAATCTGCAGGTGCATATAAAAGGCTTGACTACCTGTTATTGCGCGCTCCGTTCCGACTCCACCTGGACCGGCAGCAAGATCTCTGCTTTAACTGACTGATACTAGTATACAGATTTATTTGTTTGTCTTTTTCTTATAGAGAGATTACACACAAAATATGTATTGCCACCATATCATATTTAATGATACATGACAATCAATGTTGTCCACAAGTAGTGAAAACTCAAATTCGGGTCCCATTCAAAGGATGAAATAATGCTTAAATTGTAAAGCCCATTGAGCATGAAATGAACGATTGGATCAGATGTGAGTTAAATGACGGAGAATGAGAGCATCTGAGTGATAGGCGGAGGCCTCTGGAGTCTACTTGCCGCATTACTGCCAACGTTTAATGCTTTAAGGGAAGCTTAGTACTTTAATGTCCGATGTCCTTTTATCGTATCTGTACTTGGATATTGCACCTGCAGGTCAGTGGAGAGTGATTCATTCATGCATCATGCTGACCCTTTGGGAGTGTATACAATATGATATTGTTTCCTTACGCATGATGCTGGAATGCAGCGTGCATCATGATGATGACGAAGAGCATCCTATGCCACTGGGATGACGCTCTGGGGTGTACCTCATCTTTTATACAAGACAGGTGCCTATTGAAGGTCCTGTTTTAATGCTTATGAAAATATTGGAGTCCTCTATACCCTACCCCAGTGCTTATACAAGACCGGCACTTTATAAAAAACAGTTGCATTCCCAGGTAACAAAAAAACGTTGTTTTTTACGTCTAAATAACGTTTTAAAACTTTATAACGTTATGCGCCATAGTAAGGAGCCTAAGAGAAGCATTATATATAACGTTATAAAATGTTGTATAACTTTCCAGTTTACTGGGTTATCGCAACGTTACAGTAATGCCTTAACGTAGAATGCAGTCCTTAAAGGGTCTGGTCCCGGGAGTGTCTTTAGTCCAGGACTCCATCCATCAGCCGGCTATCCTGTTCTGTCAGGGACCGGTGTAAACCTGCCGACTCATCCATCCTCCTAAGTCTTTTTGTCTCTGTCTCCCTCCTTGATATAGTCATTTAAAGGCTGCATAGTGGTTAAGTGTGCTATGCATTTAGTAGTCCGCATGCATTTGATAAGTCTCTGTGATACATGAAAAGAACCCTGGCATCATACCACCCTTTGGGAGTGTATCAATCCAATAAGACCAGCATCATGCCTGAATGCAGGCCCAGCGTGTTACTAGTCAGGGATGTTTTCATGTATCATGACGACAAGGGTAAATTGTATCAAAGCGCTATGTGGCCTTAAAGGCTTAACAGAAGAAGTGGCTGTGTTATGAAATGTGACAGAGTGAAGGGTTTTTGATGTGTTAATGGCACTTTACAATGAAAACTCGTTTAGCTACTTACAGGGGTTGTTTCACGGCAATGTGTGATCGTAATTGATATGCAGGCAAGTGTTTCTAAATAATGCTCACCGTCCACCGTGCTTTCAATCACAAGTACCCCAATCACAATCACAACCCTTAAGCCAAGGTAGTGATGCCTACACCCTCAGAAAGGTGAGCATCACTGTAGCTAAAAGCACTCTCACCTGAAAGTCAGGCACTGCCTGGCTTTTAGGTGAGTGTGCTTTCGGCGACAGTGACGCTCACTTTTCTGAGGGTGTAGCAGGGTCAGAGTTTATTTTGACTAACCCCTTTTAGCTATGGTTACTCTTTCACTCACGAGGGGTAACATATTATTTTTTGGTCCGCCCCCTCCTCTTTGAGCAGTGCAAATTCTTACCTCCTATCCTGAAACTACCTACCCACCCCCCATGTTGATAAAAAAAATCGCCTCTCTCTAAATTCAATCCTGATAATCAGATTTGACATGTTGATATGAGGTTTAGGCATTGTTAACCATTGAAACAATCAGGATTACACCAATGTGGTCCTCTCTTCCTACCCTGCCTATCAGCAGCAGTCTATCCTCAGCTATTACATTTGTTTTTATCAGCCCCCTCAGTCAAATTGCCTGCTCACTAAAACTGTACTAGCTCAGGTAGAATTCCCCACTTTTTACGACTCCGAGACCACCACCAGTTTTAGCGGGATCCGATTAGCGCCATCTGTTAGGTAATACAGTTGCTTGTCTTCTCGCTCGGTGGCGTGACTGTAGCCGGTTTCATCGCTCTAATCCCATTTAACAGCAGCCATGTTTTTGTCGAGCAATGTTCTCGGGTGATAGTCCGGTTACTCACCCAGCGTGTCGCTGTTTACTACCAGATGTCTTCGTTTCCCCTATTATCACTCACTTGCAGGAAATCACATGAGAAACTACGAGAACCGTGGCCTCAACCATGACTAACTTGATTGTTCCTGAGGTTTATGTAGAGAGTATTTCCTACCAGATGTCTTCCTTTCCCCTATTATCACTCCCTCGCAGGAAATCACGTGAGAAGCTACGAGAACCATTCCCTCAACCATGACTAACTTAATTGTTGCTGAGGTTTATGGCAAGAGTATTTGTCGCATGACTCAGCTTTATGGCCACTTGACATCTTTAGTGCTGGCTGGTTTTTCTGCGGATAAACATAATTAGTGCTGGATTATGGGGTTGGTTTCCTGGCAATAATTCAGGATAAGGACTAGACTAGTACATTCAAACAACAAGGTTGCTGCTGGGATATGTAAAAGACTAGTGAGTAGGGCTGCCATTATACTTTCAAATTCCCTATGGAAGTAATGGTTAAGTCTCCTTTTTAAACATACTAGTGCTTTGTGAATACAGGGACAAATTCAGATAAACAATAAGATGGGGAATTGGTTGATATGTTGGGTCTCAAAACAGTTTTAGCCCCTCTGAAGAGGTTTGTCAGAAGATCTCACTAAAATACAATTAATGTCAGACACGGGACTGAGGTTGAAAAGGGAGGGAGGTAAAAAAAAGTTGATCCCTCAAGAGCAGGAAAATGGGGCTAAACATTTTCCATACATCCGCACAGGAATTCCATCAACGCCCTACTCTTATATAATGAGCCCTACCCAATGTCCTCAACCCTCCCCTTCATGACAAGATGCACATTGTGTGCCCCTTAAAGGGTTAACCCAAGGTTATTAGGTAAGATATGTTTTATGGGAGACTACCGCATGTATATGTATGTCATTTCCTTCATATTTGGAGCAGAGAGGCAATAAACATTCCCTCCCATCTCAGGATGGTTAGTCGTCCCACTAATGTATTTATATAATCTAGATTGAATCTAGTGTTTTTGTCTCTAACTAATATGTCAATGATTCTCATGGATAACATGGAGGAGGCTGGATTCTTTAAAGGCATGCCTGTGAGTAGTTAATAGATTGATCCCCTCATGACTGATGACAGAAAAAGCATCACTCAGCGGTGATTAATAAAGGAATCCAGCCATGCCAAACTCTATCCAGGATGAATAATATACGTTCAACTGAATCAGTCATTCAGATCCCACCAGAATTCAGCCTTGAAAAGAAAAGTCTAGCTTCATAGAAAGAGTTTCATCTACACTTCTATGTATCTCAGTGTACATGTGTCTATCAGCCTACATATCAGAGAAAGAGCTCTCTATGCTACTGGTTGGAGTATAGTTTATGGGCAACCACCCCTACCCTGACATGCTTTAAATGTCTTTTGAATCATGATTGTTCTGACATGGATATTTATACTGATGTCCATGACAGAAAGGTCATGAACGTTCCCCCTTTATATCAGGGTAGATCTCTGCTGAAGTCGGACTCCACCATCTAAAGTACAGAATGAATCTAGTGGTTCATATTTTTTAACTAAGGGAGTGGTTATTTTCCTAAGTGGGGCAGAGGACCGATTTTGCAAGCGCCAAAATATTTATTGTCTCAAGCATGATTATTACTAAATTTCCAAGTTTTTTTTCCCCCAACCACAGGACTGACTCCTTTTATGTGTTATTATTTGTAAGCTTTTTCACTAAAAAATGATGACATTTTCTATCTCCACCTGCATTGCACTTACTCAAAGAGTCTAGATTTTCACTGCAAACCCTCCCTTGAAATCCACCAAGCCCTCCCGTATTTCAAAACCGACTAACGTTTGTATCACGATAGTTAGGGCAGCAGCATCAAATATCTAGATTAAATCTAGCAGCTACTTTTTCGAACTACCATATCAATTATTCAACATGATGCTCAAATCACGTGGAAGAGAGGAGCCTTATTAACACTTTAAGGATTGCAAGTTGCAATGAAGAAACATGTGCTGTCAAACTACGCTTGTGCATCATGGCCCTAATGCTAGCATGGTGCATGAATGCAACCCCAGCGAGTTACTAACCACGGCTTTATTCATGAGCCTGACATGCATGTCCTTCACACATTGTGTGGAATGTGCTGGCATGGGCATGTATATGATCTCCTTCATGTTTGGAGCAGAGAGACAACAAAAATTCACTCCCATCTCAGGATGGTTAGTAATTCCCCTAATGTCTTTAATCTAGATTAAACCCAGTGTCCCTTACTAAAAATGTCAATGATTCTTCATGGATAACATGGAGGAGGGGTGGATTCTTTAACAGCATGCCTGTGAGTAGGAATCCAGCTATGCCAAACTCTATCCAGGATAAAAAAAATGTTTCAACTGAGTCAGGCAGTGATGGTATCTGCCACCAGAGTTCAGCCTTGAAAAGAATAGTCTAGCTTCATAGGAATGGTTTCACCCATGATTGTTTCTCAGTGTACATGTATCTTCCATGTGCATGTATGTAGACATACCGGCACCCTGGTATCTGCCTACACATCACAGATAGAGCTATCTCTAGTCTACCAGTTGGAGTATAGTTTATGTGCACCTACCCCTACACTGACATGCTGTTCATGCATTTTGTATCATGTTCTGACATGGATATTTATATTCATGTTCAGGGCAGATAGGTCATAAACATTCCCCCTACAGAACAGGGTGGCTAGTAGATCTACTCTGTGGTCGGACTCCACCATCTAGAGTACAGATTGAATCTAGTGGTTCTGACTAGGGGAGTGGCCATAATTTATCAAGAGTGGGGCAGATTTTTTTATCCCACCTATCCTCAGGATTGACTACATTTATCTGTAATCATGTGTAAGCTTTTCGCTAAAAACTGATGACATTTTCTGTCCCCACCTGAATTGCACATACTCAGAGAGTCTAAATTTTCTCTGCAAACCCTGCCTTGAAATCCACCAAGCCCTCCTGTATTTTAGAACTGACTATGCTTTGTATTAGGATAGTTAGGGCAACAGCATCAAATATCTAGATTGAATCTATCGGCTACTTTTTCTAATAACCGTATCAATTATTCAACATGATGCTCAGATCACGTGGAAGAGAGGAGCTTTATTAACACTTTAAAGGATTGCTAGTTGCAATGCGGAAACACGCGTTGCCATACTATGCTTGTGCATCATGGCCTTAGTGCCAACATGGTGTATGAATGCAGCTAAATAGGGCTGCATTTATAAGTGCATTATGACAACTAAATAAATTGCACAATAGAGCTCTATGCCATTCTTAAAGACATACCTCATATTAGTTCAAAAACTACTCATGGCTACTGAAAGTAGAAAAAATCTTATCACCAAGCAATGATATATCTGCCGAGATGCTTTTTTGTGGTTTGTTTTAACAGGTCGATAAGTAGGCTGTCCTCACACAGGGGGTGAAGGATGGTTATTGCCATTACCTTTCTGACATGATGAGCCTTATAGAATATTTCATCGGAGAAAAAAATCACTGTGCGTACACTGATAATCTTAACCCTTTAAAGCTTAGTCTGTAGTGGCTGTCCCAGTTAGTCATATTATCGGAATATAGGTCAGGATGGTGAACTTATATTCAAAAACGAGGCAAAACTAATGCCTTGCTCAAGTAGCTTAATAGTTAAGAGTGATTAGAAAAGTTCCACTTATCTGACCTGCTCGAAGGGCAGCTGTGTCTGGTAGAAAACAGATTTACTTACCTGCAAATTAATAAAAGAACAGAAAATGACATTAATATTGGACACAGTAAATTATCAAACAGGTCATCTGCTAAGATATGAGTAATTTTACTAGGTTTTGGAGGGGGGAAATCGTGTCTGATCAACTCCGGGCCATAAATTGGCTTCAGTACTGACAGTTAATAACAAGGTCTCCAGATGCTGATGTAGCAGTTATGAATGCAACCCTGTCAATTCTACTTCCCATATCTGCATGCGTGCATCATGGCATACCTTTTTGGAGTGTATCAACTCTGTAAGCTCAACAGGGTGATTGAAAGCATCACTAGAGATTTACTGCCCAGGAATGACTGTATTCAGACATGATGGCGATAGATAAGACCCAATCTGTTTTACCAAGTGTCTTTTAGGTTCGATCTAATATAATTACATAAAACACTATACAGTCCTAAAAGGGTTAAACCAGACTTTGCTTCCTGCACACTAGTTTTGAGGTATAGTGGTACCCTGCATCATTAAAAAGTTGCACTGATTGTTATCAGCCCAGCTGAATGATAAAGTTAGCGGTGCCATGTCCAGGTCTTCTATCATCTCGGCTGGGGCTGGAGACTGCCTGGGTCTCCTTCCTATAGATGTTTAGCCTTTCTATACAGTGCTGTGGTAGTGCCTGCTTATCAGGCAGGTGTCAGAGTAATGGAGTACACTGTCATGACCCTCCTACCCCCACCACTACCTCCTCAATACTCACCCACCCACCTACCCACTCACCTGCCTACCCACCCGGGGGGGGGGGGGTACTCAGTATAGGAATAAAAGCAACTGTGGTAACAACCTCGAAGAGTTGTTGCTGTTAAAATTTGGGGCTGTCTATTACATAAAAGTAAACAACTATAGCCTTTCAATAACTGGAAAGTGCTGAATCAAGGGTGGTCAAAATTGAAATAATGAACCCTTACATTGTATACCTAACTTAAATAATCTATATCTATAAGTATATCTATAACTTATAAGTTCAAAACAATGGAAGAGGCCTGCCGTTAGTGGGTTGTTATCTGACTTCTTAGAAAGTCTTTAAAAGGCTGTTAAGATGATACACATTTTCAAGGGGCTATCACATTTCAAAAAAGTAGGGGCTGTAGTTCCTCATTTGGTACATACGCTCAAAGAGGCAGTTAGCCCCGGGCTAACCACTGCTTCCACTCACTCACTCTAACAAAGCCCCAGGGCAGCTGGCCTGCTTTCAGAACTCTCTTCTTTTCTGTTATTGTTGGGTGATTCTGTGGCTAATCCTTTGATGCATTATGCCCTTCATCATCATGATTTATGAATACATCCCTGGTGAGTAACCTGCCAGCAATTTATTCCTGCATTATCGCGACCCTACCTGGTTAATGCACTCCCAAAGGGTTGGCTTGATGCATTAATGCAACTCTGGTTAATTAACTCGTCAGGGTAGATTCATATAGTATAATGACATGATATGATAGCACATCTATGCACTATGCTATCCTGAAAGGTTTAATCAGTCTGATTTTAGGATTATGTGCAGAGTTTCATGGGATGCTGCTCACTGAGTAACTACCTAGGACTAGCTGTGTAGCTCCTCAATAAGTAACATATAACAGATTGACGGTATTGATTGGAGTATGTGGGCTCCTCAGTAAGCGAGAGTGATTGAAAGGAAACCTCAATCCATTCCTGGAAATGAATTTAAAAATCGTTCCACTGCTGTCATCCAGTTGGACAGTGATAATCCAGTAGTGGGTGCATGGGTAACACACCATCAACGTGTTTCAGGACTCAACTATACTCTAGTACAGATGAAGGGTTTTCATACACGTTCTAGGCTATACAAAATAGATGCAACTATGGGATGACTCACCGGGCGAGATTGAATAACATTTTCTGCGCTGATCTTGAATTGATATTTTCAAATCTTTATTTGCCTTATTCGTGATATTGTTAAAGCTGGGAACACCCTGGTCTGTACGAGAGGACTACAACTCCCCCAAAGGGCAGGTAATGGTACCTGTCACATAGTGACAGGCTTCAACTCGGGAGCACTGTGATCTGTACAACAGAACTATATGCGTCTCCCCGGGGACAGGTAATGGTGCAGGGGTCAGTGGGAAGGGAGTACAGGGGGAAAGGGCAAGGCAGAAAGGTGCATTCTGGGGCTTTGTTTGGGTTTACTGCAAGGCCCCTGCCTAATTGCAATTTGCCACCCTAGAAGTTGGGCCTTCATTCACCAGGGGGCACTGGTGCAGGTGAAGAGGGAGTAGCACTGCGTGGACTAAACCATTAAACGTCCATTAAATTTCGAGTCAGCACCGGGGTGGTTTCTAAAATTCACAAAATATGTAGTGGATTTACTGAAGTACACAGTGTTTTAATGTACTTTGCCCTTTGCCTTTATGATACATTAATGCAGCCATGACGAGCTTACCCACCAGGGTTGCATTTATAAAAATGTTAAGGTGCGAACAGAGTCTATCGGCTATGGAGACCATTAAATGTTCGTTTGAGATCAGCAAAATGGAGCATGGTTCAAGTTTGAAATTGCAATACTAATATAGTGCTAAAAATGAAGATTCTGTAAGAGCCAATGTAGATATGGGAAGTGTAGTTAATAAATGAACACTCTCTAGCCGATATTAAAAATAAACAGGTTGCCATCAAGCCTCTTAGCCATACCAAGTTGTGTCATGAGTCTGGCCAGGACCCTTACCTAGTTGTGGGAGGTATACCACAATTAGTGTCGGAGTCTGGGAGGGCCTGCAAGGGGATTTGGCTGATGGAGGTAGAGGGGCAGGGTGCAAGAAGTAGCCACCAGGGGGCAGGAGAGGGGGTTACAACCTGAGCCCTTTATCCTTTAACCCTTTAGGGATGGCATGATGCCTCAATTACGGTAACATCTTTCATCATGATCTGATAATGCCCCAACAGAACCCTCCAAGGTAATGCTTCACTCGTTGTCGGTGCATCATATCAGGAGTGTTTCAACAGGGGTGTATCGATCGGAGTGCCAAGGAGAATGACGACAACGGGATAGTGCATGAAGACACTTTGCTACCCTTAAAGGGTTCAGGTAAAGGTTAACATCCAATACTATACCTTCATGCTTTCAAGTCATTCCCCAAACGTCGGAAAATGCATTTCAAACATACCAGTGTACGATTACATCAATATACTAGTTGATTCCACATGACTTGGTGTTGATGTGATGTATAATAACAATATACATTGGGCACTAACCCAGGTATTTATTGATACTGTCACCTATAGATACACTAGTAGCTATAGTGGACTCACTCTCGGTTAACCAATACCACGTGTAACTTACATAGGCCATCTACATGTTTCCTATACAGTTACCTTGTATACAAGTGATAAATGACTATATACCGACAGTGCTAGCTACTACAACTATGTAGTATAACTGATAGCTATATGAGTACCACTGATATAACCAACATATGTATGTTGTTAACTCTCCAAGGGCGGCAAGAGTTTAACTGCACTATGCCATATATCCTTCATGATACATGGACTCAGCAATGCCGAATCAGCATTCATGTTTCATACCTCCTTAATGCTATTGACTGAACTGCCAAAGGGTAGCTTGATTCACCAATGTGCTTTATCAGTGCATTATGATAACTGGTCAATGTATGTGTGAGTCTTGAGGCATTATACCCTCCTCAAGGAGTTAATGCTGAATAGTGTTAGGTACAGGTTACCGAAGAGCCCCACACTGTTTTACAACATACCTGGCCATTCCTGATAATTTCCCATTCAATGATGGTACAATTTACTCAAGGGTAAGTAGAGGGACTTGAGAAAATTGTGGGGGGACTTGAAAAATGACCTTGTTAAGCTCCAGGCTAAAAATGAGAAACTTGAGTTGAAACAACGTCGTATAGAAATCTCACAGTGGGAAAGCAAAGAGCGCATTGTTAATATTGACCAGCATTGGTATTGCCTAATTCACACTTTAAGGAAAGCAACACACTTAAATGTGCCATGCTCCTTTTACCTCACAATACATGAATACAGTCCTGGCAAGTCTACTCGCCATGGCTTCATTCATGGATCGGACTGACCCTTTAGTGTTGTAAATATTAACCTAGTATGGTATACATGATGTTTAAATGCAGCACTGGCAAGTTACTCACCAGGGCTGTACTCATGCATCGTAAAGTCAAAGTCAAATAGTGCACTGGATAGTACATGGCACCCTTCAGAGTTGAAAAGCTTCCCCATTGGTGGGAAGGAGCGTGGGTGTAATGTTTGGGTAATGTGACTTCTGTCTGTGAGAGGACCAGCTCAGTGACAGGATGAGCTGGGGGAGGGGAGCAGCCCAGGGTCGGGGAGGTTTTGACATACAAATAACTCTAATTTTCTGAATCCAATTGGTCATCCAATATTGCAGTGCACGCTCCGCGTTTCTGATGAAACTGCAGTCTGTCTTTAAGATTGAGACTGTATTAGGAGTTCCACAACAGCTGGCTGAGAGAACAAAAAAACGCCCAGACTGTATTTTACATACATGGGTGTCTGTGGGTGAGGTTCATTGCACACTCTCCTACTGTGAGTGTAAGTCAGATATGATACATGTGACTAGCTGCATAAGTGTTATATGCCTTGGACAATTACCCTGTTATTGGCTTAAAACACGTATACAGCAAGTCAAGTGTACCATATCTACTACATAATGAGCAGATAAGGACAGTATGGTTGCATAGGTAGGGCCTCCAAGCTTGAGTCCTTCCATGAGGGATGGCATAATGCGTCAAGGCTTCATGTTCATTTGAAGTCACGAGGCCATGTTACACCGACGTAGTACTGGAGCGTATGGCTCATTGGCACTGCATCGTGCTGACCCTGTATCATGGTGACAAAAACACCCATGCACTGTGACCTGATACTGTATCATGACGACCGATCGAGAGTGTATCATCTCCATCGGGTCCGCATGATGCGTGATTGCAGCACCTGTGAGTGACGTTCCACTACTTTCACGCTGAATTCTGGTCTCAGGAAAATGAGGCATAGTACACTAAGGTTTAATATAATGCCTTTAATCAAAGCATGTAGTTGTAGGTATGTCTTATAAATTGTTGATGGTTAGCGCTTTGAGGAGTGCATAATGCGTTGATGCGGTATGGCCTTGGTTGGCATGATGCATGAATGCAACCCTGGCAAGTAAATCACAAGGGCTACAACCATGCATCAAGCCGACCCTATAGAGAGTAAATATACTCTTAAAGGATGATGCATGAATGTAACACCAGTGAGTTACTCGACGGGCCTGCATGCATGCATCATGACGACTAAGGGCATTAAGGCATTATGCAGCCCTTAAAGGGTTATTCTGTGAAGACCAGCCCAGGCTGGAGCGGCTCAGACTGGGAGAGCAGCTCAGCAGAGTAGCTCAGCCTGGTAATGGCTGAGTGAGTGATAATGGGGGAGGTGCTGAGGCCATGATAGAGGCCTGATGGATGATGGGACATATGCTCAACAACCCCCAATCCCCTCTCTCACCCCCCCCCCCCCCCCCCACCCCCACTCTCCTGCTCACTCCCACCCTTCACTCTATCTGGACCCGGTCGCTCATCCAACATTCATTCCTGGCTGGGTTCACGGCTAGGAAGGCGGCCATACTGTGCTGAAAGGCTACATCACTGGTATAACTAAAGTCTATACTATAGTATGTCCGTTAATGAGTTGGGTCCCCATGGGGTGGGGCCAGCTTGGATACTGCACTATTTAATATAGTTTTCGTTAAGCCAGATCTAGAATTGATAGCCCTACCATTAAGTTTTATGTGTTTTCAACATTCCTAATCATCATGTATCTTTTCATGAATACGATACTTCTCCCAAGAATGTGTTACATTGTATATCCCATGGATTTTGAATAGTGTCTTTCCTATACGAGAGATGAACAAATTTTACACTAATGTCAAAATCAACATGGAAAATAAAGAAGAACATGATCTTCAACAAATTGATTCTTTTTCCCTATTAAATTTTAGTATCCTTGGATAAGTGTAAGATGTTGGGATTAAGCAAAGCAACAAAACAAATAGTAGCAACTAAATTCTACAGTAATCATCCGTTGAAACAAATATCACGGACCGCAGTGTGTAGAAGATGATACATGAATATTATACCTTGTAGCAACCGTCCACTGACATGTATACGACCTTATTAGCTGCATGCTCTACATTTTGTATATGAATTCCGTATATAATGGCCATATAACCATAGAGACCTGTGGACGGTGGCCATTAGCGGATTAGGCCGGACTGTAAAAGCTATTAGTGCCTTTTAGGGGTGCTCCATGGCCATGACAATAATGCAAGGGTGGTGCTATATCAACCAAAGCTGACCGCTGCAATGATCGATCATGCAAAATGTTTTATTTTGTACAAGCAGGATAATCAAACAAGGCTGCAATTAATTACATGTGTGCAGCACTATGGTCCTCCGTGTGCACATTGTTTGAGATCCGACTTATATATCCTATAAACCTAGACTTGTTATATGTGTCTTTTGTTTACCTATCCACACAATATCTTAATGCCGGAAGTCCATCAGACTGGCAGTGGGTTTGCCCTGTTTATAAGGCAATTTGGCCTTTGATGAATTTGAACTGCCAAATTAATACATCTTATGAAAAGCATAATGTCGTGCGTAGGGCTAACACAGCATGAATGTTTGCATTTAAGTGAATTAAATATATGCTTAAAGAAACAGCAATTTTGCCTTGTGTCTGTTCGCAAGAGTTACACTAATTACGGAGTAATAGTCTCTCCTCTTAGGACGGTTTTGTATGTTAATTTCATAATATCTTAAAACTTCTTCTACTTCATTTTGTCATTAAACAACATGAAAAATATCATCATGTAAACATGGTAACGGATGTCTGGATAAACTGAAACAACCTTCAGACTTTCTGCCCTAAATCATATCAGGGTCCAACTAGAATAGATTGCGGCAACCAGACGGCGACGTCAGCCATATTGTGGGTGTAGGTCCCTATTACCGAGACAGTTTGTGTTATGAAGGGAGATGGAATGGCAAGGGGCAGCCCTATCTCACTAGGCACTGACATGGCCCTCACCCACCCCCCAGCACCCCCCGCCCCCCCCCCCCCATCTTCCCTCTGTATACCAATATTGGACTCTAACAACCCATTGGAAGTAAAACTGTGCAAAATGAGTAAGCAGCGGGCATGCAGGAGATTAACGCTAGAGAGCCATTTTCCATCAGGCGATTAAGAGGTGGTGTCGGCCACTAGAGTGTTCTACCAGTTATATGCTGCTTCTCTACCTGCCCATTGGACACTCCAGCAGCCGACATCACCTCCAAATCGGCTGATGGAAGATTGGCCTAATCTATTGATAAATCCTGTTGATTTTATTTACCTTACATAGTTTGCACCAAGATCAGATCAATGTTGAGACAATATTGGCAACACAGGGAAATGTTTAACCTACCTAGCTTAACATGTTGCCAATGTTCAGTTAACATTGATTTGATTTCTGTGCCCACGGGGCTGTCCGAGATATTGGACATGTTGTTTAATGTAAAATAATCTGTATTTCAACGTTGGCCAACAGTGAATAATTACCATACTTTTAGGCTTTTAGGAAATTAGTAGCTGTTTAGGTCTCTTATTATGTTGAACCCTGTAACCAGGGCATACGAAAAGCAGATACATGTTGTAATACCCTTTAGTTTACAAATAGCCATTAAGTACAATCCCCAAGGACAGGTGGAGAGAATAGCTCTAATCTAGCTTATTACAAATAGTTGTATCGGTAGTTGAAGAGTAATGTCACATTAATAGGGGAAAATGATTTTTTGAGATGAACAATTACTGTTTATACAGTATTTTGTCCTAAGTGGTGTGTTTGTCATGTTTTAATACCTTTCCGCCATGTTGTCTTACGACCTCCTCTACCACTTGTTTACCAGTAGACTACCAGATGCTTTATTCCCTTCCTCTATTACTATGTATGGAAGTCTACTTATATACTTTGCCAAAAGGCACTGATGGAAAGACGTTTACTGTTTGCTTCTAAACAAGATGAATTGTAAAGGCTGCTGGGGAGAACTGAAAGTCAGCATGCTCATTTAGCATTTGTAGCTCCATTTAAAGAATTTGAGACTGGCATTGTCGTAAATTCTTGTGTAGAAGCCTTACTCGTGTTGTTATATTCATTGTGATATGAGGTTACACCCATAACTCCGAGAAATCCTACAGGCCACATAGGGGGTCTGAAAATTGCTAATTCAGGACTGTGGCATACATAACTATGTACTTTTAAAGACCTCGTATAAGCCACAGTCTATATAATATGCATGTTTGGTAGGATATCAATGTAAAGCTGGCACACATAAAGGGTTGTATACCGGCCCGGTCTAAAGCATTTTTCAATGTTAACAGCCCTTGCCACATTTTTAAATATAGTAGAAAGAATACAATCTGAGGTCAAGGACAGTGTCTAAGCAATGTATGTATATACATATTTACATATATACATGTTGTGTGTTGATCCCTTGCGTAAACACTCCAATATCCCCCCCCTCCTCCCCCCCCCCCCCCCCCCACCCAATACCATTTGCCATTTCGGACCCCGCTTTTCCCTCCCGGACAATCACTCTGTGCACTGGGCAGATGGCCATCTTGGATCGCCCGACCCCTATGCAGCCTGTTAGAGGCGATCTGATTGGATGGTGGTGTATAGTAGGCTGGCTGTGATTGGTCAGTGATACCCGGGTATCCTGTGCCGACTGGCCTGCCCCCCATTGGGGTGTTTAGTCCCTCTGTTTTACCAGAGAGAGGCTCTAGGCTTGGCATCAGGGGACTGTTGCTACTCTTCTCTTACACTTAGGATCGCCATTGTCAATATGTTTAATTAATGCATCAACTGGTAGATGACCTTATTTAGCTATCTGCCAATTTCACAGCTTATTGAGCTCAAATGCAAAAGAAAAGGGTTGGGGGAGCTTGAAGGTAATATTCTGTTACTAGGTGATGACCATTCCTGAGGGCATATTTAGATTTTCTTAAATGAACAAAGGAGTCTGGGTCAGTCGACCAAGTGTAAAAAAAGCATAAGAAGACATTAACCTCTTTGCAACATTCCAGAACTGGGGAACCAACATCGGCTCCTCCTGGAACCTCTGCTCAAGAATGAAAATTGCTTAATAAAATGACAAAACGACAACTGCTTTCCTTATTGTCAATAAGCCAATCTGAATTGCAAAACATATGCATCAGCCCCTGACCATTAACTCTTAAGGACAAGATAGTGCTTTATTGCATCATGCCCTTTTGTCATCATGATACATTCATGCAGCCCTGGTGAGTAACTCTCCTAGACTCATGCCAACCCTAAAGTGTCAAGACACTGCTGTAGGGTCGGTATGCTGCAACAATGCAGTGCGGGCGAGTTACTCACAGGTGCTCATGTGTGAGTGAGGGTGACAAAGGAACGTGAAACCTCATCGTGCTGTCCAAAAAGGGTTAACTGTTGCAGCTACATTACCCTCAGAGAGCCGCGGTCCTTGCCTGGTTCACCCACCTAAGCCTATCCCCCCATCCGACAGGGACAGGTCCATCACGCATGTGCTGATGTCCCACGGTCAGTTAGACAGCCCAAGCTTCTACTCAAATCAGATTCGGGGTGGTGTAAGTCACTGCCAGACATCTTGACCAGTTCTTTGTCTTTTATTCTATCATTTTTTCTCTTGGCACCCAGAAAAACTATTCATGAGGTTGCATGTATCATCCTTCCTGTTTGAATACTCAGGTTATTTTTTGTCATTTAAATTTAATGTTTCATAAATGAATGAGCAATAAAGCCTGGTTTTACCCCCCCCCCTCCCCCCCAAAAAATAGAGAAGAAAATCAGGTTTCCCACTGACTAGCTTTTCACTAACCAGCTAGTAGCTACGTAGTGACTAGATCACCATCAGGACACACACCTAGTGGCAGAATGGGTAGCTGGGAGTAATGGTCAGTTTCTGGTCAAATATGGTAGACCGCCCCAGATAAGGCGGACTATCAATCTTCACACCACCCCTATATCCTCCTCACTGCCTTCACCGGCCTCCCGCTACACTGATATGCCTGCCTTAGTCAGTACTGGTTAACAATCCACTCACTAGTGATTAACCTATAGCTGGTCAGCCAATTGTGAGCTCCCTATGCGACCAACTATCAGATTGGTTAGTACTGAGCAATTCACATTAGTTTTCCAATTCTCTGAGCATTGGGCTAATTTCCTTTTTTAGTAAGGCATTAGTCAAATTTTGTTTTGCCTCAGTCATGTCTGACTATCAGTTGCTCAGTACTATGACTAACATGACTAACATGGGATAGCCACTACAGACCAAGGCCCGTAGCATAAAGATTATCAGTACCGTACCATGCCCTCATGTCCTATCTACCGTCTGTATCAGACTCTGTCATGTAGAACTAGTCCTGATAAATAAAGGATGTAAATCACTGAACTTATCCTAACTAGATCTGTGGTGTATGTATACAGAGTGTTAGCGAGGGACTAAAGCTCGTCCTATCACTGTAAGCATATCTAAAATATGCCAGGGAAGATGGTCAACTGAGGTGAACAGGGGCCTAGACAGTCTATGGGTGAGATTTTCAATTTCAGATGGTAGGGGCTTTGGATACTAAATTTGCTTAACTTGATTGTAGTTTCAAAATTATATTAGCTGGGAAATAACTTGAGCTAATCATATACGTATGTAAAATTCAACTTGACATCGAGTCTACTGAACAGTGAACATTCAGAAATCCAAAGTTGCACTGAATTACGGTTTGAGATTTCTACATGTGTGCATAGACTCCAAAGTATAGTACAATTCTATAAGTATAATGATAATGGTATAGTCCTTGTCAGACAGATATGAAGTTGTTTAGTGCAGTTCTCGAATTAGTAGGAATAAGCATAAAATTACTTCCCCTTTCCTGATGATCAGAGGAAACTATAGATCTTTGAGAAGGGGTTGATCATTATCAGTTCTAAGGACATTCCATGACCGGTACATGTTTCTGAATTAGTCTAGACTTTTTCTCAGTTCTACCTTCCTGTAAGAATTTTTCGAAACAAAGCACATCCTCTCCTCTTTGATCTTATCAAAGTGTCTAACTTTGGTAACCACACAATAGAATCTTCTTTTTCTCTTAACACATTATTTCAATGGTGAACAATACAATACACATTGACCGGCATGTGCCTCAATGGTAAATGGTAGTCCAGCCTTGAACAACTAGATAAGGGCCCTGATGGTACCTAGTCCTGTTCTCTTGCTCCTGCCACAACTAGGTAAGGGTATTGATGGGACCTAGTCCTATCCAGCCACCTGCCACAGCTAGATAAGGGTCCTAGTAGTACCTAGTCCTACCCAGACTCCTGCCACAACTAGGTTACAAGTGTTCTGGGAGCACCTAGATAAGATGGCTGTTCATCCAGATGCTACCCAGTCCTTTGAGGACACCTGTCATCAGGTGATGACGGTCTGCCTGGAGTCATATAGCTCTGGGTAATATGACTCCCCCAAGTGATTCCCTTAGGTCAGCTATAGACAGCTGATAGAGAGTCACCCCTAAACAGGGGCGTCATTCTGAAGGCAACCTGGACTCCCTAATGACGCTGTTTCTTCTCTCTGTGTAGGATTGCAGGGAAATACATTGGATTATCACATATTATAGGCACAGAGAACCATGTTACCTGGAGAATCAAAATTACCACAATAGCCTGCAGTCCCCCACTGAAGTCCCCATCACTGTCTAGTCATTCAAATGGGCGCCTCTTCAAGGTGTAAATGAAGGACGAAATTCAGGAGGAAGTGAAGAATACTTCAAAATGAACCAATGACCCCCACCTCCCTCCCCCATGCACAGATGTACCCATTTCAATTCATCTCCACACCTTGGAAGGTGCCTTGTCGGAGCAGACAGAAAGATAAATAAGAGAGGAGAAGAGGAAATCTGAAGTAAATGGGTACTAAAATAGACATCAGAGCCGTACAATTTCCTAGCAGTGAGTTGCTTAAGTTGTAAATAGACTCTGCCGCAAAGGGGATTATTGGTAGAGGTATCTACCCAAAATGACAGTGTATGTTGGGTCGTGGGCGAGGCCGTGGGTCATATTTAACAAGGCAGGGCTAGCAAAGGTGTGGCCCAAAGAGTGAGGAGTTTTGTATGCATTACTTACCTTCACGTTTAAAATTGGATAAAATTGGATAACATGAAGAAATATGGAGGCCATGAACACTATACTCCATGAGGGGAGCCACATATGGACATTCCTCTACTTTAAGTCCTGGGTGTGGTATAAAAGTGTTCAGTACCGTAAATTCTCCTGTATAAGCCTAACTCGTGTAGATGCCGCACCCCCAACACATCATATAAGCGGCACAAGTGGGCTGAAAATTGTTAATATAGATAAAACTCTTGTATAAGCCACATCCTGTAGAGACATACTTGTTATCAAAATTAAAGCTGGTTCTGATTCGCGTACAAGCCACGATGTATAGGTGAGAATTTACACTACATGTCCCGGCTTCACTTTTACCAACATGTAGTGGTTTAATATGAAGATGGCTGCATCAGCATGTAGTAGAGGATTTCTTTGATCAGGGAGGTCTTTCAGAACAGATTCATAACTCATGAGATATTAGTATTTTCATCAGTAGTGCAATATCTGCAATTGACGAGGGTGCTTGTGAATGTCAATAGAAGGTATTTATATGCATTGTTGAACAGATTTCAACGGGCTTTTGTGAAAGACCCCCAGAGATCACTTTGAAAAAACAGGTTTCATTAATTGGCTATCAATTCGTGACCTGTTCTGAATGAGCTTCCAGGATCTAGAGCTTTCAGCACAGCCACCAAACCCTACATTACAAGTCCATAAACAAACTAGTTTGTCAGACTATCCCGCTAACAAAAACTCAGAAGACTCAAAACCAATGTAAATGCCCGTTAATGGCTCAGAGCTGTTGAGCGACTGTCAAATGTGTGCGAAAACACGAGTGGAGAACGAGCGGGACTCAACGGGAAGCATCCCATAATAATCAAAGAGCACGCTGGGAAAGCGCCGAATTTGGTCTCGTGTCGATATTCAAGGTTCAAAGGCGTCTATTGCTGGCAGTCCTCAGCCAGGCGGCATTAGAGGGAGAATCCATCAGGTAGAGACAAAGGGAGAAAAGAGAGGAAAGAAAGAGAAGACAGTTCTAAAAGAAAAAAGAGAGGCTAGAAATAAACCTGTGTTAACTAAAATGTCAAAGCATGGTCAAAACTAGGCTTAGCATCCTGACAGGCAGAGGGCCTATGGCAGGGTTAGTAGCGGATGTACACTATATATATACATATAGCACTTTGGATGGTTAGTCAGCAGTGGCAGCCATCTTGTTTCCAGTTGATGCTCACTTTAAAATTGGATTAACCCTTCAAGGACCACATTATTTTTAGAGAATAGAAAACGATATTCTTCAAGTCGAGACTCTCTGTTGCTCTATAATGCACGATGGTGTCAGGCCTTTATAAGGCTTGGGACCAGAGTGCATTATAGAGTCACAGAGAGTCGAGATATGAAGAAAGAGTGTTCTATTGTCTTTATAAAATGTATTTCACAATTTCTCTCTTTTTAAAAAGTTTTCTGTGGGTTTTTAAAGATTGCCTGTGGGTTTGTTTACTGTCCACTGCTGTGACCCTGTGCCCAGCGTGCACTGTTACACTATAACGAACGGTCACGTGACTTCTCTGAGGCTATAATGCACGGCCAACCGTTTTATAAAGTGCTTTAATGTAGTATGCATCATATCAGCCTTATGCACAGCATAAATGTAGTGTAGCTGAGTAACTTGCTAGTCATATACATTTAAGCATCATGCCTCCAGATTTAAGAGTAGACTCACTAGGGTTGCACTCGTGCATCTTAACGACAAAGGACATCAGTGACTTTATAAAAAAAATACAAATGAGATCCAGACGGATCCTCAAGGTTTTAGACTATCATGGAAGAGTGTCCACACATATTATCGGGTCAAACAAACCTAAAGTTTTTCTCGTGCTTAACAGGACTGCGGTGCAATTATATGGCTCCTTGTTTATTTGCCAGGGGTAGAGCCTAGCAGAAATGAATATGCACAATTATTTTGAAATTTGAAGTTTTTGTAAAATATGATAATCAAACACAGGTACATTATACTGCGTCTGTCGCTGCTTCTGTAGTTACAGCTTACTGCTGTAGGATGGCTTCTAGATGGGGTCATGTGGGATCTAACTCTATATAAAATCCCCTGGACAGTCCTTTAACAAGAAAAATGTGGCTTTGACCACGGTCGGGGTTGCTGGCACCTCCCACACAGTTCCCTTGTGTTGTAAGAAATAATCAGAACCAGTTGATTGGTTATTCCTGGGGCTGGGAGGCCGGGCTGGGAGGCCGGGTCCCGCCCCCCTGGTGGATGTGAGGCCGCCCTAGGAGGGGTGCAGGGGGGGGGGGCTGGGAGGCCGGGCCCTCCTTGATGACGGCAGGCTGGCGAAGAGAGTGCGGGAAACATTAGGCGTCCCTCTGCCCCAGATAGCCCTTGGTGAAATAACCATGGTTACGCGCGTCTTTATCAACCATGCCGCCGCTGCGGTACACCGCTGACGTGGTCGAGCTGAGGGTCACCACAAGTTGTGTTGAATTTCAAAAGGAAGTTGCTGTCAGACTCAGAGAATGGAGATTAAAAGATGGTGAGTAGGAGATATTATTTAGGGCATGTTGTCCAGCCGGTTTTGGCGTGGGAACCCTGGCATGGGAACCAGGGGCAGGGGACTTCTGTCGGCGCACCACAGACCTCTTATGTCCATGAAAATCAAATGTGTACACTGAAAACATCTATGTTGGACGCTAGTACAACGGGAATCTAGACCTATGGCCTATAGATCTAGACTACAATCTGTTTATTCTATGTATTTTTGCACAGATTAAATCTTTACTATGATGTCATGTCTTATTTTCATTACCACAATCTGTCCTGGTGACGTCACAGTGCCCCATGGCAGCCCCCGTGCAAAACGAAAACATTAATAGTGTTGCCCTTGACGTTGCTGCGCAACGTCAGGTCGCTACGCTCCGGGGCAACCCCAAAAAACAGCATAGCGCCTTAGTACTTTTTTGTTGTAATGACTGCAGCTCTAGCTGGCGAGTAACTTCCCAGTGCTGCATTGGAGCACCATACCGAACATGTAGGTCTATGGGTCTGAAACATTGTTGCGAGTACTCTCATCAATGCTGCATTCATGTATCATGACGATACAGTGGATAGCCGCATTAAAGCACTATCCGGTCCATAAACAGTTAGCAGGGTGACTACATGGGGGTCACTGAATATACCCTCACCCCGCTCCAACCTGTGTCTACTGCTTCTCATTGCCTACACTACACGGAATCCAAAGGGCTCTGTTGCACAAACGGTTAACCCTCTAGCGACCGCATAGCACTCTGACACTCGTTATGGTGTATGAATGCTGCCCTGGCGAATAAAGTCGCCAAGGTAGAATTCATACACCATTATACTGAGTTCATTCACCCTGTAGGGTCGACCTAAATGAAATCCTGGCGAGTCATTTGCCTGTACCGGATTTATGGATTATGTCGGCTAAGGGCTTGATGCACTAAGCACTCTGTGACCCTTGAAGGATTAAAGTTGTTGATAATAGCAAAAGTTTCTATCCATAATACCGCAACCTCCACAGTTACAGATCTGTGGGTGTTTGGACACAATCATGCATAAATGGCCATTTTACTGTCCAATTTAAAGTCGGAAAGTATGGGCTATTTTCAGAGCTAGATGCAAATTAACTCGCAGTGCATCAATCCCATGAGGTCGACATGATGCATTCATGAATGAAGGACTGTGTCCACGTAATATCATGACGACAAAGGGCATTGCATTTTACAACACTAACTACACCTGGGGGCGTGGGGTTAAAGTGGCTATATCCGAGTTTTTCCTCGAATTCTAAATCTTACATAAATGTATTCCAATACTGTAACAACATAGTATTTAGAAGCTATGAGTCAATCAAATGTCATCAATTGGTATTTATAGGCATAAAGGGATCCAATGTGGCCCTACCATGGGAGTTTCTAGTGTATCTAAGATATGAAAGTATGCACGATTGTAGGGAAAAAAATACCTTTATTGGGAAATAAAAGCAAAATGGAGCAAGTTGGTGGGAATGAGGGGGAATGGAATAGATAGGAAGTTAAATATGTCATTTGTGAACTTTCTGACACATTTTTTTTCTCGTCCTACACATCCATGAGCTATTTGTACTACACACCCCAGCACAGTCGGACCAGTGAACTGAGATGTCAGTCGACTCGGCTTGGCCTCGTCCTCTTTCAGGACAGGAAATCGTTTATACATTGCAGTGGGGCGGTCAGAAAATCTATGTTATCTGTCTCTATCATAAAAGCCATGTCTACAATACTGGCCAATATCTCCATTCTCCATTCTGCACGATTTCGGTAATGCATATGACTATCTCACTTGTGTACATAATGCTAACTCTCAGAAAACAGAAAAAGCCATAAAATTTAATGTTGTTCCATAACAAATGTCGAACTATTATAATTGTTATTTCCATGATAAAATAGAATATGCCTGAGGGTCTACAGATTTAGCTATTACATGCCCATATGCACTCTCAAATGATAGAAAACAATACGATATTGCTCGGTATCAGTTTCCTATGGGTGAGAACGTTGCCTATAGACACATGATTTCATGGGGGCATGACCAGTATACATGCGTCCAGCGCTATGCTTTGACATAGAAATGGATGTATTAGCATTAATACATATTCAATCAGAATGTTGTGCAGATTGTTTTGTGATGAGGAGAGGTTGATTAAAACCGTGCACATGAATACAATCCCTGCATATGTAATAGTGGTGTCACATGTCATAAGCTGTAGACCTAAACACAAAGACATGATTTTAATTAACCATTTAATTAAGGGCCGCATACTGCCCCAAAAATATTATGTTCATTTCCTGCTAAGCGTTACTCGCCAAAGATACATCGGTGCATCATGCGAACCCTTCGAGAGTGTATAATGATGGGGCAGTGCTGCACTGGGGAGTTACTCACCAGGCCTGCATTCATACATGCATCATAACCGTCACAGGTCAGGGTATATCTAACTGCTATGCTGTACTTAAAGGGTTAGTGACATAACACTACAAATACCCCCTATGCCCTACCCAGGATACTGCCAACACACAGAATCCACTGACTGGGCGATATTTCCCTGTGACCATGAGCAGATGTCATAAACATGCAGTATGCATGGAGCTTACACATCGTACATCACGGGGGATGGGGCTGTGTGTGTGGGGGGGGGGGGGGTCAGTATTATATCTCATATAGACTACCTAATAAGGATGCGCGGTGGAGAGTGAAGGGGTGGGGGGGGGGGCAGACAGTGAGGGGATTGGGATGGTTGGGGGTAGGGTGGGGGTTATATGCATGGGGATTACATGTAGACAATGCAATAAGCCTCACAGGCGGGGGTGGGTATTACCATGTACATAGTACATAATGATAACAAATCCTTAGTCAGTGTATTGGATAGGGAGCGGGGGGGGGGGGGCTGTCCGTCTATTGGATGGGGGGGGGGGGGGGGGGGTTCTGGGGTCAGTATGCACAGGGATTATATCCCGGAAACCATAGTACACAACAGCAGGGAGGGGTGCATATGAATAAACAACTGATAAGTCCTCAGGTCAAACTCGCCCAATGCTTTATTTCTGGTACATATTCTTCTTTGAGTTACTGAAATGAAAAGTAGGCCCAGAAATAGTGCATTATGAATAAAATAGACTGAGATGTAAAATATCATCCCGGAAAGACGTTAAATCGACCTACATGTCCACTTACCTTTAACAATATATTTCGTGACAAATGGTCTGACAAATTAGGTTGTAGGGTAAATCTTTGTATTAGCTCCTATGGAGCAAATAAATGACATAATTCTTGGTAACTATGTGAGATGGAATAAACTAGAACAATCATGCTCAGCATTTATATAACCATTCACATTGTTTTCTCCTATTCTAAGATTCTATGAACCTGTAATTTTGACCCTGGGAAAAGCACAGAACAATCATGATCAAACTCTGTAAGGGCCGCAAATGTATTATAGACTTTATATGTACGATATTCGGTTCTCTTCAATGACTAGAGAAAAGCCGTGTAAACCGATCTGCTGAAATAGACTGCTCGCAACATACGTATCTACATGCATTAATCAAAAGAAAATGTGCCTCCTCTGAATCGAATGGGTCGGTGTCTTTGCAAAGTGGCTTTACAAACTCTCTCTTGGGAAATTGTCAACAGGAATGACAGTTAGGGTGCACTGTGCAGGGTCCTTTGCAGAATTTGTTCCGTTTTATTTTGGCAACACTATGTATACGATCTCCTACGGTTACACATTGGTGATTACTAATAGTCATTGCTATAATACTGACGTATATGGCTTTTGGAGTATGTTGTTGTACTTAGTACATTACTGTTCAGATTTATTGTTCTGAGGATCGAAGAACATCGTGCTACCTTTAATCTATTCAGCCCTATTAGTGCAATCACGTCTATCAAAGCTATTAGATAATGTCATCTAGGGAGGACCTCTTTAAAAGTACATTTAAAGCGCATAGCAATATCAAAGGCCAACTACCGTTCTGTTGATACCAAACATGCCTATATGGGGTGGGGGCTGGTTATACGAGGGTTGAATAGTGCTAAAATACACATTTTCAAATCCGAAAAAGGGTTAGAAGATTCTCTTGAGTTGGGGGTGCAGGTTATCCGCGAGATGCAGGTTATCCGCGAGACGCGGAATTTACAGTAACTCATTCTCTGTTACGTAAAAGACTCCTGGTCTGTGTAGCATCGCGGGTCGGGGTCTGGAGTATGAAGTAAAGAACTAAGGCTTACAGTTCTCTTCAGGGTTAAAAATGCATGGCGTCTAGGCAGAGAGAGGGCCATTGACCAGGGAGTGGCGAGAGGGAGTGGGTATGGTACCTCCTCTGGGTGGCTACACCCTCAGAAAAGCATCACTGTCCCCGAAAACACTCTCACCTGAAAGCCAGGCAATGCCAGACTTCCAGATGAGAGTGCTTTCGGCGACAGTGACGCTCACTTTTCTGAGGATGTATTCAGCAATGCTACAAAACCATACTAGATCAGTGGTTGGAGGCATTCCCCTCAAATAAATGCTATTTGCTCTGGTTTCCAATTATTCAAAATTCATTTAATCACTATGAAGTATATAAACAATAATTAATACGGTTATAAAATGGAATATATTTAGACAGAGATAAATTTAATGGCAAAGAACAGATACGAACTATATGGAAATTTATAACATTAAGAAAGTGTATCTTTTGCTATAGATATAAAGCACAAATATCCGGGCATTTAATTAAGGCTTGTTTATGTATTCACCCTCAGAAAAGTGAGAATCATTGTCACTAAAACTACCCTCACCTGAGAGGGTAGGTGCCTGACCCTCAGGTGAGGGTAGTTTTAGCGACAATGACTCTCACTTTTCTGTGTGTGTTGAATCACTCATACCGTTACGGATAATAGACCTACTGGTGATGGTAGGATGATAGGGAGGGGCTGATCTAATAGCCGTAACAGCAGGGTGTGATTGGAATCAGATAGAATGAGTAGGCAGGGAGTGGATCAGGCCTAACAGGTGGTATTACTGCGCTGCTCATACTCTGATAATTTGTCATCATTATTTAGATTCCAGTAATTTATCTAACTCTTCAGGACAGCATGGTATCCCAGGTTTCCTTTTCATGACAGCGTTGTGCCGCAAGTAAATGGCGGGTAATGCACTGGTGCATCATGCCGAGCATCCAGGAGTGTATCAATCGTTATGGACAGCATGATGCATGGTGAGCATAAAAGGGATTGATGCTCTAAAGCACTTAGCTGTTCTTAAAGGATAAACTCCCAGTAATGCTATGGGTGTGGCTGGATGTACTAGGTGCCTATCATAGTAATGTCACGTGTCTATTTGGTAACGTTATGACGGCACGTCATGACGTATTATGGGGCTACACGTCACCAAGGTCACCCGTCACGTCATACGTCATGCTGCATGACTAGTAACTACCGTAAAACCTCGCTTATAGGTCGATTTTTATTTGGAATTAATTTTTGCTATAGGTCGATTTTTCTTGCCAAAAGTCCAATTCGACCTATAGGTGGGGTTTTGAAAAATGGTAAACCATTTAAGTGCCAAGAAAAACTTCATTCTTAATACTGAAAAACATACCTTTTTTTCTGAGATTATTATCCCTGTAAACCCAAATCTCTTTGTGCAAGAAGTAGGGGGTTGTCTAAAGGGCAATATACCAGAAATGATAGTCATTTTGGCTTCGGGAAAAGCTTCTCTAGGGGGGTTTAAGTTGAGTTTGCCCCCCCCCCCCCAAAAAAAATAAAAATCTCAAACTCCCATTCGACCTATAAGTGGAGTTTTCCTAAAGTTTAATGTATTTTGCTATAGGTCGATTTTTTCCCTCAAAATTCCAATTCGACCTATAAGTGAGGTCGACCTATAGGCGAGGTTTTACGGTACCTACCACGATAGAATATTGAGATTCTACGGAGATAGCTCCGCAGTGATAGAAATAGATTTGGGATTGATGATACCGGCATGTTTGTAACGATCAACATTGGATTTAAAATTTTGTAAACAAATTATATTTTTATATAAATGTATATAAAAATACGTGACATGTCCTTGGAAAAGGGACCCTAGTGCACCCTGCACTAAAGGACTTTTTCGGACATCGTGTCACATTATTAATATTTATTCAATATAATTATTGGGGAGTATAGTCAATTACACCACCATCAGCATAATATTGTGTAGCGTGCCCTCTTGTATCATATGAATTTATAGTCAAGATGATATGCTGACATGTTGTAGGAGTCACCTCTATATTGCATGGGTTCCTTATTTGCTGTCGCTAACGTCAGTCGAGAAGTAATAATTACTCTCTGTGACAAATTGATGGGACCGTACTGAAATTACATTGGGGCGTTTATTACTTGTCAGATATATTACAAATATGCCTCCTATATCAGTGCGGCGTGTGTATTTCTTCATGTTTGCATCTTACTACATACCGTGCATATCGATGGTAAATCTACATTAAGCAGGCGTGCAAGGGCATTACAACCTTACCCAGCTAATATACTGGAGATAAGAGATTTACACATCATTAGTAGGCAGTGTCTTTAACTGTATATGAATTCCACAAAATTATTGAAAACCCATTTATGGAAAATTTGTTAGCGGGACATATTCCAGAGAACAAGTTATATTTGAAAAATGAAATTGCTTTCTAATAGTGTCATGTAATTGAGTAGTCTCTAGCCTACATGCCCGATTGTCTAGATTTAATTTTACTACTATAATGTATACATTATAGTAGTAAAATGAAGTAAAATGTGTACATACATGGCCCACAGTTTATAATGACAAATACAATTATGAACGAGATGATACTTGTCAAACCACTGCGAGACCATATTGCAGGAAAGATGGAAACTCACCTGAAATTATAGAAATGGAAGAAACGGTAAGTAACAGATAACAACATGTTAAATATAAACATAACATATGAAATGTAAAGTATGTTATCAGCACTGTTGCTAATAATGTCGTGGTGGTGGATAAATAAATGTAGGCCTATCCATTTTCTGCTTACCAGCCCTTTGTTCATACGTGATGTCGGCCCTATGGGGTTGATGCACTCCCAAAATGTCGGCAGCATACATAAATGCAGCACAGTTGAACTCGCCAGACATGCATCATATCACCAAATGGCATCACGCCAAATGGGGACTACTAGCTTCCCTTAAAGGGCAGCCATGATTGGTCTGAGGTGTCTGTGAAATACAATGTCATCATCTACCGTGTAATTAGTTATGGCAATAAACTCAGTGCAGACACCCTCGGGGGATTGCCGTACACACTTTTATTACATATTTATGACTCGATGTAACCAATCTCTATCTAATACTATAATAAAACTAATCACCAAACCCCATCCATGTTTACGGTATATTAATTTTCAAGCATATCCGCTGGGCATAATTAAGGGAGTGGTCATTTTTAAGAACAGGGTGGGGGTTGGTGCAGTTTTGCGCGAGCGGGTCGATATTTTTTTGTTCCCCCCACCGGAGGAGTCGAAATTTTTTTGGTTCCCCCCTTTGAGCTATAGTAACGTGCAGGCTTTTCAGCTAAAAAGGGGTGCAATTCTTTTGGTCCCCCCCTCAAGAGGGGTCCAAATTTTTTGGGTCTCCCCCCTTCAAGGGGTCCAACATTTTTTGGTTCCCCCCCAAATCCACCAGCCCCCCCCCCCCCCTGTTGTTAAAAAATGACTACTCCCTAAGTGTGACTCAGAAATAGACCTGTGCTAAACTTGGTATGGGTCCTGACTCTGCAGTGGCCATTTTGGTGCCATTACCCATCCCTCATGCTAGTCAGGTTCCACTAGTCACAGTAGGGTTGCGGTAACCAGCAGATGTTGCAAAGCATTATGGTATAGAATAACAATAAAATGACGTCATATTAACAGGGTATCCCCTGAGTAATTAACCTAGCCCTGACTGTCTGAGTAGTGTATGGAGCGCCTACACAACCCTACTCAACGATAGGATAGAAGTCAGTCATATTTACTGGGATTTTCATTCAGTCCTTATTGCATTGCGGCACACCCATGTCACCAGCGGCCCACTCCACTGCTATGCTGGTTACAGTCTAGTAATATCGGATCACAGTAACCAGCTCCCTTACCGATCAGAAAATTCCTCACAAACTTCACAACATTTGGGCTGCCAAATGTCAGGCTGGCTAGGGTTGTGTTGACCCTTCAGTTGATCGTAGAAGTTAAGGGTCAACGAGTGGACTAAGACCAAAAAGAGTTTGTTTCAGGTCACCCGATCGTACCTGGCAAAACAGGGCCGAACCTACGTTTTTTTCTGTTGAAATTTTAATTATTCTTTTAGGTTTGCAGAGAAACTGGTAAGTATTGATGTAACAAAACTAATGCGACCTACCGATCCTAGACATACTTCCAATGTTACCTGAAAGAGACCTTTGTGCCTAATACAAAATGGCCAGGATGCTGTTTAAACTTTCCTCATCAGACTCTGATGAGTATTTAACCAACTACTATACTATAAGTCTCTAGGGTACAAAATGATAATCAGCAGCTGTCCATATGGGGGTTACCCCTATTGGTGCACGGGCTGTCCGCCTGACGACAATTATCCCGCTAATCCTGACTTCCGGTCCCAAACGCACCCTAAACTGACTAAAAATATGCCAAAGCTCAACTGAGAGCGCCCTGGCAAGCGGATGATAGGGAATATCAGAGTCCATACACCGTTGACATTCCTTTAAGGGCATAACTATTATTATGCACATCATCGGCATGATGCATGAATGCAGCCTTGGTGAGTAACTCACCAGTACTGCATTTAAGCATCATGCTGACGCTATGGGATCGATACCATCCCAAAAAGTTGGGATGTTATAAGAATGCAACCATGTAACTGTATACTTGCTATGGCTGCATTTCTTCACGAAGAAAAGAGCCATATCACATTGGAGCATTATGCGGCCCTTCAAGGATCACTAGGCATTATGCATATGTGACATGTACTGGGAAAGGGGACCTTAGTGTCCCCTGCACTAAGGGCCTTTTTTGCAGATCGTGTCACATATGTTTGTCTGAATGCTTGTGCTCTGGGGTGGACAGGCAGACCCTACTTCCGACATGACATGTAGTAGGGTCTAAATAAAGACACACGTGCATAATGTGTCTGTACACATATGGATTAAAATACTTATTGAGTCTGGAAAGTAAACTTTACCCGATCATATATTATAGAGCCATTATGAACCAATTTCCAAAAGAGCATTTTTTCCTACAACATAATATGTCCCTTTGTATGGAAATGATCATTATCATTTCTAGAGTAATATGTAATTATTCTTTCAACAAAGATTTACAAGGAGTGATTGCTATGTAAAGCAATTGAATAATGCATGATAATTATACTGACAGAAGAGTAGCTGTAAGATGGGGATATGAAAGAAATAGAATCACAGTATAACGATCCCTTTATTCACATCATGCTCAGTGCAACTATTCATTAACATAAATGTTATTGTTTCACTTTCATCTATTTGTAATTGCATTTGTTATCATATAAACACTGTAAAGTGTATATACGACAAAAATACATTCTCAGTCCCATAGGGCAAGTAGGCAGATGCATAAGAGGCCTACAGGGTATTGGTGAGCAGAACAGAACTGTGTATAAATGGCCTTGGTTGAGGTCCCCACCAAGCAGTAGTATTATATTAGTAGTAGTAGTAGTAGTAGTAGTAGTAGTAGTGGTGGTGGTGGTGGTGGTAGTATATGGAAAGGGCCCCAAGGGGCAGGCAGAGGCCTCAGGGGGCGGTAGCAGTAACAAGCAGGTCACGCATTGATATTCTGACCTCAGTCAGTACCGGCTAACAACTCAGTCACTATAGTGATTAACCCTTTAAGGACAGCATGATACCTTGTTGCATCATGCCCTTGGTCGTCATGATGCATGAATGCAGTCCTGGTGAGTAACTCAACAGGGCTGCATTCAAGCATTATGCCGACCCTATGGGATGGAGACACTCCCGCAGGGTCAGCATGATGCACTAATACAGCACTGGTGAGTAACTCGCCGGGGCTGCATTGGTGCATCATGATGATAACATGTCATCTTTTAGAGACATCCATCGTTAAAGGGTTAATTTGCCATTGGTTAGGCATTTTGGCTCACTATATGAACAACCGAAGTTAGTCAATATTGCAAGGTTGGTCAGAACCTATACCAGCACACCTTAGTCCTTACATTTCATGAGTATTAGGCTAAGCCTTTTTGAGTAAGGAGTTAGTGATATATTATTGAAGATTAGTTGTCATCAGCAGGTCAGCACCGACCAATATCACTATGACTGACCTGGGATAGTCACTACAGATTAAAGCCAGAGCATTACCAATGCACCTTGGTCTGTTAAGGATGAATGGCAAGGAAAATATGGGGAGTGATAAAGGAGGTAATACAAGGGAAGCATAGTGCAGGAAGGAATTAATGAAGTTAGGAAAGGAATGAGGGAAGGAAGAAAGGTGCAAGGCGCAAGGATATAACGACAAACAATGGGTAAGTATGCATCCATATTGAAAGCAAGAAACTGGGAGAGGTAGGATAGGAATTCTTCTTTTTAATAATAATAATTTAACTCCCAGTTAGTAGTAAGGGGTTGGGTGGAGGTAGGAAAGCTCAAACAGGGGGGATAGGTACAGAAGAGCTGTGACCATGTCCATGTCTGAGGCTACTCTGGTGAGGGAGGGGTAGGGGGTTGTTGAGGGGGTTAAGACATGGGACACGGCTGTAGTAGGGCCTGGCTGGAATGGGATCTGTGTGTTTATAGATCTGATAGTGGGTCTAGGGTCTAGGAAGTGTGCCAAGATCTTTCGATACGCCAGTTACTAGGGAAAATTGAGCCTTCCTTGCAGCGCTTTTCTCAGTGACAATAAGACATCTTGTTCAATCTGTTACTCAGATAATGTAAATATAATGCAAATCAACATTACTTATGGCATAAAAACATTTTACAAATTCTTACAATGGTTTTTTCGTTGTGAATGGCATTGTAGTTTTTTCAAAGGCATTTTTTGGTTTCTCCTTTTTTTTCTACTGAAATATTTTTTTTCTGAATTTATACAAAAATGGGAGAAATTTTGTCTCAAAATCCTGAAAAATTGTCCAAAAAAATAATTTTGACCTACCTACCCTCATTCTTTTGGGCCATGTTACCTGATCGCGATTTTTTTTTCGCCTTACGGAGTAGTGCACTGGAAACATCACATGTACAATCAGTTCCCAGAGTCGAGCCCATAGATTTAAACGTTCATGTAAAATAGACTTATTTCCACTGTTTCAAAATCCCGTAACCTGATATTTCATTTTGAAATGGGTGAAATAATGCATTATTCCTACTTGGTTGGGCCCACCAACGCAGTTTCCTTTCTAATGAACTCTTTATTGGGCTAGACTGCTTGTGTATTATGTTCCCATGCTAGAGAGAAAATTTCTACTTCTTATTTCATGTGTATACCTCATTTCAGTCGATTCCTTATAGTCCCCTACTTATGGGTCCCTAACCAAACCTTGGGCCTGTACTGTAAGTTCACAGAAACCTTTCCATATCTGCTGCTACCACCAGGCCCCACTCTTTGAGTTATGTCCTTGCTGTCTTTATACAAATACAGAAACATAAATAACCCTTTATGGGCAGCATTGTTCTTTAACGCATATATATATATTATTCTCTTTCTCATCGTGATGAATAAATGCACACTTCATGAGTAACTCGCCAGTTGCATTAATGCATCATGCTGAATATGAGGTGGATATCCCGGAAGAGTCCGCATGAAGCATGAATACAGCCATGGAAAGTAGACTCACCAGCGAAACTTCATGACGACAAAGGGAATAGTGCAATAAGACACTATGTGGCCCTTAAAGGGTTACATAAACAGAAAACAAATATTCCCTATTTTTGTAGTGGTGTATTGTGACGTGTGTAGATAGCCCTATACCGCCGTCACGAGTCGATTTCCTCGCGGCGATGTCAGAGACTGTATGAATAACTGTATTTATAGTCATAGACGTAAGGAAAGGTCTCAGCCGGGTTAGGTTCTTATAATACACAGTCAGTGCCTCCCTCAGCTAGTTCTGTCCTATCACCCAACTTCCGCCCTCTTTTTGTGCCTGGTGATGCTCTAAAAGTGAACAGTGATGAAATGCCACTTGGTGAGAGTGGCCTTTGTTTGCATATAGAGGTACCACTGGGTACTATGGGTTTTATAACCTTATGTTTAAATACACAGTTATAGTGGGCATCATATTGAACAAATGCTATGGTCTTTTATTTCCCCATGAGTACATGCAAAAGCTGTGCTTGCAGGCCAGTGCATACGAAAGCATAAAAAGGATAAAAACAATAATATGCTTCTGTGAGAATATTGAAGACGATATTCTACCATGAAGACAACTGCATGTCTTTATACGTTAGGACTGATGTTTTTAAACGTGCCCATTCTCAAGCCTTCGCTTTTAATATGGCGTTTGTTGGCAAAAGACATAAGGTTAAAGAGAAATTACTTAATCATGTCAGAAATCATGGCCTATTTTCATTGTATTCATGAAATCGTCCATAACATAGGGCAAGTGATATATAAAGGTCCCCCCGGCCATTATGGGTTGCGGCTAATATATTTCGCAGTACCTAGCACCATGATGGCAAATGGACATGAATGCTGAAGGTCTAGAAATATGAAAGGAACAATTCAAAGGGGGAGGTTGGCTGTTGACGCACAGCTTTTCTGCGATGGTGTTTGGAGGGGGTACTATAATGTTAAGATACAGGGTGCCACTTCAAGTAGGTAAAGTGAGCTTCTATAATTGGTGGGTGGTGCCTGTAGGAGGCCCTCAGCCACTTTCTGGTATAGCCTCTCTGATTGAACCACCACCTCTGATACCACCCCCAGCACTAACCCTCGCCACCATTCCAGGACCTACCGATGCTCTTGTTCCAGGGTTTACTTTTCAGCATTGATTCCACCAGATCCCATTGCTTCTGATTTTGACTCAGACAAAATAGGACCAATCAGATTGTTCTCTAGATGCGAGCAGATGATATCGAGATCTTTTAATTTCACCAAACTTCATCAGACTCTCGTGGATATCCCCCTAAAATGCCCCCCTCCCCTCGCCTCTGTTTTGGAAAAAGATTAAGGCTCCAACCTTTCCCATTCCCATTGAGCAGCATTGGCAGAACACCCCACTTACCTACTTTTGATTATGTACAGAAAGTCGGCAGATTGACTATCATGTATGGACAGATAGCTGGACGGTTCAATTATTGCAGCCTGCCAGACAGAATATACCCTTGTGAAACCCTAGCTATGGGCAGTTTTGAGGGACTGTTTTGCCTTGTAAGAAATATTAGAAGGGAAGTTAGAAACGGCAGTATTGGAAAGACATGAATACACACCAGGAGACAAACAGAGAGAGTAATAGCCCTCTACAGACGTCACAGACACTTCCACACTTAACACTTTAGGGACAGCATAGTGCACTATGCCTTGTTGTTGCCGGGATGGCCAAATGTAGTCCTGGGGAGTACACTTGCTCGGCTGGATGCATATATTATACTTATTGCATGAGGTTGATACACTCCTTAAAGTTCTGTACGATGCACCGCTGCAGCATGCACCAGTGAGGGAATAATCAGTGATTCATTTTTGCATCATGCCGACAAATAAACACAAAGATGTGTTGTCCTAAAGGGTTACACATAGAGGCCTATACACAGTCCCCTACTCCTATTACCCTTTATATAGAGAGAACATCACCCCCTCCCAATACCATTCCATGAAAGAGTACAACGGAGGAATTCATCTCTGAGGAGTCTAAATCATTCGCAGAGACATCACTCTCCAAACACATTCCTAGTATTGACTCAAACTCAGTTTCATATCATACCACAAATTAGACGTCATTGACTAAAGATGGCTGTATCCATACAGAGAGGTAACCATCACAAATGGTGCCATCCCCTGTCACAGAATGGAGCCCCCATCCCCCAGTGCCATCCCCAGTACCCAGGACTCCTGCACCACTGGTGATAAACCTCCATTTGTTTTTCTTCTGGGCCAGACTGAGGAATCAAAGAGGCTTAGCGAGGAATGAAGACTAGTGGGAGAGGGTGCTGGGCAAAGTGGATTCAGGGGAATGATGATGGTGGTGGTGGTGGTGGGGGTGGGCAAGGTTATAGCTAAAGTGGGCACTTTGGGTAATAGCCTGGTAAAAGGGGATAGGTTTAAGAACTGGCCGGTGGGCACGTTGGAGATAAGCACCCTGTCTTATACAATTTTTCTATATATTTGTGCATTTTTCACACCCTGGGAAGGAGATGTTGTGAAATTATATTGTAGTATAACACAGAATATTTCAACTGACCAAGTTCTCTATTTCCTACCAGGTCCAACAGTGGACTCCAGCACTTTATACGTCTTGCTCAACACAGGGCCTGCGTTTCTTTTTCTTACCCTAGGCCCCAGAGCAGCTCGTGATATTGGCCCTGCCTCCAGATACTGAGGGAGGGCCCTGGCACCTAATGTCTGAAAATAGTGATACAACCTCGAACAGTGTTATAGCCACTCCCCAATCACACCCATGTCACCCACTTAAGACCACTACCACCCTTCTGTCGTCCTGTATGGAGCTAATTCAAAATGCCATGAAGTGGAGGGTGGTCCAGATGTAGTACAATACAAACACAGCAATTAGATAGACAAACCTGAGTAAATACATGTACAATGAATAACAATAATAAATATACTGGTATTGGGTAAATATGGCAACAACAAAAAACAATTTGAGATACAAGATATAGTATGTTTAAGTACTCGAAAGGCCGTTTCAAAGACCCAATTGAATGCAATTTGGCCGTATTCAATGGGCCAAGAAAAGCAGTTTTTCCCTCATTAAATGGCTTCAAATTAAAAAAGAGTAAACACAAATGCCAACGCTCATTGATACTGCTCTGATGTATTTCACTCCTGGCGGCTGGGACGAATCCCACTCAGCCTGCACCTTCATGGGATGCTGCCCTAGCCCCCACTCATGAAATACATCTGGGACGGTATCAATGGGCATTGGAATTTGTCTATGTATAATGTATTATGCCCTAATACAGTTACATCTGATGGGATAATTAGCAGATGAGCCTGTAGTCGACTATATGGGCGAATTAATAATCAGGGGAGAGATTAGCTGGAATAAAATGATACTTATAATGTAGCCATTAATCAAAGCTACAGCTCGGAGACACAGATCTAGATGTGATATGAAGAGAATCTCTCTCTATATATACATATATCTTACCAAATAGGTGGCATATAAAAAGTAAGTCTAGCTTGGCAGTATTTAGGGACCAATCCTAAATTAACCATGAAACTAAATTAAAGGTATAGACCAGGGTCTATGCATACTGCGGTGGCAAAAAAGTGAAACAACTTAAAACCATGTTAAAAGCATATCTGTCTTTTGCATATGACCTACCGTATCCGCCCGTTTTAGCGCAGGTACTCAAATTAGCGCATGTCCCGTTTTAGCGCAGGGTGGAAGAGTGTACCAAAATGATATTAACCCTTCCTTTACCGTACACGCATTATTGCGAGTTTACAGTACAGGACCGTACACGCATTTATGCGAGTTACTCGCCGATTTTCGGCCGATTTTGGCCGATTTTTGACCCCCTGTGGTTTGCCCAAAAGTTGGTAGAATCCCCTGATTTTTTCTGACAGTACTCTATGGCATACTGTCTCTGCATATCCTAATCCATTCTCATATACATCCAATATTCTAGAAATGCTGGGCATCTCAACTTGGATGATATGTAACTGATTTTGGATATGATTTGAGCAATATTTGAGGCAAAAATTGTGAAAAACGTCAAACAATATTGTTTTTTGGGTGAAAAATGGTTTTGTCCAATTTTTCATGCTGAAACAGATGGTACCAAAAGATAAGGTCTATTTTAAAGCATTCTGGCCTAAATGTGAGTTTCAATGGCAACATAATACACATTAATAAGCTATATTTAATTCAAAATAGGGATTTATCTCCCTAATTGGAACACTTAGGGCAATTTGGGTATCTTACTTTCTGGTCATTCAATATTTTTCATTTTGTCATAGATGTACTTCTAGTTTGAATATTTACAAAATTCCTTCAGTTTCTGAAAGGTTAGGCCATCCCCTAAATCTCAATATCCTATTTGAATTTCATCTGAAAAAATCTGGTCTTGGGAGGGGTGTCTTTATGTGGAGCCTGGTAAAGGAAGAGTTAAGCACTAAAATTGGATCTCAAATAAGCGCATGTCCTGTATAAGCGCAGGGCAAAGTGGAGGATGAAATGTATAAGCGCAGGTGCGCTAAAACGGGCGGATACGGTAACAAACCTGTATCAACCCTTTAGATGCCTCACTGTGGCATTCTACACATCTTGTCACTGTTTGCCCTAATCTATCCGAGTTATCTCGGTTGACTAGATAATATTTGAATAAATTCCAAACTGTCTTTATTTATTAATGAATCCCTACTTTTTTGTTGTAAAATGTATCTTTTGATCTCGTGTACAAATGGCTAAGTTTTTGATCACAAAATGTTGGCCTATTTTTTTTCTGTGTTCCAAATGTAGAGAAAATAGACTTTTTAAATTTGTGTTTTTTTCCTAAATCAGTCATGGTTCTTTGGTTTCACCCATGACCACTTATTTTTATGGATCGATTATGTTGCATATACTCCCCTCTAAACATCTGAGAAGTTTGGTTGAGATATTATGGGTCAATCTTTCAAAAATCTGAAAAATAGGGGTTTATCCATACGCTGTCATAGTTAAGGGTGCCCTATCTTCAAATGTCAATATATCATAATCTAGCACCATGAGGTATTGATTTCTTCACTTTTATTACATCATCACATATCAAACTCATATAATCCAAAGTGATTTAGAGAAATTGTGAGTAGATCAGAATTAACTGTACCCTGGTCTATACCTTTAAAAGACAGATTATGACCTCTGATGGTGAGAGTGCAGACGTCTATAATACAGATAAGAGGCTGAACTGGCACACAGGGCTCAACAGGACTCAGGAAGTCAATAACCAACCCTAGGGAAGTGCTCCCTTCAAAATGTCAGCCATATAGTCTGGGAGGCTTCACCACCAGCTCTGACAGAACCACTCAGACGGAGTACATCCTTATTCAACAAAAGCAGTTACAACCAACATCACATTCTGAAAGATCTAACTATGATTGAAAAGAATAGCTCTTGGGTCCATGACTGGTTTCTGAGAATATCAATCTCATAGATTAATAAAACGATTCACGCAATCCTGTATGTGCCATCTGGAGCCGTAAATAATGCCAACAACGGCTCCTGGAAGCCAGGGACAGTGAATGCCATGTAAATATGACGGGGGAAAATGCTTAGGCCTAGAGAGTGAACAGTCCAATGTTTGCTTACATTCCAACACTCATGCAGTGTCGGCTAATATTTGAGATCTGGAGCATTATGAAAACCTTTACTAACATACCACTGTCTGAACTCTTAAAAATGTGTATACTATGAGAGGTGCTTGGACTGGTTATAAGAAGGTCCCCACAGTACATTCCCTAGTCACTGTGGAAACAATGTCGGGTGCAGGAAGAGCAGGGAGGGATGGGGGTCGCTGGTGTGTGTGGTGTCGGTAGGGAATTGCAGCATTGACAGCTGTCAGTCAATGTGTGACAGCTATGCATTGTGACAGTTAAATATTGTCACAGCTGCATTGACATTGCCGGATGTCCTGTTTAAGCGAGAGTACAATAGAAATTGAGGCTACTGTTGAATGAGGTTTGAAATCAACTTGTGGGAGGCAAGCTCTGTGTAGGCCTAGTGTTAATCAGATATAAGTGCTTAGTATTTTGGCACAGAAAGCCCGTTATCACCATAGTGTTTAAATTCAGCCTGACAAGTATCCAGCATGGGCTGCATTCAGGTACCATGCCAATGCTACCCCTTGAACATTCTTTCTAAACAAAGATGGAATGTAAGATGTGCAAGAGGATGTCATAAGCTTTAATATGATGCCAAACATGGGATGTTTTGACTAGGAGTTGTAAGAAAATATTATCTGGCCGCCATAGAGGCCTGCTGGCATTGAGAGGGTTAAAGGGTCAATCCAGTGAGTGTTTAAAAGTTGATCTAGTGCATTTGGCAATATGCTTGCATATATCTTATACATATTACAGGTTCTAAATGGTATTGCACTGTATACATATTGAATCTACAATAATTATATTGTCGTCATTCTGATATCTGCATAACCAAAATCTAGAGCCACGTTATCGCGTTTTGGCTGGGTCAGTACCCATTTCACCATCAGTTAGTGGGTGGGCACTGAGAAAGCTGCTGCATTCTGCTCAGGTCTAGGTTGTTTGTCAGTTGGCCAGATAATTCAAATTCAGTATAATATCCTATTACTGTAGTGGCTGCTGATTGATAGCGGAGACATTATTAGTCAGCGGCGACATGTCACTCTGCTCTCTACCTCCCTCCTTGAGGGCAGTTCTCATGTTTATAACCTTTCCTCTTCCTAATCCTACCGAGCACTGAGTGAACCGGCGAAGTGGAGACAAGGATGTGGACATTTTCTTAGCAAAAGAAGGGGTTGAATGAGTTTTCAATGTGAACAAAAATATTTTCAGGCCTAACGCCTGCCGAGGGAGTTGTTTCAAATAATTTTCAACTCCCCCCTCCCAATCTCACGAGGGTTTGCTTCTGACCCATTATTCTCTTTATCCCAACCGTTTTTGTGCACCCACCTTTTCCACAAACCTAACCCTGTTTGACCATTCCCTAACATGTATCTAAGGCTTTGGCTTGGGCTTGAACCACCAACATAATGCATGTGATACCTATGCCAGTGTCCCTTTACAGTCTACATCCTGAACCCCTAAAGGGCCTCATAGCTCGCTTTAATGCAAAATGTCCTCGTCATGATGCCTGAATGCAGCCCTGGCAAGTTACTAATTAATGAATCACAAATACTACATAAGGTACTACACTCTTGGAGAAGTGGTGTTTCTTTTTATAAGAGTAGAGTAGACTCACCAGTGCTACATTCACTGCATCAACCTGACAAAGGGCATTTCTATACTTATCCACTATGCATCTTTTAAATGGTTAAATACAGCTAGTCTGACAGCCTGTGAAACCAGATACCCCTTTCACCTACCAGTCAATAGATCCTCCTTGCCCTGGTTGCTTCATATTGCTCAAACAGATCTTTCTCCCGAATAAGACTAGTTTCCCTGCCCTATGTCGCTCCCTCTGCCTCAGCCAGATCTTGCTACTACTACCAGTATCCTACTCCCATCTCTCTTATTGCAGCTGTCCCATCAGTACACTCCCTCCTCCCTCCTCCCCTTACTGAGTCAGGCCCAGACTCCTTCCATATATAGATCCTCATGGTCGGGCTGGCATTTGCTTGATCCTATGGGTCCAACATTCTGAACCAACAGTGTAATAGAGATGATCCATCCCAAAGCAAGGTTTGAAGGTATCCCGCTAATATTATGCAGTGTGTGATGAGGTCAAAACTCAATGAACTCCTCAGAGAATTTAAAAATAAATGCCTGTGATACTGTCTGGACCCTATATCCTGAGCAGTAAGTGATATCTCCTCCTGGTGTGTTGACGGCAAACTGCTGGCCTGCCTCTACACCTCCTCCAGTACCCTGAGGGCATGTAGGAGGCAGTAAGGGGCCTCTCCACCTCCTGTCCAACCTGATCTTTACCCCACCTTTGTAGCCATACTATACCCAGTCCCCAGGCTCTTGGTATATTTTATAACTGCCATAAACAAACCTTTGTTACCATCATATAATTATAGACTCTTGGTAACAGTGTATGTGGACTATGTATACACAGTCTTCATGTTCTTGGTACCTTGTATCCATTATAACTATATACTAAGCATTAAGGTCTTTGGTATTGTCATCCTATAGCACTTTTCATGACTCTAATAACTCTTATATTTAGTAGTCTAGTGATTAGCTATAAATGTCTTTCTCTTTGAGAACACCCAAAGCCATCTGCTGCCTAGTGCAGTGATTGATTCTGCAGTCATTTGTTTAAAAGCTGTAGCTTCGATTTCCCTTTACAGAAAATCATGAGAAAGTGTCACTCACCAACTTAGCAGGTACACACTCTACCCCCTTCCTCACAACCACCTCCCACCCCCCCCAGTGCCTCCTTCTGACCACAACCCCTTCCTCATATGGAGCCTCAGCATATGTGCATACCTCCCTGAGGCACTAGGCAGCCCCAATTCTGCTCCTATTGGCGTTTTGTAACTGAGTGATAATTGAGTAACATTGTAGAACATGGACACTTGTAGTAGCAGGCCCTGTATGGGAGAGGATGGGCATATTGAGTAGGCCATATGGAGGAGGCCACTCTGAAGGTGGGTATAGGGCCAGGCTGTACCGCTAGGGGGTGCCATCTGATAAGTTCAATCTTCCATCGGTACAGATGCTGTCATCTTTATTCAGGGGCAGATAATACATACTTTACATGTCAATTATGATTTTTCCACTGCACTTTACCAGGAATATGTGACGTATCTTTTAAAATGAAGAAAAATCAAAAATATTAATAACCGTGAAAGGGGACTGAACCCACACTTTAATGAGGATCTATGACTGAATTTGTCATCAGATTGATGCCTCTGCTACAGATTTGAACAGTTTAGAGATTAGGAGCCTTTTGATAAACATATGGTGTGCCTACAGTCGTCTCTGATAAGTTCAGTTTAGACAACAAGATTAAAAATGCATAAGATTGTTCATGAATGACTGCCCAAATAATTCTTTTTTAGAATCACGACATCAAATATCACCTATTAAATCTCATGAAAGCCAGAACAACCCATTGAAGGTGGTGACATCGTCTGTTTAAAGTATGGATGCATTTTTGTGATGAAGAATAAGAAAATTCCAAAGATGTTGTTAAAAAGCTTTGCTCTGACGGTCATGTTGGTGAGTGGATTGTATTACACCGGAGGGCCGAGGTGAAGTTGTGGTGACACTACTCTTGTTTTGACTGATGATGAATTAACTCGTCAAGTGTAATCACAATAAAATCATCATAATGGAAATAGGAAAAAATGGTGTCAATGGCATTGCTCCAATTTCAAGTGACAATCATAAACAGATTGATTCTGCTACTTTTTTTATGTATTCACATGTGGATTTGGCAAGGTCTTTGGTCATATATATATATGCTTTTTATCAATATATACAACTAAGTAGCTTATAGCTTCCAAGTACTTCTCTGTGATGTTATTTTGGAGGAATTCTAATGCAGCAAAGAGCAAGGTCATGACTTGAAAGAAAATGGATTTTGTAATGTAGTTTTTACTGAGGATGCCCCTTTCATTAAATCTCAAATTGCTTCTTTCAATAAGGGCAAAATATACCATTAGAGCTCACCCCCTTTTGGTGCACTATTCTGCTTTTATAACATTGATGGTCCTCCCAGACCATCCCCACCCACGGCAGTGTCTATAGAATCCATCTATCATTGTTTTATCAGACAGTTTATCAAAATTACCCTTCTAGTTTAACTCAATAAAGGGTGAAATACGAGTCAGAGGGGCAAGAGAAGGTGATTTACTATGATTAGCCTCTCAGAGGTCCTTTTATAAACTGGCTTTAAAACCAGGCAGAAAAAGATACACTCTCCTTTTGGGGAAAGAATCATTAGGACATTTGCGTGCTTAAAGGTGGAGATCAGAACCTCAGAAACCATTAAAGGTAAGGGGAATACACATGAGTATATAGATAGTTTCCTTTCCTTATGAGGCAGAAAATAACTTACAGCTATATAATTTACGTCTATTATTTTCATCATTGGATCCTTTCCAATTTGCACCTTTACTACACTCCCATATTGCAGGCACAATGCAGACATCACCATCTGGATGATGGTATGAGAGATCTATGTTATAATGATAATAATATAATATATCATAGATATTATCTGCACTACCATTAGTAGGTAGTAGGGCTTCTACAGAAAAAAGGACAATATAAAAGAGGCGACCCTAAGATCCTCTGTTTCAAACTACCAATGAAGACTAGGGTTTCAACTTGTTAGACCTTTAAGGGCCTCAACATGTTTTAATGCTTTATACCTTTAGTCATTATGATGCATAAATGCAGTATTGGTAAGCCATACTGCCCTAGAGGGTTGATGCAATCCCACACTGTCGGCATGATCCATGAATACAGTGCTAGTGTGTAACACGGCAGGGCTGCATTTATGCATCATGGTAACCAAGGAGATAACACATAAAATTACTATGTTGTCCTTAATGGTGGATTGGCACAGATTCTGCAGCCTTGACGAACCCCAGCGAGCATCACTACCACCTGATGAGAGATTACCCTCAGAGCATACCCTCAGGCCGGGGCAATGTAAGTCACGGTTGATCTAGTTCTCTTGTAATGAACTTAAAAACATGTTTGGTTATAGCCTGCTACGGCTGTGCAATGTATACCTTAACATTGCATATATTATTCACCTTTTAGGGATGGCATAATACTATCACACCATACCATTTTGAAATGATAGTATATAAATTCAGCATTGGTGGATTAATATTTACAAGCAGGACTGCATCTATATATCCTCTGGGGTTGACATACTCTTGAATAGCCAGCAACGGTTCTCACCAGTGCTGCATACAAGCATCTTGGTGATTTAACAGGGTGGTAGACTCCTGTTCAAAGGGTCCACATACTGTATGAATGTTACCTTGGTTACTTACCAGGGCTACATTCTCGCGGCATAACTGCAAAGTACATAATGCAATAAAACAATACACTGCCCTAAATGCATAACCTTTGGTACTCTTCAAGAAACAGTCAAAGTGGAGAGGAGACCGCTGTTCTGGCCTTTAAATATTAAATAGGGCAGGGTGTGATTTAAAGGCTGAGGAGAGAACCAGTTAGAGTGGAGCCACCTAGGATGAAGATCGGGTTACTGTACATACCCTGCTAGCACCACTCGTCTAAATTATATCATTATCATGTAAAACTGATGTGTTTCTCATCATTTTTACGTAATATTCATGTGATTTAGATGAGTGGTGCTAGCAGGGTAATAAGCTCAAACATGGGTTGCTACTCTTCGATGAGTATGTTTCATTCAACTAGATTGATCCCTTTTGCAACTTTTCTCTAGGTTTCTTAACCCTGACATTATCAACCCCAGGATCCTATCATTAGGTTTGAATCACTTTGAACCTAAAGTGCTTCCGTTATCCTACTACTTACTGTTCATAGAGCAAGCAAAGTTTTCACATTTCTCTTTCGGCTTGGCATAAATGCGTTAGCTAGCAGTCTGCACTCACCTTCTCTGAGCTGACTAAAGTTGTAGGGCTCAAATTATCAAAGAAACAGAGATGATGCAGAGTGGGCTCATGATACATTACCTCTAAAGCCTAGCCTTTGTAGTTCTTAGCTGGAACATGGATTGACACTCTGTACAGATCCCATAACATATAGAGATGTTAATGGTTTAAAATCATGACTTCTGTTCTATAACTCTAAGGTTTATATGGCATACAGCATCGGAGTGAGCTTCTTCCTAATTCAAGAGGCTTGAGAATCATGACTTCTGTTCCATAACTCTAAGGTTTATATGGCATACTGCATCTGAGTGAGATTCTTCTTAATTCAAGAGGCTTGAGAAGGTAAAGGACAAAAAGAAACATGTTTATCCTTGAGTTTGAATGTCATTGGAAATTGGCATTATGAATGACACCCAAATATACATTATTCTTGCATCATGCTGACAAGTGGTGTTCTACATTAAAGCGCTATGCAGCCTCTAAAGGAATGTATACATCTAGCCTACAGGTCTGTGATACCAGATACCCCTTTCACCTACCAGTCAATAGATCCTTCTCGCCCTGGATGCTTCATATTGCGCGAACAGTTTTTCTCCCAAGACTAGTTTCCCTGCCCTGTGTCCTTCCCTCCACCTCAACCAGATCTCCCTACTACTACCACTATCCTACTCCCACCTCTCCCATTGCAGATTCTCCATCAGTCCGTTGCCTCCATCCTCCTCCTCTTGCCAATGTCCTTTGCAGATATAGGTCCTGATGGTCCAGCTGGCATCTGCTTGATCCTAGTGGCTGCATATTTTGGATGCACAGCGAGTATAAGAATGCCGCCAGATCAAGGGTATTTCATACATATCATAGACCATTAACCTAGTTGGTCATTCTTTGGCTCCATATACGACCACCCATTAGTTGATTATATTGCCAGGTTAGTCAACAACCTACCTTATTCTCATCCTTTCTATGAGTATTAGGGTTTGTCCTCTTGACTACGACATAAGTCATATTTTGCTTTGCCGTAGTCATTTTTGAATATCAGTTTGTCATGACGAATACTTCAAATGCTAACCAGGGATAGCCACAGCTGTCTTACATCTTAAACATAAAGATTATCAGTGCGTGGTAGAAATGACACATCCCAAAACAAGGGTTGTAGAACACCAGCATAGTTCATACAAAGCATGACATGGTTGATACACAATGAACTCCTCAGATAATTCGTAAGAAAAAAGCTGTGGTACTGTCTGAACTCTACATCCTGAGCAGCAAGTGCTATTGACGGCAGACTGCTGGCCTGCCTCTACACCTCCTCCAGTACCCTGGGGCATGTAGGAGGCAGTAAGGGGTCTCTCCACCTCCTCTCCAACCTGATCTTTACCCCACCTTTGTACATATAGACTATACCAAGTCCCCAGGCTCTTGTTTATGTGTAGCCCCCCCTGTACTTGTAAGCTCTTCTAACATTTCATGTGGACTATACCCACTCCAACGGGTTTGGGGTTTTATTATCCAGACTATATTCAGTCTGAAGGCTCTTTGTATCCTAAAGAAAAATCCTATACCAACCATACAGGCTTTCGATCTTGGAATACATTCTTTGCTGTTTTAGTTAACCCAGGCTGGCTAGTGACATTGTTGGTTATGCATTAGTTGGTTAAATCAAGGTGACTTTAACTTCTGTTTACAGAAATACATTCATGTGTCATGTACCAAGCACAGGCAGAGACACCGCTCCCTCCCATAGCCCTTACATCTCCCCTCCTCCAGGGCCTCCTTCTGACCACCACCCCATCTTAATATAGACTCTCTGCACATGTGCATTCCGCCCTGAGCCATCATGCGGTGCCACTCCTGCCCCTATTGGCATTTTTGTAACTGAGTGATAATTGAGTTACATTGTAGAACATGTACACCTGTAGTAGCAAGCCCCGTATGGGAGGTGGACAATCATATTGAGCAGGCCATATGGATGAGGCCACTCTGAAGGTGGTTGGCATTATTCTGTTGCGAGAGGTGCTTAATTTAATTTATCTCTGATAAGTTCAGTTCTCTTCAGAGGCAACAGGATGGCTGTACACCTACAGAGGTTTTTATCCTACTTGCTGCCATGAAGCAGCTCATGACAGAATGAAGGGGGTGGGTCTTGGAAGACCACTGTCCTTGCAAAAGATTGTCAATGTACATTGACAATCCCAATGTCTGACTGTCCAAATGTATTCTCCAAACTTATAAGATCTAGAAATCAATAGTATGATCTTTTGACACTCATTAAAGTCACAATGGCCCATTGAAAGTGGTGACATCCGTCTTAAAATATCGATACATTTTGGGGATGAAGAATGAGAAAATATCAAAGAAAAATGTAAAGAAGTGTTGTTCTGGCTGTTCTGTCGCGTGTGGATTGTATTACGCTTGAGGGCTGAGGTGAGGTTGCTGTGACACTACTCATGTTTTGTGAGATGAATTAACTCTTCAAGTGGAATCATAATGATATCATCAAGATGGAGGCGGAAAAAATGGTGTCAACGACATTGTTCCAATTTCAAGTCAAGCACTGACAATCATAAATGGATTCCGTTCACTGCTGATTTTGATGAAATCAATTGCCAATTTGACAAGATTTTTGAATATGCTTGCCACAGGTCTAGAGGTTTTTTAAATAATTAGAATAGTGATATATATATACACATGTAATTGATACATCTTTGTATGCTATTTGGAGTACTTTTTGGTCAGAATTCCTTCAGTGGAATTTTCATGCTGAAAAGGAAGTTAGCTTCTTAAACCAAGATACAATCTTTTACATTCCACTAATAGCAAACTTTTCTAATCCCCCTTTATTGGACCCTAACTGGTTTCTTTCAATGAGGACGAAACATACCATCAGAAATCGCCTGGCTTAGGTGCACTATTCAGCTTTTATAACATTAATGATCCTTCCAGACCATCCCCATCCAAGGCAGTGTCTATAGAACCCATCTATCATTGTTTTATCAGACAGTTTATCAAAATTACCTTTCTAGTTTAACTCAATAAAGGGTGAAATACGAGTCAGAGGGGCAGGCAAAGGTGATTTACTATGATTAGCCTTTCAGAGGCCCTTTTATAAACTAGCTTTAAAACCAAGCAGAAAGAAGTGGACCATAAGAAGATCAGAACGACAGAAACTACTCAGAATGAAAAGAATTCACATAGCGTCTGTTTTTGTATCCTTCCGTTATGGGGTAGAAAATGACTTTAAAATATATATGCGAGTGAAGTATATTGTATATCATTTTGATATCATACCATGTTGCACCTAACACCTAATTTACACTCAGTTTATGTTGCATCCTTTAATGTTCAGACGAAGGTCTCAAAGATGTATAATCATTACATATGTAAGAATGCTACATAAAAGGACATAATATTTCATTATATTCAAAGCCTTTTAGACTCAGCTAGATTTCAATTACATACTGACGAAGAAAATGGGAAAAAATGTCAGAGATTTCAGCGGTTTCTAGACCTGAAGTAGGAAGTCATGTTGTGTGATGTTGGGGGTTTAGCTTGTTAAATGGGGGATCGGTTCAGATCCTGTGGCCTTGACGGACTTAGGCTAGCATCGCTAGCACCTGATGAGGCATTACATGCACACCATGCCTTCATGTCAGGGCTATGTGGGTCAAGGAAGGTCATACTGGGTATACTTATTTAGTAACAGCCTTTAAAACATGTTTGATAACAGACTGTTACGGATGTGCCATCTACAGCTCTACATTGTACATATTATTAACCCTTTAAGAACTGGAGCTCATAATATATGAATGCTGAGCTTATGAATTGATCGACAGGGCTGCATCCATGCATAATGTTGGCAATACAGGTTTGATGATCCTATACAGTTGGCATGAACGCAGACCTGGTGAGTCACTTTACAGGGCTGCATCCATGCAGCATTACGGTCAGAGGCCTAGTGCATCAAAGCACTATGTGACCCTAAAAGGGCTAGGGATCGAACTAGTCTGACAAAATAAAGCCACTTATAAAATATGAGGGTTCTACTACTCTATTAAGCTGAAACATGGGTTGGTACTTTTCCATGGTTACATGTCATCCACCTGCATGCCTACCTCCATGAATCCCTACTTTTGAAAAAAAAGCTTTTGCAACTTCTCTCCAGATTTCCTTACCCTGATCAATTCAAATAACTCTCAAATCCTATCGATATACCGTTGGGCTGACAAACCTTGAATCAAAGTGATTCCGTCATCCAACTTCTTACAGTTCCATTGAGGAAAACACGTTTTTCACATTTTTGTTTTGTATTGCTGTGAATGTGATGACTCTGGATTAAGCCATGCAGGTTCCTTGAGCTGACCATATAAGTAGGACTTAGGTAATGAAAGATACATAAACCATGTAAAGTGTGTGCGCAGTGCATTACCTCTTTGCCTTTGAGGACTGCATGTTAGATGTGCTATTCCCTTGGTTATCAGGATGTAAGTCTGCTATGCATGTTGCCGACTCTTGAGGAGTGCATCAATCCCTTAGAGTCTGTATTATGCTTAAATGTAGCCCTGTTGATTTACTGGCCAAGGATTCTTTTATTGATTGTGGTAATACAGTGCATTATGCATTACAGCACTATGCAGTCCTTAATGGGTTAAACCCAAGCATGTTTTATAGTTACTGGCTGGAACATGGATAGTCACTCTGTGGAAATCTCATAACATGTAGAGATGTCAGCGGGTTCTAGTTTAAGTTCTGCTAAAAGCATGGCTGCTGCTAAATAAATATAAGGTTTATTGGGCAAACAGCATCTCTGTGACTGAGCTCTTATATTCATCAAGAGCTTTGAGAAGGTTTAGGTTGAAAAAAAGAGTTATTCATCCTACTTTGAGTCCCCGTGAGTACCATTGCTTGGACTAAGTCCCCTTATTCTGAAACTTACCTAAAACGTCATGTATAGATACAAATAAGACGTGTTTTTAACCAACATGTATTTCTGTCTTTCAGAAACTCCTCCTCTGATCCTATCACCACATCCCCAGAATGTGTTCCTTGATAAAATGTGTATTATCTATTTCCCTAATAAATGCCAGACTGCTTGAACGTTTTCCACCTCAATTAAATTGAGTGCACTAAGCTGACAACCTGCTAATTTTGCTTCCCACTGACTGTGCTGGAGCAGATGGGAGAGGGGGGTTGGTACACTAAATTAGTTTGAATTAATTCCTTTTGCAGAGATAGACAGTAACATTTAAGACTATTGGCCAGCCGGGCCTGTAGCCTCAGAACATTGAGGACAAGGAGGTAATAGTGTGGCCGTGGAAATTTCAACTGCTTTCTAGACACAGAAATCAATATTTTCTTTTGCCTGCCTTTTCTGTATTTTGCGAATCATGAATTACATTTCGACTGTTATCAGATATAGGCATGTTACACAAAAAAAAGCTGTCCCCAATACGTGCCTCCTTAAACTGTGAACATGTTGCCCTTTTGACCTTTCTGGCTCTTATTAGCAACAAGGAGGGCAAACGTATCCCTTTTTCTCCTTCTTCTCGAAAGAAAAAGAAGAAAGAAAAGAACTCATCATTATTGATCTTACTCAGGACTGACTTTGTGGGCTGTAAACATGGCTGTCATTTACAGTGACGTCATCGTGAGTACAGGACTAGAAGACCTTGTGATGGCCAGATCATCAGTCTGCTCATTCTCAGAGGGAGATTTGCCCATGGCTGAAAATGAGTGTATCCATACAGGGACCTGATACCTCAAGGAATCCAGTAAACAAGAAACGTTATACAACGTTATATAACGTTACTCTATGGCTCCTTACTATGGCAAAAAGTTATATAAAGTTTAAAATATTTCTGTTTGATAAAATTCGACACAGTGATAAAGCCCTTTTGCTTAAATTCGACACGGCGACATGGCCAAAATTCTTGGTACCCATGTAGAGGCAAAATAGTTGGTCTACACTCCAAGAACTGTGTGTTGCGGGAACAAGCACAAGGAGTTACACACAAAAATTTGCAACACACTTTTGAGATCAACACACAAGTTTTCGGCAAAGAATGTGTAGTGTGTATAGCGTGTTACACCAAAAGGTGTGTTAGAAGTGCCTGCAGAAAAGCGTTTTAATAAGTGTGTAAACGTAACACACTGTTCTTAGAGTGTACATGTGGACAGCTGAGGAGAAAGGTACATCCAGGAGGGATTTTTAGTACTGGGGTTTGGCCACTAGGGGGCATCACAATGACCACAAATGGGAAAATGGGCCAAAATTTGCTCTAAGGTGATTTTTTACATAGAAAATGATGGTTTTCTCCAAAACATTCTATTTTGGGGTAATCCTTCCATATTTGGAATGTAAATGGAACGTTTTGAAGCCAATATGAGGCCTAAATAAGGCTTTCTACCTAAAATGTGTTGCCATGGCAACCACAAGTTCCTTCCAAATAGAAAAAGAATAACTCCAATCGATAGAGAAATTCATAGGAATTACTACACTGAAAACAGAATGTAAATACCATTTCTATATCCAGATTTATGATAAAAAATATGAAAAATAGTGGTTAGGTAATAAGTGAAATTTTTCAAAATCATGATAATTAGATATAGAAATACCATCAAAACAACAAGAGATAGAGCCTATTGGCTGTTTGGCAACGGTAGCACCATCCCAGATTCACAAAGCAATTTCTCAAAAACCAGAAGGGATATCTCCATCTATGATACCTCTTTTGAAAGCTTATGACTTCAATTTTAAAACATACATTTCACCTCGGAAGGCCCTTTCTCCTCATCTGTACACACATGTTTTAATGACATGCCGTAAAATATGTCATTTTTTGTCATAATGCACCAATATCATAGACATAATAGCTACAGTTGTGGATCTCCACAAAAAGAAGTGGAGTCGACCCTCTCCTCTGTTTGTACCTACTATAAACCAGACACACAAATACAGAAATGTCACAAACGCTGTGACCTTGACCTTGGGTTAGTTGACAGTCTCTATCTGAAGCTGTCTACCCTCAGTGTGGCGGCTCTTCCATCTTCTTCCCGTCCTCCCCCTGACTTCATCTCCACAGCCCATGCGCCGCGCCATACCCCCAGAGCAGCCATGCGCGCATGCGCCACCTTATCTTCCGGTGCCCAGGAGTCAGCTTCCTGTTGGACGTTTATGCATGAGACAGCCCTCATTGGGCGCCATTTGTCTTTCCCGATTATATTCTCGTTCCTGAATACTTCCGATTTAATCAGGGAATAGTTTAGTTGGTTGTTAATATTAGTTGTTCCCGTTGGCTGTCTTGGCTACATACTTTATTTCATGCGGGGAACATGGGTTTATGTAGTGGAGCTAGCTTACCCAGCAAATTAGCATGGATAATGGGTGGCCAGCTATTGCGCTTAACACAATGTGTGGGGATGTGTGAGGTGTCTGTTGGCTACCGCAACTCACCAATAATTACCCTAGAAAACATTATACAACGTTATTTAACGTTTCTCTATGCCTCCTTATTATGGCAACTCGTTATACAACGTTAAAAAAACGTTATTTCGACGTAAACTTTTTTTGTAAGATGGGACACTTAATTCGATGCAGCAACTAGTTAAAAGCATCGAGGGAACTTGGGTGACGTATGTGGATATATATGTCAATGGGTGCTATACTGGTTCGTTGCGATTCTCACTGGATGCCGTGTTGGACTGGGTATCAGTCTATTGTAAATAATACAGATTAAACTCTTAGTTCTTAGTTCGTATTAAAGAAATGTTTTGAAATTGGTTAAACGCTCTACTCTATAATATAGCAAGATAAAGCAGCTCTCTTAAAGGCCCAGCGCCCCTATAATTATATAGATCTGAGTACATGTCCCGACTGCACTCTGACTGTTACTGGACGTGCAGTAAGATCTGCGGGTTTAACAGTGGTTAGACAAGTATTGTGCAGACCGTCCTTTGCACCTACTTCCCCTCACCCAAACCCAGCTCCCCACTCCCCGCCACAGCCTGTAGAGTCTATAAAGCAGTCTAACACCTCTCGTATGACGCCCAATCCTCCTACATCTAGATATATGGGCTACTTTATTCCCACTTCCTCCCACTGATACATGCCAAGAGAGGATGATTACGTGTATAAGCCTACTGCTTTTTGCCCTAAACCAGCCCTTACTTATGTCACCTTAGATAGTATTTACGGATCTACTGATCTTCTTCTTCTACTTTGTGGGCTGACATAGAAGACAGCGACAGGAAAAACGGGGGAGAGAGAGGGTCAGACAGGGAGAGAGAGTTCAGAGAAAGAATGGAAAGACGAAGGAGAGAATAGAATAAAACAGACAGAGACAACTGGAGAGAGAAATGAAGACAATACACACAGAGATACAGATACAGGGTGAAGAGACAGAGAGACAGAGAGACAGAGACAGTGATAGAGACAGACACAGAGAGACAGACACAGAGAGGCAGCCGACAGAGACAGACAGATAGAGACAGACAGACAGAGACAGACAGAGATTGGAACCAAGATATCACGTGAGCTACCAGTGGCAGCCTGTGTTCTTCCCGGGAATAGGTTCCCACCCGTTTCATCGTTATAAGATGTAGCCTGCAGTCCTGTAACTACCCTCCCTTTTTTATATCAATGCTGTGCTCTGGGCGCCGGGACACCGCATGCACCTTGTATGATATGAATAAGTGATATGATACCTTTTAGTCATGGTAAGTACCAATATAAGTACATATAGATGGGGTGTTTAATACATTGTCTCCCCCTCCCCCTGTGCCTGATGGCATTTCAATAAGCCGGTGGGATCTTGCAGATAAAACCAAGGTGGTGGGAATCTGAAAAATGTAGCTCAAATACAGCTAAGTACGGGTACATGTATTCAGACCCGTCCGACCAAGACGATTACTGTTTATTTCAGGTCCAAATTGGACATGGTTCCTAGCTCATTAGGGGTCGCATAGTGCATTAATGCAGAATTTCCTAGTATTATGCTCATGATGCATGAATGTAGCCTTGGCAATCAACTCGCCAATGGGCCATGCTGATCATTCTGTCTATGCATTTACACATGGTTTTCACCTGAGAATACGTTTTTAAAGACTTTAAAAAAATTATTTTATCATTGTTGTAAACATATGGAATGCATGGCGAATCGCCAGATTGACTTGCAACTCATCAGGATTCCTTGGGATATCATAGAAGTGTTGGATATACCTTTTAAAACGGCCATGTTTAGAAGTAAGACAATTATGTAGGCCACTGAAATCAGTAAGAGCTTGTTCTTCCTGACAAAAAATGTACTAAAATCTAGAATAATTGGAATACTAAAAAAAAGATAAATTCTCAAAAATTGGGTTGAAAAAGAAGCAATTCTGTCCAAAAAAAAAATTAGTATCCATAAGGGGATTAGTTGTATAGCAGCTCATTTTCAGTTTGGCCTACTGAGTGGTGGGTGCATACTTTAGAGCCCTAGAGGCACTGTTCAGGAAGGAGGGTTATGCCGACTGTCGGTCGTCTCCCAGAAGTAATGAGTAAAAATAACCCCTACCCTCGGGGCTTGCAGTAGTTCTGACTTTAGCCTGAAGAGGGCACTGTCTACGTCCCTAGTGCCCGGATGATGACGTAGATGTGCTGACGTAGCGTCTGTCAGTCCCACTATCTGCCACTAGATGGGGCTAGTGGTATGAGTGGATGGGTCATAAACTGTAAAGAGCAGTTGTCCTCTAGTTCCTCTAGCTTTCACAATAAGGCTCTAAGGACCAGCACCGTGACCTGACCTTGACCTTTTGCTGGATTTAGACCAGCATGCATTGCACTGTGCATTGCACTGCGCTGGCAACCAGCTCTGCGCTCAATCTACACATTTTCAAATGTATAGAGTTATAGTCATTGACACAGCACAAGGATATCCTTCCCTGACAGCACAAACAATGCTTTTATACAAAGCCTCGTGACTGGGATGTTGCACTGTTAAACGTGAACTAGGAGCAACACCAGCCACTTAGGAGCATGGTACGAACCCAAGATTATGTGAAAACGGATGTCCTAGAGACAAAGTTTTAGTGGGTATCAAATTTCTCTTGCAATATCCTAATGGAAGTGACTTAAGAAGTTTTAGAATGCCTCTTCATGTCTGGCCCCAGAAGGTGTAACTACCTACTGTACATTGCCCTCAAACTGTTAAGGGTTGCAAAGTGCTTTATGCCCTTGGTTTTCATGATGAATGGCTGCAACCCTGAAGAATCTAGTACTAGGTATGCATTTACTCTGACCTGCCTATCCCCCCAGGGGTGTATTAAACACATGGGGTCAGGCAAGATACTTCAATGCAGCACAGGTATTCAAAGGGAACAGCACATTCAAGTAGCATACAGCTGCTAAAGGGTTAAATCGGTTGCTGTCATGTGTAGGGTGGCCATGTGTTGTACAGGTGTACTCCGTGCTCCCGTACTACCTGCAGCAAAGGTCAGCGTATTCTGATTTTGCTTCCCAATGACTCTCCACCTCATCAGCACTTGGCAAGCTTGGGACGTTCAACAAAGAGAATACAGTAAACTGTGATGGTAAACTTGTATTCACACTGCCCAATGCCCAACCAAGAAGCGATAGAATTGCAGCAAAAGCAGCATGAATTAACCTCCATAATTGTCCAAAATACAGACCCTTTTTTATACCCTTGTAACATTATACAGCTTCTAGCAGTTACAAGTACGCTGACATACCTGAATCTGATGGATGCTTGGTATTAATGGGACTGAGCTTTAGGCTCTTCAATGAGCAAGTGCACATGTGCTCAGCACACAATGTATCAACTATATAGCAGTACATACTGGTACAAATATGTACCTGTTCTTGGTGTACTACTCCCATATCTACTATCATATCTTGTCTACATACCAGATGCATAAATATCCTATGGGTTGAGGCACTCTCATAGAGTCGGCATGATGTACCAATGCTGCACTGGTGAGTTACTTGCATCGGTGCATCATGATGACAAATATCATATTTTCGGGACATCAGGGTTGAATATAGATGCATGTTTAAGTGTCTGCATCATTGATATCTATAGATAAGAGTGTGGTCGCTTACATGAACCAATGCGATATGTCCAAGGGTGAGATACTACCTGTTGCAGTGCCGGTATGTATTACTACTGGTTGTCCATACAACTAGCTTTAGTCATAAATCCATTAGCTCTTTCAGTTGTATGTTATTTATGGTCAAGGGCTATCACCAATATGTTTTGCGTTTGTGCCCCGAGCATAGAGACTAGACTTACTACCTGTTCATGTGCTAGTCATTACTACCACTGACCGCTATCCTAGCTCTTTGATGATCACAAAGTGTTTTAGTGCATTAGAGTCCTTCATCCTTATGATGGTTGAATTTAGCCTAGACGAGTAACTCACCAGTGCTGAATTCATGCATCATGTCAACTCTGAGGGTTGGTGCACCACAGAATGGTCAGCACAATGTAGCAATGCAGTGCAATATGTATTATTGTGGCAATCATATCGGCCAAAGTCAATGGACCAACCTTAAAGGGTTAAGAAGCAGTTGTGGCAATAACTCGCTGAGGTTTAGCTACAGGTCTAGAACTTGGGTACTCTCAGAGCCGAGGCGTTTCTTTGATGTATCTGTTGTGTTGGGGCACCTGGGGTCTAAATGTCAAGGGTTCAGGGTTAAGTTTAGTATGCATCCAATAGGAAAAGCCAAGCAGTAAAAGTCAGTATACATTGAACAAACCTTTTGTTGTTACTATTTTATGTGTGTTGTTTTTAGTGGTAGCAGCAAAGCTGGGGTCACTGGACAGACCTTAATCCAAAACTACTCCGTGTTAATATGCATATCACTTGGCCATACCCTGCAAAGACAGCATAGTGCTTTAATGCAGCATGTGCTTTGATGGTCCTGGTGTATGTAGCCATGACAAGTTAGTCAGATGGGCTGCATGCAAAAAGGTATATAGTACATTGAATTACTAAACTGTGCTTCAAGGGTTATGCACCGGTATAACCATAAACTAATTATCACTGCCCAGTGCAATCAGGCTATGCATCTCCAGGCCCCCAGGTATGAGGTTTATCTCCCACAGACAGCAGGATCGTCGATGTATGTGTACATGTATATTAACAACCTCCAGTTGTCCCAAGGGTAGTGTTGGTGGGGTTGGTGGCGGAAGGGGCTGCTGCAAGGAGCGTGGAAACAAAACTGTACAAATGGTGTCATTGCTAATCCAGTGGACACAGAAATCAAACAGTTTAAACAGCGTTGATCAACTTGTTGCCAATCATGATTCCTTTCGTCCTTTGAGAGAAAGCAAACCACAAGAAAATGGGTCCTGAGACTTGGATTTATAGCACATGTTAAACTTCAAAGTTTACCAGGGTCCCATCTTAACTCCACTTTTTACAAGACACATATTTTCACATATTTCTTGGATAACTGACTGCAGTGTAAAAGTATAGCAAGGTAGAGAATTTCTTTTACCAGCCTATTATCATGGGCCCTATTACTAGCCACATTTGTGCAATTGTAATGCCATATGTCTGTCTGTGGGTGTGTGGAGGGGGTGCTAAATGTCAGGGAACATCATTCCTCCCTAGTAAAGGCCACACAGTACATATACAAACTGCTCTGACAAGTGGTACCTATTAATACCACATGTCCCTTTTCCTCACCCTGCCGTTGTGCTTTCGCATGGCCTTACTGACCCCAGGGACAACTGCAAACCAGAGCTCTCAATTTAGAGGTTTAAAGATGAAAATATTTCAGTTTTGAAAAGAAGCTTTATCATTGCTTGCTGTCACATGATTCCTGTTGATAATGATATTGACATAACTCATAAGCAGGGTATATGTGTTCCTGCATAATTGCATAAAGGTGCAGGAAGGTATGAGAGCATGTGTGAGTGGAAACCTACTCCCATGTACACCAGATATAGTATGGCTATAAATTACGAACATTACGAGTTACTCGAGTGTGGTATTTTTCTGCCACCTGAGAAAGGGGTGGGTAGTTAAAACTTAACCCATTAAAAGCTGTATAGTGGTGTTTGAAGTCATGAATGCAGTGCTGCTGAGTCTACTTTCCAGGTCTGCATCAATGCATCATAAGCCAACCCTAGGTCTTTAGGGCTGAATCAACCCCGTCATTTCGACGCGATGCTTAATGAAGTCATTCTGAGCTACTCAATAGGGCTGCATGAATGCATTATGACAGCAAGAGCATTATGAATCAAAACATTATGTGGCCCTAAAGGGTTAAACACATGTTTGGGACTACCTGTTTAGTTCTGGTACAGCATACCCTGTGCCCTACGATCATGGGTGGTGACGGTTTATGGTCGAGCTTGCATCTAACCTTTGAGTATCAGCATTTAAGTCTATATAGCAGCTGGTACATGTTAGTTTTAGGGACTGGAGATGCTACTTGTTTATCGTGGAAGACGCTGGGAGTGGTCCAAGGTACCTGATTCATCTCAACACTAATCTCTTCCACAAATGGTATCAACAACCATAACTATCCATCAAATGATATTCCAATTGTGACTGTCATGGGGAAGCAGTGGGAGCTGTCTTTCTCTTTCCTTTGAGGGGGGGGGGCGATTTAGAAATATTTCTATTGGTTGGAAATAACAATCATGAGCAAGTTAGCAGAAAAAGGTACATAGTAATAATGCAATAAACTTAACTGTTCCTCTCGGGGGTTATCTCTTGAAAGAGGCAGATTCGACAGATACAACTATTATAATGCTTTGTTTGTATATTATATAGTCTATTATAAGTTGAGCATGTTTGGTATAAACTCCTTCTAAATAGAAGGGACGTCAAACGAGCCTAACCTGTTCATCTTCTGATTAAAAAGCATACTACACCGGCCACCTTTTTACATGTGCAGTGACCAGTCCGTGATCCTGCAGCATGTAAGGCTCAAACTTAGCCTCAAGTTAAAATATGAAAGGTGCATGCATATTATATGTCACCTGGCCCCACACTTCCTTGGCACTTCCCTTGGAGGTTAGTATGCTTAATCAGGTAAAGGCTGGCAGAGATGACAAAGGGCCTCACTAATGACTTCACTATATATGACCAGATGTCACAGATCGTCCTGATTTGAACTTTTTTCCTTTCCCAGTCAATAAAATTTTTCAAATGTCATATACAGTTATTTTTTTGGTCTAGTATGATCGAGCTTGTATAGATGTACGAGGGGAACCATGGTTTTACCTATGTCAGATCTCAATTTATGGCCCTAGAGGCGCCAAAACACCCCAAAATAGGCCTTTTTCCAACGATAAAATAAAAAAATTGACATTATGCTGCATGTACTACTCTATAAATAGAGGTATTCGCACAATTGTATATGTGGTAACTATGGTGTGTGGTCAAAAGTTCAGGGGTAGTTTTGTGTAGACACGACTGAGCCCAAACAGAAAATGGCCCTACCTATATATAATTATAGTATGAAGATAAAAAAGCTATTTCATAATAAGCGTGTGTAGTGTACCTATACAATAAAAAAAAAATTGTGAGTCTATCTTCAATATGCTACCCTGTAGCGCCCATTGACTTTTAGCCGTGTGCCAGGGGTAGTTTCACCGTAGATACGACTGAGCCCAAGCTTCCACTCCTAGCATCTATGCATTATATATTTAATTATTCTCCATCACATATATATGTACCCCTATATGGAAGGTTTAATCTCAGAAAGTAACAAAATTCCACTCCTCCCATGGCGTAAGCTATAGCGCAATATGTATTCGTAGATACGACTGAGCCCCGTAGACACGACTGAGCCCTCTAGCGGAATCTTAGCGAACTAGCGCTCCCGCGCGCCGCCTGTCGTCTTACATTGCAACTGCACGGCAGATCGAACGCTACGCTTCTCGGGACGAAGACTCAAGCAACTAAAGGTAAGAAAAAGATGAATTATGTTTCTATTTTACCCATATTTAGTGCAAATCTATGCTATTTCAGTAGAAAACATGTCCAAGAACCCATATGTATAGCGAAAACATGGTAAATACGCTTCGATCGGCTGTAAACAGTAACGTAAGGCAATACCGGTACCGGACGACTTTTCTCGGAGTCGCCGCAATGCTATAGTATAGCACATAGTGCATTGGCGGGCTCAGTCGTTTCTAGTATCCGCGGGCTCAGTCGTATCCACGGTGTGTATGCTTAATATATTCTTACTCTATTGCACTATATATCGAGAAAACATGGTAAATACGCTCCGAAACAGTAACGTAAAGGCAATACTGGTACCGCACGACTTCTCTCGCATTTGCTGCAATGCTATAGCACTGAGTGCAGTGGCAGTAGGCTGTGCGGGGTGTAGCGTTGGGCTCAGTCGTGTCCACGGTAAATATGTTTTTAATTTATTGCACTATATGTGTATTCATATCTACCCTTCTGTTGTACAGATGCCACGCAAGAACCCCCAGCTCCCCACGGTCAAGCAGGCCAAGGCTGCTGACCAGAAAAAGTACGAGGAGAAGCAGAAGAGGGAGTGGCCTGAGCTGTACAAGACCAGCAGGTCGTTGACAAACACGGTAAGTACAAGGGGGGGGGGGGGTCCTTTTTTTTAAAAAGGGTGGGGGGGGGGGGTATAGGTAGGCCTATCTACCAGGAAGGCATATCTACTAGGTAGGCCTATCTGCCAGGTAGCCCTGGTTACTTTTATTAACCCTTTAGACCCCAAAACGGCCGGAAACGGCCGTGTCTCATTTCCCCAAAACGGCCGTAGCCGGCCGCAAAACGGCCGTTTTTAGGCCCTAATTCAAGTATATATCAATGAGGATAACATTCCCAAAACTTTTTGTTCCTATTTAGCATTCATCACTCATGGTATATCACTTAACATTAACCCTAATTTAGACCATATATGACATTCGAAAAGGTTTAAAGGAAAGGGGAATAGAAATATTGTACCTCAAGAAAGCTAATTTTTTGGGGCCACACAGCTTTGTGTTTTACTGGAAAATTCACAAAATAAGCCAAAAGCCTAGCACATGCAATCTATTGCTTTATTTGGACATAGCACCATCATTAATGCAAGTTATATATCATGTAGATTGGTAGACCATCCAGATTCAGAAAAGGATGATTTTGATTTAAATTCTTTATCAAAACTGTTATATTTCTCATGTGATTTGACTCTTAAAAGAAATGTAGTACTTTAGGCAGAAACAACAAATTTCAGCCCAAATGAGCCGTTAAGGCCTGCATAAAAATGGCAAGGACCACACATGTTCTAAGACCTGTCATGAATTCAAAATGTAACATTCCGATTATTTTTTTGAAAGGTGGCCATAGCATGAATACAAGCTTTAATGTGATGTACAGATTAAGGAATAAAAACTTAATATTATGTTAAACAATGAGGGTGATCAATGACCAAATTTAGCCAAATTCAGAAGAAATCCTGGGGAAATGAGGCACTATATTATGTAATTGCCTGGGGTCTAAAGGGTTAATATGCATGAGTATTTGGTATATAAAATGTTATTAAATTTATATATATTTTATTTTCACTTAAATCTGCTGGTTGTCGTGTCTACTGTTCTTACATTCTACTATTTACACATATTTAGCACGACCTTACCCTTCTGTACTGAAGGGCTCAGTGGTGTCTACTCTCTCGGCGGGCTCAGTCGTATCCATGCCGTTCATTAGCTCTCACCCTTCTGTACTGAGGGGCTCAGTCGTGTCTACTCTCTCGGCGGGCTCAGTCGTGTCCATGCAATTCATCTTCTATTGAATCTCACCCTTCTGCACTGTCGTGTCTACCATGTTCATGTTTTATTATTCTAGAAATATGAGGAGAAGCGTCCCGCTAGAGAGGGGGAAGCCCTGGACAGGGTGCGGCTGACAAAAGCCATCAGCGCGTTGCGGAGTCGCAACACATACACAGAGGAGAAAGGTATTATAATTACATATGTTACAATGCTATATTAATATAACATTCCATGATATACAAATTATGAATAGTATGCTACAATACTGTGAATATCAATATTATAGATACATGTATGTAATTAAATTCTGTAGAGGGGTAGCATTCTATAGTCGTTTATAATACATTATAATACATTAGTTTACTCTGTACAGTGTGGACTAATCGAATCTGTTATTGTGTTTAGACATGTGTAATGTATCACGTTCTTACCCTTTGTATTTAACAATTATAGTCAATTATATTTATCTAGGTAAATGTATGCTGTGGAAATTAGAAATGAAAGATGCGTGTTTACCTTAGTCTCACATCAACCTCTCATACCTGATAGACAGGAGATCACTACACAATTAATGGGTTCCCGATTAATTCAAAATAGATATGTGTTACATGCGGATACCTAACGGTGGCAACTAAGCATGTTAACATATATTTAGGAACCTATTAGAAGTGCGAGTGTCTGAATCTGAGCACCCTACTATCATGGTTTTAAATACATAATGTGAATGTGAGACTAAGAAGTAACCACGTATAAATACATGTACATACATGTACAAATCACACCCAGCTAGTACATCATCAGTGGCAAAAAACATTAATTATACTGCCTTGATCCCTCTGTACTGAGAGGATGAGTCGTAACACTAATAACATATTGTATCTCACCCTTCTGTACTGAAGGGCTCAGTCGTGTCTACTCTACCGGTGGGCTCAGTCGTGTCTATGTCGTTCATTAGCTCTCACCCTTCTGTACTGAGGGGCTCAGTCGTGTCTACTCTCTCGGCGGGCTCAGTCGTGTCTATGCCGTTGTTTTTACTCCATTCATGATACATGTTTTGCCTTTTTTTTCATTCACAGCTGATCGGCTCAGGGCCAAGTTTCTGGCTAAGTACCCGGGGGCAGTCCTGAAGGACGCACCTGCCGCAGCCCTCGGCGCACCTCCCGCTGATGCCGGTGATGCCGCTGATGCCGGTGTTGCCGCGGATGCCGCTCCTGCAGTCCCTGTGGCTGGTCCCTCCAGGGAGCCAGTGGAGGAGCCCATGGACGTGGCTGCTACCCCCAGAGCCAGCACCTCCAAGGACCCTGAGTCTGAGGAGGAGATCACGCCCCCTCCTTCGAAGAAGAAGAAGAAGCGGAGTGGTAGGCTGCAAGGAGCAGCAGCGGAGGACACCCCTGCCCTCCCTCAGAAATCTCGGAAGTCAGCACCAGCAGAGACTGTTTCAAGCCGGTTAGTATTATATTATAGCTTATCATTCTATTTTTATTATTCCATTGTTGTTATGTTTTAAAATTGTATTGCAGGTGGCAGCCAAAAAAGAACCTCTTTACGATTCCTTCAATTACTTTTTTATTAACAATTATTTGTATTTTATTGTGTTTTGTTGCGTTGTGTTCTTAATGCCCTTGCTTTTCTTTCAGTACCCGTACCCCTTCACCACCACCAGCCCCTACACCACCTGCCCCTTCACCACCTGCCCCTACTCGCCGGAGCACTCGGTCCCGCCGCAGGAAGACGGTCAAGGAGCAGCCATTTTCCCTGGCCACCATGGCTCAGGTGGAGGCCAAGCAGGCAGTCCCCCCCCCTGAAGGAGGATCCCCCTCGAAGAGCCCCCAGGGGCGTTTTACTGGCAGCCTTAAGCTGGCGAAGCGCTAGGCTTCAAGTTATTTAAGCTTTTATAGTATTTACTCATATAGATCATATAGATATAGATATATATATTCCTATACATGTACAGATTTAACTATAAGACAACCATAGTATAACTTTTTTAACTATTTTCATAGCTGATATATATGTAACATTTTGAATAGCTATATGTCTAATGGTAGCCATACTATTTTAAATAAAGCAAACATTGGCGCCAGTAGAATAAAAAATATATTTTTCTATTTATCCTGACAATGACTGTGTTCTCTTATTATTCATCCATCTTCAAAACTCCCTTGATCTTACACCTCAACAAAACAGTAGACACGACTGAGCCCTTCAGTACAGAAGGGTGAGAGCTAATGAACGGCATGGATACGACTGAGCCCGCCGAGAGAGTAGACACGACTGAGCCCTTCAGTACAGAAGGGTGAGATACAATAGGAGATGAACGGCATAGACACGACTGAGCCCGACAAGAGAGTAGACACGACTGAGCCCTTCAGTACAGAAGGGTGAGATACAATAGGAGATGAACAGCCACAGGAGGGGGATAGCCCATGTAACAACCAAACAGTAGACACGACTGAGCCCCTCACTACCTTCTCTGTAATACCCAAGGATACCCTGCACCACTCGAGGTGCCCTTTGTCAAAACATAATCAAATATCACCTTACCCTGGTAAGTCTCATTTAGTTACACACTTAACTTACCACATCTACCTCTATCTACCTCATAGCATGGTCGTCTCCCTGCCGTTCTCTCGGCTACCAAAAGCCCGTGAAATGAAGAGGAAAATGTCGACCATGGAACAGGAAAACCAAGCCCTCCGGAACCAACTGAGGAGGGCATTGGCTACTGCACCCCATGTGACCCCGGGGGTCACTCCGCGTGCCACACAGCGTGCCACCCCGCGTGTCAGCCCACGTGCCACCCCGCGGGTCTACCAGCAGGGCACCCAGCGTGGCTCTGCACGCGCACCAACGCGGGCTACTCCGCGTGCCACGCCGTGTGCCACGCCGCGGGGCGCTCCGCAGGTCACCCCGCGTGCCACCTCGCATGCCACCCCGCGTGCCACCCCGCGTGCCACCCCGCATGCCACCCCGCATGCCACCCCGCGTGCCACCCCGCGTGCCACCCCGCGTGTCAGCCCGCGTTCCACCACACAAGTCCACCAGCAGGGCACCCAGCGTGGCACTGCACGCGCACCACCCCGTGTCACCCCGCGTGCCATGCCGTGTGTCACCCCGCGGGCCACTCCGCAGGTGACTGCACGTGCAGCAACCCGTGCTACCTCTGGTGCGGCTTCACGGTGTTCGTCCCCGGCTGTGGGGGACCTACCTGAGAAGACACCTGAGAAGACCCCCCCCATGACCGGTGTCCGTCACCTCATGCGGATGCGCAGGACCCCGCCACCACCTGGGTTTGCAGACCGCAGGTCACCGAACGTTACACCGAATGTGACACCGACCACTTCTCCCCCTGCCTCACCAGCCCGCTCACCCATGATTGCCGAGGCTGTAGAAGAGGTTGAAGAGGTCTCACCCCAAAAGGCTTCACATCCAAGGTCAGATACCTTGGACCTAGCTGAGGCCCTGGAGATGACTCCCAAGGCCAAGAGGCTCAAGACCCTGGCCCCGTTGGTGGTCATTGTGAAACAGATGAGGGCAGCTCCCCTCAAGGTAAAGCAGGACATGTTTAAAGATGCAGTGGGGGGGAAGATGCACGGGACGATAGGGGCGGTATCCAAATTAGTTAATATGAGCGAGGAGTACGTATTTAAAGAGAGAGAAGCAGCCACCACAAGAAAAGAGAAAGAAGAAAAAACAAAGGATGACATTTTGGTTTTTTTGAAAAGATCTGACAACTCTTATGAGTTGGCCGAGAAGCGCAATGCCGGCAAGTTTGCCCTGGGAGATACGATGCCGAACCTTCACAAGAAGTACGTATCGGAAAACCCTGTGGCTCCCCCCTCGCTCTCCACCTTCCATAGAGGTAGGGACAAGAAGACAATAAAGTTGAACAAGTTTCTGAAGAGGAGTGTGTGCCTGTGTAAGGCACACGCCAACATGGGTCTCCTGCTTGATGCAGTGCCATTCATGCCAAAGTCCACTTCTGCCCTCATCAACAACAACACTGACGAGGAAATTGAGGCGCAGCTCCAAGATCTACATGAGACTGTCACCTTTGACTCGTGGTGCAAGGTCGAGAAGGTCTATTCTAAGAAGGTGCCGGAGGAAGGTGGAAAGAAAGATAAGGCAAACACCAAGACGTCCGCCAAGGGCCTTGGAAAGAAGACGGTCAAGGTGACGGTCACCCACACCAAAGTGGTGACCGAGACCGTGCCGAAGGCCGCCTTCATCAGGCTCTTGGTGGACGGCTTGCCTGAGTTCCGCGCACACTGCGCAAGGGTCAAGGAGCAGCATGACCAACTGACGCTGCTCCGGGAAAATCTACCAGTAGGGCACGGCATAATCCAGATGGATTATGCCGAGAACTGGGACTGTGCTTACCTGCGTGAGATCGCAGCTGCATACTACTCTAAGGACCAGGTCACCCTCCACCCCATGGTGGTCAAGATCCGGGGAGAGGATGGGGAGATCCACACCATGACATACGTGGGTGTCACAAGTGTAACGGACCACAAGTTCGCTACCACCTACTGCTTTATTAAGCAGTTAATTCCTATTTTAAAGGCTCAGTTCTCTTACCTTAAGTTTATTCATTTTGTTACGGATTCACCTTCTTCCCAGTACCGGAACCGGTATACGGTGCAGATGGTGGCCCGGTTCGTACGCCTGTTCGGCATCAAGTGCTGTTGGCACTGGTTAGAGAGTGGCCATGGCAAGGGAGCTTGCGATGGTGTGGGGGGTACCCTGAAACAGTTGGCGGACCGAGTTGTCAAGGGTAACGAAACAATCCAGTCAGCTCGTGACTTCGCCAAGAAGATCGCCCCCCACACCAAGGTAAAGATCATCCGAGCAAAGCCCCGCCAAGTCCAAGCATGCGAGCAGGAAATTCTCTCGTGGGAGAGCCCCCCTTGCCATGGCCTCATGTCTATGCATCAGGTCATCGCGTACCAAGGCAGAGTCTACATGCGGCCTACATCATGCTGCAGGCCATGCTGTATGGTTGGGGGACAGGTGGTCCCAGCTTGTGGCCCTTGGGTTGAGACCAAGGTTCCAAGTCAAAGCGAAGAGGCCATCTGCGACAGTGATGATGAGTTTGACCAGCAGGACTCGGGCTTCGATGAGTCCGATGATGCCCCCCTTTCCATCTTGCTGGCCGAGGACGATGAGTCCGATGATGACGACGCCCCCCTGGCCAACCTCCAGCAACAGGTCCAAGCAGAGGAGGAGGATGCCCCCCTGGCCAACCTCCAGCAGCGGATCCGGGCTGAGGAGGAGGATGTCCCCCTGGCCAACCTCCAGCGACAGGTCCGAGCTGAGGAGGAGGATGCCCCCTTGGCCAACCTCCAGCAGCCGATCCGGGCTGAGGAGGAGGAGGCCCCCCTGGCCAACCTCCAGCGAAAGATCAGATCAGCAGCAGGCAAGGGTGTGAGGAGGTCCTCTCGGAGGAAGTGAACACCTTGAGTTTGGGCCTGCCAGGTGATGCCGTTCACGAAATACCCGGATAGGGGGGCTAACCAACTGTAATCGAAGAACCATGTAAGGGAGGGAGATGTCCAAAGTAGCAACCAAATGTGTAAGGGAGGGAGATGTCCAAAGTAACAACCAAATATGTAAGGGAGGGTAACATAATATGAGGCTTCTATGTATTAGCCAGGGACATATAGTTTATATATAGGTGATGCCGTTCACTAAATACCCGGATAGGGGGGCTAACCAACTGTTATCGAATGTGTGTATCAAAGGGATGTAACAACCAAATATAAGGGAGGGAGATGTCAAATGTAAAATAATATGAGGCTTAGGTTGTGCTAAACAAGTGTAAATAGTAGAATGTAAGAACAGTAGACACGACTGAGCCCCTCAGTACAGATGGGTGAGAGCTAATGAACGGCATAGACACGACTGAGCCCGCCGGTAGAGTAGACACGACTGAGCCCTTCAGTACAGAAGGGTGAGATTCAATAGATGTGACAGTTTATAGGTGATGCCGTTCACTAAATACCCGGATCGGGGGGCTAACCAGCTGATTAAAGTGAAATAAAATATATAATGTAATCTGTGATGACCACGGACACATAGTTTATATGTTATGTGATACCCAATGTAAAATAATATGAGGCTTAGGTCGTGCTAAACATGTGTAAATAGTAGAATGTAAGAACAGTAGACACGACTGAGCCCCTCAGTACAGATGGGTGAGAGCTAATGAGCGGCGTGGGTACGACAGAGCCTGCCGATGTTACTAAAATATAGTGATCGCTAAACATGTGCATTTAGAGTAGACACGACTGAGCCCTTCAGCAAAGAAGGGTAAGATTCAATAGATGTGACAGTTTATAGGTGATGCCGTTCACTAAATACCCGGATCGGGGGGCTAACCAGCTGATTAAAGTGAAATAAAATATATATAAATTTAATAACATTTTATATATACCAAATACTCATGCATATTAATAAAAGTCTGTTAACTGTTACATGTTGTGCAAAGAATTCTTTATTCACACTATGGGAATAATACATAATTAGTCTTCTGAAGGGTATAGCAATATGCAGGAACAATTATCTATACGTTATATACACCGCTTCCACTGATATGGGAGCACAAGGAAGATGAACGGGAGGACGATAACCGAGTAGACACGACTGAGCCCTTACCGTAGACACGACTGAGCCCTCAAGTCGACCCTATATCCTGTACATGATAACGGCAAACATACAACAATGGAGTTAGTAGTATTAAATAATGATGAACCAACCTGCACGAGGCTGAAATTGTATTACAGTTGGTCCGAAACACAATAAAACAGGCAGTTTTAGGATATTTATGCTGGTATTTAGGCAAAATTGAAGAAAAATACTAGATTTTCTAACAAAAGAACAAGATGAAAATAGTTAAATGGGTTAAGTATATGTTAGGACAAGATATAGGAAGACATATTTGCAGGCTATTTACATCCTATACATCAAAAATAGAATTGGCTGCAAAAAACAAATAAATTCTCTTTTTTTTAATAATTTCAACCCAGACCGTAGACACGACTGAGCCCTTTTTCGAGCTGCTATGGAAGAAATACCATACCTCTGATCCTAATATCCATATACCAAATTGTAGATGAAGGCATGTGCTACTGCATAGATAAATGAGAAGTTAGGTAATGTAAACCTGTAAAATGTTAGACCTTATGGCAAAGAGGGATGTGGATATTGCCACTTTTCCCATATTCTTCTACAGATAACACTATTTAATGTTTTTCTTAAAACACACCATAATACACCAAAAACAAGTATTCTATAGGTATAAAATGATTTTTGTGATAGCATAGGATGTTTTCTCCTAATTTTATTAGCTTTTACGATAATCACAAGTGGTATTTTACATGAGAGAGCTGTAAATCGAAAACATAGGGTGCGGGCTCAGTCGTGTCTACGGTCTCGGTGGTCGGGCGGTGGCACCTAACTTTGAACCTGTGGTGTGAATTTACTTATAATATTTAACCTTCCCGAATATATGGAGGCTGAGCCCCGAGACCTATAGTATTAACATGAAAAAAGTTTTTGACCCACTCCAAAATTTTATTAGGCCCCCCCCTGCAGCTCAAATCCCGATGATCCATGACATTTGGTCATATAGGGGACCCTCTGCTTTTAAAGCAAATAGTAGCTCTGATTATATTAGAGGTGAATTGACACCTACTTGAGGAGGTCTGCCCTATAGATTTGCAATAACAACCTGGGTCATAAAATAGGGAATCTTTACATTGGACATTGTGCGTGGACATAATGCCGATGTTATCGCCATAGCTATCTGTGTAGAGGATGTAGGCTGCTCTATACGACTATAGTGTATATGTACTAACTGCACCATTCCATACAGATAGAGGTGGGTAAAAGGTTACTGAGAGCACATGTGGAACCTTACCCACACGCATACCAGATATAGTGCAGTAATAAATCACGAGCATTATGACTTACTTGAGCGAGGTATACCTTCTGCCATTTGAGAAGGGGTTGGGTGGGTAATTTGAACTTAACACTTTAAAGGCTGCATATTGCCCTTACGCACTGTGCTGTTTGAAATCATTAATGCATCCCTGATGAGCCTACTTGCTACATCCATGCATCATAATTATCGTCCCTAGGGTTTGGGACTAAATCAACCCCGTAAGTTCCCTCATGATGTTTGGATGCAGCCTGTGTGAGTTACTCGCTGGGGCTGCATGAATGAAGAACAACATGACTATCATGCATCAAAACACTTTATGGCCCTAAAGGGTTAAACAGATTGAGACTACCTGTTTAGTTCTGGTACTGCATACCCTATGCCCTATGATCATGGGTGGTGACGGTTTATGGTCCTGTTTAATCTAACCTTTGCGTATCATGCTTTACTTCCTCTCAGCAGCTGGAACATATTAGTTTTAGAAACTAGAGAATTACGGGCCTTGCCCCCCCCCCCTTCACCAAAAAAATATAAAAAATAGGAAGAGAGAGAGAGTACAGAGTAGCCTGTTCTATCAGTGGAGTATAATCACATTCTAACAAGACTGGGGCCCATAGGTGGCTGAGGGCCCATGGATGGGGGGGGGGGGGGGTATGAGTATGAGGGGCCCATCCCATTCACATATACTTAATGAGTACCAATATACAATTATGGAGGAGCACCTTTTGTGATTTATAGTTTCTAAATGCACCATGCCTTTGGTAATTATGGTGCATGGATGCAGCCCTGGTAAGTAACCCACCAGGGCTACATTCATACATAATGCTGGCCCTATGGGGTTCAGACACTCCTGAAGGGTCGGCATGATGCACTAATGGCAATGCAGCACTGGCGAGTTACTCACCAGGGCTGCATTGTTGCATCATGGCAACAAATGTTATCTTTTAGGGACATCGTTCCTTAAAGAGTTAAGCTGCATACAAAAACAACTCTCCTCAAACTCTGGCCAGTTACTCGACAGGGATTCATTCATGATTATGACAATGAATTGCAGCAAAACCAGCATAAATTAACAGCCATACTTGTCACAAATGCAGCCCTTTTTTTTTTTATTAGAATCATCAAATCTGAGCATTCGTAACGTGCAAGATGTTCCATTACTAATTCAAACATGCTATGCTCATGCTTGTGCTAACGTTTAGGAAGATTGGATTCCATACACTGGGTTGGCATGATGCTTGGCTTGAAGTGTTACATTTGCAACATTATACAGCTCCTAGAAGTTACAAGTACACCAAAATACCTGAATCTGATGGCTGCTTGGTATTAAGGTAAATGCGACTGAGCTTTAGGCTTTGTACCTGTTCTTTGTGTACTACTCCCATATCTACTATGATATCTTGTGTACACTGCAGATGTGTAAATATCCTATGGGGTTGAGGCATTCTTGTGGGGTCGGCATGATGCACTGGTGAGTTACTTGCATTGGTGCATCATGATGACAAATGTCATATTTTAGCGACATCAGTTCTTAAAGAGTTAAATATAGATGCATGCATTATAAGCGTCTAGGGTTTAGTATCATTAATACCTGTAGGAAAGTGTTTGGTCACTGAAATGAACTACTACAGTATGTCCATGGGTGAGATACTACCTGTAGCAATGCTGGTATGTATTACTACTGGCCATCTATACAACCAGTTCTAGTCACAATTCTATTATCTCTTTAAGTTTATGTTATTCATGGCCAAGGGTTATCCCCAATATGTTTGGCATTTGTCCCCTAGACTTCAAGACTCACCTGTTCATGTGCTAGTTATTACTACCACTGACCGCTATCCTAGCTCTTTATGCGCCTTATAGTGTTTTAATTCATTAGAGCCTGTTATCCTTATGATAGATTGAGTAAGCCCAGGGGATCAACTCACCAGTGCATGCATTATGCTAACCCCAAGTTTATGTGCACCACAAAATGGTCAGCACTATGTCCCAATGCAGTGCAATATTTATCATTGCGGCGAATCATATTTCTTGAAGGTTCTGTGCCGACCATAATTGGTTAAGAAACAGTTGTGGCAATGAATCGCTGAGGTTTAGCTGGTATCTAGAATTTGGGTACTCCTAGAGCCAAGGTGTTCCTTTGATGCATATGTTGTGTTGGGGCACTGGGGGTCTAAATGTCAGGGGTTAAGGGTCAAGTTTAGTATGCATCTAATAGGAAAAGCCAAGCAGTGAAAGTCTGTATACATTGAGCAAACCCTTTATGTTGTTACTATTTTAGGTGTGTTGTTTTTCGAAGGTAGCAGCAAAGCTGGGGTCACTGGACAGACCTTATTACAGAACCACTCTATGTTAGTATGCATATCACTTGACCATACCCTGTACGGGTGGCATAGTGTTTTGTTGGTACTATTTTATGTGTGTTGTTTTGAGTGGTAGCCAGGTGGTCCAGCACTCTGCAGTTGACTCGAAGGTAGCAGCAAAGCTGGGATTACTGAACAGACCTTATCTGCTTATTACAAAAATTCCCCATGTTATTATGCCTATTGCTTGACCATGCCCTATAAAAGCGGCATAGTGCTTTAATGCAGCATTATGTTTTGATGGTCATGGTGCATGAATGTAGCCATGACAGGTTAGTAACAAGGGACGCATGCAAAGGGGTATAAATAGTGCATTGAAGTACTATACTTTGCTTCAAGGGTTATGCACCAGTATAGCCATAACCGAATTATCACTGCGTGGTGTAATCTGGCTGTACATTTGCAGGCCCCTAGGTATGAGGTTTATCTCCCACTGACAGCAGGACCTTTGATGTATGTGTACATGTATATTAACAACCTCCAGTTGTCCCAGGGGTAGTGGTGGTTGGAGTGGGGGAGGTTTGGCCTGTTGCAAACTGTGTGAAAACAGAACTGTACAAATGGACTCACTGCTGATCCAGTGGGCACAGGACTCAAAACTGCACCGATTTATGAGAATGGACCCTAATTGTACACATTTGCTTGGCCATGGCACCTGATGAAGACTCATAAATGACAAGTGACCACCTCATGGTCCTTAGGGAGAAAGCAAACCACAAGAAAAAGGTTCGGAATTTTTGTACATGTTAAAGTGAAAACAACTCCAAAGCCTACCAGGGTCCCATCTTAACATCGCTTATTACAAAACACATATTAACACATATTTCTAGGGCAACTGACTGCAGTTTAGAAGTATAACAAGCAAGAGTGTCTTTTACCAGACTATTATCATGGGCCCTATTACTAGCCATATAAATTTATGAAGTTTAATGCCATATGTCTGTGTGTGGGTGTGTGGTGGGGGTGCTAAATATCAGGGGATCATCGTTCCTCCCAAGTAAAGGCTGCACAGTATGTATACAAACTGCTCCCCCTTGATTTTGGGTCGATATACATTTAATTTCAGGTTCGATCAGAAAATCCAATTTGCTATTATCCTAGCATTATTTACTGAATATGATTAACCCATATACAGGTAGACAATATAGTTAGCTAGTTGTTTGTGAATAGGCTTGTATAACAGTGTTGTATTTTTCGATATATAATTATTTAGATGTCAAAATATAGCCTAAATAAGGTAGATTTATATATGGATTCCCCTCCCCCCTTACCCCTCCCTTACCACCACACCATCCTTCGGGGGTTGAGGGACATGGAGTGCTAATTGATAATATTTTATATGTTACGTAATCACCGTACAGTCACCCCATACCGACATAAAAAGTGTGAGCCTAAGGTAACTGAGAGAGGTCTGGGTTCATTGAATTTAGTGGTCTTGTGAATGCCCCCAGGGTACTAAAGATTTGGTCGTTATAATCAAGAGAAAATTCAGACAGACGGCTCTACTTTACATGCTAGTTAATACAGTTGGTTGCTAGGAAATCCATCTTGTGTAAACATTTGCTTTCTGCTATCTGGATACTCTAACATGTCCCTATCCATTATGAATGCAAGTGATACTCCACACTATAAACATGTACCTTACCCCCTGCCGTTAACAGTCAATGAGTCAGACTCTATCTGAGTGAGAGAAAATATTAAGACGCAGAAACCACCATTTCCAAGCTAACACTGCAAGGCACCACACGCGACCAACATGAAGTCCTTAGCCAAAGTCATCCTAATGCTCAGCCTGACGACCACGATGGGTTTTGGCTTGAGGGATCGTGCGGAACCCATTACTCGGTGCTCACCAGCCAGCAAGTATGAAGGAAAATTTAAACTCAGTTTAAAAACAGGAATACAATCACTTGAGACAATGGCTACTGGGACAATCCATGTAGATGATACACTTGGAAAGTGAGTACACGATTTAGTCACTTAAACAATTACAAGTGCAATCATCAAAGTGCATCTCAAAGACCAATGACAATTCTTTATATACATTAAATTTTTACTTTTGTGATTTTGTTCCATATCCATAATTATATGCAACAATTGTCAATTTAGCTATTTAAAGGAATATATGGAAAAAATGTTATAAGCTACAGAAGTATCGATTTGATTTCATAGTCAAAATTGAACATATTCCTGAAAAGTTTTTTTTCATTACGGAGGACTGTCGAGTGTGATAGGGATAGGTGAGCAGCAAAGTAGTACTATTTTCCTCGTCCACAGAAAACCTCCCTAGCTGTAGTCCAAGCCTTTGCCCAGTGGGCACAGAACATTGATAACTAGTTGTCAATGTTGATTCAATGTTGATTCAAAGTTGATTCAGTGTTGAATCGCATTTTGTGCCCACTGGGTGGGCGGAGTCTTTTTTTTATACCTAGCATATGATAATTCTATCTCTTGACACCAATACGCCCACTCCAGCAAAAACACATCACATAATATGTCCTCTGTATATCACCATAATTTATTATCCCTATTGTGCTCCCACATGTTGCCAGGTTCTGTTTTTAGTGTACCCTGAATATTTTATGAAGCAAACCATCCAAACAGTATTTTGCCTACCTGCTGAAGTGTATGCATATATTATGTTTGTTATTGCAGGGCTGCTATTACTGAAAAGGTTGTTGTTAATGGACAGACTGTATATGGGAAGGCGTACATCAGCGATGATGTCACCTACATGGAAATACCAGCTCAAAACAAGTGTGAGGAGAAGGATATGGATATACCCATCGTGCCTGGCAAGGTCCCTCCAGAGGTAACCCTCAAAGTTAAGAGGGGACAACTGGGCGGGATTCCAGTCCAGATCTGGGATTATACAGCCAAATCTGGAGGGAGCTCATCAGAGGTAACATTGTACCTTACTGAAGACAAATGTATGGCTATGAAAGTGGACCTGAATGGTTTTCAGAATGGACAATATGTGGAATTGGTCCTTGACTATTATGACATGGAGGAAGGTATCGCTGACCCTAGTGTCTTTAATCATCCCAAGCACTGTTCAGGTTCAATTGTGAAAGGTTTTCATGTACTAATTATTTGCATTCTTCTTCTTATTTTACTTCCTCTTCTTCTTCTGTTACGCTATAAGTGTGGGGGCACGTGGCGACCTAATTTTTCTAGACTCTCTGAAAGTTCATAGCCTTCCTAAGTAAACATGAGGGTTGACTCCCCACTGACGGATAACATACCAGTGGAAAAAAAAACAACGGTGATTGTCGATTTAAAGGTATAAACACCTGTAGCTTTTATAAGAAGTGTATGCGCTTATTCCAAAGCCAGCGCTTTAAACACAACCTGATTTCAGCCATTTTCTGGAAGAGACTTTTTATTTGCAAGTCAAAATATATACTCTTGACCTTCTACTTAATGTGTAAGCACTCATGTTGAATACATCATATTGAATGTTAAGGGTGCATAAAGTATAATCCTTACATAGATTAGGCTTAGAATATAACCTTGATAACCAAATACCGATCTTTCCCGCATAATCTTTATGAAGGAGGTTCTCCGAGCAGCTTGTGGATATGTGGATAGATTAACTGTACTAACACAATTTAATTTAAGGAAACTGAATGAAATAATACAGTGCCTTAGCAAAGAGCAGATACTTACATTATCTTTGAATAATATTTTTTGCATCTATTAAGAGAATATCTACCAAGTAATGAGAGTCTTCTACGTGACAACAGAGTTACTATTGTGAATATCCTGTTATATTGAGGGATTTTATTGCTAGACTGTAGTTCCTGCTTAGGTGATAATCAATGTGTCATGCATTTATATTTATATTTATATGCATACTCATATTCATACTCTGCATAAAGATTAATTGGAGCCGTTGAAATATTACTTGCATAACTATTTACAATTCTTTTTCAAGTTAGAAAGGAGTATCAGGAAAAGACAAATAAATGATGAGCTTTTGAATTGATGTTCTTTGTTTGTTCTCATAGCCTACAATAGACAACACTGTCAAGCCTTAAATAATTGATTATCGCTAAAAGGAAAAATTTGTCCTGCGCTAATGCGGTTCTCCCGAGTAGCTCACCAGTGCTTCATTGGTGTATCATTCCAACCCTTTGGGAGTGCATCAGCCAGGAGATACTGCATTGACACATCCTGCGACCCTTAAATAATTAAGGGTTCACATCCTACTAGGTCAACAAACATGGCCACATATTTTACATCTTCAAATATCTCTCCTGGTGATAGATAACAGTTATAAAGGTGCTGATACTTATCAGACTGCTTCCAGATCATAGTACGGGAACATGGAAACTCACCTGTGAAAGAAATGGATCAAAATAGTTAGTTACAGAGTAACATGGTTACAGTGCATCCCTGAGAACAATAATCTCAAGAAGGACTCGAGACATTCTCAAGTCATGACTTGTGATCCCTTCAAGAATGGTGGTACATAGAAAATGTGGAGAGCTTTCCTTGAGAAGTACGGGAGGCATTTACCCATGTTATAATCTGCGGAACTCCTCGCTATTTCCATGAGTAAAAATCGTTTGATACAGCTTATGCCTTTTTGCGATTGATTTACGACTCTTGTACACCTTCTTATGAAATCAATCTCATAATCAACTCAAATTGTTATGTGTGATTCTTTCCGAATTCTGAATATCACTTACATATACTCAAAAGATTGTGAAAGCATAATATTTAGGGGTAATAAATGTCATCCATCGACAGTAAGAGTTCAACAGAGCATCCCAATGAGTCCAGGCATAATCAGATGCTATGGAAATGTATGATGCATGAGATCAAATGAAATAGGTGGCAATCCAACTATAGTTATACTTAACATCCATTTTACATACTATGATTCCATATATGACTGCGCTCAGCAACTATTGAAATACATTCATGATATGTATAATGCGAACTAGTAATAGATAAAATCTTACCTAGATACGGCTCTACTTGTATATGATATTTATTGCAACCACCACCCAATGTAAACACTCAGCCTCTTGTGCACACTTGTTATCTGGTATCTGGATAGCCTCCCCATTCTCCATTATAAACTTCCTGTTAGGAGGGATATCCCATACTAAAAACATGGAGATATCTCCCACTTAATGAGTCATGTCTTATGGGAGAGAAATCATTAGGATGCAGAATCCACCATTTTGAAGCGGACACCTGGAGACAGCACACGCTACCAACATGAAGTCCCTGACCATCGTCCTCCTGATGCTCAGCCTTCAGGCTGCGTGGGGTTTTAGCTTTAGGGGCCTGGAAGAAACCATTAAGAAGTGCTCTCCTGCCAGAAAGTTTGAGGGAAAGTTTAACCACAGTATGCGAACAGGAACAGAGTCACTTCAGGTAATGGCCACCGGAACAATCCATGTAGATGACACTATTGGAAGGTGAGTATTCATAGGCACTAGAACTTTCATACAAGTGAAATCTACAAATACAGTCGATTGGTAACTTGAGATGGCTCACCAAGCCAAGAAATAACATTTCCACGGAAACACACTCAAACATAATGTCTGTCATTAATACAAAAAAAGAAAGCTGATTTCTATGTGCAAAAGCACACAATAACCATCCTTACACAAAGGGGTACCCAATATGGGTCCCCAATGTGTGTGTACCTAGTGTATCGTTAGCTATAATGTATTCCAATTTTATACTCCGTCTGCGTGTTTGGTTTACTGTTCTTACTGTAGGTTATATGGCATATTCTCCTCTCTCATACCACCAGCTGACCTGGAACAGCCTGGGTGGAGTGACCTATTTCACATAACCTCCTGAGGAGGTTATATATATAACCTCCTCAGGAGGTTATATGAACTAAGTCAAGTCTGACAGGAGGTTATGAGAACCGTTTCTCATTCAAAACCCTGCTTATATTGGGATTTGAATCCAGGAGCACAAACCCTCCAGCTTGCAGTCCTCTGTTCTACCAGGTGAGCCATCAGGGCAGACCTATGCAAAGGACATCACATGAACTACTGGTTTGTTAACTAATGTTTAATCCATGAAGAAATCAGATCTAAAAATGGTCACAGCCATTTGGTGACTTGAACTCACCACCTTCTGATCAACAGGCTGAGCTGGTAACCACTACACTACCAAGGCCTGCCTGTCAGGTGCATGAGAAGACATCTTATTTATGTTCCAAAAAGCAGGCCAGCACAGAGATGCATGAAGGGAACATTTTAAGTGAACTTTTCCATCTTTGTTATTGGGGCATTGTAATATAACATTTTCTTGTACCACAATGGATAGAGGATGGAGTAAAAACGTTATGTTAAAAAAGCTCAGTAAAAGTGTGCCTCTGTCGGGACCGGAACCCACAATGTTCAGACTACAAGTTAGCGGTGTTACCAACTGAGCTACCGAGCCAGTCAATAATCTATATGACTTATTATGACTATGAATGAGATCAGTGTTGAATGTGGACAGGTGTGGGTTCGAACCCCACAATATCTCATGGAATTGAATTTCGAAAATCATGTAATTATCTCATTTAGAGATGGACATATAGCATTTTCTTGCTCTACTATGGATAGTGGGTGGAGTATAAGTGAGAAAACCTCCTTGGACCTGTAGAATATGGTACATAACCTCTTTGGCTGCGCCTCAGAGGTTATTACCATATTCTACAGGTCCGCGAAGGTTTTCTATCACGTATCCTCTGCAGATATTTCCAGGCTGCGATCAGTGTGTGCACCTGGATCATCTGTGATGTAAATCACATGTACAATCTTTTGTACTTACCCTTTAAGAGAACGGCATATTATATTGCAGGGCTGCTGTTTTCAAACGGGTTATGGCAGAGTACAACCAGACCATTGATGTCAACAAGTACTTCAGCAATTACATCACCTACATTGAAATACCATCGAGGAACACCACATGTCAGGAGAAAGATATGGATGTGTCTGTCTTGCCTGCCAGGGTCCCTCTAGAAGTTAACATCACAAGAGGTGATCTAAAGGGGATTCAAGTCCAGATCTGGGAGTTTGTTCCCAAATCTGGGGCGAATGCAGAGTCTGTAGCATTGTATCTCACTGAGGACGAGTGTATGGCTATCAAAATGGACATGACTATTGTGCAGAATGGACAGTATGTGGATGTGATTATAGACTATTATGACATGAAGGAAGGTATAAATGACACAAATGTCTTTGACATTCCTAAGGACTGTGTGGTCAGCTCGACTTCAAGTTCAGGAGCAAAAGGTTTATATTATCTACTGATCACTTGCATGGCCTTCCTCTGGAAACATTTGAGTGAACTTCTCTCCCGGTGATAGATGTATAATATCATATTGGAACCTTCTTTAGAGTCACCATATATAGAGTGTTCTATTAAAGATAACTATGTAGTATAGTAGTATGCTTAGCTATAAACCAAAAAACCTTTGGTGCCTATATATAACGATTTCTATATTTTCAGGATTGTATTCTGAAGTTCAAAAGGCCTGCATCGTAGGTCATGTTCGAGCGAAAATCAATATATCATGCTTTTATATCCATATTGCAATCAATACAGTAATGAAACAGAGCAGTTGAAATATTCTTCCGTATTTAAAATGTGTCTCATATTAATTAGAAAAGATTAAAAGGAACAGACAATTAAAGAAAGTATTAAAATCTTAAAAGCCTAAAATACCGAGACCCATGAATATGTTTACTAGGTCAACAAACATTACTTCACATCAGACATCTTCATGTCTCTCATGACAAGAAGTACAATATTGTGTCCAGAGGATACCGACCCTCTACTCATATTGCAATGCTCATGTCACGCTGCTAACTTTTGTGGTGGTATGGTCACATAAGCAAATGTGTCTTAAACATAAAATACAAAAAGAAACACCAATTTCCACATCATGTCTCATGGGTAGGCTAATTGAAATTATTATATCAACCAAACCTTCTGAATATGTCTATATAAACATTTCAAACGCCGAAAAAGAAGAGACCACGGTTGAATGAAAAAGTTATGAATTCATCAATAAAAAAGTTATTTTGCCTTAACCATATGATCCTATGTGTACTCTGACAGCTAAACATGATGGATAGAGGCTTAACGACTGGATATACCACGACAAAACATGATTTCAGTAAAGGAGGCAATTAATTTATACAATCTAGTTAAAATAGGAGATTTCATCAATTATGAATTCTGGTAGGTTCCGTGTATTCACCCGCATTCGTCTTGAATCAACAAAGCACAAATATGGTACATATTCAACAGGGGCTCGATTCATAACAATGTACGACAGCTCAGAAAGGCTACGACTACAAAATAACATGTCTGTAGGGAAAAGAGAGCAAATCGTAATTTTCTATTGGTAGTAGTCAAGGAAAAATCCAAGGCTATAGTACAAATAATTTGATATCATTTCACAATGAAGTTGTAGGACACATGCCCATAACATCTCACCCATCTGTTGTGCAATGGGCATTTTCCTCCTTACAGCCATATATTTTGTACAATAGGGCAGATGGGAAATTTGCTACAATTTTCTTTTGAAATGCACCCCTTTTTTTGTACAACAGCACTTAACGATTTTCTTGAGATAAGCTGGTCGTATGATATAAGCTAGTCAAATGTGTGGTTATTATTCTCCACCATTACAACTGTTCAACAGGTGTCGTAAGAATAGCATAAAATGACCCCTGGATGATCAGCAATGGTCGTAGCAATAAAATGACCCTCTGTGTCGTAGAAACTTATGAATCGAGCCCCAGGTTACATATTACAGGCAACCAGGGGATAACATATCAATACATTAATTTGGTGACAGCAATATGTTTGATTTATGCAATGGTATGAACAATGGAATTAAACTGGACAATAAAGTTTATTTTGATTACCCGTATGCAATTTATGAGTCTGTGATGTGGAGTATTCGAACCGGTTTTATAAGCTGATAATATGATGAAGTATGGGTATGGATGATACAGAGTACAGTGGATACAGTGTACTCTTTTCTTTATTTTTGTGAAATCCAGAAGTACCAAAGTTTCCCACCAATGTATCTAGTATTGTAAACAATGGAAGACACATTTTTGTGACGATTTATGCGCATATGACATGTATGATTTACTATATAGACAAAGGTACACGAGTTTCAGTCTGTTGGATGGGTTATTTCACGAGTTGACCTTGGGCCGTATTTCACGAGGTCGTAGGCCGAGTGAAATGCGGCCAAAGAGTCAACAAGTGAAATAACCCAGTCAACATACTGAAATAAGTGTACCTTTGTGTTTATTTTTTATGATTTTCGATTGAATCTACCAAGATTATGATAGGGGGAGCCTAAAATACCTTTTTTCCATCCCTTTTCTACCTCATTCAAATGTAAACAAACCGCCATATTGATGACGGCACAGGGCCGTTAAATACGGCTATGGGTTATTTCACGGGGGGTGTTCAATACGGCACTCCTTGGTTAAATCAATGGGGCTGCCATATTTGATAAACAAATAAATAGCCGTAGCCAAGATTGGGGAAGGTGGATTGCCTGAGCGGTGAACTTACAACCCCAGTATTTGGGTTCTGAACAATCACATTGCGTCCACTGTTTTTTGCCTAACTGGAAGCTGTTTCTATGCTACTTTTCAACTGATTGTTAAATTCAATTGTGATTATTAATTTAGAAACGATAGGAAAAGGTTTTCAGTCAATCTAGATACTTTGAAACCAAGATCTCAATGCATACAATACAAGGACCGAAAATAGATGTGCGCATGTCTAGGTCAATAATGCATACAGTATAGGGTACATACATTCAATTGGCTACATGCAGACAGCCAGACAGATTACAAGCAGCAAACTATATATAGCCTATCCATTACGATCTAAGTCGTAAATATGTAGTATAATGCAGGCATACTAACTTATAAAAATAATTTGACGCAGCTTGTTCGATGCAAAATTGATATTGAGTTGACATTCGAACGCAGTAATATTACGTATAAGATAACTTGTACAATACCCTCAATAAATAAATTTGTTTCAGAGTTAAGTTCAGAGACAACATTGCAGTTAGATGCACGATGATGTGCTTGCAGAAACCCCAGTTGAATTAACTTTATCTAGGAAAACCTCCGTACAATGAGTTTCTGCCTTTGCTCTATACATGTAACCGTGTTACCACGACCTGTGTATTGGGCTTCTTCTATAGCCCATACAAGTGGAGGATAGGTATTCCAGTAAGCTTGTTTTTTGTGGACCTAGTTATTTTGCCACATAATAGCACTAATACAAATAATGAAAGTGATGATACTTATCAAACCGCTGCCAGACCATGTTCTTTGAAAGATGGAAACTCACCTGGAATCATGGAAAGGGGAGAATATGGTTAGTAACATGATTATACTATTAGAGTGTATAAAAGTATAGCATGTAAATACATACAACTTGGCTCCAGGCCACAGATAAATGCGATCCGCCGGCTAGGCTTTCTGAGTTTCTAATCGTTCGAGGGCAGTAAAGTGATTCAAGGCACTGTTATACCTCTGGTATCAGTGTGATGCAAGAATGCAGCGCATGCTATTAACTTTAAAGGTCTGCATTCATACACCTGGCCAACCCATATGGTTGATACACTCCACAATGTCGGCATGACGCAACCATTATTCATCACTGATGAGTTGCTCTGGAGCATAGATGTCTGACTCACACAGTCAGCATGATGCATGGATGCATCACTGCAAAATATACTTAAATGCACAGTATTTTACACTTCGTGGCGACAAATGGCATAGCACATTAAATCAATGCAACATACAGCCCTTATACTTAAAGTATATAAAAGAGAATCGTTAACATGGAACTGTTAACCCTTGGTATGATAAGGGTGTGTAACTTAATTAACGCTAATTAATTGTATTCATCACAGGTTTATGTATACAGGTAATTAGGTTAGGGGCCGCCATGTCCAATAAAGGTAACAGGTGCCCCCTGATGGATGGGGGAGGCACTGCTTTAAGCCTTTAAGGGCGGCATCATACCTCAATGCATCATGCCCTTGGTCATCATGATGCATGAATGCAGCCCTGGCGAGTAACTTGCAAGTCACAAAATAATTACGTTCCGTAATATAAATTTAGTTTTGTAACAGCCCCCAGGGCTGTATCATGCCGTATATCTCTAGGATTGTAGAGATCCCACAGGGTCGGCATGTGTAGGCTCACTAGGCCTGCATTCATTCAGGTTACTGTCTGTAGCGCTGATCTGAGCCTCTTTTGTATATACAAGCCAATATCATATGACCAAATTGAACAATGTCATATATTTTGTACCGAGCACAGACAACCAATATGTTGTGTATCTGAAGTCAATTGTTCATTTAAGCCAGGGTGGTGTAACTGTAGACGGCTATATACATGTATAGGATGTATGATTGCATGTAAGTGTATGGGCGTCCTTCAGAATCTAAAAGTCACACGATCTGCAAGTCATGTTACATATAGGGGGCGGCATATCATATATTATGCTCGTACTGACTACTGCATGGCTCTGTGACATGAGATGGCTCAACCTGTGCCGATTACTCCATTGTGGGAATCACAAAGAGCATGATATTTGAAAATAGTAGACATTAGTTCCCACTATGAGTATAGATATGCATACAAAGAGCATGATATTTGCAAAAATTACTATGACACTGATATCTAACATGTTCAAATCACTGCCTGGATGTTTATATATATATATATATATATATATATATATATATATATATATATATATATATATATATATATATATATATATGGCACCGATCTGGCACCTAAAGGCTACACGATAATACACGGTAGTGTGCTGGGTATACATTGTTAGAAAGGTTGATTGGAGGTTGTCACGGGAAGCGACGTAGACATGCTAGGTTTTAATGACGTTCATTAAATCCCTTATTATCGTCCAGGACTAAAACACAAATTAAAGACACACTCTCGCTTGTTACCTGCCCTCTGTCCTGCGACTCTGTCATGATGTCTCTGGTCTAATAGGTTATCAGTTATATCAAATCGATAACTCAAAAAGGTTGGTTCCAATCCCTCTTTGGATCCATGAAAGGCATAGTAAATATAATAAGTCACTTGTCACTACTTAACGCCTCGTCTTGATGAGAAAAGAGGTTGGATATCGGGCATTATACACACTATGCTTTTTGGATGCGACCAGACAGGTTGCGGCAGAGCGGAGAATGTACAAGTGACCAGTCAAAACATACGGGCACAGTATTTAACCTGAGCCTAATTAAGATATAGGTGGATATGGTGTATTTAGAGGCTTCAATCCAGGCACCGCAGGCGCGTTTTATTTCCTAATGAAGCCTGTTCTTTTTCATAGGCAAGATCACTTCCATATCGTCATATTTAATCATTTACTAAAGCTGTAGGAAATGGTTATGCAAATTAACAATATAGAAAAAGTCCATCTAACATCTGGAATTAGCATCATATGATCGGCCATATATTAAACCAAATTCTTTCGGAATTATTTGTTTGCTTTTATGTTGTACATTGATACAATAATAAGAAAGAATAGGGATTCTTCTTAAAGGAGAGATGGTAGCAGTTAAGTAATATTCTTACACTACTTGTTAATCAATTGTTTTTGAAGTGTAAACCTCCACCCACTCTTTCACCATGAATCCCTAGTCTTACCACTGCAATTTACAATGTATAACACATCCGAGAGGATCTGCTTCGCTGATCAAATAAAAGGCGTGATATAGGACACTCATACCAACCCTGCTCAAGGCAAGGCAAAGTAACCAGAATGACTCAAATTACACAAAGTACTTTTACATTTAGCTCCTCTCACAGAGGTATTCGATAAGCATGCCCGCAGGATGGCGGAATAGAAAGTCCTGAGATTTACTCAACTGCCTTAGCATGTGTAGGAGGAGCAGCTTGCTCGTAAAGCGTTCTTACATTAGAATCCCATATAAGACTAGACACAAAGGGACCAATGTATATATATAATGGCCCTGGCTCAGAGGGTCCTGTTCCTAGGGCCCTGGTTAAAGAACCCACTTTTATGCTAACCTTTACCAAGAACCATAGTAATGTGTGGTGTGATTCTATATAGATTAAGGCTATGTTTAATAGGACCCTATTCATGTTCCAGGGGCACTTGTTCGATGGACCTGGTCCAAGAGCCCTGCTTCAGAAGCTGCATGTTAAACTTGCCCTGTTTGGAAGGTCGTTTGTCCAAAGGCCCTGGTTCAGTGACTCCCATTAGATTAAGCCCTGACTCAGGAAACTGAGGTCCAGGCCACTGGTTGAAATAGTTAGTCCCAGGGGCCCTTATTCAGCAGTTCAGCAGCCTGTTTCACAAGCTTCTGTCAGCTCCAACGATGAGAGGAGTAGACACAAGACCTACAAACCGGACAATACTATAGAAAACCAAGTGTTCGTGTTCACACCGAATCTGTCGGTAATCTAAGTCTAACTGTATCAGCTCGTGCGGCGGCAGGTAATTCAGCTTGTAGTGAGTTCCCGGAGTGGTATTTACCCTCGGGAGACACTAGAATTGCTTTTGGTTATTGCTAGCCTGTTTTCCCTTACCTCACCTTTATTGTTCGTGCTTGGTCTGCTAGAAAGTGTCCAGCAGCATTTAACTGCCAATTTGCAGTCTGTGCTCAGACTCTCTTTTTTCTGGATCTTTACTTCATACAACAGTATTGAGGACGATTCCCTCAAGATGGTAAGCCTTCATACTTGGATAATTCAATATGACGCTTTGCATTGGTAAAATGTAATGTTCCATTGAAATTAAGATTCAGAGGCCCCTAGACTAAGAGGCCTAGGTTGTTAATTTTTTTGTTTTAGTCCGAGAGCAGTATCCATAATTATAGTTTGAAGTGGCATTCTTACCAAAAAGCTTTTCTATTACTATTCTAGTCAAATAACGTAACGAATGGCATATTAGTAGTGAGAGTGAAGGTTTAATGGCACCTTGCTTATACTTTTTCTACACAACATGATGAAGAAATAGTGTAAATGATCACATGATCAGTTACCCTAACCATGCCAATCATAAAAATCAGTTGAGATGGCCACCTCAATCTCTCCAGTCTCTGCCCCACCATCTCCTTCCCCTACTAGGGTAGGGTCACCCCAAGTCGGCCAGCTACCGCAAGTCGGCCACATACCTCCAGGGTAAATAAAAAGCAACATGATGTTAAACAAACTAGTAGAATCAATGTTATTTAACCAGGTAAATATTTTGTGCATTTAACATCATGTTGCTTTTTGTCCACCCTTGAGGGAGATGGCCGACTTGAGGTATGTGGCCGACTTGGAGTGGATGTACCCTACTACTTGTGTCCCCTGGTGGGACAGGAGTAGTACTGCTAGACTCTAGTATGTTTTACTGGTAGACAAAGGCGTTAAGCACGTGTTGATTGTGTTTGTTTCCTCCTCCAGGGTGGCTGAGGGTGTGTGAGGAGGTCTGAGGGTGCCTAAAGGGGGTCTGTAAGGTGCCCAGAGGAGGCGACAATCAATGTACCCACCTACTCACCACCGAGCCAGCTACATCTTGGCCCTTTAAGGGCAGCATGGTACCTTAATGTACCATACCCTTATATTGGTATGATGCATGAATGTATCACTGATGAGTTATTCACCAGGGCTTCATTCATGCATCATGCCAATGCCAACTGGCTGACACACCATTAAGACACTGGTGAGGCTACTACTTGCTAGTTCTGAGTTGGTTTAATCTGATGACAAATGAATATAAAGCATTGAGGTATCCTACAGTCCTTAAGGGTTAACTTTCCTACTCCCTCCTACCACTACGTTGCAGCACCCTCCACACCCTCCCAGGCCTACCTCAACCCAAAGTAGCAGCCCCCTCCCAACACAGCACCCTTCTGCATATAGATCCCACACTGTAGACACTTGAGTCAGATGACGCCATACTATTAAGGGTGTGGTCATCTCCTAACACTAAAGAGGGGGAGGGGGTTACGGATTTTAGGGAATGGAAACCAATTTGGACCAAAAATAATGTCCCCCATTTTTATTGAAAAAGCCGTGACCCAACCCCAACCGCCCACCCCTAAAATAATAACTATTTCCTAATCTCTATAAGTACCTGGTGTATTCGACAAGGCAGATGAGATCTTCAAATCATATAGATATTGTTTTTGTTGGTTGACAGAGAAACATACAATGTGATTGCATGATAAGTGTCCATGCAAAGAGTTCACCTATGCCTGATCCTCCTCTTCCCTTCCTTCATTCCTATCTTGTCCTCCTTCCCACCCTCCTGTGCTCCACCTGCCTTTACACCCCCCTCCCATTTTCTCTAGAAGTCCATTCCTCCCACTTCCCAACTCCTCCCTCCCACTCCCCCCCCCCCCCTCTGTGTGTAAAGTGCCTGGGGATGCTTGCTTGACATCCCCTGCTATTTACCCAGCCAACACGCACACTGAGATCAGGGCCCTGCAGGCCCCAAGCCTCTCCATGTAAGAAGACTACACCTAGAGATGCAAATGGTGCTGGCTACAGCTAGAGGCCTTTATAGGGCTGTAAACTCGAGTGCTATAGTCTCTTCTGCATCTCCTGACAGATCTCCATTTGGAATTGCAATCTTAACCATATAGATAGTCCATACCATCAATTTTAAAGCTCCGCCATATAATATCGCTATAGCGGGGAAAGTTTAATTCAAAGCTGGTCTTCCAATGACAGTGACTTTGAGATTGGAGGTGGGCTATGTTCAACAAGTTAAACAGTAACCACATATTAGAGGGTTCATTCTAAATCTACTCTAGTCCAATGAGGTTAAAATCAAGTATCGTGGCAAAACACACATTAAGGCTTGTGATGCATGTTCCAGCAGCCATAGAACCAGAATCATTTGATCCTGACGGGAAAGGAATACCATGCGATAATTTGAGTTTCAGTGTCATGAAGCCAACCCTAAACTATGCAACGTCAGAACCAATATCATAGCCATACATTTAAGTAAACTAAATATGCTTAAAGGAATACTTTAGTAGTATAGTATGTATCGGAACGGGACTATAGTTAAGTACTGTTTATTACTCAATCGACCTGCAGCCAATCAGAGGCCTCCCTTTTGGCGGGAAATTCAAAAGCAGCCAATGAGAGGCCTCCCTTTTGGCGGGAAATTCAAATAGGTCACGTGACCGGAAGTGACCTACTTCCGGTCACGTGACCTTTGGGCGGGAAATTCAAATAGGTCACGTGACCGGAAGTGACCTACTTAAGAGGGTCACGTGACCACCATGTTGGCGGGAAATTCAAATAGGTCACGTGACTGGAAGTGACCTACTTAAGGGGGTCACGTGACTACTAGGTTGGCGCGAATTTCAAAATAAGTCACTTGAGATTTTTATGGATAAATAAATTTTTAAAAAGAAAAAAAGCAAGCTGAAAGCTTGCTAAAAAATAATTTAAAAATGCGGCTCTTTTTTTCTAGGAGGGAGGGGGGGGAAGGGCACTCTGGGGGGCACTCTTTAAGATGCATGGGGGGGGAGGGGGGGAGGGGGGAGGGGAAGGGTTTTTTAAGAGTGAGACTCGCTTCTCTGCCCTCTCTTTTAGAGGGCAGAGAGGCGAGTCTACTTACAATGAAAGGTATCATGATTGCGTTTATGATGATGTGCATCATGATGTGACTATCTTACAACCCTATAAGAAATAAGCAAGACATGGGCGTACTTACACGGGCTATTTGTAAACTAATTTCTCTTGAATCTATTAACAGCTCACATTTTTTTCTTAGATGACATCTGACAGCTGCTTGCTAGGCTAAGATATTGTTAAATAAACAACTTGGAAAGCTAATTACAGTTTTCTGGCTTGAAATATAGTCTTTCAACAGACTTTTTTTCTCATCTTACACAGAGGCAAATATCAGAGACACCCAATGGCGCTTAAACTGCTCTCAGCCAAGGGTCGGGCACTGCTGGACTATAATAGACGGGTCAAGGACCGTTCTACTGTGGGTCAGGCTAGGTCGGACATTCAATAACGCGACTTTAGCAAAACTTGCTTGAAAGTCTGACCATGCAAGATCCTTATGCCCCAGTCTGTCAATGCTGTCCAGACTTTCAAGCAAGGTTGTCAAAGACCTACCTGTCATTGAATGTCCGACTTAGCCTGCCTGACCCTCAGTAGAACGGTCCTTGACTCATCTATTATAGTCCAGCAGCGCCCGACCCTTGTATGAGAGGGGTATTGACACCATTGGCTGACTCTGATAATTCGCCTGTGTGCACGGGGGGAGGAGAGGGTTTACAGCTTGCGCTTATAGAGCACTACTAGTGGAGGTTTGGATGAGGAGGCTATGACATATGATGTTTGTCTTAAAAAATAGCCATGGCGCATGTCGATGTCGCTTAATTATGCTCATATCTCATGTCGATTTTAAGAATTGCTCATGTCACCTGTCACTGTGTTTTTCAAGCTTCATGTCAAATGTCACTAGGCTTCATCTCGACTTTAGTGGTCCACACCGCCGCTGCTGCTGCTGCTGCTGTCGGTGCTGCTGCTTGTGCTGCTTGTGCTGCTCATGCAGCAGCTGCTGGCTGCTTGTGCTGCTGCTGCTGCTGCTGACAGATGCTACTGCTTGTGCTACTGCTCGTGCAGCAGCTGCCAGCAGCTGCTGAAGCAGCTGCCAGCAGCTGCTGGCTGCTTGTGCTGCTGACAAGGTCATGGGGGCTGCTGCTGACGATGTCACGGATGCTGCTGACAAATGCTACGGCTTGTGCTGCTCGTGCTGCTTGTGCTGCTGAAGTCGCTGCCAGCTGCTTGTGCTGCACGTGCAGCTGCTGCTGAAGCCGCTGCTAGATGCTGCTGCTTGTGCTGCACGAGACTGAGTAGCCGCTATTCGGCGTTTCACTCCTTATGTACCCTGTCCTAGTTAATCCTCTTAAACGGCTGAAAAGGCTCTCTCAGCACAGAGACTCTACTCAATGTAAGAGATCAGTTAAGTAAGTTTTCACATGCCACCTGACTACTGCGGGAGGGTTTAGACTTAAGCAGCTTAGTGCACACACGTGTCTGTTAGAAAAGCTACCTGCACACCTGCCTTCCTTTTTCACTAGTATTTACCCCCTGCCGACTTATAAGGCACCTATACACGCCTTCTTGCTTCTAGAGCTAAGCTGACTGGCAGCTATTTTAAAAGAGAATACTCGTTACCTGTATAACGGATAAGGGGGTTATGAGATTAGCGTGTGTATACAAAAAAAAACAAAAAAAAAGCTACAGGGGGCGCGTGTCTGTCTGTGAGGTAGAGACCATGTGGTAAGCGACTCAAGTGTAAAACAACAGCACCTCCTCTTGTCGCAGTGAGTGGTGTGGACGGCGGCTGGCTAGTTGAATTTAAGCGTCAGCTTGAAAGATAAGGCCAAATAAAAAAAAAGGTTTGTTTCAGGTCACCCGACCAACCCTAGCAAAACAGGGTCGACCCTACGTTTTTTTAAGCAAGTTTGAAGAAAATTTCATATTTTTATACTTTTTGGGTCATTTTTAGAATTTCCACGGAGGATGGCTAGTACTTTCATGTTAAAAAAATAAAATAAAATAAAATAAAAATCCGACCTACCGACTCCAGTCTTTCTGCCCATGTTACCTGAAACATACCTTTTTATTTTTTTTTGGCTTAATCCGTTCACGGGCTGGCGCGTCACACCTGTCGTTAATCACCCCCTGTAGTCTTTGTATACACAGGTGACTCGGCTTTATCTCTTCACCAGCTATAATCCCATATACATGTAGCGCACGTTACACTCGTTAATTCTCTTTTCATGCTGATGGATTAGGGGTGGAAGGGTTCAGGTGAAAAGCGATTTGATTCTCTCTGGAAGAGGGTTGGAGCTCTAGGTGAAAACAAGCTTAGAACATCCAGATTAGCTGCTCTCTCGGCTATATAAAGAGCTTCATTTTTTCTAATCTCTGCCCACTTCGTCTTGTTGTACACTATCAGTCACGAGGCAGACGCTGGAAGTAGCAGATGTTTGCAGTATGGTTTACACAGAGGTTACCTGCTAATAGGATTTTGTCAGAATAGGGTGAGTTGCTATTAAAATGAACATTTTAAATGGTTTGTTAATATGGTATCTGATGTTAATGAGCTAACACCTAACATTGAGGATTATGACCTCCCAGAGGGACGTCTCGCTAAATTCTCCAGTCTTGACTATAGTCTTAACTGTCTAAAGACTGTGGAGCGCGTTAATGGGGGGCCTCCTTACTAATTTCACTTGACCAGGCCGGCAGGGTCAACTAGGCTAGGTAATTACAACCACAAGGGTGGCTACTCAACATGCAAGTAGACCTACTACTACGAGATTGTCTTTTGACCACTCTGCTGCCGCCTGCTGGTCTGGCCATTACATGCTCTAGTATAGTTCTCCGCTCTTTTCGTCAGATGACGCCACAATAGGGTTTTTGTACATTTCCACGATACTCGCGAACATTTTAAACGCATAATGACCTATAATAAGCAACAAAGCACACTTCTAATATATTGAATATAAGAAACATGTCAACGCTGTGTATTTCTGATAGAATGAGGCAGATTCTTTGAAATATCAACTAAACTATAGTGAGATTGAAAATACTACACCATATCTAAAGCGATATAAAAGCTATATAAAGTCAGAACTTCTCACGGAACGGCATCTGCAACAGATCACTCAACCATTCGTCTTGAAATGCCACACAGGGTTCCCGTCCAACAGGACTCTGAGCCTTGACGCTTTTGAGGAAGGTTTGATCTCATGCTGCTTAACATGTGGTGTAATTAATCAACACCGCGGCCCCTCTTTAGGGGCCACACAATAAACAAAGAATAAAAAAGGGTAGACCTTAGGTTTAAAGTGAATCTCCCAGGATTTTGGCGAAGTCGACAAAGGGGTAGATAACAGATTAAACTGCAAGAGACTATACGCAAACCTTGATACTCTCAGAGGGGGAGCCCCATATTGCGGACTTGTGGTCAGATCTATCCCTTCTAGGGGGCAGGTTGCATGTCGTAAATGTCTACTACAGACATTGGGATATATTGTTAATCTTACTCTAGGGTCTCCATAATTAGACCCTGAATCCGTTGTTAAACGGGTGTGAGGGGGTGGTAACTAATACTTATGAGATGTTAGCTTAGTTCATAGTCTCCTTACCAATTTTCACTTGACCAGGCTGGCAGAGCCAACTAGTCTAGGTAATTATAACCACAAGGGCGGCTACTCAAGATCCAAGTAGACCTACTACTACGAGATTGTCTTTTTGGTCCTTCTGCTGCTTAGTTATTACATCCTCCAGTCTAGCTCGCCACACCCTTTGAGCAGCACCACCATTGCCTCGGTAAAAGTGTAGGGTGTGTGCTTTCCACCTTCAGGCATCCATAGATTCGATCACTATCACCCCCCTTGAAATGACTTCAGCTGTTAATTAGGGCGTAAAGCCACCAACCAAGTCCCTGTCAAAAGATGTGAATAACGAAACGCGCTAGTATAGTTCTCCGCTCTTTCGTCAGATGGTGCCACAATAGGGGTTTTGTACATTCCTACGATGCTCGCGAACATTTCAACGCATAATGAGCTACATAGGCAACAAAGCGCGCTTCTAATATATTAAAATATAAAAAACAATTCAATATTGTGTATTTCTGATAGAAATGAGGCGGTTTCCTTAAATACCAACTAAACTATAGCGAGATGAAAAATACCACACCATATCTAAGGCTTTATAAAAAACTATAGAAAGTCAGAACCTCACACGGATCAGCATTCTGTCTGCAACGGATCACCCCTGACCCACTGGTCCTCGCATGCCACACACGGCTCTGCCGTGTTTGAGCTTTGAGGTATCACCCATCAAGTGATCCATGCCGCCCAACATGAAGCGTAATTAATAGCTGCTGTTGCATAGCACAGTGGCAGCATCTAACTAACTCTAAAGAGTTAGTCGGCCCCTCTTTAGGGGCCACACAATAAACAAAGAATACCCTGAATCTGGGACCTGCGGGCGAGGGCCCCAACTGTGAAGTCATTATTGGCCACATTGGTAATATCAATTAAAACTTTAGACAACACCCACCTTAAGTATCATTAACGGACAATATCAATAAACTTAGCATCCGCCTGGTTACCACATTTAGCACCAATTTTACAACTCACAGGGGCCACCCTTGAAAATAACAGTAGCCTCACCGCGCTTTTTATTGCTCTGCTGATTTCTCCAATCCAAAACATGGGGTGTCTAGTCTAGCTGTGAGCTCATTGGGCCAAACAAAAAAATAATCCGTGTTCAGGTAACATGGTCCAAAAAAAAAAATAGGGTAGGTCGGTCGATTTTTTTTTTTTTAGGATTTTTTTTTAGGGTTTTGAGATGAGTTGTATGGGAGAATCACATTGTATAGAGTTGTTATTTGATAATGTAGGACCAATATCTGTCTAATTAAGCCATTATCAGCACTGTTTTTGTCATAGAAAGGATTTCCTCCCTTCTTATCTTTCAAATGATGACAAATAGGATAGTTGAAGGTCATTAGGTACTCCTTTCCCCTTTGGTGATAACCTAGATCAGGAAAAGTCTAAAAAAAAAAAAATCTAAAAAAGATTAAGGTCAAGCCAAAATGATAGGGTCGGTCGGGTTACCTGAACACAACTTTTTTTTTGTTTGGCCTTAGGTAAGTCCTTTGTCGACCTCGCCGGCAAGTCCCGGATTCAGTATAGAAAGACTAAGGGGACGGGGGGTAGGTCTTTAGGTTTAGTGCTATCTGTGTCATTAGACCATTTAAGTGACATGTGACACTAGCATTCTTAAAAATCGACATGCGACATGAATAAGAAATTCTCAATTACGGTGCCCCTACATTTTCCCCCTTAGTGACACTATTAGTATTATAGTAGTACCGAGAACTACCCTCTTTTTTTTTTTTTTTTTTTTTAGAAAACTAAGTAAAAATATCCTTCTTCATGTCCAGTTACATACAATGCCGATCAATTTGACACTGTAGCAGCCTGTCTCCATATCTGTATGCTGCATAAATGCACAATACACGGTTCTGCACGCACTTAAACCAAGGCTAACATGGTTGACCTATATAGATGTGATACTCTCGTTTTCGGGGCTAGTAGAAATTAGGCGTCTAATACGGACGTTCCGGGTTCGAACCCTCACTAAGTTTTAGTCAAGACGTCTAGCCACGTCGCCTAAGGCGACGAAAGCGCGTCAAAGCGTTTACAGGGTTCGAACCCGTGAGCTGCTCCTTGGGGCTGCAAAAAACGCTTAGACACTGAAATCCCATAGGGAAAAAATTTTGGGTTTTTGGACTTTAGGCCTTAATTTGAGGGTGATCCCGGGCTGATAGAAAAATAATTCTTGGACGAGCGGATAGCTCTGGATCTCTTTTATCTAAAACAGCGAAAAATTGATTATGGTTTCGCCGCAATTCATCCGAACGGGGGGTAATCAGCCCCCCCCTCTGCCAATGAAGGCAGTGAATCTTGGCAACCGTGCAATCACTCACGGCCACCGCGACGAACCGACAGAAGAGATCGGCATCTTAGTATGATTCGTGTGACCTACTTAGAGGCTCACACGGTGGAGGTGTGTCCGGCGTTCGGCGCGCTGATTGGCTACTGGTAGGAGGCGCTGTGCCGCGTCAAGAACTTCACCTATTTGGGGCGGCTGGTAAAGGCGCACTGAGTTGAGGTGCACCTTTAAGCAAGAGCGCGATCCGGCCTAGTCTTGCGGACCTCTGTTTGGAGAGTGTAGCGGGCGGCTATGTCGCGCTCTCCAACCACAGGCTTAACAGTGGTCCGCAAGACTAGAGTGCAAGACGCGTGCACACATAGACCGAACAGACACACACAGACCCACACACCCACACACTCCTATCAGTGAGACGTCTAGCAGATTCGGGAGAGGCGACCAGGGAGGTACTCTCGGCTAGCGGCCACTAATTGACTGTTTAGATAAGGCACAGAAACAAGGGTGATGACAGACTACGTGTTCAAGCAGCCAACATGCCCTGACACTTGATAATGGGTGTGGACCGCTAAATTCGATATGGTGACATGACCATTTCTTATAATCGACAAACGACATGAGGTCTAATGACAAGTGACATGAGGCCCAAAAAATCATAGTGACAGGTGACATGAACATTTCTTAAAATCGACATGGGATATGAACATTATTAAGTGACATTGCCATGTGACATGGTCATTTTCTAAGATCGACATTCGACATGGGGACCCCCCATCCAGAGCCCCTTGATAGATGACAGCTGTTGTGTGTAAGAAAAGTGTATGCCTCACAATCAAAAGATGATAAAAGGCTTTATCCCACTCGATGTGGGTTTTGAATCAAATATCAAGGGATCAAATATCAGATCGATATTTGACGTCGTCAAGTGATATCTGACGTTGTCAATCGCTTTTACTATGTAGTCAAGGTTGTAAAAACAGGGCGCCCTGATTGGTCAACAGCATGAATGAAAGTTGCATCTCAAACTTTTAATACTCGGTATGGGGCCCCGTGGGACTGGGGCCAATATTTGCAATTTTCGGAAATACTGTCGAGAATTTCTAGATGGAAACAACTTGTCTGGGGTAATTTGACCTCTACTCTTCGATATTCAAGTAATACTCAAGCTATTCTGACTCTAAACATGAGTAAAACGGTCATTTACCAGCGTTATCGGCAGCGCCGACATCAACAACTGCTGATCTCCCTTGGTTACATGACCCAGTTCCGTTTCTAAGGCCACATGGATCGGGGCCCTGAAGGGGTATCTGCAGAGGCCCTATATCGGGCCCTAGATATGTACATTATATTAATATCTCATAACTTAATTTACTCTAAAATCTTTTTGATGGTTCATAACCTTGACCCTTATCTCCTTTTCTCGCGGGATAAAGATAGAATTTGGTTGTTGGCGTGTCCTCTCGTGGATATCTGCTCTTCTCCACGGCACCTCTCGAGCCCCCTGCGGGGCCTCTCGAGCTGCCGTGGAGAAGAGCAGATATCCACTCGAGCACACGCCAACAACCAAATTCTATCAATTCATTAATTTGATGAAATTCTAAAATAGATATATTATTCATGTTCTGTGTTCCACAGAAGTAATTTAATTAAACCTCAACTCCTTCTAGAAGCAGTAATACAAAAAATGTATAACATGATAACGTTGTATCAAACATTTTCTTATATACAGGCTTCTGGTAGGAGTTGAATCATAAATAAAGTACCTATGTGAAGCACATGACGTGCATGTCATGCTTATTAAAGAATAACATCAATTCAATCGGGTATTCAAATATTTTGGGTTTGCAGGCACAGTTAGAAGGGGTAAGGTTAGTGGTGGTATCTGACCAGGATGTATCAGATTACTACAAACTACCCCTGCCCCCTTCCACCACCACCACCACCACCGCTGGTCACCGGCTGTCTGGAGCTCCCGTGGCCAGGGGATAAATTCTATCCACTCTGAATCTGCTAGACGTCTCTCTGCTATGTAGTGTGGGATGTAAAAGAACCCTTGTCTCGGTAAAAGGGCCAATAGATTCGATCACCATCACCGCCCTTGAAATGACCATAGCTGTTAACTAAGGCGTAAAGCAACCCACACACCCACACACCCACACACCCACACATTTTTCTGTATGAGCCTTCAGACCTCAAGCTGCTCAGTGTACGGGACTAGGTTTTGTCATAGGCCCTACGGACGCTACTCAAGGTAAAAATAAGAGAGCTGTCTCACCATGACATTGGGCTGGCTGTAGTTTTTTATGTTTCGGTACCTACAACCAAAACAGCCAGTACCCACCCCAGGGCTTCATGTCGCACGCGGGAAAAGTATAACGGTGGCGCCAACTGTCGGAATAGCGGGTACACTACGTCAGTAGTTCTTTTGTTCTCCGCTGAGTGACTGGGCGAAATGTAGTCGGTAGCTCTATTTTCTGTGCACTGTTCTGTTCATTTTCTACACTTAACACTTAAATAGACCGCGTGTTTGTACAAGCTAACCGTTTTTATCAGTGCAAAAATTAAATAAGCATCGGATAGAACACTAAAAAAATGAGAAAGTAATCCAGCACTTAGTATAAGGCACCAGTTTTATCATGACACACCGAAAGTCTGGTTTTTTTAAGGTGGATAAGACAGTCGACTGAGAGCTCCAAACTAACCAAAAACGTACCAGAGGTCGATCTATCTCGTACCCGACAGGGCAGGGGCCTTCTACACCCCGGCTCTGATTGATGAGCAAGCGACAATTGTTACAGAGGGCCTATTCCTCTTTTGAGGTGGGCCCAAAATTGAACAAAAGAATAAACTCAAGAAAAAGCCTTAGGCTTAAAAGAGTTGTAGATACCGATTTTAACGAGGAAGTCACATTCATTAGTTTACAAATAGCCCGTGTAAGTACGCCCATGTCTTGCTTATTTCTTATAGGGTTGTAAGATAGTCACATCATGATGCACATCATCATAAACGCAATCATGATACCTTTCATTGTAAGTAGACTCGCCTCTCTGCCCTCTAAAAGAGAGGGCAGAGAAGCGAGTCTCACTCTTAAAAAACCCTTCCCCTCCCCCCCTCCCCCCCTCCCCCCCCATGCATCTTAAAGAGTGCCCCCCAGAGTGCCCCTCCCCCCCCTCCCTCCTAGAAAAAAAGAGCCGCATTTTTAAATTATTTTTTAGCAAGCTTTCAGCTTGCTTTTTTTCTTTTTTAAAATTTATTTATCCATAAAAATCTCAAGTGACTTATTTTGAAATTCGCGCCAACCTAGTAGTCACGTGACCCCCTTAAGTAGGTCACTTCCAGTCACGTGACCTATTTGAATTTCCCGCCAACATGGTGGTCACGTGACCCTCTTAAGTAGGTCACTTCCGGTCACGTGACCTATTTGAATTTCCCGCCCAAAGGTCACGTGACCGGAAGTAGGTCACTTCCGGTCACGTGACCTATTTGAATTTCCCGCCAAAAGGGAGGCCTCTCATTGGCTGCTTTTGAATTTCCCGCCAAAAGGGAGGCCTCTGATTGGCTGCAGGTCGATTGAGTAATAAACAGTACTTAACTATAGTCCCGTTCCGATACATACTATACTACTTACTTTCAACATATTTTATCAGAGTATATGCCACTAAAAGACACGTAAATGCCGAACTTTACCGGGACATTAATATACCACTAATGACCTCAAGGCTGCTTAAATTGTATTAAATGCAAATGTTCATGCAGTGATACACCAGTCGAGTCAGTGCATTGTTCATGGCAGTATATATCATGGATACAAAAACAACACACTCAGCAGAAGCTGAATAGACTTTAGGTTTAACTCCCACCGGAAGTACAGTGAGAGGTGCTGCCTCCAGGCGGTGTGAGTGGCGATAAGCCAGCCAGCCACCCTTCCCGCAGGTAGTTTCCCACTTCAGCACCCTGTCCTTAACATAGTTACGTATTCCCTGTTTCTGGTTTTTATCCCGGCTTTCCTCTTTTTTCACCGGTACTCAACAGTTGAGGCTTTTTTGTGCAGGGTTAAGCTGATGGAAGGGTGGTTCTTTATAGGAAGTATGTTCGTGATCTACTATATGGTGGCCTTGAAAGTATAAAAAGGGATAAAAAGGCGTTAGGGATCTAGCAATGGATGTAAGAGTGCTAGGGAGATTGAGGGGTAGCGGTAAGGAGGGAAGCCAGTGTCAGAGAGTGAGGTAAGGCCTTGTGAGGTAGGCAAAGTTAAAACACTGTATACTATATTTACATGTCACTTCTTCATTACATTATCTATTCATAATTAATCAGGTACTTTGCCTCAACCCTTGTAATATCAACTCTTGTTGATGACAACAGGCTCGTTATGTTAATTGGATGGCCTCATACTTTCAGCAAATTAATGGCTATCTATAATTATCAGATTTGTTAAATTCAGTTCTTTTTCCAACGATATAGTGGCAATATACAGGAATTCAGACTACCTTAGATGAATGAATTTTCTTGTCTGAAGTATTTGTCAACTAATTGTGCATGGCTTCTGAAACGGTTTTATCCGCATTGACTGATTGTCTATATTAAGCATTCGCCGCAGGGTCCTCTAGAGGTACTTTGTAAGTGAAAGAGCATGGTGTGTATGTTCTTACATATAGCCTGAGATGTAGGTGCCTCAAAACCACTGACCTGTGAGAACACCTGTACACAGTCTTTGGTGGAGTGTGTATCTCTAAATGTCCATGTCGTATATAAAGCTCCAACTGCATAATGCCAGGCAGCCTGTCGGAGATATCATCCTAGGTGGAAGCAATAGGTCCTTCGTCTGGGAGCCTGAATTAGTATTGCTAAGTTATGCACTCTACTGTTTGGACCACTACTGTCCACTGTTTGGACCGTTAATATCTAAATGCACACGGTTACCTTGTACCAGTCACCCAACTAGTAGGGTGGAAATTGATTGTCAAGGCAAGAGACTTTTGAAATAAAGTTGATAGTGAAACAACCATATACAAACCAATTACAAACAATATTCTATTCAAAGTTGCAGAAATAAGGGTATTACTCAATCTTAATTTAAGGTTGATTAAATCCAATGTTTCATACAGTTTCGGCCTATTTGGCACTGCCATTAACCAGCTGCTCCATAGTTGACTCTATATCCAGGAGCAGCGTCTGTAGCTGACAGGCACCACCCATAGGCTGCTCTGTCTAGACCTCCAGTGGGCGGTTCATGCATGGTCAGTCAGCATTCCTCTCACCAGATGCTATATCTGGCTGCTGTATTCTGCTGCTATAGATTCAACATAGCCTGGGACTGCCACCACCTGCTCTGGGGCACTCTGCTGGCCACACATAAAGTCTAAATGCTCCGGACGTTAGTCTGTAGTGGCTATCTCAGGTTAGTCATAGGGGCATTGGTCAGGCATAACCAAAGGCTATTCCAAAATGACTGAGGCAAAACAATATCTTACTTATGCCTTACTCAAAAGAACTTAGCCTAATGTTCATTGAAATGGAGAAGACTTAGGTGGATTGGCTAGAGCTGACCACCCTGACAGTATTAACTAGACTAGGTTAGTCGTACAGGGAGCCAGAAAAAAACTTACAAGGCTAGGTACCATTGGCTGATTTGTTAGCCAGTACTGACTAAGTTCTGGAGCCTAAAGACTATCAGTGCAAGGATGAGGTGCCTTCTGCCAATCTTCCCGCATATCGTACTGAGATTGGCCACTGAAATTCGGCCACTATGTTGCACAATTCCTGCATGGATACACGGAAAGAAACAGCCAAATAGCAGGACAGAATTGGCAAATGAGTGGACAGAATAGGCCAAATATGGACCTGAATGGAATAGGCCGATACTCAGGGAAAATGGGACCAATTGGTAGAAACAATCTGCCAAATAGCTTGATAATAATGAAACCGATGTATGGGGACAGAATCAGTTAATTGACTGGACAGAATTGACAGATTAATCAGCCGGGTAGCTGGGAAAATTTAGCCAAGTAACTCAACAGAATTGACTGATACCTAGCATTCAATTTGAACCGCTCTTGATGATTTCCGATACAGGTTGGTGATGGTTGGTGCTCGTCTGTGCAATGCTGACTCGAACGTGAAAGTTTTGTAACTGCTGGCAGCTGTACAAAAAGTCACAAAAGTCAAAGTCAGATGGAAGAAACTGGACAGATGTGAATAATGAAAACCACATGATTAGGAGAGGGGCAATTCCTTGCACAACAGCCACTTTTTTGTTCACTCATTGCCTACTTCAGACCACATCTGACCATTCATTCATTAGAAATAAATGATTGCTGAAAAAATATTCAAATTGGTGCTTGGAGTATGGGCCCTAATTCCAAGTGTATGAAAACACTGAAACCAGGGGCCCATGGTGAAAGTCTTCTGGTTCAAAGGAACTAAATCCCCTAATTGAAACGAATTTATTTTTGTTAGCTTCTCAATTGGATGGAGATTTTGGGTAATCCTCACAGTGGCAAAGGCTCCTACTTAAACCTATAGATAAGGGAAATGGATGACTTCCGTCCAACAGAATTCATGGCAAACACGAGGGGTCAAAGCGTACCAGCCACAACCTGAAAATGTAAACTTTACGCTGATTTGTTGGCACCCTCTATTCATTTACCCCACGTGATCTGTCACATGGATGACGTCACAAGTGGACGTTAGGAGTTCCCATGGTGTCCAATGACTGAGTAGAGGCTGGTTGCTATGGTAACCAATTAACCAGTGTCCACTGAATGACCGATTCACAGCCTGGAGTATGGGGGCTTTAGGGGTTAGTGTGTTTCATCATCAATGCACCAGTCTCTTGCACTACTAAAGGGCAATTTGAACATTATTGCCATTGGTTTGGAAATAATGCGTCTTTCATTTATGAGCATTAATGGAGGAGATGCATGGGATGATTGAAAACGCTCCATCCAATTTATTGTTCTCCAATTGCTTTCAGAGACAATTTCCTGTCTTGGCATTTTCTCCTGGCAGAGTGACTATGTAGAACATTTTCTGCACACAAATCTTCAGACTATTTCCCCCCTGGTAGAGCAGCTAGATGTACACAATGTAATAAGCATATCACCAGTTGATTAATTGGTTGGTGTGTATTTTAAATGCACAATTGAACTGATTGCTGATTGATTAACTACAGTTCACCGAAGATATGTCCATTCAAACAGCAGGGATGCTCCTCTTCTTTTTTGTATTACAGTAACACCCTCTGGCTGTCTCCCTCCCCCATATTCTTCAACCACAGTGCATTCCTATAGTAACACACCATAGTACTCTATGGCTAGAGCCTGTAATAGAGTACCATCCTGGCAAATAGGGAATTTCTTCACCAAGCTGAGCCCAGCTTGTGTGCAAAATATTCCCCTATAGAGCTTGAGCGATATTAGAATGATGTACCATCACAGACTCAAGGTTTTATCTCAGCACCTGAGCAAAAGGACTAGCACCCTTGTCAATTTCCCTTAATTGACACCCGGGGGACTCCTACATTATATTGTGCCAGGGGCAGTACTGCGCATGTCCAGAAATGACACTTCCGCCGACTGGGCAGGCGTGAGAATGGTGGAGATCTAATTAGTGCGCGGTGCCCCTTCATCAGCCCGGGGTCCTGCCTGTCATTTAGTTCCCTACCTGGTGGGTCGGGGATGAGGGGTGTGCGTTGGTGCATTTTATGCCATGCATGTGTTTTAGATAATATTTGATCATCAACACTGCCCTTGAAAGGACCTCAGCCAGGATAGTTATCGACCATTATAAAGCCAACCTAATCAAGGCTAAAATGTCAGTTGCAAACTGTTCTGTGCAAATACATTCCGTGTTTCCTGTCATGAAGCTGCAATGTCCATGGCCTAGAGTCAATTGCAATCGTGATGTATTCACCCAACAAAAGTACCCAATTGAATCATGAAATACTCCCTTTAAAGGGTTAAGGTAACCCACATAGCTGTCTATACTAGAGTCTATTCTGCTAGTGTGAACTGAGGAAAATGAAATATCCACCCTCCCAAAAATAAGTGCAGAAGGTTTGACCTTGGGTTTCACAACAGCATGTTGAGAAAACAAACACAGTACGGCCCACAGTTCAGTAAAGTAATGAGTAGAGCAGCTGAGGGTGACCAGGCACCCTGAGTATCGAGACTGGCAGCCACGTGACTGATAGAGCAACCATGTCTGAGTATTGATAATAGGTTGGCTGAAAATAGCATGGAATGTGGCTAAAATACCTTACAGTCTTCACTCCTGAATTAATTTAAGATTCTGCTCCTGTCTGAAATTGACCTCGTTTATTTTTAGTTTGACGGCAATACATCTTCACATAATTATATATGTGGCATAGTTTAATCTCCGAACGCCCAGTGGAATATTTTAGCCACCCGTTTGATCATTCAATATTTGAGCAAATTCAGGGTTAACTAAAAACAGGCCAAAGGACTGTGAAGGTAAGTGTACCTCATGGTCGAGGTTTGTACCCGAAATGTGTAAAAACACTGTGCCGGGCACTAGCAAGTCACAAACCATGCAGCCTCTACTGTGCTGGTGTAAAGCCTAGGCTCTTCTTCAGTCGTTTTGTAAGCGATTTCCAAAGTAAGTGACCCTGTTCCATGATACCTGTCACATAGTCCTTTACAAATACAAAATGTATTATTTGGATTCTATGTGACTCATGGTGTGAGGTTTCTGACAGGTTACTGATTCTGGTACCATCAAGACAATGCTTAAGTTGTAACGGGAGTCTGTACAGGACTAGGTACCACGGGGAGCATTACCTAGTTGTAAAAAGAGTCTCAGCAGGACTAGTTGCCATCAAAAGCCTTACCTAGTGGTGGTACGTGCAGAAATATGTGCCACTAGGAGCCTTACAGGGTTCTGGGCCGGATAAGGTACCAGCAGGACTCTTTTTGAGCAGTGGCTAGGCCCATTTTGGACTGTGGGAATACCTGCACATGCCAACCTCCCATCTACCTCCCAGAGGGCGCATTCATCAGAATGTACGCCCCAGGGCCACCTGTTAACAAATTGTAATGCTGGCATTTATCACATTTAGCCAGGCAATTTAGATTAGACAGGATGTGACATATGGTTCACATAGTGTGAATGCATCTCATAGTACAGACAATGCCAGATATCATAGAACCGTGTGAGTATGACATATCTTTATGGATGGGATATATGTAAGCCTCCGTTTATATATACTGAGGCTTTGGTTGATGAGTGATGAAAGCAGAACTGCTTAGAGGAAGACTATCCATCAGAGGTTTTCCTCATGGAGCTAAGATGTTACCCTTTGATGTAATACAGTTGCTCAACGCTATTTTAAGTTTCGGAATTGTTCATTGTTTCGGCCGATTTGTACGTTTTAGAAAAAAAAATTTAAAACATATATAATGTCGTCCAATATTTGAGATTTGAGCACAGCAGCCTGTACCATACTAGAGATCCTCAGTCTGGTCTGAGTGCATCTCTGTTGCAGATTTAGCTGTAAGGGAAGCACGGTGTATTCAATGTGCTGAATCCTGTTGTCTCCAGGGTGCATGCATGAAGCCCCTGAGTGAGTAACTCACAATATTGATTTCATGTAACATGCTTAAAGGACGGCTAAGTGAACCAGTGCGTTACTCGCTGACGAGTTACTCACAAGTGCGGTATCACTTACAAATCAACTTGCAGCACCGTGTTGTCCTTAAATGATTGGGAGAAAGTGATATCCTCAGGAGCTGTTACCGCCGAGTTAGAGGGTTTAGCGGTACCTGCGATAGGTGTCAGGGGGAGTAAAACAAACACCTGTGCAACAGGTATTAGGTGCAAACCCCTGACAGGTGATGTCTGCTAACAGTGGGGAGGCCTGGAGCAACTCGGCCAGGATAGAGGAGTAACATGGACTCCCTCATAGCCTCTTAGTTTAGGACATAGCATGTGATAGTACTACAATTATTATTGGCATTTTCCTCACCATTGTTGGAGATCAGCTCAATGTGCATGCGGTCCATCTAGCACAAGGTGGGAGAGCAGCTCAAGGAGAGGCTGCTCTGCCCTGCCCTGCTCTGCCGTGCCGTGCCCTGCCGTGCCCTGCCCTGTGTTGTCTTCCCTTCACTACCCTATCGTCTTCCGTTCAGCATTGGCCTGCCCTGACCTGCCTTGCCCTGCCCTGCCCTGCCCTGCCCTGCCCTGCCCTGCCCTGCCCTGCCCTGCCCTGCCCTGCCCTGCCCTGCCCTGCCCTGTGTTGTCTTCCCTTCACTACCCTACCGTCTTCCGTTCAGCACTGGCCTGCCCTGCCCTGCGTTGGCCTGCGTTGGCCTGCCTTGCCCTGCCCTGATTTGCCCCGACCACTACCTGTTCAGCACTGCCCTGCCTGCCGCACTACCTACCTGCCTGCCTGCCCGCCTGCCTATCTGTCCTGCCCTTACCACCCATCTCCTATAGCCTGCCTTGCCCTGCTCTGCCCTGCCCTGCCCTGCCCTGCCCTGCCCTGCCCTGCCCTGCCCTGCCCTGCCCTGCCCTGTGTTGTTTTCCCTTCACTACCCTACCGTCTTCCGTTCAGCATTGGCCTGCCCTGCCCTGCGTTGGCCTGCGTTGGCCTGCCTTGCCCTGCCCTGCCCTGCCCTGCCTTGCCCTGCTTTGCCTCGACCAATACCTGTTCAGCATTGCCCTACCTGCCGCACTACCTACCTGCCTGCCTGCCCGCCCGCCTGCCTGCCTGTCTGTCCTGCCCTTACCACCCATCTCCTATACCCATCTCCTGACATCACATCTAGCACCACCACCCACTCCGTCCCATGTATACATCCCATCAATCAACACCACCAGAGAAACGTGTACCAGAGTACCTGACTCCTGGCACAGTGGGACTGATGTACTTAACACTCTGAGGGTCGCATAGTGCTTTAATGCAGGATGCCTTTTGTTGTCATGATGCCTGAATGCAGCCCTGGCGAATAACTTACCAGTGCCGCATTCAAGCATCGTGCTGACCCAACGGGACGGTACACACTCTTGGAGGGTCGGATTGATATAAATATAATGCAGGGCTGGCGAGTATATTAACCAACTTCGCAGTCCTGCACCATGACAACCAAGGGCTTAATCCATTAGACCAATAGACAACCCTTAAAAAGTTAATATTTTTGCCTCACTTCACCCCTGGTCATTCCATATCCCCCCGTTTAGTGCAGGATGTGTAGCACACGTTCGTGTACTTTGTCTGGATGTTACATGATATTTAAAAACTAACCAGAGCTACATGTCGCTAATGACAGGTGGCACCTTATACCTTGCACCTACAGTGGCCCACACTTTAAATAGCCCTGAACCTCATTCTGATATACACTGATAATCGTTATGCTCCAGAGCTTCGTCAAATGTGACTACCCCATGTTCGCCATAGTCGTGTTCGTCAGAATGACCAATTAAAATTTTAAAAATGACTAAAGAAAACAAAAATATGACTATTGTCTGAGTCATCGAAATGGAAAGACTTAAGTGGCTCGGTCAGTACCGACTAACCTGGCGGTATAAACGTACTTAGCTTGGGTTTATATGGAGCCAAAAAAATAAGACAAATTAGGTTGTTTACTGGAGTGACTGAGTTGTTAGCCAGTACTAACTAAAGTCAGAGCATCAGTGTATAGAGGCCTACAATATCCTTCTAAACTCATACTGATAGAGCCCCAACCCCCGGCCCACGCTTCATGAAGCCTATAGTAGCTCTGTTGTAGCTGTACCCAGCAAGGGTCAGGAGTCTGGCAGCGCCATATAGCAGGGGATTCCCTATGGATGTCAGGTATCGTTGAATTGTTCCTCCATCAGCCTCCATCTTTAACCACCTACTTGGTTCCTTATTTCAAAGTATTTTCTTTAAATGCCTGTCGGGTGTGGTTTGAACTACCAACCTATTGCATGTCATGCGTATACTCCACTACTAGTCTAGTACTGCACACGGGCTGCCAACATACCAACACCCCATCCCACCCCCTCCTCCTCAGCCTAGCTGGGGGGTCTAACACGTTAAGCCGTTAGGGACCGCATATTGCTTTGAGCTGATATACCCTTTGGTAGCATGATGCTCGAATGCAGCCCTGTCAAGTGTCTTATCACGATAGCTGCATCCATGCATATTGGAAAATCCTGAGCAGTGTATTCATCCCGTACGGTGTGCATGGTCCATGAATGCAGCCTAGGTACAAACCAGGGCTGCATTCTTAACAACATAAATACTAAGCGAATTAAAGCACTATGCATCCAATAGATGGTTAAGCCGCGCTATCTCTCCCATACTTACAGGACTATTTATTATCGAACCAGGCGTCTTCGGCTTACAGCTGACGGCAAATAAACACTATGCCACCTGCGGGTTGTGTTACGCAAAGTGGTTCAATATTTTCACTGATGTCTGCGGTCCGGGGATTGTGTTAGGTGTTTTGGAGGTGGAGGTGAGGTGGTTGGACACTGGTAATCTTTATGTTCCAGGGCTTAGTCAGTAGTGGCTATCTCAAGTCAGTTCCTAGTAGGCACAGAACATTAAATCAACATTGATGATGCTTCTCAATATTGATGTAATATTAATTCAATGTTAAACTGGATTCTGTGCCCACTGTGTTCTAGGGAGAACCCATTTGGCACCGTCAGAATGACGAAATGATATTCAAAAATGACTGAGGCAAAACAGAATATGACTAATGCTTTACTTACTTAAAGAGCTACTTACCCTAATAATCCCAGAAATGGTAAGACTAAGGTGGGTTGGTCGGTAAGGTGTGGCTCTTAAATCGTCCACCAGCCATCCTGATCCTGCCACAAATAACTCTCTGAATTGGAGGCGTGATTTGAGAACCTACACCACAAGGAAGAGTTGTTTCTTGACGACAAAATAAGCAGAGTCTTAATGTCATTGCTGTATTCACATCAGAAATAGTTAGAACAAGATGATATTTAGCTAGGCAACTCGTCAAATGACCCGAATTAAAGTTGTCTTTCTGACCTTTGCATCTCATATTTACTGTTTATCAAATTTATATTTATTAGTTTTCTTTATATCTGTAGGATGACATAGTGCTTTATTGCACGTTGCCCTTGAATACAGCACTTGTGATTAATTCACTATGCTACATCTAAACACCATACCGACCCAACAGGGTTAATACACTCTCGTGAATTAGGCATGATGCATGAATGCAGCTCTGGAAAATTTACTTGAATGCATCAGGACGACAAGAGCATACTTTTAAAACACGAGGTAGCCCTTAAAGGTTTATTGATGACTTAACCCTCTCTTTGTGACCTTTACATCTAGCTCTATTTTCTCCATTTTACTTTTATAACTATTTATTTTTCTTGTGTTCTATCATTGGTTATTTGGGCTCTGGTCGGTCGGGTGAGAAATGCTCTAGATGTGGCCAGCAGTCATTTTTAAGCTCAGATACGAAACTAATTACAACACCAATACCTGTAAAGAACCTCCCTGATTTGGTTCTAGTGTAACAGGCCATGATACAATAAATAGGTTAGTGATAATTGGGGCAATCTCCACAGACACATCCTTTCTGTAATTAAGTTGGGGCCATGTTGGGGTGAGTCTGCCTACAGCGACCATAGGGGAAGGAGAGGAGACAGCGGTGTACTGTGTCAATGGCCATTGCTGACTTCATCATTTGTTGAGCTGTACTACACTAATTGACGCTAGGTGCGGCAGGAGTGCCTTCACACAGAGAAGAAACAGCGTCAAAAGGGAGTCCAGGTTGCTTCCAGAATGACTCCCCTGTTTAGGGGAGTCCAGGTCGCCTAAGGGGGCCTAGGCGACTCTCTGGCAGACCTGCCAGAGAGTCGCCTAGGCTGCTTTAGGCTATCTGGAAGGTTTTTCTCTTTTTTAAACGATTGGTGTAAGGAAGTGTGTTAGGCAAATTGTATTTCTATGGGGCAGGAAAGAATTCGTTTGTGTGTAAAGAACACGTTGGAATAAGCTTGAGTAAAATCGTTAAAGGTTAAATAAAATGGTGTTTCTAAATAGAAATTAGAGAAAACGTTGGGAGATTTATAGTAAATTCGTTGAGTGTAGAGAAGTCGTTATAGGGACAAATTGCATTTCAGAGGGGATACTTAGTAGGAGGGTCCAAGGTCTTACTAAGAACAAAACAGCTTATTATAATGAAAAGGAATGAATTAAAATAATGTCATTTTCCATAATAACATCATGTGAGATAAAATGCACAAGTATATAATTAATCAAAAATATTAAATGAAAATAACAATATTTCATTTTTTCTCAAAGTCCTCTATTTTCGTTGGCTGTTCGCAGGATTATTATGGTGAGCAAACTCGTTACAAGTCCACAGTCCTACTTGCTCTACCCCCCCGCCTGCACCCATCTCCACCCCCTGGGCAGACCCCCACCCCAATCTATAATGAGAGAGGGTAGTTAGTTCTCTGATCATACACTCTTGTATTCTTCACTCAACCCACAACGAAAAGGTATGACATCACTAAGGGAATTCCCTGGGTGTTTCCCGGAATTTAGACTGGTTTTTGTATATTTTTTGTAATTAGGACAGGTGAGAAACGAATTGCCTATACAGCCAGGCTCAAACGAATTTACTGAAAGAAATAACTTATATTCTTTAAAATTCGTTTTCGTTTGAGGATCCAGAAAAGAAACCCCAAAGAATTTACACTCAGAAATACAAATTACAAATATTCTCAACGAATTCTTTTGACCATTATCTGGTGAAAATCGTTTATAAACGAGTTCTTGAAAAAAAGAGAAAACCTTCCTGGTCTCCCCTAAACAGGGCAGCTAACAGAGAAGCTAACCTGGACTCCCTTTTGACACTGTTTAGTCTCTCTGTGTTTGCTGTGCCGCATAGAGATGTCCTCTACCCACATTATTGATATACTTATTGCACAAAATGATGAAATGAAAACGATTTTTGCACAAATGCTATATGGGCCTATAGTGGGAAATTATTAATTGTCTTCTTCATGCTCTGTTAGAAAGGGTAGCTGCTCACATCACAGCGAGGTACCCACCCCCCCCCCCCCCCCCAGGGCTGCATTTCTGCATCATGATGATTTAACAGCATAAAACACTATGAAGTATCTAAAGGGTTTAGCAGGTTGACAACCGCTGTAAATCAGAGTTACCAATGTCCAATAAAGGTGTAGTGATTGGCAGGTGGTAAATTTAACTGCAAAGGACGTTCTTCAACTTCTTGGAGAAACATTGATATCTAGAAATTATGCTTGATATGTAATTTGAGAAACTTTTCAAACCTTTCTACACCATCATTTCAACATACATTTATCTATGATTTTGCACATTAAAAAGTAGTCACCGGCATCATAGCTCTATAATGTAGATAAACATGGGATCATACTAGTATCGTAGAGTTGCTGACTCAAACGCAATGGTATTGGAAAAGGCTGCATGATTACAAAGTGTTATGCTGCAGTGACCAGGTTAACTATGTAAATCTATAAATTCTACATGATATGATATGTTGACTTGTTCAGATTATTATGCATAAAACGCATTATATGTGTGGGCGCATCCCTCAACTACCCTAGTACTACCATTCTATACCCTTGGATATTGTATCAGAGCCTTGCTACCCAGTAGCCTCCACACCCCACCCCATCCTGACATCCTCCACTATGTTCCTAATAATGAAGACCACACCTCAGCCCGCCCTCTGCCACACCCCCTACTCCCCTGTAACCCTGCCCCACACACCCCAGTCCTGTCTGGTACCTGACCACTACTAGAGGGAAGGCTCCTCAACCCATGGTCCCTTTTCTTCTCTTCTTAAGGTTGGTATACACGGCGCCTTTTCAGCAGATTAGACAAGACAAAACACCAGGAGACAAATGTCTGCTGAGGTTTTGTATTGTCCTGTATTGTCTGGAGCAGATGATACACGGCTCCTGCTTCAGACCTGTCTGCTAAAGTCGTGAGTAGAATCCTGGTGGAAATCTGTATTACTAAAAAAATGTAGGTCAGTGGGCTCCTCTGAGCTAGTTGTCACATGAGCTTGAGGGCTTCCCTGATTGGCTGAGTTACTCGCAACATGTTGTGAGTAGTCTGGAGTCAGGTATACACACACATTTTGTGCAGACTAGAGCAGACTTGAGCAGACAACAGTTTTCAAACATGTTTGATATCAGCAGACAAGTGCAGACAAGTGCAGACAACACAAGACAAGTTGTCTGGAACAGGTATACACGAGCCTTTCTGAGGAGACAAAACATACCCAGACATGTCTGGGGATGTTTTGTCTTGTCCAGTCTGCTGAAAACGCGCCGTGTATACCGACCTTTAGATAGTAACTTGGTTCACAATGGTGCCAATCTTTGACACTCTGACATGAACATAATATTATGTGTTTCAACCCTACAAAGACCCCTGTTCATAAACTTGAAGTGCAGTTCAACTATATTGCACAGACTATTGATTTTGCAGCCAGTGAACGTTATATGAAGGTCTTCAGGATAATATAGTGTGACATTGCCATATCATTTATGGGATTCCTTCCCCTTTGAGTAACGTTTTTCAAGCAAGTTTATATTTTGCTTAAATGCTAATCTGCAAGGGGTTGCCCAACAAAATGGCTGCTGTCACACGTGATCCCACATATTTGTAACCCAGCGTCAATACCTGGTATCCCTAATAGACACCTCTATGATCGACAACACATCCCACCCCTAACCTACTACCCTTATTCATTCAACCAATCAGATCACTCGTAATGGAGGCACTTTGGCATCCCCCAAAGGTCACATGACAATCATGGCCGATGCGCGCGCATTCCTTTAGACTCGGCTGGTTTCCGGCAGTCAACAAACCTTGTATACACAGTACAGAGAGCGCGGCCGGAACCAGCGCAGGTCCTGACATATTGAGGTCAGGCACTTCCGCCAGAGGGCGACACGTGGTTTCTACTAGCCAATCAGAAGGCAGGTCACTGTCACCTGATTTGTCAGGTGATGGAGTAAGGCTAGCCAATCAGGGACAGGGTCAGTTACGGTGAATGAAAGGGGAGAAGGGTAGTACTGGGGGGCTGGAGGATGTTTGTCTTGGATGAGAGGGAGGTGCGAATTAAGGGCAGAGGGGAGGGCTGTCTGGGAAGAGTACAGGGTGAGGCAGGGCAGGGCAGGGAGATATCTATGGTTAACTACTTTTTTTATCTGATAAGATTGTTTCCACCGCCAAATTTCTTTGCTTTTTAAATGGTTGTGTCATTTAACTCATAGCCTCCTGATATTAAACCGATAGGAGAATTTAGAGCAAGTTCAACTAAATCTTGAAGCGATTAAATCAATATTTAATAAAAAAATTAAAAGAAAATTAAAAAAAAGAAATTCACAGGCCGAATCTGATGTCCCTACACCTCACCCAGAGCAAGGCTTGGCTAAAATAAAGAAAAGATTTCAGGTTACCCGATCCTACCTATGGCAAAACCTACCTATCATAGTTTTCAGATCATATATAACCTGAAATACCCCTTTTAATTTTTGTTGGATCTAGGTATGCACCAAGGGTTGAAGGTGACCCAGTGGAGTCCTGCCTCTAAGGTGAACCTGTCCACACCTCGTACAGTGATACCTACACACAAGGGGAGCATCCCTGCCCCCTGATACCCAGTATACTAAACTGTGATCTGGCAAAGTTAGCAATGAGATACAGGGCAATATGTACAGGTTCTTGAGTCGATCTAATAATATTCTTTTTTATTGAGGAAAATTGTCTGGTTGACCTTAACCAACATTATATATTAGTTAAATCTCAGTGACAGAGAGATGTGTTGATGGCCTATGTCGTGTGTCGGTTTAACTTACGTCAACTATTTAGCATTAGAGGTGCTCCAAGGGCAACGATCTAACAAGTTGTTGAAGAGCATGGCGAGCCACTTAACTGTGTAAAAGCCTTTCAAAGAATGTGGCCGCAAGTGTATATCAACTGTCTATCTTCCTAACAGCCTGGATATATCGCTGTCCTTTAATTCCTGTTCTAGACATCATAGAGCTTATACAAATTATCTAGAGCTTAAACCAATTCTTTGGAAATAACAAACCAAAAGCCATTCATACGTTCTTTCTATTACTGACACTATCATGTATATTAGGTGTTATAGTACTCAGTGTAATAGATATTAAAACAGTTTGTGATCATCATTATTTTGTACCAGGATGACCAGGGGACTGTAGGTATAACATGATAAATAGCTGTCTCGTATGCCTTGGAGTAGAGGTGTCTAGTGGGATGCCTACCCACAACTCACCCATCACCACCCACCTCCCCACCCACTGCTGAAGGTCAAAACTGAGTATTTTTATTTGACCCAGTTATTAGTGCAGGTCAGTTACCTTACATACATCCCCACAGCAAGGCGGGGGCTTTTCAACATTGAGACTAATTTTGCCTCATGTTCTTTGAGTCTGTATTGACATATATCTATTATTATGTCTATAGGAATTGCTAGACGTGATGAGCTATGTAATACTTATGTACATATGATGTAGAGTTGTGGAGATACTATGTTTTTTTAGACCAAGAGGCCATTAAGGAACTTCAATGTTTGCTAAAAGATGCATAATATTGGACGATTCATGCAGTGCTTCTTCCATAAGACTAGCATTGGTGATGAGCTAATTATGAGGCATTTGCGCTAATGGTCCCGTAATAATTGGTAAATTCCCTAACAGGAAATATTTGCATTAGATAAGCAATGATCATTCTGCTATGACAAATATTAACAAACCCTTCCTTGCAAAAACTGTCTCTTTTTCCAGGATGGGGATATAACAGCACATTGCGAAGTAAAGATAGTAATATCTCTGGACAAATGATGTCTGAATGGGCAAATGCTTCGGACAAACACAGAAAAAGTAATTCGTGTAAAGTGTCCCTTTCTTGCAGCAATAGTCTATAGAACATTACAGCAGAGTCAAGCGTTTGTCTCTGCAAGATGCTGTACTCCAGGTTTGAAGTTCACCCACTAGAGGGCACTGCTGGGGTTGGGAGGGGGGGAGTGGGGGGATTGCCTTGGCTCTAACCCAGGTGGGTTTTTCTAACATGGTGATGGAGTTGTTTTTGATAAGGGAGGATGTACTTGGTAGGAGGTAGTTTCTTTGGTGGTGGTTTGAACTGGGAAGCTATATGTTATGTCTCAACCAGGACAGAAGTATTTAACTAAGTCAAGAGACACATTCAAGATTTAAACACTTGACGGAGAGGGTGTAATAGTTGTACTTCAAAAGGGAATATTTTTTTTGCAAAAGAAATACATATTGGTATTTTGTGTATAGACACAACTTGAGACTTTATTTTAAACATATACATGTACTCATTTATCAATTTATGATTATTTTAAATTACAATGGTAGGTTGATTGATTAACTCTGTGTGTCCAACAGAACAACCTTCCTAGTTCATGCTGTAAGGACGATGGTATGTGAAATATGAATTCTACCCCTGTTAAATCCATAACCATATGTCACCGTCCGTCTAATCTAAATTGCCTGGTTAAATATGATAATGCCACGGCTACAATTTGTTAACAGGTGGGCCTGGGGCGTACATTCTGCAGTCTGGTCCTTCTGGGAGGTAGATGGGTGTTAGGTATGTAGAGGTATCCTGACACTAGTCCTGACCGGCCCCCTGCTACCACTAGGTAATGCTCCTGATGTACCCAGTCATGCCCTGACTCCTGCTACCGTAAAACCTCGTGTATAAGCCGCGGCTAGTACCTCCTGGGAGGAAGATGGGTGTTAGGTATGTAGAGGCATCCTGACACTAGTCTTGACCGGCCCCCTGCTACCACTAGGTAATGCTCCTGATGTACCCAGTCATGCCTTGACTCCTGCTACCGTAAAACCTCGCGTATAAGCTAGCTAAGGGTCCTGGTGGTACATAGTCCTGTCCAATCTCCTGCCACAACTACAAGTGAGGCTCCTAGCTGTACCTAGTCATGATTCCTGTCACTACTAGGTAAAGCTCCTGATGAAACCTGGTTCTGTCCAAACTCTTGCAGAAATTAGGTATCAGGAGTTCTGATGGTAGCTAGTCCTGCACAAACTCCATCCACAAATGGGCAAGGTTCCTGGAAGTGCCTTGTCCAGCCCTGGGCCACAACTAGTTTGAGTCCTGATGGTAGCTAGTCCAGCCCTGACTCCTGCCACAACTTGGTTAGGGTCATGATGGTACCTGGTCTCCTCCACAAGCTTTTGCAACAACTAAGTATTAAGCGTCCTGATGGTAGCTAGTCCTGTACAGACTCTTGCCAGAATTAGGCAGGGGTCCTCGTGTAGGTCAATCCTAGACTGTTGCCACTAGATAACAGTTATACCTAGTTATGCCTAGTCATATCTATACACCTGCCAAAACCAGGTCAGGGTGTTTATAACACGAAGTGTTATCCATGTTTAACTTCCTAAAACAAGGAAACAATTCTGATGGTGGGGCCATATTATGTGAATATGGGATTTGAACCTATAAGTAAGTAATCAGACTGTATTTGTGTATGAGAGAATGAACAACTGATTTCTGTAGGAAATCTCTGACAAAATGGCTGTAGAGGGTCTAGAACATACATACCAGTAGTAGGGCCTCGTGGGTGAACTGGTATTTAGTAAACTAATATGCCTTTCGCAATAACCTGCAGAATATCCGAAGTAGCTATACAGTGGGGATATGTGTCCACGCATGTCATGTAGTGTACCCAATTGCCAATTCCAAGTTCCCTTTTGTTCGTGTGCTATTAGTATATATTTTATAACTGGGCCAGAGTGTATATTCTCATTGTATCTTTATTCAAATAAATCACTTTCTTTTTTTCTTTTTACTCATTGCCTATTATACTATAATATCAGAGGAAGCCTATTGTCTCTGCCTTAGCATTACAAATCTAGCTTAGCACATTTTAACCAGATTGAGATCATATAGAACCTTCTGAAAAAAACAATGTATCAACTACTGCTCGGTATCGTACAGTTAGCGACCCACCAATAGTTATTAGTCAATTAAAAAGTCAAAGTTGCAGTGCAACCAATCCCAAAAAAGCGGTACATGTACTTATCACAACGTTAACTGCTGTTCCCTGACGACCAGGACTGCTGAAGTGACACTCACCTACAATGTAGATAAAGTGAGAAGAACGGTCAGTCATAGTGCGCAAATTTTAGCAAATGAGTTACTGAATCAATTCCCAATGTCACTAAATTATTGGTTAGTCATCCAATGTGAATATTGTATATCATGCTTCATAGTTGCCACCCAAAACTAACCGGATTCGTGGGAGGGTCAACAATGTTTCAGGTGAGGGGTTTAAGAAATACATAAACTTTTCAGAGTGGCTTTTGTGATTGAAGTCTTGCGCCTACATTTCATTTTATCTTTCAGTGCATTTAACTAAATTACAGATGAAATAACACTTTTTAACCACTTGTGGTGCTGCAATGAAGCTTTAGAAATGACCACTCCTCTATCAAAGTAAATGTCACTAATCATCCATAGGTCAATAGTACGCTCTGCCAGCCTGGCTTCAAAAATCAGGTGATATATTCTATATTCAGCAGTTAACCTTTAGCAAAGAAACCCCTCCTTACAACCCCACCATTTTTGTTAAACCATATTTAACCTTAAACATTTAAGGGGAGCAAAGTAATCGTGTTTTGATATGCTGCACTTTTTGATCGTCGTAAGGGCTCGCATTATGCATTACTAGTATGCTAAATGGTTGGCATTAGTGCATCACAACGACATAGGGCAAGGTAATATGTGGCCCTTAGAGGGTTAAACCCAGATGTATAGTTACATCCAGCTGCTCACTATGGCAGTGAACAGCAGCTCTGCGATAATTATTAACCCTTTCAGGGCCACATATTGCAATAATGTGCACTATGCCGTTGTCGTCATGATGCATAAATGCACTCCTGGTGAGTTTAATACACGTTTATTTTTTGTTTACTATTACTTTATACTCCATAGAGTGGTTATTCTCATCTGCTTTTAATAAGAAACCTTAAGATATGAAAACATTGATGGGAAATCTGACATGGCGAGATGTATATATTACTTTACACTAATACAGCTTAACCCTTTAGTGACAGTGCAGCTGTATCCGTGGTCATCATATGATGACCATGTGCTACATTCAAACACCATGCGGCCCCTATTGAGTCGAGACCCTCCTGAAGGGTTGGAACAGAATGATGCCCCAATGCAGCACTCACCGGGCCTGCATTGCTGTATCACAACCACAAATGTCATCTATTAGCAACCTGCCATTTTGAAGTGTTAAACAAGAACCTTCACACCTACAGCCTATGTCCCATGTGGCACACTGCGCCGCTCGCCCCACCACCTGCTCCCCCTGGTTCAGTGAGTACCCAGTGTGTGTGAGCAGGTTGTGAGTTAATTGGACCTGCTCAACCAGTTCCAGCTCCATGTTAGTGAGATGCTCAACAGCTCAACCGGTGCTTAACATCTGGGAACTTTAGTCCTCAATTTGTATAAGTTATGAAAATACCGGTGATTTATAATTTCTGAGTATATTAACAGGCCTGGTCCATATGTATGACCTGCATGGTCTGTAGCTAGGTGTTTGTAGTTATGCTCTGCAGAACAAGACTTTGAGGGTATTGGATATATGGATTCGGTGAACCTGTGAAGTAAACCAGCAACTGCAAGAAAAGACAACATACTTCTCCGAACTATGACAGTCGCTAGCTTCAATATTAGCCTTTATGTAAGGTAAGAAGCGACTCATCTTTTATGACAAGCCTTGTGAAATAGATTAAACTACTTTCTCTTAACTCAGATTTTATGCTCAAATAAAGACGAATTCAAGCTTAACGTAATTCGTGTTTTAAAACAATATGAAAATGCAATTTTACGAAATTTGAAATATGAATACACCTTTTTCCTGAAATCTGATGGGTCATAATCTGAAGAAGACACAGACAGCGCTGTACAGAAAAGTGTCCAAGCGGACAGTTTCTTCATGTGTGGGGGCTTAGGGCGTATCACATGATGTGCTAGCTGACTTTAAATAAATAACATTGTCTTGATTATCTCACTGATCCGCCTGGAGAATGATATCCAGTTTATGCACGGGGCCATCGAGAATAGCCCTGTCCGTACATTTTACAGACACACAGAAAGGTAAAGGTGTCAACTGTGTCTCCCACCTGGCTCTGGCAAAAATGGAGTGTCAAACAGCTATTGATTCTACTGTTGACACTGATAGTAGAGAGTCAACTCAAGTTGACACAGGTAGTAGAATTGACCCTTTATATAAGCAGAGTCATTAGCTGTTTGACTCTCCATTTTACCAGAGGGAGACACAGTTGACACCTTTACTTCTCTTTGTGTAGGGACTGCAACTTCAAGGTCCTGTGTGTGGGGGGAGGGGGGGGGTACTTGCGCGATGAAGCCCTTTGAGTTCAAAAACGTCATTAACATAAGGACTGACGTTTATAACATAAAATATGTTTTGTTTCTCGAGTCTAGCTATTGCAGATTTGAACCCCACAGAGAGAACATTGGTCCGGCGTCTCTCCTGCAGAATGCTCACCCACCTGGTCCCTATCTATCACACTCCTTAACCCTTTAAGGGCCGCAAAGTGCTGTAATGTGTTATATTCTTGGGTCCGCATGATGCATAATTTCAGCTCTGGTGAGTTTCTGGTGAGTCTACTGACTTGGGCTGTATGTATGCCTCATGCCGACCGTTTGGGGCTGTATCGCCCACATGGAGTCGGAAAGATGCCTTGACGCAGTCCTAGCGAGTTACTCGCCAGGGCTGCATGCATGCATCTTGACGACTAAGGGTTACCGCATACAGAAAAGAATCAGGTGGCACTATGAGAGGGGTATGGATAACAATGATGTCAGAATGGTTTTTACCCAGAAGTAATAGAATGAGAAGTGTGTATTGACTGGCATAACTGCCGGTGAAAAAGGAGAGACTGCTTATTCTGTTTTTCCCTAGAATAACTGCTGAGAATAGGATGATTCACGACCCTAACAATACAGGCAGTATTGGTTCTTGTTCAATCAGTATAGGAGTCTAGAGCCATACCCAGTAGGTCTGCCTGCGTTGTGTTTCATTTTAAACTAATTTTCTTTACTAATTCATTAAAAGTACCCAGCAGATGACTCGTTATACCTGTGGCAGTAACTCGCTGGTTGTGGCCTGGACGCATGGGCCATTGAATTGACTCTATAGAAAAGCCCCAAAACGTCTTAAAAAAGTTCTTCTTTTTTTCCAAACTCGGTAAACGTTTCTGGGGTCGGCCCTGTAAAGCAATATAGGGTGGGGTATCATGAAACACACCTTTTCCTCCAAAGTCAGTATAAGCTTCGAGTTGTCTGAGAAGGGGGAGACAGGGGAGTGCTGTGTCCGTGTTTCAGGACTGGCTTCTTCTAGCTGGCTGCAGGAAGAAAGATGGTTTCTATTTTCAGGGTGTCACTTCTGTGGGAGTAGAACTGGGGTAATGGAAGTAATCACTGCTCCTTCTCCCACTCCACCCTTGCTCATTTTGGGTGGAGTAAAACATTCTGAATTGTTGTACATTTCTGAAGGATAATTATGCATAGATACGCCGTAAAATAATACTGCTAATCGCTATAACTTTAACAACAGGGAGGTATAGTAAAATAATATTATATGCCCTATGACGGCATGGTGAGAAAGCGTATCAACCTTGCAGGGTCGACATGATGTGAGCTAAGAACCAGGACAAATGAGATACATAAACTAGTTTTAAGAAAATAACTTATTAAACATGTCCTAAAAATGATTTGCCAGTCGAGATTGTCTTTGGTATGGAAATGAGAATTTCTCCGTTCTTAGCTGCCTATCATATTAAAGCACTACGCTTCCCATAAAGGGTTAAGAAGAAATACAGAGTGGATGGATGGTTGAGATAAGGTCCAGACTACAAAGACACTGTTATCTCTCACATGACCCTATCCATTTGTCAGAATGACAGAGCATTTCTACACTGTAAAAAAAAAAGTCGTCAAAATGACGGTGAATCACCGGCAACTTTTGGGACATCGCTTTCACCGTTTTTTTAACGGGGACCTGTCCCCGTTAAATTGACGGAGATTCAACGTTCTCAATTTACAGAGATTCTGCGTTTATTTAGCAGTGGTATTACGGTAACTCAATGTTTTAATATACGGTTATTCACTGTTTTATCGAACAACTACAATAAATCAGCGTTTTGTTTCCACAAGAAGTGACTAATATTTAACATGATTTTACGGTAAACCTATGTCTGTTCAACGAGGTCCCAGTTTTACGGCACAGATTCACCGTTATTTGGACGACTTATTTCCTTGTTTTTTACCACTGTCCACTTTTCTTGCTAGCCATATGTGGGATGTTCTGTGAAATGGGGCCTTATTGCAGGGTTCATTAAGGGTTCCTTTTCCTGGACCATGTCATATATATTGCTGAATAATTTATATTCTGGCGGATGATTAAGCGCTATTCTAAGTGTGGAAAGGCTATATAGAAAATAATACAGCAAAAAGAACACAGCATACAACTTATGCAACAGTTTATTCCAATTTTAGCACACACACATATATATATATATATAATATCATATAGATTGGCTGGTGCTCACTCCTATATCCAAGTAATCAAATTGATATTTGTGTGACAAATATTGTTGGGGTGGCATTATGGGAGTGCTCATTTTTTAACAACAGGGGTGGGGGTTTTCATTGGCGGATTTGAGGTTGGGAGGGGGGGAACAAACAGATATTTGGGGCCCTTTTTAAGGTAGGGTTTCAGGGTTAGTAATAATTAAATATCAATTTCGGTATTAAATTAGTACTTAATCAGTGCCTTGAGAAAATTTCACATATTAGACATCATTGGATTGGATTCTTTTCGTTAAACAGATTACTGGGTACAATCTAGGGTATTGGTGTCGTGGAATGAAACAAGAGTGGAAAAAGATCAAAAATGTTCTTTTTAAGGATTTTGACTGATATATGCCTACTTTGTTGCCTCCATATATGACTAAATCCAGTAATATTAAAAAAATGTAAACATCAAGTGAGAATTCAAAAAGATTCATATCATGTACCCTTTATAGAAAAATTGTCAGTTTATAATTCAAAAACTTTAAAAAGAATGCTTTTGTTCTACTCCCATGATATTTGCATTCCATAATACTAGAGCTAGAATGTTATATCAATAAACCTGTTGAACGAAAATATTCTGATTCAATGATGTCTGATATGTCTAATTCTATCAAAGCAATGATTTGATATCAATTTAATACCAAAATCAATCTATAAACAACATTTTTTTGGACCCCTTGACCGTGGGGGGGGGGCAAAAAAATTTGGACCCCTCTTGAGGGGGGTCAAAAGGATTTAACCTGTTTTGAGCCAAAAAGCCTGCGCGTTACCATGCTTCAAAGGGCCCGCGCGTGAGCCAATTTTCTACCCTAAGGGGGGGGGGGAAATTGTGACCCCTTGACCGGAGGGGTGTAAAAAGTTTCGCACTCTCCGCGCGGAACGCCCTGTTGTTAAAAAATGATCACTCCCTTATTTATATTCCATGACCTTCAAATCGAATAATAGAGGAAACTTGAAAACAGCATAATAGATGGTTAAGCAGATGTACAATATGTACATATTTAATACATATCTCCTGCATTATAGATGCTAAAATGTCTCTTTGATTTGCCTATTGGGACCCTTTAAGAAAGATGTGGACTGAATAACCCTTTACTCAGTCCACATCTTGGTTATTAAAGTTAGAATCCGATGGTGGGGGGAGGGGGCTGCCACCGCCTTCTTCTTGGCAGATTTTGATCCACCAGTCGGGTTGATTTTCAGGAAACATCTGAAAATGAAATGAGGGTGAGGTATGATTCATTCAGCTTGGACAGAACATTTTTTATAATTTACAAACCAAGCAGTCCACTGAAGAAGCATGTCCTTATCAATTAATTTGATTATTTGTAACTTTCGCATTGCTAATGTACTTAAAATGGACTATAAGAATATTGAGATATATGTTTGCAATCTAACACATATTCTTTTTACATATTGAACTACATTTACTGTTGATATAGAGTTTGATCTTAGAGCTTTTGCTAATCTTCTACACCAGGAAATGCATTGTCACTCTTCATCTAATAACTGTTGCACAAATATGATATACCATTAATGGAGCACAAAAGTCATGCATAAAGATAGTACAAGGGGTTAAAGCATTATGCTAACCTTAAATGGTCAGCATAAAGTCATTTATATGATGTTTCTTTTTATCTTATCAAACTATTAGTAAAGTTTCATAGGTCAAAGCATCTTTTAACTAATACCTTTGGATGAATTCAAGTGTGCAGCCACATTCTCTGGGTAATGGATGTTTAGATTGTAGAGCAGTCCACAGAGCATCCCCAATGCTGTTTGAAAGTGGCCACCTGCATGGTGACCACTCCATCTGTGGCCACCATGAACCGACTTGCAGTCAAGACCTCTCCTGGAACAGAATAGACTTATTCATTATGATCATTATCATTATTATCACCTCATATACCGGAGTTTGCCCGCATGAAGCCAATAATTGGGCAACATTATATTGACAGTGGCTGTTGGTCCACTGTTTAAATGGGAAGTGCATGGCGGACCATGATACATGACTTGCAACACATTATAAGTAAGATTTGGAATTCAGAAAAAAAAGGTCTGATATAGCCACTTTAACTGGTATATTCCATCTATGTACCACTAACCTGATACACTGCTATAGCCATATGTCCCCTACACCATACTACGAGTACCTAATGCACTTCTACATCCTAGATAACCCCCCCCCCTCCACTTTTTAGGGAAATTTCACAGTTTTCAGGTTTTTGAACATTTTTCTCGCCAAACCAGCAATTTTTAGGGAAATTTCACTTTCTCACGTTTTCAAACTTTTTTTTCCCCAAACTAGCCATTTTTAGGAAAATTTCACTTTTTTCCTTCTTTGATTTTTTTTCACCAAACTACCCATTTTGAGGGAAATTTCACTTTTTTGAATTTTGCGATTTCACACTTTTTCTCGCCAAATAGGGCGTTTTTAGGGCAATTTCACTTTTTTGCGATTTCAAACTTTTTCCTCCCCAAATAGCGTGTTTTTAAAGGAAATTTCACTTTTTTTCTCGCCAAATAGGGTGTTTTTAGGGAAATTTCACTTTTTTGCGATTTCGAACTTTTTTCTCGCCAAAAAGGGTGTTTTTAGGGAAATTTCACTTTTTTGCGATTTCGAACTTTTTTCTCGCCAAATAGGGTGTTTTTAGGGAAATTTCACTTTTTTGCGATTTCGAACTTTTTTCTCGCCAAATAGGGTGTTTTTAGGGAAATTTCACTTTTTTGCGATTTCGAACTCTTTTCTCGCCAAATAGGGTGTTTTTAGGGAAATTTCACTTTTTTGTGATTTCGAACTTTTTTCTCGCCAAATAGGGTGTTTTTTAGGGAAATTTCACTTTTTTGCGATTTCGAACTCTTTTCTCGCCAAAAAGGGTGTTTTTAGGGAAATTTCACTTTTTTGCGATTTCGAACTTTTTTCTCGCCAAATAGGGTGTTTTTAGGGAAATTTCACTTTTTGGCGATTCCGAACCTTTTTCTCGTCAAATTGGCTTTTTGTTAGACAAATATTCCCACTTCCCTATATTCCCCCCACTCGGGGTTGTATACTTTAGACATGTACATATGTACCGCTCTGGCTGTACAGTGAGATCTCCAGGTTTAGTACTAATGCCTCCTCCTCCTCCCACCCTTACACCTGTGCACTCTTCAGTGGGGGACCTATACTCAGGGAAAACCCAAATATAATTTGCCCTCCAATGGTCTCCTGTTAGGCAGATTCTACATAATTCTTCACTCAGCATAATCTTCAAGAACCTAACTTCCATTGCAGAATGTTTCTGATTCAAAATAAGCCATACATTGATGGATGCATGTAGATTTACTTACCTGCTTTATTATAATAGCCCCTGTCCATTGCTGCCTGAGGGGTCTCCCTAAGTTGATGACATCACTTCCTGTGTAGGGGATTCCCAAATCAAAATCTGTGGCAGAATATAACTTATGTGGCTCCACCTGATGGTATACTCAAAAAACGCAAACTACGTTGAATCCCGGTTATTTGAATCTCCTATACAAGATGTAGCCACATTACACTGATTTACCGTAATCTGGTTGCTATTTACAATGCTTCAATGTATTCAGAATAACGGTGAATCAGTGTAGCGTTTTACATTGGACCCCTGTTGAAAGTACATCTATTTTTTACAGTGTACAAGTCCGTCCTTCCCAATCTCTTTTAATTTATTTGTTTGTTTTATGTATAAGGGGAGAGGGGCACGTTGACCACCCGGGCACATTGCACCACTCCCTCTCTTCGCTATTCCTTTAGGAATTTTAAGCCGTTTGCCTACCACATTACCCCCTTATATAGATAGTGTAGAGCAGCAGCATAATGTTTATTTTTGGGATGCTGGCCATTGAAACGTTCAATAGTATGTCATTCAAGTTGTCCCTGTGGTGGGTAAATTTACCCATGGCATGGGGCACATTGAACTACCCAAAGATTCTATTTTCAAAAATTCAAAAGATATACAAAAATACAATTATAAGGTCAGGAAAACAAGTGTGCTGAAGTGGTTCAATGTGTCCTTTCTCCCCTATTGTTGTGTAATCCTGATTGGATAGAAATGCCGAAGTGGAAAGACACTCAGTCTCTTTGAACACCTCTTTTGCTTCATCGGTCTATCTCTTCTCAAGGCTTGTTAATGTTTACCGAGGATGTTACAGGCATGAGAAAAAGGAATGATACTTGTCTCTATCTCTCTATTTGCTTGCCCGCTTATGTGTATGTCTTTGTCTGCTTGCTCCTCTTTCTGTATTTTGTGCCTGTTTCTCGGCTTCCATGTTTTTCATTTTGTTGGTTCTGTTTCACCTTGGTGCCCTTTGTTTTCACTGTATATTTTTATATATATATATGTATATATTTTTACTGTTTTTCACACCTGTGTCACTGTTCCTCTCTCTCCGTCTCTCCCCATTCGTTTCGTTTCCGTACTGTCATTTCCATCTTCTCCCTGCTCCTCTCTCCTTCCACCCAATTAAACTCATACAGCCACCTTGTCTAACAGACAACCACCGCCCCCTCCTCCCACACACATAACCAATACTTCTGTACCATAACTAACATTCCACATAGACTTTTCTGACCTTCACAACCAACTTCCCCCTGCCCTCCGTGGTCTACCTTCCCACTCTCTCACCAGTTATCTGTTTCCATTCTGGAGCAGAGCAGTCACCTAAATGTCCTTCTGTGTGGTTCAAATTTCTATCCCATGCATCAATCTCCTATCAGATTCGTTGTATAGAGTCAAATCCAACTGCATAAGATTATCCATGTATGAATAAAATATCTTCCGTATCAATACAGAGAGGTTTATGACGAGTGACCAGTGACGCCATGTTTAGCTACAGGATTCCCTCTTTGCTAGAGTTACACTGGTCCCAATAGCTATAACCAGCTATCTAGAGAGCTGAAATGGGGGCTATGTACACAGAAATGCTGGGAAAATGTTAATGGGTATTTTAAAACTATATCTTACAAATTTGCCTGCATTTCTGTGAACATATCCCCCATTTCAGTTGTTTTGAAGCTTGCTAGTCAAAGACTACTGTCACCGGCCAAGGACTACACCTGGTCAAAGACTACACCCGGTCAAAGACGTTTCAATTGTTGCAATCTTATGAGACACAGCCACCACGAGAGGTTCAGGTAACTACAAAACTGGAAACTCACAGCATGAACTACTATGAACTGTGTAATATCACCCTTTGGATGTACGGCATGAGGAGACTTCCTACATGCATAACATCTCTTTCAATTGAACTGGCACTTCCATATCCTTTGAATCAATATTATCTTTTATTATACGATCGGACGACTCATCGTGCTTTTTCTGGGATATCCCCGTGCCGATATTTGGTGATATCGGCACTCTTCCGATGGATATCGGCACTCTTCCGGTAGACGGGAGTCATTCCGAAATTTCGTCACCCATAAAATCCAAGGTTTCATGGTGATTCGAACACGCTACTCCAAGACTTGAAGTTGGATGCTCTACGTGCTACGCCGTCGGAGCACTGGTATATGTGGGGGATGAAATGAGGAGTCTATAGACGGACTTTCAGCCCTGTAGGGGCATTATTTAGCGAGTTATGGAAGAAAACACTCTTTTTGATGTAATTTCTCCTAAAATCAAAAAAAAATTGTAATTCTTTTTTTACTATAAAGGTAGTAGTTGGACATTATTTACCCAGTCGTTAAAATAATTTTAGGGGGGGGTTTTCACATACACATAGGCCCTTTAAAATTGCTACGTTTCCACTCGTCCACCCTCAGGATCGAACCGGGGATCCCTTGCGTGTGAGCCATACGCGCTAACCGCTCGGCCACAGCAGATATGGTACAGAGCTGGGGAAACGCTGCCTATATTGAAGTATAGAGGGGAGCGGTTAGTAACCAAAACGGCAGGTGCCAACGCGGGAGTAGAGTCGTATTCTTTAGGCTGGCGAAAGCAGCGTAACAAAATAATGACCGGTCCCCGCGCCTAGCTTCTGCTTCCTCACCTCCGCTACTGAAGAGTTCCACAACATGGCGACTGCACCCTCTGTACAAGACGACTTATGTATCATTCGAAATGGCGAAATTAGGACATTTGAATGGAATAATCGTATAATAAAGCTAATAATGTATGTCTGACGGTCGCACGGTCGGGGCTGTATCGCTGGATATCGTCACTCGTGCTTCGCACTCGTGACGATATCCAGCGATACAGCCCCTTGTGCGACCGTCAGACATACATTATTGGTTAAATATTATGTTTTGTGTCTTTGTATCTTTAGCACTCTTTGTCTCTCTTTTCCCCTGTATACCTCGATGTCCCTCTTTATCCCTCTATACTCCCTCGGTCTGGCTGTCTCATCCCGATTTTCTCCACTTCATCCTATCTCCCTTCCTCCTCTCCCTATACCCCGTTCACTCTTGCTCTCCCCGTTTTTTGATCGCCACTGAGCCGTCTGGCTTGTTTTCACTTAAGTAGACAGTGTCCCGATCCAAAGGGCTTTCAGAGTAATCACATTAAGGTCTCCACTCAATAAACACGCGTCCGCTATTGTGTAGGGTCTCCTTACAAGGGTCTGACACAGCCAATCTTAATTTGCGGAGAATCACGCGGTACTGTGTGTTACATACAGCAAGAGTGGAAAAGGGAGAGAGTGGGGGGAGGGAGAAAGAGAGGGGGAGAGGGAGAGAGAGAAATAGAGAGAATGAGGGACAGACATAGAGACAGAAATGGAAAGAGAGGAGAGGGAGACATACAGATATAGACAAACAGAGACAGACATAGCTAACAGACAGACAGAGAAAGAGAGATACAGAAGCAGAGGAACAGAGAGTGAGATCGGATGTGCCTGATCGAGGGGGTTTTGAGGGGGGCCGACAGAGAGATAGAAGGAACCAAGAAACCGAGGATGTTACAGGCATGAGCAAAAGGCATGAATATATGTAATATGCCGCACGGAGAGGGTATCCAAGGTAGAGGGAATCCAAAGACAGAGAGAGAGACAGAGAGAGTGAAAGAAACAGAGACAGACAGAGAGAGAGAGAGAGAGAGAGAGAGTGGGAGAGAGGGGGAGGGAGGGAGGGAGGGAGAGAAGGGAAAGAGAGAGTTGAGGCAGCAGAATGGAGAAGTCACAGTCTGCACAGATGCACATCAAAGGTGCTCCAGTCGGTGTATTGGTCGATCAGTGACTTCCGGTCCGAGAGTTCCCCAGTTCTCGCGGCCGACGAGAACAAACGAGACAAGCCTCAGAGGCCCTGTAGTTCCTTCTGCAGCCACCAGGCTTTGATCATAGTGTCTGTTACAGTGGACAGAGCGTCATCTTGACCCTTTAAAGGCCACATAGAGAATTAATGTGCAATGATCTTCGCTGAATGAATGGCGCCCTGGTGAAGCTACTCACCAGGGCTGCATTCATATACATGCTTATCACTCAGGAGTATATCGAGCCAAACAGTATGGTCATAATGATGCATTGATGAACCACTGGCGAATGAAGCACCAGGGCTATGCGCATTCATGTCCCATGACCACAAAAGGGCATGGCATAGTAAAGTACTATGTTGCCCATATTAACCTATTTCGGAATAATAAAAAGCAATATTTGGGGGCAGCGTAAGTACCATAAATCTCTAAGGGATTTTTTTTTCTAAATCCTATGTGTATTCACTCGGTGCTACATATAATATTATCCTTTGGCAAGATTCGTCTCTGAGGTGCTAAGCCTCAGAACCCAAGCTGTTCCCAGTTGTCCTGTAGGGAGGATGTAAGTAGAGATTGGCATAATACTGCCCTAGAGATAGGCCCTAACCACAGAAGGCTTTACCGCCGGCTACCAGCAGCCTCCACGCCCCCTATCGGCGCCGCACCACGTTACATCTGTTTAATAGCATGTCACGTGATTTGCAGCAAATCACATGACCTCGGTCCCCTCTTGAGTCAAAGGAGATTTGGCGAGGTTTGCCGCGAGACTCACGCCATCGGGTCGTGAAGGTGTCGGCGGGGACTACTTCTCGGGTGGAGTGATATCCTCTGGAAGTGGTGTGTGTTGTGAGGCGGTGGAGGAGAAGTAAACTACTGTATTGGACGATATAAGGGGTAAGACGGCTCCTGGTGGCTTTGGGTGTAAGAGGAGGCTGGATAGGAGGGTAGACAACTTATTGGTCTACATTAAGCATTTAAGGACCACATAGTGCTTAAATGGCCAGTGCCGACTTTGTGTATTAATGCATCTCCGGCAAGGGTCTCATCAAGGCGGTATTCATGCATCATTACAACTCTATGGGATTGATATACTGATGCAGGGTTATCATATTGCATCTGTGAAGCTCTAGCGAATTGCTCACGAGTTGCTTACCAGGGCTGCATTTATGCACTATGAGGACACAGCATGATAAAACACTATGCTGGCCTTACAGGGTTGCGAGGCATACACGGCGGGAAAGGCTGAGATTATAGTAGGAATTGACATGCTACTGGACCTACTTTGTGCTGCATGCCCCAACAGCGCAGTAATCTTGGTAAAGGCAAACCACTCACTCATAACCCTACGCCATTTGGCAAAATACATACCAGAGGCATTTAATAGGATGTGAGTCAAATGCCTTTGCATTATTTCCAGTTTGATAATGCTTTTGATTAATTCCAGCACCGTATTAAGGGAGATTGGAGTCATTACTTTTGACCAATAAAGGTTTCCGGTTACTTCATTATGTCTTCGTAATTGTGAGCGGTTTTGATCAAAAAGGTTGACCATTAAATCCATCACTGTTCATGAGGAGAAATTACAAATGATATGATGCCGAAAAAACCCTGCCATTTGCTTATAGACATGAATATGATGTACAACGAAATGAGCACACCATTGTGGTATAGATTTCTCCAACTTCCTCAGAGGCTTCCTGATTGTGCCTACTTAACGGCTAATTCTCGACCTTCAAACAGATAGACACGGTTCCCCAATTCCTGAGGGGTAAAATCCACCACCATCAAATCCATGATTCGTTGCTTATCCAAACAATAATGGAGGGAATTTAAACCCCTCGATGCATGTTGGTAGACGACAGGCTTTCCCTATATATAGTGTCTTAACTGGAATTGTTAGGAATGGTATAAGGGTCATTTTCCATCAGCCGATTTGGAGGAGGTGTTTGCCGATAGATCGGTACAATCGGTAGGCAATCAGGTAGAGACATAGCAAACCACTGTTAATCTGTGGGAATGAGTCACGACTTGTCACATCAGTTCATGCCTCATACGGATATGACTCCTTATTTTCTACTGAACTGATAGTTCTCTTAAAAACTATTCCCTTAAGTCAAGCACCTATCTAGGCTACTAGTGTCAAGCATGTGTAGAGGTCGCGGAAAACTTAGTCATTGGATCGGCCGGGAATCGAACCACAGATCTCTCGCACCGCTGACAAGCGGGCTAACCGTTACACTACCAACCCGTGTCTGACTACTCTCTGCTCCCTACGTTACTGGATCGGTATGGTACAGAGGGGGAGGATTACCCAGGTGTTTCACCCCTTTGGGCTTTCCACCAGGGTACGGGGAATCCGACCCCTACACAATCATGTTTGGAAGCTAGGTTTGAGTTGCCTGAAACATTTTTACACCAAATAAAAGAACATAATGACAGGACCACTGACTACTGAGAGACACAGCTCTCGTTGATTTGGTCACTATCACCACCACCATAGCATCACAGTCACTAACTGCAGTATCCTGTGAACGTAGATATTTTCACGCTGGACATATTTTTCGCGGTTTTCACCAAAAAGAAAGTTCGGTGAAAATATGTACAACGTGAATAAATTTATCCAATGTTATCACACTACTAAAATATTTTAAAAATCGCGAATTTATATACACTCGAAATTGTACTTTTTAGCAAAATCGTGAAAATTTATACACGCGAAAATATTTATGTTTACAGTTACCCAAGCACGCAATGAAACCAAAGGCGACAACAAAACAAATGTGATGATACCCTGGGCTTTAGACACCTTCAGTTGTTCCACCTAGACCTACTACCCCATTGACCACATAACAATACACTCTCAACATCCAATGTGTGGAGAAGTAGAGAAAAAAGTGATAAAACTGCTCGTCCTAATCCGGTTAAGCACGAGGGAGAGCCAATTGCGGTTGATTAATGTGTCCCTGGACGTGAAATCAGAGAGTCGAGTGGTGTGGTTGGCTTTTGTGTTCGGCTCGCTCTAAATCTGATCTCTACACTATATCCATGGCTTCGTGACAATTCCAGTGAACATGCCCCAAAACCATCCATTTTCAGGATGTATCACATATCTACGCTTGTGCTCATGGCATACTGATGACTCCCCCCCCCCCCCCCGAAGAGTTTTCAGTGAAGTTTTTCCTGGTATGAGATATTTTATTTTTGCTGCAGTGAATGCTGATATAGCTGAGTCATTTCCTGAGTGCGTCATGAACCATATATATTTAGATACAGCGTCTTTCAAAGATTGACTATTCAACCTCTAGTTTAGGTTTGATACTTTGTTTATCAACCATCGTCATTTGTATTGTTGTGCAACTATGTCTGAACACTTGGCCAACCAATTTAACCCTGGTGAAAACAATATGAATTCGCTACCAATTAGGGTAGATTGACCTAGAGTCAACCGCATACCTTGTGATGTCCACCTTAATTTCACAGTCATTCATGCATGATAAGCCCTGTTTTTGTGTATCACAGAACACGTTAAGTAGCTTTAAGTGTTACTCTTTCCAGCAAAGGAAGAATAGGGGCAATACCATACATGAATAACAATTAAATTATGGTGGACATCTCAGGGTACGTTGTTGACTCTAGGTCGATCTACCCTATAATAGCAAGAATAACGTAGGGTAGATTCACCCAAAGACGGACACACACCTTAAGTCGGACACTTTTAGAATTAAAAAACGTGATATATCGTAACTTCTATGCCCTATGTTTTAGTATCACAATAACATTAAAATGTTTTTCTTACCAACCATTGACATTGCATACATGCAAACACATGGTATCTGTGTCCAATTAGGCACTGAAGTTGGCCTGTTTCGTGGTGAGGAGCTGTTGCAGAGTGTGTATCATATGCATGTACCTAATGTCGGACAGAGTACTGTTATTGTAAATTTTGCTATTATATCTATACTTAAGCAAAATATTTGTATCTAGATAATAAGGTATATGTATTCTAAAATTTATAATATAGGAAAATGTACAAATAATTGATTGAAAGTTCCTTTTAAGACCTTCTAAACATGATGACATAATTTCACCATGAGCCGGACAGCACTGAGCACTGGCTATTTCTCATTGCTACAAATACAGAGAAAACAATGCTATATCTGTTCCAGTGAATATAATTAAATCTATATAACCCAAAATACATTCCCAAATTCCATTGACCAGAATATATGAATTTATGTCAGTATAAATGAAGAATATACAGTTTTTCTGTATGGGGCAGATTTAAGGTGGTTAAAAGTATATTTCAGATGTAAATATGCTTAATACCTTTAGTAATAACGATACCCTGAAGAAATAATATTCTGCCTGCTGTACTATTAAACAGATACAATTGATACTAATAGTAAAAAAATGAAGAAACCCAAAGTGTCCGACATCAGGTGAAATTGAAGCAATTAATTTATTAACTTTGATGAGCAATATTTCATCTAAAATCCTAAAAAAGTGGGCATATTATCGGATGGCTATGATGTTTCAACACTCTTCTTTCAATATGTATTCTGAAAATAGTTTTATGTGGCATATTAACATAGCTGTAGGTCATAGAAAAAGGGTCACGTTTGCATCGCCAACGAGCGTCCGAAAGTGGTGAATCTACCCTAACCAATGGACATATTCATATGAACAGTGACATAGTTATTATAGATGGGGAGCACAAAGATACGACAAGTATCAGACCAGACCAGGAGCTGCCTTGGTACCATGGTGCTAACAGTGGGGTGGGAGGTGTTGGGAGAACATGTTTCCAGAGATAGGGGTGTGTGCTGAGGGTGTGGGACACATAAAGGGACAGTGTGGGAGCAGAAGGGGGTGGGAGGGGGCAGAGGGGGCCAGAGAGGGGCAGACAAAGGGTGTATTCACTGGCCGCACGGTTGGTCAATGAGCTTAGGGAGCCCACTACTCACCTTACCCACGATAGATGGCGCCACTGGCACAATGCCCCTCAGACATGAGTAGCGCCTGGTATTGTACACTGGGTGCCTGAGCCAACCTGAAGGGCTCTGGTAACGACCGATGCGGAAACGCAATGCTGTCGGGGAAAGAAATTTCCGCTATGTACCCTGGTTCTAGCTACACCTGGTAGTTGTCAGGAGCCCAGTGTACCAGCAGGTTAGCAGTTGCCTGTGATAATATATGAGCACATGCACAGGAAACCAGCGTGTGTGTACTGTCCTGTAGGAAGGTAGGCAGCTGGGGTACGGAAATTCTGCCTTGGTGGTTCAAGCAACATGTCAACATGGATCAGATGAGTAAGGACTAAATGATAGCATAGTCATGTCGGAATTCTCTGATTAAACTGACAATGTTAAGGCTGTGTCTCACGACCTTGGGCCAATGTTTCTGTCTCTGACCGGGTGCCGTCTCTGACTGGGTGCCGTCTCTGACCGGGTGCTGTCTCTGACCGGCTTGGCTTGATAAGGTCAAAATACCAACAGCAGGAGGCTAATTATAATTATAATAATAATTATATAACAACCGCCATAACGTTTTTCCAAATCCTTATATATATGAGTATAATTCTTTTTAAAACACCTTTCTCTGACATCTGGTCAGAGACGGCACCTGGTCAGAGACGGCACCTGGTCAAAGACGGCACCCGGTCAGAGACAAAAACATTGGCCCAAGGTCGTGAGACATAGCCTTTAACTAGTACTCAATGCTCTATTTTGGCCAACATGATTACGGTGGAGCGGGCAGGACTAACTGTCAGCCTCAGGTAGGCGCTGAGGGCACAACCTCTTTGAAAAAAATGTAGATCGGTCAGATTTTCATTTGTGCTGTTATGGGGACGATACTTGGCAAAGAAATCAAATTAACCTTAAGCAAATTCATATAAAAGCAAGGGGAGCATCTTGGCTCCCTGAAAACCCTATGTCTTTTTTCAATGTGAACAGTTTTATTACGCGTTAACCAAAACCTACAGTTTAAAAAGACACATAAGATCATCAGAACCCTTCCCTAGTTCTAAAGGTGGGCTGGGTAGGCCCAGTCCTGGAGGCACTGTGAGGGCAGTATATAATAGTATTTCCAGACTGAGGTAGATAGATAACAAAGTAGATCTGATATAAATCTGTGCCCCTCACAGCTCTGTATCTCATGTTACTATGGTTGTTGTGTCTCTTTTATGAAATCAGCCAGGTACAAATAATTAGTTTGAGCAAAGTCCAGAGCCAAAAGTTACAAGAATATTCCAAAAGCAAATGAGAATAACAGGCAAGGTTTCTGAATCTTGTTCTATCATAAGTAACTTTCCTATACTCAGATATTCGATTCATGTAATCACTAAAGGTGAGTTATTAAATATGGTAGTACACTTTTTTTTAAGTCCCTCCTTTTAGTTGATAACCTACTTGATTTAAAGGAATGATGGTACAAACAGACAGTCTGAATCATATAGAAACAAAAAATGAAAAGAAAAATGGGGGGTCCCGACCTACTTTTTTAAATACAGAATTTTGAAAAATTAAAGTATTTAAATATTTCTCAAAAAATGAGAAAAAAGTGTGAAAACTTCAATATTTTTTTAAATATCAACCATTATGCACAGAAATGTGAAACTTCACATGTGAAATGGCTATATGTTCCACTTTCCTGCAAAATTAATTTTACAGTTGGATGCCATGGCATTCTGGGTAAAAATATGATGTTTTATGAAAGAAAAGGAATAAATTGCTATTATTTTGTAGCCTTATTGGCTAAAAATGGTATTCAGAATTAACAGATTTTTTTTTAACTTTCCCAGAAAATAGTTCAGATCATTTGCTAACATATGAAAGTGATTTTGATAGGGGGTCCCGGGCATATTTTTAGGTTTTTTGGCCTTTGAAGTTAAAAAAAATAGCAAAATCGTTCTAAATCATGTAAAGCTAAAAATAAAGTGTAAAATGGCTAGAATCAGGGTAGAAAATGGCTACAATTTATTCCCTTGGTTATTCTAAGTATCTTAATGAAATCTATATCATTCTAGATAATGATTTATTGGTAAATAGTTTCAATGTTCTAACTTTTGATAAAAATAGCAAATATCATTAGCTTTAAATATATCAACTATGCAAAGTCCAATAAAACGCTCAATATTGCTTGAAATCTCACAATTTTTTAACATGGCTTAATCAGCATATATATGTATCAGATTCCTCAATATTAGCTCATTCTGATACATTCAAGCTATATGCGCAGATACCTGCGCAGTGTGTCCACATTCAAGAGGTAGCGACCCACCTTAACCCCTACACCACTGGATTTCTTGTAACTCAATGCATTTTTGTGCAATATATTGGCTTACCGCGTGGAAGGGGTTAATAGAAGGGGTTCTTTAAGCACTTCTATATCTGCTTAAATCAAAACTTGTCATGTAATAACAACACCTATCACTTCATAGTTGCATACACCCACCACCAACCCTGTTAGTACTATGATATTAAAGAGGCTGACCCCATATCCTGGTCCATGAGCTGATGCTTCCCCCTGAGCTGCTCACCTCCCTTATTCCACAGCCTTATGAGCTGCTGGCATTTCCCACCAGTCTATTTGTTGCAAGCTGCATCACAAAATGACTTATTTCACGACTGTTTTTGAATGTCTCTCGGTTAGGCTAAACACAATACAAGCGAGTCTTTTACTCCTCTGTAAATGTCAGAGGGATAAAACTTACGGGGAGCCGGCTGGATGTATTTGGATGTGGTGAGGTATAGACTGGTTAGCTTGCTGTTAAATCCTGTAACCCTTTAAGGATGGTATAATGCATGAAAGCATCATGCGCTTGGCCAATCATCTTGAGGCGTTTATAGTCGTGATGCATGAATACAGCTCTGGTGAGTGACTTGACACTGCATCATGCATGCCTGATGCAAGCCCTCTGAGAGGGTATCATCCCCGTGGTGCAGACATAATGAAGCACGAGTGAGTTTCTCTCCAGGGCTAGATTCACATATTATGAAACCAACAAGATAAAGTACTAAGCATCTCGTAAAGGGTTAATGGGAAATGATACATGGTTTGGTCCTGTCTGCGGCACTGTTTGTGTTTGCGTTTGGAACTCTTTTATTTTACTGGTAACACTTTGTTAAAGTTAAAATTCCATTTTAGCTGCATATAATGTTCACTAATGGATGAACCCGTATCAATCAGAGGATCCAACATAGTCAAAAGGTAAACGTGATCACTAGGTCTTAACGTACATTATGTTAACTACTACTAATACTATTTATACTAATTCAAAATTAAAACTACCAACTTCAAGTTCACTAAAATCCAACAAAAATAAGTTAATTCTTTTTTTTTTAAATATCCAAAACATTTCATCATATTCAAACACCAATATGTTGGTCTAGACAGCATCTAGAACATGAGGGTACACACTGCTACAGCACAGTGAAACCCTATAGTATTAGCTGATGCTTACAGTGTTGATCAGCCGATTCAGGGACTCACCCGTAACAAATAGGATCAAGCCCATCCTTCTCTGATAAAGACGGCTTTCCACCGAACACGCTTTCAGGGGTCCACAGAAAAAAAAAGTTAGATATGGCCAAAATACAAGAGGCTAGAACACAGACTTTGCCAACATCTAAAAATCTGACACTTAAAACCATATGACCCTACGTACCAAACAATAGAACCCCTAATCATAAAACCCTGCCATTTACCAGGCATCAAAAGGAATAGATATGCAGGGTTTGTGTCAGGATTGGTTGCCATGGGTCCGTTTAGGTCAATCTGTACACAGGACACAGACTTTGCTATCAATAATTAAATTAAGATCGTATGAGCACCATAGGGAAGATTAGCTGTATTGTGAACCAGCTGATATTTATAAGCTGTTTGCATAAGTATATCAACGGGGTAGATGTCCAGAGGCAGATGTCTGGGGGTAGATGTCCAGGGGTAGATGTCTGGGGGTAGATGTCCGGAGGTACCTGCCCTAGCATCATTGGATAAAGTAGATGAGCATGGGCCATATGCCTGGCACACTATAACCCTTCACACAGTCAACTTCTCTATATTCTAGTCTGGAAGCCTAGAGATCCACAGTTACATGATCAGAATTTGAACAAAACCACATGATACTTCAATCAAAATTGAGAATGCATGTGTCCTATGATGCCTTAAGTAAATATACTCAACATTAACACAAGAGCTTATGCACAGGGAAATGTGTAAATGAGTAGTTTAGCTAGAATAAGATGTGCCTACCTGAAGTCAGTTGAGCATTCAATTTTGAATCCTAACTGTTTCCTGTGCACACATTCCTGTGACATCATCAATTTGTGTGATCCACATATAGTCACTCCTGACTACCTTATGACTAATATGTGACTAACATATGTAATCACCTGACTAGGGGGGTCAAAATGTGGTGGTATAGTCAGTACTGACTATAGTTTTTATTATCAGTGCGTGATCACTAGGTCTTAACGTACATTATGTTTACTACTACTACTACTATTTATACTAATTCAAAATTAAAACTACCAACTTTAAGTTTGCTAATATCCAATAAAAAAAAGTTACTTCATTTTTTTTAAATATCCAAATCATTTCCCTGAAGACACCTGGATCTTTTCTTTACTTTTTCAGCGTATTCAAACACAAATATGTTGGTCTAGAGAGCATAATTATATAGAACATAAGGGTACACACTGGTACAGCACAGTGAAACCCTATAGTATTAGCTGATGCTTACAGTGTTGATCAGCCGATTCAGGGACTCACCCGTAACAAATAGGATCAAGCCCATCCTTCTCTGATAAAGACGGCTTTCCACCGAACACGCGTTCAGGGGTCCACAGAAAAAAGAAGTTAAATATGGCCAAAATACAAGAGGCTAGAACAACATCTAAAAATCAGACACTTAAAATCATATGACCCTATGTACCAAACAATAGAACCCCTAATCATAAAACCCTGCCATTTACCAGGCATCAAAAGGAAAAGATATGCAGGGTTTGTATCAGGATTGGATGCCATGGATCCGTTTAAGTCAATCTGTACACAGGACACAGACTTTGCTATCAATAATTATATTAAAATCGTATGAGCACCATAGGAAAGATTAACTGTATTGTAAACCAGCTGATATTTATAAGCTGTTTGCATTAGTATTATCAACATTTCAGGTGATAATATCATGAGCGATCTGCAAAAGCTATCATGAAAAGACCTTAGGGTATGGCAAGTCAGCTATGCTTGCAGGGTGGATGCACAGTTTCCTGTGGAGTGATTGCTTTTTATGACCCACATACCCAGACATTGAGCCTCACCAGACCATGGCCCTACATAGGGATGAGGGGCACCAGGGGACTAGACCTACAAATACTTAATCATGCAACCCCATGTACCAAACAATAGAACCCCTAATCATAAAACCCTGCTATGTACCAGGCAATAAAGGGATCAGATATGCATGGTTTGTATCGAGATTGGTTGCCATGGGAACCATGAGGGTGTATCCGTAGACCCTGTGTTGTACGCTATTAGCTTTCTCTTTTTTTTTTGTTTAGGTCGTTTAACCTAGTAGTATAGAGAGAGTTGGTACCCCTACGGAATGTGCAGAGCTATTTTGAACAACAGTCTCAGCAGGGGAGTAGTTGGTGGATTTTGGTGCAGGTGGTTTCAAAATATTTGAGTCTCCCTGCAAGAAGGGTCCAATTTACCAATTTCACCTATATAAACTATAAGTTTACTCGATGTAGTTCTTTTTTATTTTTCAGATTAGCTATTTGTCAATTTATCCTATCAGTAGATATTATATACTAGTAGGGTAACATTTTACTATACATAATGGGATCATCTATGGCATGATCGAGGCCAAATAGCAATTGAACATGAAGCCTTCTGGTATTATTCCACACCTCAAGACTTGAAAAACAACCAATCATAAAAAAGTAAACATCACAGGCTGTACTTATCACAACTGCTGTACATGGATGACCAGGACTGCTGAAGTGACACTCACCTACAAATAGATAAGTGAGAAACCCCAATTAGCTATAGTACACAACGTTTAGCAATTGAGTTAGGCATTCAATATGACAACTAACAGCATAGGGCATAGCATATTAAAGCGTCATGCGGCCCCTGAAGGGTTAGTATCTTTAGTGAACTGTTGACCTCTTAAAGTGACCCTAAAGGTATTTCTGTACAATGGAAAATAAATTGGTGGGTCAGCAGTGTGTGGCACAGGCAGACCCATATACACTCATGAGGTTCAGTATGAGTGGAAGACAAAGGTTAAGTGAGACGTTATGGCACACTGCCCAGTGGGAATGGCTGAGACCGTACCTACTTACTTCCTACATTTTTTAAGGAGGGACAGAGGAGAGGATCTAGGAGATGAAAACAAGTACTCTATGAACCACCCACCTTTAGCAACTTTAAACTAAATTGAAGTTGATTAATGGCATTCCTTATACAGCTTGGATAAACTTTAAGAAACTTTAGGTTTGTTTCAGATTAAAGTTGCACAAAGTTGCATGAAGCAGCCTAAAGAAGGCCATTAATCAACTATGAATTTTGCTCACAGTTTCTTAAATCGGATGGTTCATGCAGAGAAGTAGCCCCATGACTCCGGCTGGAAATGTTTTATATCACAAAAGAAATAACCTTAAGTGTCGGTGAAATTGGCCTTTTCAAACACTGGGGAATGAATGACAAAAGCCTCACATAGGTATAATTTTTATTTGTTGTCATGGTGTACTAATGTAGCACCAGTAAAGACACTGTATTTTTTTGTTTTGTTTTTATTTAATCTTTTTAAAGAATGTTCTTCCCCGACCAATTCTGGTAAACCTGCATATGCTGCTGAGGTACAATTAGATTGAGTTCATATGATGTATTAGATTACCAGAGACAGATAAATATATCATACGGCTTAATCATGCAGAGAGGGATACCCTATGTGCCACTGCAGTGGTAAGTGTTACGTTGCTGCCCATGGTGAAGCATGTGTAAAGTAAGGTAGTCATTAACAGTAGCAGGTAGTGCAGTATGCATGGACTGTATGTACAGGAAAGGTTAACCCTTTAAGGGCTGTATAGTGGTTCAATGACAATTATTGTATTATGCCATTTCTCATTATGATGCATAAAAGCAGCCATGCAGGTGAATTTACGCACCAAGCCTGTACTCGTGAAGGAACGCTACACTTCGGGATAGCATCAACCTTATAGGGTCAGCATGATGCTCCCATACAGCCTTAAGAACTTACTCGCAAGGGATGCATTTATACATCATGACGGCAAAGAGCAGAGTGCATTAAATCATTAAGCGGGCATTAAAGGGTTAATAGACACACGCTGTAAAAAATGCCCATTAGCTGCGGCCTTACCAGCTCTAAGGTTATTCTAGGGGCTGTAAAACAGACTCATATCTAATAACACGTTCACGTGCTACCCACATAGAACATTGTATTAGTTAAACCCTTTATAGGCAGGATAATGTAATGATGCATCATGCCCTTATAGTCGTAATGCGGCCCTCGGCAGTAACTCGCTGGGAAAGTATTCAAGCATCACGTTGACCTTGGTTGAAGGGTCAGCAACTCCCTAATGCAGCCCCCGCCCATAATGCAGCAACTTGCTGGTGCTGCATTGATACATATCGACAAAAATGTCTTTGAGCGATATTCCTAACCCTTCATGCATTCAGGTATCACATATGCTAACCCCATGTGGCTGATCGCCTTACTCTACAAATGCATAAACCTTCTGAGAATAGTTTATGTACTAAGCCATTTTGTCTGCTTGATATACCAAGTAATGATGGTGATTTACTGGCTTGAGTTGATGCATTGGTACATTACAAGGACTTGGTTGGTCGTGATCTGGGGTGTTCTATCCCTGGGGAATGGTTCAGGTGACAGAAAGAAATAGTGAAAGTAGCAACCAGACCTTAATTTCAAAACAGGGCTGACCCCAGCTTTTCCCCTTGAATTTTATGGACTTTAATCAGATTGTTTCGAATGTAATCTTATTTCTTAGCAAAGTTTGGGTCAAGAGGAGCAATATCCCACTAACCTCAGGTGGCCTGAACAATTGTCTGACTTCAGGAAATGGTTTTTCAACAGGAATATCCAATAACCTCCCAGTGAGTCGTCCTGATGAGCTGCAAGACTTATTTTTAGTACTTTCAAGATAGAAAATAAATGGAGAAAAAATCCAGTCTACCTGCCCTAAATCTCTGACCATATTGCCTGAAACTCACCTTTTTTTTTTACCCAGGTAGACACATGTATGTTCAGGTAACATGCAGCACTATAACATGGTCGTGTTTCTGTATGCATGTCCTGTCTGCAGGAAGGACAGAGGTTAATGCACACATTAACCCTTTAAAGGCCACAACGTGCTTTAATGTCACGTGGTATTGAATGCAGCCCTATTGGACCTACTCCCTATGGCTGCATACATGCATCATGCCGACCCTTCAGGACTGTATCAATCAAGTAGGATCGATACAATGTGTATCAGAGGCAGCGTGTTCAGATAACTCGCATTCTATGCAAGGGTTTGGCGTATTCAAGCACTATGCAGGCCTCAGAGGGTTAGCCATGGCCAACAGATACTGTTCATGTTGGTAGTGAGCTGGGACAGACACAGGACTATTATTACTACAGAATATGACCTCAAAGTCAGACATGGGAAGAGTCATATTTATCCATAAAGATATTAGTTGAACCTTTTTAATGTGCAAGTCATGATATGAACTGGACATTTAAAAGGTATCAACTAATATGTTACATGTATATAATACACTTGATGTAAAGGAAGGGATATGTCAAATTTTACTAATGGGCGGTAAAAGCTCAGACAAAGGGTCCCATAGGCAAAGCCATGATCTTCTACGTTGTGATCCAAACTATGAAACACATCATCACAACAAGGAGCACAGCCTCACAAGGGCCTAATTTATAATAATGTGAGAGGAGTAAGAATTATAACTTACACCAAACCAAGAAGCTGAAACCGACAACGTGATATTCAATTATTAATTCCCAAGAAAGAATTATCTCTACATTGGCTTCAGAGGGGAATGCTTGTCAATTACAATGCGCTGCTTCAGATGGTATATATGCAAAGTCCTCATATTACCCTCGAACTTTATGAACTGGACCTCAGATGTACAGCTGTGACCCATCAATGCATAAACTGCTTCTTCAGGGGATTACCATTAGAAATTCTCCCCACAAGCTTGACTTAACACAATGCCCTAAACGCGGGTTCTGACTTCACACGCTGGCTTTAACGAGGCTCTATATAGTCTGACACTTTGGTTATCTCTCCCCACTCCCTCGTCACCCTCCACCAGCCTCTCTTTCACGCTTTATCGCCCAACATCCGGGCTAAATAGTCAATTACCCCACCTGGTGAGGAAAGTCTGGACTGAGGTGGGAAGGCTGGAGGTTTACCAGTCGTTTAGCAGGTGTAGCTGCTGGTGTGTAAGGACCGTGGGCTACAGTGGTCACTTTGTACCTGCACACAGAGAGAAGACCTAAGGGAGTCACCTGGGGGAGTCATATGACCCAGAGAGCTATATGACTCCCCCAGGTGACTCCCTTAGTTCAGCCAGAAAGTCACCTAGGCTGCCTTAGGCGACCTGGACTCCCCTAAACAGGGGAGTCATTCTGGAGGCAACATGGACTCCCTTTTGACGCTGTTTCTTTTCTCTGGGTTACTACTCTACAATGGCTGCATACCCGAGTTATTGCACTATATGGTCCTTAAGAATTGACCTATATTGGCTGCATACCCGAGTTATTGCACTATAATTATGGTCCTTAAGAATTAATCTATATTGGCTGCATACCCGAGTTATTGCACTATATGGTCCTTAAGAATTGACCTATTGAAGTGATCTTGTTCACACTTATGATTCCATATGCATGGCTTCTACACCAGCCATCGCTTTAATACAGAGTAATAATTAATTTCAATGAGAACTTCGCTATAATGATTAGTAAAAACACTATAAGAGTTACTAAAAGCTTCGCTTAAAGTTGTTTCCAAGGGTGACTTAGTGATTTTCCGCAACCTCTTTACTTGGGGTGGGATATCTATGCATTACAGCATTGTAGTGGTCAGCTGGTAATACCATCAGGACCCTTCCCTGGTCGCGGAATAAGACAGGGCAGAAATAGGAGGAGTGTCCCTGAAGGGTTGATTGACAGCCGAGGGAGGAGCCAAATCCAATAATATGGGCGTGCGGTGAATAGGCCGGTGAGAGATGTATCACACCTACACCAGGAAATGTGCTGATACTAGAGAGAAAGTAGTCCCTGAAAGTAGTTCCTGCTTCCAGAAAGTAGTTCCTGCTGGCCGGCGAAGGGGGAAATGAGAAGGTGGATGGCACTTCAGCGCCTCTCATGTGGTAGTAACTCTTCCCCCTTTTTTTTCTGTCTGAGAGAATTTCTTGAGAGCGTCTTTGTGCTTTCCACATGGTTATATATATAGCTAACCCTGAAAGGGCCACATAGTGCATTTATGCATCCTGCTCTTTGGTGGTTATAATGCAAGAATGCAGCCCTGGTGAGTACCTCACCAGTGTTGCATTCAGGCATCATGCCGACCCAATGGGTTGCTTTCTTAAGGGTCAGTATGACACATGCAGTCCTGGTTCATCTAAACAGGGCTGTATGAATTCACACATCATGAAGATACCTTACGGTAGCTAAAGCACTATGCGGCCCTTGCAGGGTGAGCCAATAAAATATCACCCCTAAGTAAGATACAAAGATGGATGGAGTTGCCTGCATTTTGTGTTGTTGTTTAGTACCTGCTGGAACCGTTGGATTCAAACAAAGTTTTTATGCAACATCAGCAGACCAACAATGCTAGAAGCTTGATGATGAAAAAGTCATCTTAAAGTTGCTCTTCGGTGGAGACAGGCGTTTGGACAGGGACGACTCAGAACTATTGGTAAATGTTGGGAGCAATCAAAATCTCCTGAGTAACATTAATTGCAGGATGGAATCGAGGACTATTACACCACTGATCATGTTTGGTTTGATTTGGTTCGTTTCTGGTCACACTATTGCTTTTGACTTCATGATGCAGCCTAATAATATTATACAGCACACATTATAACACATAAATCATAATAGCCAAATACTTAAATCATAATCATCTCAAGTCATAAATCATGATATACACACCCAACTGTAAACAGGATACCACAGTGGAGTGGCTATCAATATCAGCTTGTAGAGGCAGCCAATTAGACAAGGCCTTACATAGGGGTCTGGCTGTTGTATAGAGTGTGCATGGCACTGATTGGCCAGTTTGCCAACCACTTCCAGTTGAGACTGACACCCGCTGTCGCTGGTTAGAGTAGCTACTGCTTGTAATAATGGAGCTACTTCTAACGGCGGAAACACTGTGCTATATTGTAGAGCATGCAACTTGTCTAGAACAAAGTCTGGTTGAAAACATTTCCCTTTCTACCTTTCTCTAAACACATAGTTGAGTTGTTTCTCAGCGGATAAATTCATTATTCAGCTGTAATACCAAGACTTGGCAAAGACCACCTGAAATTTACTCACCTTCTTGGCCTGCTATCAGCTCTTTAAAAAAATACCTGATGGGGTAACATGCTATCCCCTCTGTAGGTCCTCATGAATCATGTGTATGCCGCAGCTAGTATACGCAAGTCAGATGGCCAGTGTGGTTTATAGGATCAGGACAACGTCAGGGCGCGGCTTATGGGCATTTAAAAAAATGGATACTACAATACGGAAAGTCACCCAAATCCACCCCCTCTGCAGCTTATATGATTTGTCAGAATTAGGGGTACTGCCTATATATAATACAAGAGTTCGCCTTATACACGATGTGTTACAGTATGAGGTTCATAATTGTTAAATCCCTACATCCACAGCGCTTGATGGCGGGAACACCGGACTAAGGAGGTGCAGGAGGATGTTAGAATAGACACTTAGCGGCAGCTTAGTGTTTTCACAAAGCACACATTAAGGCAGCCTGGAGGGTCCCCATTCACTGAGCAAGGGTACTACCAATCATTCCCTGTGTGGTAAGGTCTAAGGCATACCGGAATCATATACACAGAGTAAAGAAATAGTGTCAAAATGGAGTCCAGGTTGCCCCCAGAATGACTCCCCTCTCCAGGGGAGCCCAGGTCGCCTAAGGGAGCCTAGGTGACTCTCTGGCTGACCTAAGTGAGTCACCTGGGGGAGTCGTATAGCTCTCTGGGTCATATGACCCCCCCAGGGCAGCCATGCAGAGAGTCACCTAGGCGAAGTCCTTAGCTCTCTTGGGCAGCCTGGGCTCCCCTATAAAGAGGGGAGTCATTCTGGAGGCAACTTAGACTTCCTTTTGACGCTGTTTCTTCTCTCTGCGTACTTGGAAATTCCCATTTAAACTGAATAAATACTGTACCATCTGGTTGTGTTGCCCTGTCTGCCATCAATTTGGCTGGGCAATTAGCCTTGGTGATATCACAATAGAGTCACTAACTACATCTTCCAGTGCTGCGGCAAAGTAGCAAGACCTCTCTTATCCAGGCTCTTGTTATACAAAAACAGGCGCCTATTGGCTACAATGAAACATTTACATAGTCATTACCAGCGCCATATTTGAACAAAAGTTTCCCTGATTGAACCTACAAATGTATGTCACTCTCGTAGGAGAATGCAATGGTCGCTTCCCAATAGACAGACGTTGCCACTGGTAGGGACTTCTCCGATAGTACTAACCAGGTTTTACATCACAGAAGTGTATGTGTGTCAGTTGATAATTGTCAAGCAAGTTAGGATAACCTCAATTTCACATGTTGGATTGCTATCAGCTCCAAAATGGCTGTAATACCCAGATACCATCTGGACCACAAAATAGTTGTGAACAGGGTCCAGATGGGAGTAACATTAAAGACAGGCCGAGTCTTTAGCTCCTATTACCGACAGGCTTCAACAATGTTGATGGGAGTATATATGTCTTTAGTCGCGAGTTGTGATAGTCCGATATCAATTAGCCACCCTCTATGGTGTAGCCTGGATTCAAGACATATATTATATGGTGTTTCATGTTTTTTTTATCCTATGTATAATTCATGTGGCTGGTATCTATAATTGCTGATAGGAATGGTTGGGTCTTGATCTCGTTCCCTGCTACCACAACATTCTTCACTGTGATGTCATCAAAGATGGCGAGAAACCCGATGCTGAAATCGGTATTCTAAACAGCATCAATCAATAAGTAAACTATTAAAATGCAGAGATGCACTCAAAACTGTCTAAAATTCTAGTTTCTTTGTTTGCTGGGCTTTTGTTGGTATCTCATTTGACCATGGCGATGCAACCCACGTACAACTATTTTAATTGTTCGGGGGTTGCAATCATTGTCATTGTCATTTGAGAAGAGGCCGATTTTGGACGGGATTCTGTTGGTCTCTGTTGATAATTTGTTGACCAAACGCTATATGATATGAAGGGAAGCTTTAGAAAGCCGTTGTATGAGAAAAAACATTTATGTAATTGGCTCTAGCCATCCTGAAATTAAGATGAGGATTGTGAGAATCATTTAAATCTATTATTCCTGCTCCAGTCCCTAATGCATGAGCTACACTGATATGTTTTAGCTCGCTATACAACCAATCTCTTAATCACTATATCCTAACCAAGTTTGTCATTTTTGGCTACCTATACTACCAACCTAGGTTAGTTAGTATTGTCAGGTTGGTCATGACTAACTCACTTTAGTCTATTTTATTTCAATGAACTTTGGGCTTAGTCCTTTTGAGATGATATGCCTCAGTCATTTTTGAATAGCACTTGGTCATGCCAGATAATCATCATCATTATTCAACGTAATTCTGTCATATTTACAGCAGATATGATGCAGAAAAGGCTGAACTATAAGATGGTAAGTTATAAGGCTGAATGCTATACCAAGTTAGTGGTCAGTCTGGACCTAAACCTAGGAAGACAACTGAGCCTGATCCTGCCATCTTCAATTACAAATGCTGCTAACATGGCCGTGACGTAACGCTAGACCACCTCACCTAACACCATAGAAGGTCTTGGAGCAAAACTGCTGTGTAAGCAGAATTTGATCCTACCATAATGATAAAGGATATATGCTGCCTATGTCTCAGCCAGGCGTCCTGGGGCATTAAACAATGTAGGCCTCTAAGCTTGAACTGATAATTAATTAGTTCTTTGATAATTCTCACGGTTCAGACTCACTCCAACAAAACATAGATTTGTCCAAGTATAAATGCAATTACGTTTTTTTGACGCTGTATTTATGTAGTTGTTACCTATGGGATTGCAGAATTTTTGGAATGAGCATGATTCCTTGGGTAAGATAGAGTGCATAAATTAAACCATTCAGCCTCTCTCAAGAAAACAAAGACTGCAGAGCTCCTGACCCGTACTTACAAAAACCCTTTTCAATGGAATATATGCAATAATCAAGTCGAATTCGATTTTGTGGATATACTGATGGAAGAGTATACATAACCAACAAAACTACTTTTCCACTCAATATAGTAAGGTAATCAGAAAACTGACTACTCAAAAACAAGAAAAATCAAGCAATGTGGAGTTCTCTGTGACTCATGACTTTTTGGTTTGACCTTTTTTGGGGTTGGTCAAAAGTGGGGGGGGACATGTTCCCCCCCCCCCCGTCTCCCCCGGTTGCCACGCCCCTGCGAGACTTCCCTGTTACAGTTCCCAGCGGGTTACCAATGTCATTTGTGTCTAGGCGGTCGTAATTTATGACCAACGACTCATAAAACTGCCAACGTGACCCGGACGCTCTGGCCAAATCATTTGCTAAATTTAACCGAACCATTGTTTGTTACACACAAGTGTGACCAATGGGTTACTAGCTATCTGGGAAATCCTCCCATGACGTCATTACACAATCTCAGTGCACATCATTACTACTAATGGACTTGGGACAGCTTGGGAGCGGAATTCCTTACTTCTTTAAGGTCCACACAAAGGTATGAGTGGTCTTGAAATATGTAAGTAAATAAATAATAAATGTAATTTATACTTGTCTTGTGTAACTACTGACTATATAGAGCAATTGGAATCTAGAATCTCCCGGCCACTTAAACAGGCCAATAAGATGTACCGTAGAGGCATGAGGGTGACTACTGTCCCAGCTCCGACCCACGGAGTGTGGGACTTGGCCCATTTTCCATTACTCGATTTGTAGGTCCTATCAGCCGATAGGCCAATGACAACCCACGAGTAGGCAGTGGTGCTGTAGGCTGGACAATCGTAGGATATGGTAGAAAATAATCAATGTGCAGGCCTTTCCGGCTTATAGTATAGCCTACAGTCGGCAGACCAATCGCCCATGATCGGTGGTTTTAGTGGGTCTACCGAAGGAAAGCACTCCCAAATCGGCTAATGGAAAATGCGCTTGACACCGACTTGTTGGTGTATGGCAATGCACCATGTTGGATGATGCTGGGACACTCAGGCACAGGGGAACACTTTATATCGACCCTTGTATCCACTACGTACAACTTTGTTACCCAGCATACAATGGAGACCGCCATACTGTCTGGGAATTAAGCTAGTTTTACATTTATAAATGCATTATAACGAACATACTGGGTTAATGGCCTCGTCAAGGATTGACATCAATGCACTAGTATATAATAACCTATGCTCTGTCTGCATTATGCCTCAATACAGGGATGGTACTATCAGGGTCAGCATGATGCATGAAGGCAGCCCGGGTAAGTTGCAAAATTGACTCATGACGAGCAAGGGCATCGCGCATTGTGAGAAGACTTGCAAAAGTGGCATTCATGGATCATAATTATCACAAAGATAATAGGGCATTAAAGCACAACACTGCTCTTAAAGGTTTATGATAACCTTAGTTGTAAGCCCTACTACATTTGTAGATTCTTCGGAACAGTGGTCTCTGAGCCCTCAGTCAACCAATCCTAGGCATAACTCGCCAGGACACTTAAATCCAACTGCATAATTTACATAAGTATTTTATCCAACCATAGATAAAGATGGTGTCAGGCACACACACACACATCAAACCACATGACAGGTGGTGCCTTCTCTCACTGTAGATTGCCACTCCATGACCCATCAAATCCAAACAACTTTCAGCAGAGATTTTAATTGAATAATGGCATTCTTTCAGCACATTGAATTAACGTTAATTAAAAGATTTTGGATTAAAGTTGCTAAAGTTGCTGAAAGCTGGTAAAAAAAGACCTTTGATTAACTTTTAATTTACTTTAAGATTACTTAAATCGGATAGTTCATGCAGTGTTGGGCCGACTGGATAGACCCCTATACACCGTTATCTACCTGTAGCTTTAGCAGGCATCCTACCCTGAACAAACACATAGTCCCTGCCTGTCCTGTCAACAGGAACCTCCCCTGATCCCCATGTTGGCATTCTCACCACACCGCCTCAAGTTTTACACCAAAAAGCAGGATATTCAATGGTAAACCCTTTCAGGGTAGAATACTGCTATTCCTCTATATCCCTGATCTTTATGATGCATGAATGTAGCTCTGATGAGTCTACTCACATTTATGTATTGTGTTTAACTTTTGGGAGTATATCAATTCCGTAGGGTCGGGATGATGCATGAATGCAGCCTGAGTCGCCAGGATGTATGCAATATGACGAAAAATTGAATCCAAACTTTCAAGTGGATTATATAAACACACTATGCTGTCCTTAAAAGACTAACGTGCTGCACAAAAGTTGACATGTAGGAAATCGATATCACAATGTTTAAAGTTACCCAGGACTGGTCTAGTATTTCCTGCAGATGATATGAAATCATTAGAGTTCATGTGACATTTCGAAAGTAATTTGGCCCCTGCTTAGCAATACTGTAACTGTATTCCCTGGCTGTATTTAAGAAATGATGATGGTCTTTTATATGGTATTATTAAAACTTATGTCCGACATCATGTGCATTGGCAACTTCTTCTAACAATAGATTACCTTGATAGCTCTGCTCCTTCATAGCTAGGTAGAGGACTATTGGGAGTTCTGAAGGTTCTATACTTAGCAATAGTCCTAATACTGTGTTACAACAACCATAATACGGGAATGGTAGCTTTAACAACATATGTGGGGGGGAGGGAGGGGGACCAAAAGTGGCATACGCCCTCTGCAGGTGGGACCTAAGCAGTTTATCACCTTTTAGCGAAAAAAAAGGCTGTGAAACTCTTAACAAGATCGGTCGTGATCCGAATCAGGCTTGTGGGCAGGGGGGGGGGGAGTGCAGAAACAATTTTGATCCCTCACGGGGGAGGAGGAGAGGCTGGAAATATTTTCTCGGAATCAACCCCTCCGAGTTTAAAGATGGCCACTCCCTAAGGGCCGCATTAACCTCTTTAATTCAATTGAGAGCATGACCTTTATCGACAAAATGAATATCAAACTGTATCCTTTTCATTATAGCCACGCACCTCTCCATGACCAATACGCGCTACTATCCAGTGGGCACAGAACATTGAACCAACATTGATAAGACTAGTGGTTGTCAATGTTGATTCAATGTTTCTTCAATGCTTAGTCAACGTTAAACTTAATATTGTGCCCACTGAGTATGAGCAATGGATGCGTCTCATTCTGAGACACTTGGAGAGAGGTCTTATTATAAAGGTTCTCTGCCTGTCTGCCTCTCTTTCCGTCTCTATCTCACTGCATGCCCGTGTCTTCCTCAATCTCTGCCTCTCTGCACAAGCTTGTCTCTCTATCTATCCATGTCTGCTTCGCTAGTTCTCTCTGTCTCCATCTTTCATAACAGAGAGAAGAAATAGTGTCAAAAGGGAGTCCAGGTTGCCTACAGAATAACTCCCCTCCCGAAGGGAGTCCAGCTCGCCAAAGGGAGCCTAGGTGACTCTCTGGCTGGCCTACGGGAGTCACCTGGGGAGTCATATAGCTCTCTGGGTCACATGACCCCCCAGGTGACTCCCTTATGTCAGCCAAAGAGTCATCTAGGCTCCCTTAGACGACCTGGACTCCCCTTAACAGGGGAGTCATTCTGGAGGCAACCTGGGCTCCCTTTTGACGCCGTGTCTTGTCTCTGTGATCCTATCCCCTCCTTCCTTGACCCCTCTCTTTGATCAGCCATCTCTACAGCTGTCACTACCTGCCTGTCCACCTCATTCTATCTCAATTCCTGTGTCTCCCACCACAATTCCCCCATCCCCCATCCCCCATCCCCCGCTCATGCACTTCATCCCTCCTTCCCTTTCCCCTCGCCTTAGCTGCCACTCGTCCTACACAGCCCACTCTAACTCATCTTATATAAAGGCCCCCTGTGGTCATACAGGATTAATTATTTACTGGACTGTCTGTTTCCTCCAGGGCCCTTCTACTGGCCCTTCACTGCTCTACCCTTAAGCTCAGGCAGTCTTTCCATCATGTCTGACCCGGCGTTTGTGGCTCCGTCCCAGAATCCTTTGCATCTCAAGGGTAGTATTGTCTCGAGACACCTGCCGTTTCCGGGCCTTATAGACGCCGGAAATACAAGTATATGCTGGTGGGCGCACACGCAATGGGTGTTCTGACAGGGAAAGGGGCTGTTGGGGGGAGGAGGTTAGAGGGAGTATAGTAATGATTTGTATCATGTTTGTATGGCTTATAGTGCTTACATATATAATGGGTGACTTAATGAATGCAGACACACTGGCTCTGGCTTATTTGTAGGACATGATCTTCAGCAGCGTGTGTTTAGAGACCAGAGCCCCTGTGAGAGCTAGCGTTTCTCACTTTTTCTGCCGGCCTATTCAGGGCTATATATTATATATACGGGTATAACTTACGGCTAGATGAAAGGGGACGTCTCCGTGTTATTATAAGCTGCTTTCTAAAGCAGTTAGATCCAGATGATGGTTTATAAGTAATATTTCTGAAATAAAGGTAATATTCAACACGTCGTTTTCTGTCTCATTGAACAATTGTTGTATCATTACCATAATTGTGATGAATCTGTTATACACTAATTGAATGACAGGGGATCTAGCGGAAGAAAGGCAATGCGCCTACGCTAGAATGAAACATCTACTATTGTATTTGTCTCTTTTACCCAATAAAACACTTTAAAAAAAATTACTACTTTGAGTAGGAAGAACTATCCATATTAAGGGAGTTGTGAAAACAACTCTGTATCATTATAAACATATATTAAGGCACAACCTCTTCCTTATACCAGGGACGTCACCACCCTATATAAATACACCTACAGTTCATTGAACCCAGTGTTGTAATTGTTACAAATACACGTGCTATTAATTATAAAGCATCACATAACCCAGTCGTTTACAATAGACAACAGAATGGGGGTGCATTGAGTACTCACATGGGCAAAGCTTGCTGTTATAATTTATCATGGTATGAGCTAAAGACATCACGATATGAAGAGTTTGGATGCAAAACGACATAAATCCATCCCAGAATTGAAGCATATAGTGCATTTTGTAAAGCCACCCTGGGGTCCATTTTAGTAATTTGGTAACAGATTGTGTACTGAGTGGACCCCAATACCATGAAAAACTGTTAATCTTGGATAAATAGTTTGTGGGTTATATCTAAGCACCCCTTACCAATCTTTCTGCCAGATTTTTGTCTCTCTTTTGTAAATGGCGCTTATGTCGTTTTGCATCCAAACTCTTCATATCTATAGTGGATATAATATAGTGAACATACCGTAATTGCCCATTTAATTGCGACCCTTAAGTCCCTGTTACCCCCTGCGCTCATACAGCGCCCTGCACTTGTGTGAGTCCATTTAGAGAGAGCTTTGATATTTCAGAGGGATCCTAGACCTGCCCTTAAATCGGTCCTGTGCTCATGTGCGACCCCTGCGCTTAAACAGTCAATGCGGTATACGGTACATTGCAATTTATATACCGCACCAGCACACTAGTTCGAGTAGATGCAATATTTATGTAACCTAGTTTTTATTTCGAGGTCAAAAGGCATGTGCATGCATTTGCATTGACCAGACATATTATCTGAGTGAGAAAATTTAAATCATCGGATTTTCTCAAAAACTAAATATTGGTGAAGAGATCGGAATAATCCAGAAACTGTGATTTGGAAAGCGTCTCAGGAATGCAAACAAACGCTTGTAGGATCTATACCTGATTGACATAATTACTTGCATCTATATCCAATGAGTGGGACTTGTGCTGTGGCCAATGCACCATAACAAAATGTATACATGTAAACTGAGTGAAACAGGCAATCAGTTCTGATATTCAGTGGCGACTTGTTACCTCATATCCCATGGGCAACAGCGCAATGTCCCATGGGTTTGAATATTGAGTCAATACCCCATATCCCATGGGATATGACATTGGCCTTAATGATAGAAAATATGCCTGGCAGTATCCCCTTTCACAGCGGTCATGCAGCGCAATCCTTTTCTTTGTGAAGCTCATATTTGCTTCATATGGAAACCTTCTCCATTTGATTCATGAAGCTTTATGTTGGTAAGTAATTGATGATAATGCACCAGAAAGTTGAAAGGTTTAGTGCTAATAAATACCAACTGCATATTATAATGACTACCAAATAACTGTCCTACAGTTAGCTGACCAGCATTGACTGAATATTGCCGTAAGGCTCCGGTAATGTTATGAATAATTGGTTGTGTAATGACTTTGTGTTAACAAAATAGTGGTATAAAGCTTTTAGGATGGCATGATGTTTGATGCTTTTGTGTTTAGAGTTTGTTGTCATGCTGCATATCAAGTAGCTCGGGCGAGTAACTCGCTCGTGCTGCACAACTGCATTATTCCTGCCCTTTTGGCGTGTTTTTATTTCAGCCCTACCCACTAGGTGTGCATTTTTAATAAAATAAAAAAAAAAGACTGTACTATACAGTGCTTAAATGGTAATAGACCTCCTGTGAGACTCTCAGTAACCCCCAGGATGGCATGCCGAGTCGGCACTTATTAGTCATCAGAGATTTGTAGTAGTAAAAACCTAACCAGAGCCGTGGTATTATTAGAGCAATTATACATGGGCATGGGCTGAGCAGAGAGTAGGGTGTAAAAAGGACGCACCATTCCTCCCTGTCTAACCCCAGAGAGGCCGAGACAACAAGGGAAAGGTGTGTTTCCTGTCATTCCACTCATTTAGGTCAACATAGTGTTTGATACACCGTAGATGCAAGTCAACGTAGGTAAGTCAAATCATCCCTCATGCTAATCACCATCCGAATTAAGCAACTTTAAGCAAAATTAAATTTGATTAATGGACTTCAAATTAGGGGGGGTGGTTAGCGCAAATTTTTTGTGGTCTGCAGCCTAAAATATGGTACTCATCATGGGAAACAAGAATATGGCTTTCGTTTTTGATTTTGAAAACTCCTACCCCCCCGTACGCCCCCTCCGAAGATAAAAAGTCGGAAAATAATTATTTAATTCAATTAAAAAATTCCCACATAGTGTGCATCCCTTAATATTCACATCAAATCACTTTGAGGTGAAATGTAAAAATATAGATGACTAAAATGAGCTATTTTGAAGTTTTGGGAAAATTCAAGATGGCCGCCATTGGCAAAAAACACCGTTTTGCATGTAATTCTATCCAAATTTAGTCTGCCACACCTGAAATCTCTATAGAATCACTTTGCTATGGTTTATAATGACATACTGCACCAAAGTCAGCTATTTTTGAAACTTTTGAAAATTCAAGATGGCCACCATTGGCAAAAAACACCGTTTTTCAATGTAATTCCATCCATATTTGGCCTGCCACACATGAAATCTCAATGGAATCACTTGGCTATGGTGTATAATGACATACTGCACTAAAGTCAGCTATTCTGAAGCTTTTGAAAAATCAAGATGGCCGCCATTGGGAAAAAACCCATCATTTTTCAGTGTTAATTATGTCCATACTTGGTCCGTATAATTACATTCTTATAAAGTCGACTACACAGAAAACCTATACTGATACTGTTTATAAAATATCCAAAATGGCTGTCATCAGACAAAAGCAATGTTAGATATTTTATAGACAGAAATGTAGAATGTTGCATAGGACAACTATAATCAAAACTAAACTCACTCAAAAGCTTGAGAAATAAATTGCTGTGGGTTACAACAGCTTTTCTAGCTATAGTTTTGGCTCCTAACACCAAATGTATGAATCAGCTCCTCATATGACAGTCATACATTGATTATCTACTGTAGAATTTGCTCTTATGAATAGACTTCACTCCTATTGTTATCTATTGTATGTAAATTCCACTTTTCTGGTGGATTACCTGCTATTTCTGAGACTATTTTGGAATCATCCTATAATGGATCCAGTAACCAACCCCTGAACTTATAGCCTCATTTTCCAGATACCAAGGTAGTCTTCTATCTTGGGTTAAACTGTGTAATATGAGAAAGGGGAAGAAAAGGGTATGGGTTTAAACCAATCCAGAGGGTGTTGGTAATTTTATTGATACTGGGTGGGTATCTGTAACATAGTTTGTATGTGTATCGCAGCATTTACTCAGAGTATGTTAACCCTTTGACCACTGGATTCCTGGCAGTGACTCTTATTAAGGATGAGATCCTTATTATAGTGAAAAGGTTCCCAATGAGTTTGAAGTGAGTTTGAACAAAACTTGTGCTACCATATGTTATGTAATTTCTAATTTCTGAAAGCGTTTGGAGTGAGATGGGCCTAAATAATTTCTCCTACAAAGTGTCCCTACAAAGAGTATCATTATCAGAATGTATACTAGTGTGCCGTTCTATGCCAGTCTATATCTAGGTAACACAAGCAACAGGTCTCTCCTTCTAATGATGCATTATCCTCAGTCATCTAGTATGTTCTGAACAAATCATACAGAGATTCCAGCAGGCACTACTGTTATCTGGGATCCCTGGGGTGCCCACATTGGGATAAATGAGGTTTTGTTTAAACTCTGAATTTTTATATCGCATTAATTGTTCATGCTATAAACATTCTAATATGTAGGCTCTACCAAGTTTTTAAAAGAATTTTCCAACCATATATACCGCGGTAAATACTTGCATATAACTGGCATGTCAAAAATAACCTGCATCCCTAAGCCTGCACACTCAAAAAGATCCTGTGACTTGCACCTCCTATAATTTTTGGTACTTTGGTATATATACCATAAATTCCTGCGTACTACCCACGGGTACCAAAACACCAGTGCGGGTTTAGGATTTTCCCAATGTCTAGGTGTGGGTAATATGAGGGTTCTTGGATTTTCTAATTTGAGAAATTGCTGCAAAAATTAACCTTCCCCTTCTTCAGCTCCTTTGGGCATCACACCTCCCATTCCCATCAGTCCCCACCCACGGCAGGCAGCAGCTTTAGAGGTCACAGCTTACAACAACCCCCCCCCTCCTCAAGTCCCCAGGATACATTGTTTTATTATTTGGCGGTTACAACTCCCCACCACCCACCCACCCACCCCAACTGGGCAACTTTGGCGTTCACACCTTACTCACTCTCCCTAGCCTCCTAGGCTAGGGCAGGTAAACAGCATTCAACTGCTGGCAGAGGGGTGGGGGGTGTGGGTAATACATGTACATGTAGCTATTTTACAAAAGTCTAGGTGCGGGTTATATGAAGGTTTTTCCCTGGGACCACTCAGACCCTTAGTTGGGGTGCAGGTTATACGCGAGAATTTACAGTACATCCAGATAGCCTATTACCAGCAATCTGACTTTGGGGACCTTCTACGATAAATATTTTTACCAAAGGCAGCCATCTTGAAATTTGAAAAAACTTAATGATAGCTGACCATCCTATATCAAAGTGCTTTTGTGTGGGTTTCATGCATGGTAGACCAAATACGAATATGAAATTACATTGAAAAGCAATGTTTCCCGCTATTGGCGGCCATCTTGAAATTTTCAAAAGTTTCAAAATAGCTGACTTTGGTGCAGTATGTCATTATAAACCATAGCAAAGTGATTCTATAGAGATTTCAGGTGTGGCAGACCAAATATGGATAGAATTACATGCAAAACGGTGTTTTTTGCCAATGGTGGCCATCTTGAATTTTCCCAAAACTTCAAAATAGCTCATTTTAGTCCACTATATTTTTACATTTCACCTCAAAGTGATTTGATGTGAATATTAAGGGATGCACACTATGTGGGAATTTTTTAATTGAATTAATTAATTATTTTCCGACTTTTTATCTTCGGAGGGGGCGTACGGGGGGGTAGGAATTTTCCAAATCAAAAACGAAAGCCATTTTCTTGTTTCCCATGATGAGTACCATATTTTAAGCTGCAGACCGCATTCCTAACTTCATTTTGACCAAATAACCACCCCCCCCCTATTCAAATACCATACTGTACTGTCGTTTTTAAGTGCAGGGTTGGGGGTAGAGGGGTATGGAAATGTTTCTTAAGCAGTAAAACATGATCTTGAATAAACGCCTGTCTCGTACAAGGGTCGGAGGTATGTATGTATATATGCCTACTTCATTGATTACGTCAACTAGCCAACATGATTGATTACCAGACTGATTACATCAACCCAGTTTATTTTGACATAGAAGAGGTTCTGTTCATAAACTAGCCTCAAGAGTCAAATTTCATGAAGCGGGTGCATTTAAAGCTTTACGAAACGGCTTGCCATCAGTTGCTATGACCGTATAGGTTGTTGCGTTGAAAGGCCTATGTGTTTTTTACCACTATAATGGGTTGATGATGCTCTGACATTTTAACATTCTCAGCCTTCTGACACCCACTCATCTTCCCACCCTCTAACACTAAAATAACTGTATAACAATACTTAACTATTTACCATAGAGTATGTATTATGAGTGTCACAAATGGATATATCATTCATTATTTACTATAAGTATGTATTAGGATGTATCATATAGTTGATATAGTTTTAAAACCAACACAGCCGAAGGCTGGTCAGCAGGTCCACAGGGCCCATACGGACCGAACCTGGTGGATGTATCAAATTGATCTAGCATTCACAACCTTTATGATAGCATTAATCAAATGAGGATAGCTCTCCAATCTGGGCCAGGTTTATTTTAAACCTGCTAAAATACGATTCATGAATTCCCATTAATTATGTTTCTACAGAACTACGGAAATAAATTAGGTCTTAGTAGGAAGTAGATGGGAAATATTTGATTAGGTGAGACATGATGAAACAGTAGGCATCCACACGCACCAAGCCCTAGCTAAGTTGAGTGGCCTATAAGGAAAATGGTCTTTATTTATCAACGGCGACTGGGAGGAAGAGGGGGGCGTTGTTAGATTTTCTTTTAATTTTTTTAATTTTCTAAATATTTTCACATTTGGGTTTAGTTTTCAAAGAAATGAGACATTGAGCATTTGGTAAATATCCAACTGTTCAAACTCAAACTCTACATAATTGAGAAAGAAACATATAACATCTTTTATCATTTGAGTGTAGATCTGAGTTGAGATTTTGTATCGCTTCGTTCTTGTCCTATACAAAACTATACATTGTACACTTATGTGTGGCAGGTACTAGAAGTAGATAGAGTGTACATGGGTAAGTTAGCTATGACAGAACACAGTGTGAATCCACACCCCATCTGTCTGGAAGTTAGCCAGGATAAAGAAGTAATGTAATGTCTAACTTGAGATGCATCAAGCTGGGAAGAAGAAGACAACTTGTAAAAGGTGACTGGAAACAACTGCAGGAGGGATGACCCTGGCCTATATCTGACATTTACACAGCCAGCCAATCAAAACACGCCTAGCCAGTCACGTGGGGCCCACGTGGGTCTGTGCACAGCCTGAGGGAAAGATCAAATGATTACCTTTTTTTTTTTACTGAATTGGAAAAGGTGTTGAGGGGAGGGAGAGGGACGCGGCAACTTGGGAATGGAGATATAGACATTTCTCAGGGAGGAGTGGCGGAGTGCCAAGACTGTGCTGTAAATAGTGAACTCAAAATATGCCCCAAATAGCGGGGTTTTGCAATTATTACATGGTGGTCACAAATACTTTTGTACATTAGCGTTATAGCCCATGGCATATTTAAACGCCCCCTATATCACATGGCATATGAAGCTCTCATAGGTTTAACATAGAATAGTCAAGACAATCCTAGACCGTCAAGGCTTAGAGTCTAAATTACTAGAGTTGTGCAGTAAGAAATGATGCATGCATGAAGATTGGGACTCTATAGGGTTGGTGAGCTCCCGAATGGTGGGCAGGACACATGAATGCAGGTATGTAATGCCCTCATATGATAAAGCTGGCCATGTATTGTTACTATCGATGCAGAAAATAAGAAAGGTTTGATTATGAAAGAGAAACTATGTGGTCAATAATCAAGGAAAAATGAGGGAAAATATGTGATAAAAATAAAAGTCATATAAGGCGGCCACCTACTACCAGCTAATTTACCTTTGTGTATAGAAATACATTGATCACCTTCATAAACCTACTTGTAACAATGATGCCCTAATGTACCATGTGAGAGACTTACGAATGAGTTACCAATAATTATTGTTTTTAGTTTTAGAATTGTCCTACACAAACAAGCTAGAATATTGCTTCAACAATCTTTTTAAAATTGAGTTTAAGTCTAACAATGTTGCCATATGGAGATGATATACGATGTTAACTCATCAGCGTATGTATGGTAATACAAATCTATACCGTATTTTTTCCCACAGTTGTGTTCCCTTTCATTGTTTTAGCTATAACTGAAATATATCTACTGAAACAGTGAAACCATGTATACACTTAGTATGCAAAAAGGATGAATAATCATAAACTACTAATTGATCTCATCTGAGTCAAATAACCCACAGTTGTTGTAGGATGAATATCATACAAACATATCGTCACCTCAGCTATCTTTTTATTTTAAGATATTTCCATGTTTAGAAACATAGGGGCTAGTCATATTGAGAATGCATGCTGTCATACATGAACCATCAAAGGGGTGGAATTTCTTCTTTATGTAAAAGGGGGGTTTATACCTCTAGATCATATCTTGCCATATGCCATATCAGAATAATCACATTAAATGGTATCCATGGTTACATGATCAAGACAAAGCAGTTACGATATTTCTCCATTGAGTTTGAAACATTTTCAGCGACAGTTTTTCTCCACTGAGGTGACAATAATATACTCTGAGTTGGATTTGCTAGTTGTTTTAACCTTAATTTGTCATACGTATCCCTGGATACAATTTGGAACATACTACTGTACACGTACATCGCTGGAGAATACGTGTTGGTAACACTGAGATGTTTGCACGTACAAAGTAGCTCTGCATGGTGAAACTCATCCATACAGTCTCACTATACAGCACGACTACCACTATGAGCTGAACTAGTAAACAAAAAACGTTATATAACAATTTTTATAACCTTATAATTGTATGGTTATATAACCTTTCTCTAAGGCTACTTACTATGGCATAACGTTATATCAAGTTTACAGCGTTATTTTGACATGAAATAACGTTTTTATTTGTTAGCTGGATGAGTTCTGGTTGATCGAGTTGGTTCTTCGTGTTATCTGTTTCACTATAGATAGCATAGACAAGCTATCAAAACACAATCCTGTATGCTGACCCTTTGAGGATACCATACTGCTCTAATGTATTATGCCCTTCATTGTCACTGGTACTTGACTGCAGCCCTGGCTAGTCTACTCGGCATCACTGCATTTATGCATCATTAATTCATGATGCAGCATGCCATATCATTCAGTCATGCTTCACGGACAAAGGATATACAATGCATTAAAGTACTATAGGCTTTAAATAGGTTGAACTGTCGCTTTACTACGCGAAAACTACCTTTTTCCTCCTCATTTTTCTCTCAATAACCAAAAGTGCGGAGAACGCCTCGCACCTCCACCACTTGAATAATACTCAGAATATCGAGAAGATGACAAAACGTCTCTACTTTAAAACATTCCATTCACAGTAGGGCCCTAGAAGACGAACCATCATTCAGTTCCCAGACAGGTGAAAACGGATAAAACCATCTTTTTACCGCTAGAACCAACCATTATTTACGTTTGTTAAGTTCTCTTGACAGTATCCAATAGGGCGAGAGGTAGGAGGAAGGATGGAGTGGGGAGAGAAGGGGGGGGGGCTAGGTAGGGTGCAGTAGAGTGGCCGGGATTTAACGAGTGGAAGAGACAGAAACAGACAGAGAGAAAGGAACAGACAGAGAGACAGGGAGACAGATTGGCGGGGGCAAATGCAGAAGGCATATAGCAGGATGTAGACAGATAAATCTAGAGAGGAGGTTGAAGGAAGCAGGTCCCCGATAACAAAAGGAGAGGGATAGGGGGCGAGAGAGGGAGAGCGAGAGGGAGGGCGAGAGGGAGGGCAAGAGCTATAGCAAGTGGGGGAGAGGGAGAGGGAGGGAGAAGGAGAGGGAAGGAGAGGGAGGGAGAGGGAGGGAGAGGGAGAGGGAGGGAAGGGGTAGAGAGATAGAGTTCACCACAATCCAACGTTGCAAAATATGCTGACAAATAACTATGATTAAGGATCCCTTCAGTATAAGGCAATAATGTTTCGCGGCACTGCAGAAATGATGCAAAAGACATTTGATTTCAATACCATTTCAATACTAGTTCCAACCTTGTTTTAACGTCATTGTGGTTAAATGAGAGCCTCTATTGGCACCGACAGAGAGAGCACTAGGCTCTCATCTAAAAGGTATTTTCAGGGCTTTTCTGCGTAAAACAACCTCATCTCGTTTTTCCCCTGGCGTTCCTTATCTCGGGATCTCTCGCGAGAGTACCAACGACTAAAAGGAAGCTCGAGCTGCCGCGAGACACGCGAGAAAAGATAGCTATCATGGCGTCACGTAGGGCTGGGTTTTTGTTGTGATTTCGTTTTTTGAAGTGGGATTTCTCTGCGGGTTTGCGGTGGTTTTGGTGAGGAGTCTTGGGAGACGCGCTCACGTCAATAGAAGTGTCAATCACGTCAATTGGTGACAAATAAGACACGCCTCTTCAGGGACTTTATGTCACGTAGGGGAAGTTTTAAAGAGAATGTAGAATCCAAGCTGAAACATGTGAGTATTCTGGGTTCGGGTTATCCATTGGTATCTATGGGCATGCACCAAGAATATGGGGTGTCTTACAGAACTAGATAATCTGATTTAAATTCAATTTCAAATAACTGTATTCGACCTCTGAAAAGTAGGCACATATGTTGGGGCCTGTTTGTATCTATTCACTGCAGAACCTAGTGCTATGATATACACAGATACAATCTATAAAGAGTATTATCGTAAAACCTCGGGTATAAGCTGCGGCTATTACGCGAGTCAGAGTCAGGGTGTGGCTTATACGTGAATTTTTGACTACTATAGTACAGCACTAAAGTGACCATAATCAGATAACTGCTGCGGCTTGTTAGATCAGCCCAAGGTCGGGGTGCGGCTTATACCCGAGTTAGGCTTATACGCAGGGTTTTACGGTACCTCAGGGTAAAACTACGTATAACTACTCTATTTCCCAGTGGTGGGACGATATCAAATACAAACTCAAATATCGAAGTGCGAGTGAATATGATACATGGAAAGGAAGCATTGTCTTCGTAAACATCCTGCTCTTTGCCGATTAATTTCAAATCCCAATATTCAGACGTACCGACTTATCGGGAAGAAGAAACCCAATACCAACCCAACAACAAAAGTATCCGGTTCACTATTTGTAATTGGATTTGACCACCTCAGGGAAGGATAGTCCTTTAATGCACCTTTGTTCTCTTAATCCGTTTACATGTATACGGCCCTGGTGAGGACGAATGCTGCATTCATGCATTATCATATATATCGTAGTGCAGTAGATAGTGCATAAACATTGGCACTTCCGGCGGCAAGCATGAAAGTTGGCACAAAGGGGGTTTGGAACATGCTGAATCCATTTCTAAGTGGAGACATTGATTTTGAAAAATGTTTCTACTCGTAAAATGTCTTTTAGAATAAAAAGTAGAAATTAATATTTAAATAATGAAAAAACATGCATCAGTTCTAACAGAACAAGAAAAAGCTTTACACACAATTAAAATTACTGAATCCCACACATGTGAATCATGTAAGATTTAAAAGACTGTAATATCCTATTGTTTGCTTGCATATTTAGGCCCTAATTTGCATATTATAATTAGGTACATCTAATTGCCAAGCGAAGGTAGTGTAGGTCATTATGGGGATCTTAGTTAGTAAAGGGCCATTGAAATACCTCAACATATATATAGCATTTCTGAATATCAGTGCAATACTTTGATATGGTGGTGTTCCTAATTAACATAATTTATGCAATACTGAAACCTTACTTAACTCACGAAACATTATTTGCAGGAAATGTATATGAACAGCCAATTATAAGATTATAAATGTGCACCCCTTGATCTTCAATGTCTGATAATAAGATGCAGATTGAGCTCTACAGGTATACCTATTTAACATAGTTTATGCAAGGTTTAAAGATGAATATTGATAAATTTTGTTTATAGTTTGTGAAATAGGCACACACAAATCTAACCACAAATGCATATGGAAATATCCTTTTGATTTACAATAGAAGTGCACATTATAAATGTGCACCCTTTGATTTTGTCTGATGATATAATGCGGACTGAGCTCTACAGGTATACTTAATCAACATAATTCATGCATGGTTTACAGATGAATATTGATACATGTATGCTGTTTATACTATAGTTTGTGAAATAGGCATACCAAAATTCCAACCACAAATGCATATGGAAAGATTCATTTGAATTACAATAGAATGCACGCCCTTTTTAAATCCAAATTAGCATAATCATTATTTATTCTCTGCCCAGCCAGCAATGGTCCCTGGGGCCCATTTGTGTTTTACTAGGGCCATCTGGGTTTGCCTATATCTGGGTTTTCCTCATTTTTGTCCAACGCTACCAGTAGGATTCCAGATGGGCTAAGCCCATCAACACTTATTTTCTAAAATATGTTGTAAATACTTTGAAACATAGTCATCTTTGGTTGTTTTTAGAAAATTTTAATTAAAAGTGCCATTTTCATAGTTTTGTGTCAAAGTGGGTTTTGCCTGGGCTTTATCTAGTTAAAGTGGACTAAAATCTCCTTGGGACTTCTATAGGAGTAAACCTGGGCTGCTAGGTGGGCCCCAGCTGGGCTTAACCCACAGACCAAACTTCAAATTTAAACATTTAACTGCATTTGAAATACTTTTTACATTTGGATTACAAAAGTTTATGGATTCTCAATAATTCTGGGATATCAAATAATGGCAAACAACTACAGTAGAGGTTCAGTCCTATACCCCTCCCAAAAAAGGAAAAAGAAATAAAGAAAAAAATCAAGCAAGCCCCACCCTATGTCCATATGGATACGCTCAATTAAAATCTGGGCAGATTTAATTTAGGGTTAAGATTATGACCAAAATCGTTGTAAATTGTAATACCAGGATAATACATGATTGTGCCTGACCAGTGAGAGAGTATCCCTCGCAGGCCTTAATGGCATGAAAAATGGTGACTCTTGGAAAAAGTATTTCAAGACTACACCCTCCTGAATGTCTACCTGGTGATTCTTTGAATAAGATGAAACACCAGATCTCACCCACCACACAGATTCTGTGCTGAATAACCATAGCTTTGGGATTTATTACTGGACATCGATTCTCTCTCTTTGTAGCTGTATAGTGATCGATGCCCAGTTTTATACTTCAGACCAGTGGCTCATTTTGGCTGTTTTTTGCCTCACAGATTGCTTCTAGGGCAAAATCCTGACTAGGTGCCAATATATTCTCTATGCCAATGTGTAATATGAGGGTAGAAAACACTGGAACCTCAGTTAGAAAAAATCCTACTGAACAGTTTTTGAGAAAATTAGGGGTTTGTTGCATATTTTTGGTGTTTTTAGTACATTTCCTACATAAACCGTGAACGCCAGCATTTCTCACTTTTCAGGTGCTTAGAATCAGAATTTGACTTTTTTTTATTCGCAGTAGGATTTCTGAGTATCGAGCCATTCTAGAAAAGCTATTCTTTGGAAAAAATACTTAGTATTTCTTGATGATTTTCGTTGCACAAATTTAGGGTTGTAATATAAAAACTGCATTGTCATCCAATCAAAGTGTTTATGCACTGTTGATGGTCACCCCCTCCCACCCTCTTCACTCTGCATTGAAGGAGAACAGGCAGGGGAAGTACACTTGTCCGTATATAGCTGTTGACCTGCTTGCTGGGTGCATTTTCAATTTATGGGGTGCCAACTGTTCATGAAAGAAAAATCAAATAGAATATTTTTTTTTTTTTGGTATCAGATAAGGGAGTGATCATTTATTATCAACAGGGGGTGGTGGGTTTGGGGGGGGACAAAAAAATTTGGACCCCTCTTAGGGGGGGAGGCAAAAAAATTTACCCTGTTTTGAGCCAAAAAGCCTGCGCGTAACTATGCCTCAAAGGGTCCGCGCGCGAGCCGATTTTCGACCCCAAGGGGGGGGGGGGGTAAAAAATGTTGACCCCTTGACAGGGGGGGGTGCAAAATTTTGCACGCTCCGCGCGGAAACCCACCACCCCCCCCTGTTGTTAATAAATGATCACTCCCTAAATGTAGTTACAATTCGTGATAGCACTTAAAGCATTGTATTTGCATTAATATGAGTGGTAGCCACCTTATGGGGTGCCAACTATTCATGAAAGAAAAATCGATAAGAATTTGTTTTTTATTAGCATTAAATTGATGCAACTACAATTCGAGATTGCATTTTAAGCACCAGGGCATTCAATGAATGGTAGTCATCTTAAATATATGGGGTGCCAACTGTTCATGAATTAAAAAAAAAAATAGAATTAGTTTTTTTATCAGTATCAGATTAATGCAACTACAATTCGTGATTGCACTTAAAGCATTGTGGCATGCAATGACTGGTAACCACCTTGAATGTATGGGGTGCCAACTGTCCATGAAAGAAAAAAAGAAAGTTTTTTTTTTTAGAGTCAAATTAATTCAACTGCAATTCAAGATTGCATTTAAGCATTATGGCATTCAATGACTGATGGCCATCTTGAAGCTATGGGGTGCCAACTCTTCATGAAAAAAACAACTTAATTGGATTTTTTGAACAGTATAAAATTAATGCAACTATATTTCAAGATTGCATTTAAAGCAGTGTGGCATTCAATGAATGGTGGCCATCCTAAACCTATGGGGTGCCAACTGTGTTTGAAAAAGGTATCAAATACACATTTTCTTAAAATAGATATCAAATTAATGCAACTACAATTCTTCATTGCACTGAAAGCATTGTGGCATTTAGTAAATGGTAGCCATCTTGAATCATTCAGAATGGGTTGAATGAAGGAAAAATCAAATAGGATTTGTTTTTTTGATCAAATTAATGCAACTACAAGTCAAGATTGCATTTCAAGCATCGGGACATTCAATGAGTGATAGCCATCTTGAATCTATGGGATGCCAACTGTTCATGAAAAAAAAATAGAATAGATTTTTTTTATTAGTATCAAATTACTGCAACTGCAATTTGAGATTACATTAAAAGCATGGTGGCATTCAATGAATGGTTGCAATCTTGAATTTTGAAATGAACATACACACAGACATATTCATAGGCATGAACATGGTGTTCTTCTTCATTATAGATATTCATGGATTTCTACTTCTACTAAATATAGCTTTCTGTTAGAAGGATTCTGTTACATGGATGTCGATGTCCAGTTTTAGATATATATCCATATAGTGCATTGGAGTGCTATAATGTTGGACTGCTGTATATTTTGAATAAATCCCAAAAACCCAAATATTCATATTCTATTAACTAAGCGATAAATACTCCACACTGGAGACAACCAAATCTACAATATCCTGACACACATACTATCAAAGTGTGCAGCATGTAGTATGTCAGAATATTGCTAATCAATACAATTACTATCGTTGGAAAGCCACTTAGAAATACGCTGGTCTTTTCTTTTAAGGCTTACTTTAAAGTATAATTATAGTGGCATCATAGCCATACAGAACGTCACTAGTGTGTAAGGATATTGTAGATCAATACTGATACTATTGATGGAAGGTTACTTAAAATTACGCTGGTCATTTCTTTAGAAATAATAGATTTAGTATGCAGTTGTTTTTGAAGAACATCAAAGGCATTATGATGGCCCTAAAGTTGTCACAATGGCCACCATTTTTGGCAAGGATGGTCAGTCTGATCATCTAATTGAGATCTTAGAGGTATTTCAGTAGTTCTTTAGCACCGAGGATGACCTACACTCCTTTATATCTACAAGTAGACGTACCTAATTAAATATCCAAATTTCACTTTTGCATAATTTATGCTCATTATGGGAATATTACAATACCAAAGTATTGCAGTGATATTCAAAAGGTCATATCTAAATTGACATTTTAGAGGTATTTTGATCAATGGCTCTTTACATACCTAAGTTGCCAGATCGACCTACACTTCCTTGGTTCAGATGTACCAGTACCTCATTATAATATGCAAATTAGGACCTAAATATGCAAGCACACAATGGGATATTGCTGATTTAGACTTGATGTGATTAACATGGGAAGATATGAGTAATTATAAGTATCTATACTTTTTTTCTGATCTGTTATGATCCATGCTGATTTTTCACTGAATTAAATTTCGATTTTCTACTTTTTATTTTCAAAGTGATTTTACTAGTAGAAACACTTTTCAAAAGGGATGTCTCCACTTAGAAATGGGTTCAGCACATTAAAACACCTCTAGGGACAAATTTGCATGCTTGCCGCCACAAGTGCCAATCTTGGTCAAAATCATTGCTTTATCTACTGTACTATCGAACCTGCATGGTTGATACATTCCCAAACTGTATGCATGGTGAGGAAATACACTACAATAGCATGGCTGTGCATGAGTTGAGTCAGGATTCCCATATCTTATTTGGTGAATCAAACATAACAATGTATAGTTAGTTTGTCAGTGATACCAAGATGGAACTCAACATGAAGAAAATTATAAAAGTAAGAGTAAAATGAATGAATACAATTAAAAATAAAAGTAGATTACATCAAATCACCATGTTTGTTGCCCTTAAATGGTTAGAAATGGCTACATATGAGCGGAAAGTGGATACACAATCGTGTTCAACCAGATTGTGAAGGGCACTGAGTACCCGGGATATTGGATACCTCATCCTGAATGTAACCTCATATCAGATATCATTATCTATAAGGGTCGCATAGTGCTTAACTGTGGTATGCCGTAGATCGTCATGATACATGCATGAATGCAGCTCCGGTGAGTAACTCGCCAGGCAGAATGAATGACTACAGCACTGGCGAATCACTTGCTCAAACTGCATTCCCGCATTGTGACGATAAAAAGATGCAATAATTAAAGCATTATGCCATTTTTAAAGGGTTGAATATCATTTAGGTTCAAGATTACTTTTTCAACTTCATATAGGGGAAACTTTCCATCGTTCACAAACACAACTTTGAAAACTAATTTCAGCCATGGACATTATAGATCAAAATTAATTCCCAGCAATTGAATTTGATCTGGATGAGATGGCGACAGATTTCTAAGTAGAGTGCATTTAATTCAATTATATCCCATGTCATTTAATCTAATCCACTTAATGATGTAAATGGATTTGTTTAAAGACATCAATTTCTAAACGACGTAAATCTAATTATTGGACACATATTTGCTGTTCGCGCATACAATTTTAATTGATATCATATGCGTGTGAGGAAAGTATAGCAATAATGTTTTGTTTAAATTGGACCCTTCACCGGGACTCATAAATTGATGAGTCAGACATACGTATTTGATTTACTTTAGACTATGAATTTGAAGAGAAATATTTAGTAAGTAGGACCTGGTCTGCAGGGTTAATTAACGCGAAAACTACCTTTATTTTGTGTTTTTATTTTATTTTCGGTGGGGTACATGTGATAGGAGCAATAACATTACATGACATACCCACACCCAGTAGGCCTATATCACCATGGCTGGAAGTCGCTGTATGTTGTAGGGAACCCGCGTCCTGGCAAGGTTAGGGAGTGTTCATTTATTATTTACAGGGGGGGGGGTTTGGGGGGGGGTTGTAAAAATTTCCGACCCCTTCTGAGGGGGGGGCGTAAAAAATTCTGACCCCTCTTGAGGGGGGGGGCGTAAAAATTTAAGCCCATTTTTAGCCAAAAAGCCCGCGCGTTACTATAGTTCAAAGGGGGGGGGGCGAAAAATTTTCGGCGCCTTCGGCGAGGGGGGCACAAAACGTTACACGCGCTCTCAAGGGGGGGGGGGCGTAAAAGATTTTCGCCCCTCCGCGCGAAATCTCACCACCCCCCCCTGTAATTAATAAATGAACACTCCCTTACTATTAAACTGATACATTGTTTGTAAACTGTGAATGGTCACAAGACACTGACAATCTACATAGTAATGGGTAGCTAACTGCAATCAGTTTCTTATATGCACTTTGCTAACATGCATAGACCCTCCTGCCGCTCCCAACTACCAATTGCAGCTATTTTATGCATTCTCATTTGATTCAAAGACCCATCCATATGGTATCAATATTAACGTCACCCTGCCCCCAAACTATTGCCCAGGCTGAGTCACTGCTGAGTGTTATCTCGCACTAAGTAAATTATATTACTACTCAGTTGAAGGTGGATTTCACTGTAGGTGATTTCTTCTTGGATGGGCCGATGGAAAATTGGAAATTTTCGAATACTCCAATTTTCTATCTGGTCAAAGTGGAATACATGCTATAGACTTCAATGCCCGTAGCCCCATAGAGTCCCCCTCCTCTTCTACCCAATCAACTATTCTAAACCTAGTGAACAAAAAATGTTATATAACGTTATATAATGTTATATAACGTTTCTCTAAGACTCCTTACTTTAGTAAAAAGTTTAAAACGTTATTTTGACGTAAAATAACGGTTTTTGTTAGCTGGAAATGTTTTCAACTGCCTACCTATGGTGCTCGGGGCAAACAGTCAGTGATAAGAAACCACCGCATCACTCAGTTTTGCAGTACAGGATTCGCCCACCTGTGTGGAGCTGAATGTGGTGTTATATCAGACCACCCAGGTCCTCCATGGGGGGTGATAGGAGGAGGTATCACGTAGAGGTCAACCTGACAGAATGTGTAAGGCCCAAAAAAAAGTTTCAGGTAACATGCCAAGAAAATGTATGCTCAGTAGGGCGGATTCTATTTTTACACATGTTTTTCCTCAAGTACTACCCAGCCTCTACGATGACCCTACAATTGACCAAAAAAAGGATTAAAAATACGAAGAGTTCTCCAAAATTACATAAAAAACGTAGGGTCGGCCTTGTTTTGATAGGGTTGGTCGGGTGACCTGAAACAAACCTCAAAACTGCTGGATGTATACATGCATTCAAAATTTACCTATATGGATTGTTTTCAACAGTATTTGCACATGTACGCTAAAGTGATATCACAAACACTTTTGTTGTAAAACATGTACTTGCGAGTCAAAATTGAGATATAAGTTTATTGTTGTCTAAAATTCGGTCAAAAGCATAATAATCATGCTACACTTGTACGCCAAGTGCTTTGAGGAAATATTCATAATAGTCAGATAGAGGCGTAGAGTTAGAGGGGGTGGTCTGAATTCTGATTGCCCTATCACCCCCTTACTATTAATTTACACGACAGATGGCCGCTATTGGGCCAGAATGGGTCAGCTCGGGGCTCACCTCACCTCCCCTTTATATACCTTAGCTTGACATTGATTAGCCACATGTATATATAGGATTATCTTGTAGCTCATGTAGCGAGGAGGTGATTGCAGCCAAGATCAGACCACACTGGTGGCCCCTAGGGGCGGGGAGGGGCGGGGTCGATAGGGTGAATATATATACAGGTTGTTCAGCCACCTGTATGATGAACTTGAGACGATAGAATGTATGGGTACTAATTGCAACAGCTATGTTTACTAGGCATGGTGCAAAAACCTACATCTTGGCCGATACATAGACAAAGGCCCATGGCCAGAGGATACCCCTTGGTGGGGTTGGGGCTGTCTCCCACAAAGCCGCAGGGGGGAACGATACCAAAAATCCTCTGGCTATGAGCCTTTGCCTTATTTCATGGTTTTTACTCTTCAAAATATGTTTAATTGCAGACACACGGCCATAATACTTTGAACAAATGATGACGTCACAGGCCATGTGATATAGGAACACTGTATCCCGTGGGGGGTATGGGATACAGTACTTAAGCATAGTGGTCATCGTATCCACCATCGAATAAAGTCTGTTATACACCAGTGTGACACAGGAACCCATTACCCTGGGATATTTTGCAGAATTTTGACTGCATTTCTCTACTCTATATTTCAGACAGTAACGTACTATTGCAATAACAACATAATTATGGTTTACCTTATAAATCCAAGAACTTGCAGCTATATGAGGTATATAAATCTGTCTTTGCAAAAAAATAACTTGAAATTATGTGACTAGGCACATGGAAAGGGGTATTCTTGGGGAATTGATGATTAAAGTTTGTGTCATGATCTTTAAAATGAGATATCATAAGCTAAGATACTCCTAGTAGTTTTGTGGGAAACACATCTCGAACATCTGTTGTTACTCCTAACTGAAAACGATAAATAAGCTCTCAATGCACTGTATCCTATAATAACCGCTAAAATGATGAAAATGTCAGATTTCATGAAAAAATATGCTAATTAAATGTCAATATCAAATATAGATTTGGTTCTAGGAGGAATTTTCAAGATCTGTTTTCAGTTTTGAGTTATTGCAGGAATTCTCAATAGACTAGGACCAAAATGTTCCATTTAGAAACCATGAAATGGTTTCCAAGGCAACCAGAAAGTGTGATATGTGCCAATTTCCCAAATATAGAATGTTAGCACTAAAGATGGAATAATTCTAAGAAGACAGCTGTATTCTCCATAAAAAAGTACCTTCAAGCATTTTTGGGCATATTTTTCACTATTTTGCCATTCTGATGGCCCCTGGTGGCCAAAACCAGAACTAAAAATCCCCCGCGAAGGTACCTTCTCACGTGTTGAGCCACTTATATTTTCACCTTTCGTAATTTTGTAGGGATTTCGAGTTGGTCATCCATATGAACGATATTGCAATAGCTTTTTTATATCTCATTTTTTAAACAGTGCATCAACTCAAATGCGTGAAACCAATTTGTATCACACTTCTTGTATAATCAAATTTCTTATGCCCCCCCCCCTTTTTTTAATGATGATTCCCGGGTTCTGTGGTTAAGGAAGAAATATCCAGGGGACGTTTCTCAACCAGTGCTTACACGCTTCTTAAACAATTCTGCACAATTCCGATTTTCTATACATCCTCTTTATTGGGACGGGCCTCATGAACTACTTCACCCGACTAAACTCGAGCTCGAGATTTGATATTATCAGAAAAATACCCGAAACTTCTGAAGAGGTTGGCCAAGGTGTAGTGAGATATTTTAGGCTGTTCTAATAATTAATTTCTTCCAGCCTGAATTTAAAAACAACATGTTATGTGTGACTGTCATAGTTAGGTGACAGTTTCAATTTAACAAGTGCTTCCAAGAATATCCTCTTTCGTAGAACAGGGCCCAGATTCACGACAAGTAAATATGATGTTTAGCTCAGGGGCCTCCCATGTTCATCCTATTCCATTACCCGGGAGCTTAAATCACTAACCCCCTCCTTCTCCTGCTCATAAACCCTTTAAATAACAGCAATAGAGTGTCTTAATGCATCATATCTGTTGTCGCCATAATATATGGATGCATCCCTGGCAAGGTTTTCACCAGGACTTCATTATGCATCATGCCGATCTTTTAGAGCTGATGAACTCCCGAAGCAAGTTACTCACCAGGGCTGTGGTGGTGCATCGTATCTTTAGCAACATGCCGTGGTAAAAGGGTTAATGCACTCGACTCAGATTTAACCACGGACCTCATAATTGCCTTTTATGGCATTTTCATTATGGACCTCAACATTTTTTAATGTTATTAAAAAATACCCATAGACTAGAAATGCTCTACCAGAAACCTCATTTTAAATAACACCTACCAGGAACCCATTCACAGTTGTTTGGTAAGGGTCCTTATTATGGTGGCAAAAGTGGGCAAACTAAGCCTGTAATGAACACTGTATGTAGTGTGACAGAGCTTGCATGTAGTGTAGCAGAGCCTTACATAGTATAACTGAGCCTGAACGTAATGCAACATAGCATTACGTAATGTAACAAAGCCTGTATGTAGTGTATAACGGAGACTTACATAGTATAACAGAGCCATTAATAGTGTTGCAGAAGCTTATGTAGTAGTTATAGGACGAGTACCACGCTGTACGTGAAATACAGTGAAGGGAGCCTTATAGAGCATATAAGTAATGTTACATGCCCAGTTAGTAGCCTAACATGAGTATATATACGATCTTAATTATGGACCTATCGAAGAATGAGCATCAATTTCTCTGGCATATCAACGATCTCCCTTATTCGACCATTGATATGCCCCTGATCTGACTTCACACATGTTTTATTCAATCAAGCTGTTCTTTATTGGCCCCAAGATAGGCTATCAAAATGTGTTTTTTTTGGTTTTTTTAAGGTTTTATTGGGGTAGAATTGGGCTTTTTCCCATCCGTTTTGCTGGAAAAATAACAGTAGTGAAAACCCTACTAAAATGGTCGCTGTGCTACCTAGACCCTACAATGCAGGCCACAAAGAATAGTCCTGCCGCCCAAGTGTATTAAGAACCTCTAGACTAAGTTCCAATCTGCAATGCACTGTAAAAGAGGCCACGAAGGTTAATAGCATTTCATATGAAATAACATTTATTTCCTGTGTCCAATAATAGCTTATCAGGGGTCATCTCCTATCTACACCATACAATGCCAATGCTATTAAATCTAGTTCCTCTTTCTATAAATCTGATTAACGAAGTTGGTTTTTTTCTATCGTTTTAATTTCTGTTGTATAATATATTGTCTGTTCATTTCTTCCCCCTACTTGAAAATATGTTTTATTTAACTTGATTTAAATCACATCACTTTGCGATGTCATTTAGGATGTAAATTGATTTGGCTCCTGATACTAGTCCCTTAATCAGTTGCTTAATGTACTTGCCTGTTACCTATTATTGAAACTGAATTGACAAAGGTAATACAATTTCTGTAAGCAAGTTGAAGATTTGAGATTCATAGATAGTGAATAAAACTCAATATCCATAAATAATTGCTGCCTATGACATATTCATACAATGCCCTTTGCTAGATATCCTCTTGATTCCCACAACCGCTCGCCCCTCAATTGATGCTTTTCTTATTAGTTAATCCATATTGTTGGTCGTTGAAATTTCCATATTTTCTTATTCTGTTCATCACACTTCCTCTCTAGGTGTTGGGTGTTGACGTTCTGGTTGTCAGTGTAAAGAGATATGTTAATCCAGATAATGCACCTGCAGCAGTAAAGCACATCTCCACTATTAAACTGTCCTCATAAATATGAATTTCAAAGGGCTGAAGCGAGTACATATTTTACAGCTCCTACCACATAACCCCCTCCGTGTGTATTACGTGCATGTGTCGATCTGTTTGCTATGAGATGTTTAAGATGTCAGTGGTTTCATCCTACTTTGAAATTGCCATGTGTTCCGCATCAACTCGGATCATGAAAATTTTTCTTTGAAAATATGGCCAAAGACCCACGTAGATAAGGCAACCATGATTTACCCTGACGGCTGGAAGCATTTGTAAACATGTGTAATTAAAAATACAGAACACCCCTCACTAATGATTTACCTACGTGCTTGCATCAAGAAAAAATCCCAGTAAAGCCTTGAATAAAATTAATCTGGACAGTGATTTAGATTGCCCAACACTGTCAAAACACATAAGGGTTTTGTACGGTATATTGCTTGTCTTGCGCCCCAGTAAACAAAAAAACGTTAGAGAACAGTTTATACCGTTATATAACGTTTCATCACCACTGATCAGATACATCCTCATCAGAGCATTATTTATCAGACGCTATGTAAGTCAAGCGAACAAGATGGCATAGTATCATAATCATTGTAAATTATCAAAAATTTGTATTCTGACACTTATAGAACTAAATCACCTTTTGCTGGATTTAGTCTAAATAAATCTGCAATAGAGAATTCCCCTCATCTGCTTAAACCCGCAGCTCTTACTACACGTCCAGTAACAGTCAGAGCGCAGTCGGGACAGGTACTCAGCCGTATATATAGGGGTGCTGGGCCTTTAATGCTAAAGGCAGTGAATAGTCTGCCTTGGCAGATTAGGTCTCAGTGCTTGAAGCAACCAGCCACTGTAACAAAGCAAAAACTGAGCATTTACTCTGAGTGCGATCTGATTTCCTAATTAGCTAGATTAAATTCGACACTAAAATTGCTTTGAAATGAAATACCTTCCCAGATCAAGGGAAAACATTGTTTTGAGGATTAAGTTGAAGTGGCAAGACGCGACTGTCTGGAGTCCTGAATCTTTAATTGTATGGAAGCTGCTTATGTATATTGCACCAGATATTGCCCCACAATTTTGTAATCAAGAAATGGATAATTACTCATATGAAAGGCAAATGTCAACGAGTAACTTTCTTTCTATCAATAGTGGAACTAGTATGCTAGACTCTTGAAAATAAAACTTCCGACCCACTTGGTAAAAGAAATGCTCAGACATTTTACCAATTCCTGAGCTGCTGAACTACTGCACGTTGTACACCCTCAGAAAAGTGAGCGTCATTTTCGCCGAAAGCACTGTCACCTGAAAGTCAGGCAGTGGAGGGAGTGGGGTGTGGGAGGGGGGGGTGCTTGTGAGTCTAACCTGAGAGTGTTCAGTGTTATAATAACATCACCAGACCGCTCTAGCCTGGGAACCTGGCAGCTTTCCTTCAAACTATAACATTCTTCTCGTTATCACCTTATTCTCTATATATATGAAGCATTCTCTGTTTAATGAGCTTTGTTGAACGATAGGAAATTAGGTAATGGTAATCATGTGCAAAAACGATAGAATCGTTGTTTGGGCTGTGTTTGGTGCATTGCCATCTTTAAAGGCTGCATACTGAGCCGTTTCAATGCATTATGCACCTGGTCTTCATGATGCATTCATGTAGCGCCTTGTAGCACTCATGCATCATACCAACCCTTTCAGAGTATTTCCATCCAGTAGTGTCAGTACGATGCATGAATGTAGCAAGTTATCTGCGACGGTTGCATTCATGCATCATTATGGTAAATGGCATAATGCTTTAAAGCACTATGCGACCCTTAAAGGGTAAATGGATTCACAAGTCCCTACCTACTCTACCTCCCTGTGAGCTGGAATTGCCTGTGTCAAGTGTAATGATTTTCATATGCCCCTGCACATATGCCCTGTGTTTACCGTGCAGTTTTTAGTCTGGGGACCGGCTTTCTCTTCTCAGGTGTGAGGAAATGACTTCTTTTATGTCATCTTGCTGATAGACCAGCAGCTGGTTCAAGTCATTAGCTTCACAAACAAGGTACAGTTATTTACTTTTTTAAATCATTTTTCTTGTCATGATATGTGATCAGTTAGTCGCCCTACGCGAAAAGGGACTTTAGTACAAGGTGCGCTAATGTCCCTCCTCCACCCAGTGGGCACAAAACATTGAATCAACATTGATAACTGGTTGTCAACGTTGATTCAATGTTTATTCAGCGTTGATTCAATGTTGGGCTGCATGTTGTGCCCACTGGGCAAGAACATGTCACTTGCGTTAGCAATACGCAGGAATCCTTTTGTGAACTTACATAATATATAATGTTTATCCTATACATCTATAATAGTGGCAGGGTCATGCTTGTCATTCACAATACTGAACCCATATGCATGAATTGGGAACGTTATTCTAAATGACCGAGAAAAAGTAAACAAATAAACCATAAATCAAGTCAGATTTCTTCTCTTTTTTGAAAAAAGAAGAAGTAGGCCAAATCCAAGGGAAAGAAATAACAGTGAAATCTGGAAATGTTAGATCAAACTCTAAATTTAAAAAGTCTAATGAATCTAGGGCACTGGTCTGGGCCCGATGAAATTTCAATGGTTTATATGTTGAATGCATCTTCATATGGCCATATTCTAGACACTAAACCATAGTATAGAAATCGAACCCAAATTACTGAATAAATAATACATATTTCTAAAAGCTATAGAACTTGTTAGGAGTGTTCATAATATGACCCTCAGTACAACAATACACTGCGTCTGGTATTTGTATGTGGAGTTAAAGCAGTGTATAGTACATATAGATGGCTGCTGGAAGGCTGATTAATAAACCATGCCACCATTGTGAAACCCTGCAATAGGTATATAATACGGCATATACCTCAATTGACACCGACAAAACCTTTTGATGAATATTGAATTAATATGTGACAATGCCGCTAAATACCAGCCATGTCATTATTAACAAATGCATAAACCTGCCATGTGTCATGAACGAAACCATTCAGTCTTTATAAATGATGGCATATGTATCGTCCCGTTATCGAAGTGATAGGGGTTCAGTTGGTGTGCCAGTTAGATAATAGGAATATTGCAGCATTGTATGTTATTAGTCCGACCAAACTCTGGTTAACCCTTATAAGACAGCATGCTGCATTAAAGCAAGAATTGAAGTCACAATGCACCAGCGTGGTACAGGCGAGCAACTCATCTGAACAGAATTAGTGTCTACATTATGCATGCCTTCGGGCGGAATGATGGGCGAATGCGGCACTGATGAAATACTCAGCAGTGCTGCATTCATGCCCCATGGCAACAGAGCACATAAAGCAAAAACACATCTAAATGTGGCATGATAATTCAAACTGCGGCATCAAATTACATGTCCTCTGGGTAGTCCGGTGGATCCCCATCTTCCGTAAATCCCTGGGTCCACAGCGAGTCCAGCAAAAATGCTCTTTCCCAATCACTGAGTACAAAGTTATGATGTATGATTTGCCACTGGAATAAGCATTGTAATGATAGCTAAACGTTCTCTGGTTCTGCGCAAACATACATCAAACATTTTGCACACTCCCCAGACCCTGACCCTATAATGTGGTGAAGTTGTGGTGATGTACGACATATGCTTGACTACGATAAAGTGCCACTTATCATCTTTCATGTCTCTCTTCATTCACGTATCATGCCGACAAGGGGTTGATATATTTCTGAATAGTAGACATGATGCATGAAGATAGCCCTGAGGAGTAGACACGCCAAAGTTGAATTACTGGATCATGACAACAAAGGGAACACTGCATCAAAGTAATCTGCCATCCTCAAAAGGTGGGCTGTATATAGCAAAGGCAGGTATGTAGCAGAGGCGAGATACAGTTGTATTTTCCTGAATGCCTTCCTCTGTATGAGCCTTGAGACTGAGGCAGTGTCTGTGGGTGGTCATTTATGCATCTAGTAAGGGGCTGGGACAGGAGAATACCCTCAGGAGCGTATGTGAGATTTCAAAATAATTTATGGGATTTATGTGCTGCTTGCTATACTTACTTTGATGGAATTTATAAAACATATCACTTTAATTGAAGTTTATCATCTGAGGTCTCTATTACCATGGCGTTATATAATAAGGTACCTTTCATGTCCTTCATGTGATCAGTATGATTAACCTGGATACAAGTCATCATGAAGAGTCCAGGGTATGCATAACTATGTTCTTTTTATCATAATGGTAGCTTATTAATATAACTTCATAATCTGCTGAAAAATTCAAACTTTGTCATAATATTATGCAATTAAAAATGTGAAAACCAGTAACACCTAATTTTCTGGGTTTCCTCACTTCTTAAACAGAGAAGTGTTCTTTATGGCATAATTAGTGAGAAGTAGGATCTGAGGAGATCTTCTATAGGCAGCTTCCGAATACTGTACAACTCCCGCAGAATGTGACAGGAATCTCATGTTTTGGGGGATAAGGATGGATTTAGAGGGGAAGGTGCGATATGAGGCAAACACGTTTAGGAAAGAGGACTAAATAACAGCTGTGAAAAAGATTGAGCAAATGAATAAATGTATCATAATCATAATATAATATTAAGATGGTTTAGGAATTAACATCATTTATTGCAAATTAGCTCCCAATATACATGATACATCCCTTCTGCCTGATCCGACGGATGAAAGATCAAGTGTTTTACCCAGTATCAGCAAGAACAAGCCAACTACTGTAAAGAGCTGCCTCACAGCATTTATCAATAAATGATATATCTGGGCTACTTCGAGGTTTTCTGCCTTAGGACATCCTGATGGAAAGGTGGTTATATGAACCTAAAAGCATGGGCTACTCAGAGGCCCTGTTCAGACACCATCCTGATCTCAATAATAATAGGGTGACTCTAGCACCAAGGGCTACTCAGGGGCCTGTTCTCTAAGAAGACCATCGCTCAGGAGTCTATAACTTAATAATGATAGTATGAACCTTAGAACCAGGTGATTAACTATCTCTGCAGGCCAGTGGACCTCCTCATCATGGGGATGAGGGTTAGACAGTAGCTGTTCTGAAGCATTCTTGGGGAAGCTACACTGCTAACCTTTATGTTTAAAACCTAGGCAATTGTGACTTAGTACTGTAGAAAATCATTCTTTGACTCCCTTGTTGATACTGACCAGCCAATGTTAGTCATTTAATTTCTAGGAACATATTTCTTTAAGGCCAGGCCTGATTTTTTGCCTCAGACAATTGTCACATTTTGTTTGAGTATCTTTAGTGAAAGCTTTTACATACACCCACCAGTCTCCTGTGAGGCACATCAGGTGCTTCACATCAGTTATGTTTGGTATGTGCCAAATGGATTGTTACAAACCAGCAATTGCAGAAGTATTGATATAATGTATAATACTAATATGCCCTACCGTAGTGGCTTGAATAAGCGCAGGGGTCTCAAATAAGCGCAGGTCTTGAAAAAGCGCAGGGTAAATGAGGGCATTAAAATGAAAATTTAGGCCATTTTTGTATCTTGAATAAGCGCAGGTCTCGTATAAGCGCAGGGTAAATGGTACCATCGAAATTAATAAGCGCAGGTGCGCTTATTGAAGCCACTACGGTATATGATGGACAACACAATTTTTGGAATACAACGATATCATATCATAAGTTTCCACACTTAACCCACACCTGGCATAATACCCATACGCCGACTTTGGGAGAGTCCTATAACACACACCTGTGGTCTGAAATTTGTGATTCTTGTACTGTTATATCTATACTTCCAAAAACCCTCATAATACCCGCCACTGGAATTTGCAAAATTGTATAACCTGCACTAGAGGTTTAGTTTGTATTTAACCCCCCGGTTATACGTAGGAATTTACGGTAGTATAATCTCTTTAGGTTTTTATTAACCTTGCGCTTTGCAATGTTACAGTAGCCTTCCACTGGTACCGAATGCGGGATTAACAAATTCTATTAATATTGACAGAATGGAGTCCCACCAATGTGTTAATTGCCAATGTTGGATACTGCAGTTCTGCCAAACATTAATAGAGAAGGTAGCTGTTGGAAGCATCCAGCTGCACTAGGATGAGGTGTGTACATGAGAGGAACAGTGTATCAGCACATTTCCTAAAGGTTTGTGATAGTTACACTACCACTAGTAGAAGGATTATCATGGAAAAAAATAGTCTCTCTAATTCAGAGTCCTTCCGTCTGTGTCCTATATTTTCTCTAATATACTGTAGTTTCTGTGTAATTCCTAATGGAGGTGACAATAATCCCCCACTACTAGAGTCAACATGGCCATCACATGCACAAATGTTTTGTTGGATAGGAGTGCTTCAGGTGCATTAGCAGACTTCAGAGACATGGTTGTTGAGGGGAGGTACACCACGCTCTCTTTGCACAACTTGTATCCCTGCCCAAATCTACCTGTTTATGTCAGTACTTGTATTTCTACCCCAACCTCATTATTCATGTCAGTATTGTATCCCCTGCCCCAACCTACTTGGTTTCTTTTGCAGAAAATGACAGTTTCTATATATTGGATTAATATCCAATATCTCACTATTGTCCACTTACTTATCCATTAGAAATGTGTTTTATTCTGACAGGTCTTATAAGGGGACTGGGGTTAGTTTCACATTAGTAAATTATCATTATTATATAACAGATCCCTGGGGTAAGTAGCTTTGTGAGAAGGTGATTAATCCCCAATGTCACTATGCGTGTAGCCGTCATATGGGGTTTTAGTTGGGAAAGATAGCAAATAAAAATTCATAAGTTGAGGCAGAGTCAAGTGGAATAGCAAAGTGAGGGGACTAGTTCGAGGGAGAGGTAATACAGAATAACCTGTGACAGTTTAGTTCTGCAGCAACAGTACCAGACTGGGCTCTACCTTTTTCCATAGGAACCTCTCCAAGTGTGAAACTGCTGACAAAGCATTTTTACAAGGTATTTAACTGCATCATAACAGATGCCTTTGTGCTTTATCAAGAACTTTATGATAATTCTTAATTCTCAAAGCAGTACCTCACATGTCGTTATTTCACAAACCTAGCAAACCTAACAAAAATAATTGCTTTCAAGGCAGTATGTCTGTGTATGAAATTATTCTCACAAAGTCGTTAACCCTATTTAGCGCAAATCTAGAATAGGATAGAGGACGCAGAATACTAACCTGTGATGTTATTGTGTTCTGACATCATCTGTCAAGGTAAGGCTTTGAGTGCTGACACATCATTATTCTAATAACCTAAGATAAGGCTAGCTAGATTGACCATCAGGTGTCTTAGCTATCAGATTTTATAGAGAGTTGATGGATTCATAGGCTCCTAACATCTCATAAGTGGAGTTTAACAGTATCAAGGTTTTTAAATTTAATCTATGCCTGCATGTGTACCCTATGTGGATCAGCCACTTTTTGATCTGCAGACCACCTTTCCCTTGTCATTTAACTGATAGTGGGGCAGCTGGTTCAAGTCATTACCTTCGCAATCAAGATAGAGTATTTTTTAATAATATTGATATTTTCGAATAAGATGCGCAAATTTTAGACATGGGAGACTGTTTGCCAACTGGTGATCATTCTGACATTGGTGATTTAAATCATCTGATATATCTAAGCCACCAAAATGGGTAGGATATTTAATGCTATGATAGTCATACAGAGATAGCTGTCACAAATTGTGATAATATAGGGAACTGTGTTACCAGTTAGCAAAGTGATGTGGCATGTATAGTATTTGTATTTACCAATAGAAGGTGGATACATCCTCTGCACCTGCTCACTGAATAATCACTCTGAACACACCGGGCCCCCACTGTTACAGCTTGTAATACAGACATAAAATGGGCTATATCTGAATTCAAAGGCACAAAAGGCTTTGAGAAATAATTATTCATGATCCAAATGACAATGAGCAGTGCAGTTCACATAGGTCTACTGCATAACTCATTTCAAAGAGGAAAAAACTCCCATTCAATCTCTATTTGTCATGACAGTTTCGAGTCTAGAGATCACATCAAAGTTAGACAATGGTAAGCACAAAATGCCATACTACAGAAATTATTGAAGACCTAGAGATGCTATTCAACTTTTATTTGATCTGATGATAACTATTATATAAAATGTGAAGTATGCAAATGCTGTGCAATTGATATTCTTGTCCCTCATCATTAATTCATCTGAGCAGTACAAGCCGGATATAATGTATGTTTAGTCAGAAATGACTTGATCCAGTGGTATCCAATCGATAATCGAATTTCTGGTTAAATTCGAATCAATTTGATTTAGTTCTTGACATGCCATATCATAATTGCCGTACTGGCAGAGGATCTGGTCAAACTATTGAATAAAATAATCCACTTAGATGCTCTGAAGTAGCCATCGAAAATGATTAATCTAGAGTTTAATGTTGAATGCAAGTCCAGTATTAATTAACAGCTTATGCTATTTATTGGTCTGCTTCTGTCCCCTATGAACCTCTGCAACAATAACGTTTCCCTTGCCTGTTGAGTAAACCACTCTTGTATTGTGGTTATAAAGTTATAACCAACACAACAATAAAGCAGCACTTATCATCTTCTCAATCTCTCCTCCTACATTATCACCTGAATATTTATGACCTTTATTCCATTACACTTTGAGAAGACACCTCCTTACTGGGACCCATAAGGTCCCTAGGGGACTTGCCTTGTGTAGGACTATGATTAATGAAGGTGGTTGAGGAAGCAATAGCTGCAGCATTGCTTTACATGGAGTGTCAAGTACCTATTTATGAGCCTGCAGTGTATGCTTTTAGTGTGGCTAGGTGTTGCTATTTATGAGAAGGTGACACTTACTATAACATATCTGTTTCCATGTAACCATGCTTACTGCGGTGGCCTTGTTTGACAACTGTTTAAGAAAAAAATCCCCTTGGTCTAAAATATGGCATTACCAAACTCAACTCAAAGCCAAAATCCTTAGCTGCATCATTTCCTTATTTTTCATAACTCAGACACTTATCTCTGGTTAAGAACTTCAGCCCTGTAAGAAACAAAGCAATATCCATTAGTAAGTCAGGACATCAGAGACACTGATTCACACTGATTGTATTAGCTGTACAGCCGCCACCCAGGGTCCAAGCTGCTGCATGATACAGCCACCCATCCCACGTGTAGGATACACGTAACATGGTGTCTACCTATAGTATCTGATGTTTATTACACAACATAGTTGTGATCCGGTGTAAGAATAAAGAACAAAAAATGTACCAACTCTCCAGCCATTAACAAGACACCCCGCAGTTGGCATGGGGCATACGGGAAACCGTCATAATATACAGTCCATGTATCCGATTATAACATTATGTGCAAAATTAATCCTGTCAATGAGTATCTACAGCGGTGGCTCACAGCAGTAGAGCCATGAGATATGCTGACCTGCTGACAGTCAGCTGAATATACAACAAAAGGACACAAAGAAGGCAGGCCCAGCTGTGAGGAAAGAGTGGATTGTGTCCATTACAGCATTTTACCATGTCTTAAAAAGCCCGTTTTACCATGTCTATAAAAGCTCTTTAACAATGCTAAATGACTCTTGAAGTTCCTTATCGAAAACACGCAGGTCAACCATGAATAAGTCGAATTAGACAAGAAACAAATATTTTCGTATTGTCTTTTTTTTTCCTTCCAGCAAATGTATCTTTTCACTTGGCTCTTCTCATTAAACAATTAGGTAGACACTCAAATAGCTAATTACTACTAGACCACTCAGCTTAGAATGACTATGAACCACCCTTGATAACGTCTCCAAAGTGTTTTATCTTCACCATAGTATACTAATTCTATACATCATAGGGCCAAATTAAAAAAAAGGTGTGTTTCAGGTTACCCGACCCTACCAAGGAAAACAGGGCCGACCCTAGAAATTTTTATCCAATTTTGAAAAAATATTTATACTTTAGGTCATTTTATGGCAATTTAAGAGTTGTTCTGATAACTCACGAGTCGAGGCGGTCGTCGGCGAGTCAGCATTAAAGTTTGCGAGTCAATTTCTAGGTACTTTTCAGGCCAAAGTAAAAAAAAATCAAATAAAAAAAAAAAAAAATCCGACCTACCTACCCTAGATTTTCAGACCATGTAACCTGAAACACACCTTTTTCTTTTTTTGGCCTAGTATCAGCCTTTGATAGAGTATTATGCATAGTTACCAGCCTTATAATATATAAGAGAATCTGCCCATTCTCTTTTATATGCCTAGTTACTACTTCAGCAAAATATGTTTTATTGGGTGCTCCACACAACGCTACTACCGTACGCCTGACTCTCTTTGGGCTAATTACCCCTCCATATTATATGTGTATTTACATTTATCATTTCCTGTAAATGTAAGCAGGCTGATGCGGAACAATATCTGCAGAGTTAATCAAATCCACCGCAGCTCCAGGACAGTAATGGACCACATACTGGGCCATATTACTACTCTCTGAGTGACACTAGTCCTGCCCCCGCACTACTGATAAAGCTAGGTAAGTGTCCTGGTGGTACGGCACTGTAATGGGCTTACATACACGATTCATATTTTATTTAATTGATGTGCATATTGCATGGACTATACATTAGGCTATTGTTACTGCTGTTTGGGTCACAATTGTCCTATACAAAACTGTTAAGTAAGGGTCCTGATTATGCTCAGGGCATTGAGGATGTGAAGCAGATAATGCAGCCTTCTCAATCAAACATAGTCATGAGTTTAATTTATCAATGTACACTTGTATATTGTGCTAGTGTAATTTAAGTCAATAGCTCTATTTTAGTTATCAGTCTAATACTCAATTCATGTTTGCTAGTATATTTAGCAGCCATGCAGCAATGCCTACTGACCCTGTGTGCTAAGGTGAGTACACTCTTCCCAGAGATTCAGGCAGTTCCAGCTCAGGTTCAGGTCATCTTATTTTCATCAGACCTACAGTCTAGAGTCCACTGATATCATATCTGCGGTTATGTGGTTATGTACTGGATAATACACCTGGGGGTCGAGAGGCAATATCATTGATATAAGGCAAGGCCGAAGGCCGAGGCTTATATCAATGATATTGACTCGAGCCACCAGGAGTACATATCCGACATACAGCCCGCTTGCATAGATTGATTATTTATAATAGCCTGATTACAGCTCTTTTTCCACACATGTGGCCTAGGAGGATATCCTGTATAACCCTACTAGTACTCTGTGTGTTCTCATAGAAATATGATGACCAAAACATATGCTTGAAGAGTGTAGCCTCATTCTGCTATGACCTAGTCATATATGATACTTATCACAAACCAAAGCTCACAGCCAGTCATAGTGGTCAACATCCTTGAGCACATGCATGGTACTTCTGGTTTGGGCTTCAAGAAACTGGGTTTGAATCCAATGTCGAGCAGAACTTTTGATATGCCTGATATACACTTTTTATTCTTTGGCTATTCTGATATTTCAAGAAAAAAGAAGAAAATAGAAAGAAAGAAAAAGGGGGGTGCGGGAGGCAGAGCCCCCGAATTATATAACAGTACCACTAACTAAACAGTACTGTTGACTTCGTCTAATGGGACAATGCCTCACTACCATTGGCCCTATTTAGCTAGTTGGCCATTCTGATATTTCAAGAGAAAAAATAGAAAAAAAGAAGAAAAAAAACAAGGGGGCGGAGCCCCCGATTTATACAACAGCAGCACCAACTGAACAGCACTCTTAACTTTGTCTAATGGGACAATGACTCACCACCATAGGCCTTAGTTAACAGGCTCAAACACATGTGGCTGTGTGGACCTGCTGCTAGCATACAGGGTACTTCTTGTTGGGATTGGGACAAATGTGGTTGAAACCCCTCAAAATTTTTAAATAGCGTTACTCATTGGTCTAAAAAGGCAGAAGCAGTACATATACTATTGGGTGATGAGTATCATTGCATGAGTTTCAATGGAGCAGTTGGTTAGCTGGTGGGCTCAATAGTTCTGAGGTTGTGGGTACGGATCCTGCTAGATACCCGAGCTCTCAAAGAGAAAAAGAACTCTTAAATATAACCACCTCCTAGGGGTGTATATATGCATGAGACGAACCGCATCTGATATATAATCTTTGGCTAAATACTTGAGGTTTCTTACAAGCACGATGGGGATAGATTGCAGCAGCACATTGCAACCCTACCATAACCCTATCATTCATAATGGCCATGCTCACCCCTAGCCTCTACACACTGTATATAACAGGCACCAGTTATTTGCCTGAATGCCCTCCATGGGGTATGAGGTACATGAAACCTGAGCCAACTTGAGCCTGGGACCGGCTCTGTGGGTGGTCATCTTGTAAGGAGATGGGACAGGACACTACTCCCAGGGTCCTATGTGTCCTCAGAGCTTTTAGGATAATTTGAGGCTCATTATTGTGGGCTGTCCTCGGCATGCAGTGTTTGGTTAGAGCAATAGGAAACATGCTGAACTTTGTTGAAGTGTCCTTTAGGGAAAGTATTTGTATGAGGCCAATATATGAGCTCCATATAATTATAATTTCAAATTAGAAATTCGTTATTCCCGGATATCAACGATGCAATATAGAGACCCCTCTTCAAATCTGTCAGAGGATTATGTTGGTGTGTAGCTATAGCGTTACTTTACAAAACGGCAGCATGAGTGCTGATGCTGCTTTGGAGCTTGAGGTTAACTTTAGTGGCTTTCATGTAATGATTAACCTCGATGCATTCATTACCAAGACCCTAGAGTATCTCCTTTTAATTATTATGCTGGCCTCCAGTTCGTTCATGAATATAACTTCACGAGCAGTACTAATATGCTGACATTTCAAAATATTGACTGCATTTATTGCAATCTAACTCACAATATAACATCTATTACTTCTGTATCATCATGAAGATTAAAGGGCAAAGATCTTACCCAGTAGTAGCAAGCCGAAAGCTGCACTGAGGCCGGAATTGGGTATTTATACAGAGCACTATCTGATGCCTTATTAGCTAGATTAAATTGGATACCAAAGCTATTTTGAAATGAAATGGCTCTTTTTACGATGACACAATATCATTTGAAGGATTGACTTGAAGCAGCTTAATAAGACTGTCTGGCTGTTTAGCTCTGTCAATTGATCCTAAAGTGGCTCATGAAGTTTAGTGCTAAATGTTGTTTTTGCATCAGGTCTCATGCTAAGGTCAAACTGTTATATCTACCGAAGCCTCTTTTCACACTGATGTTAATTGTACCATAAGAGAACTTTCCTGACCAGTGTGAGGGATCAAGGTCCTGACATCATAGGCATGCTGCTAATGAAAGGAATTTATGATCTCCAAGTTCTAGGGTTTTCAGTAGATAATCCAGGGGCTACTCAGAGGCCTGTCACCTAAGGACATTGTTAGAAATAAAATATTATCAATGCAATGTATGAATTGCCAATGTTAGATGTTAGTTAAAGCTATCATAACAGACACATTTCTGTCATAGAACAACTAGGGAGTGATTTTTTAAATTTTCTATTTCGACCCCTTGACGGGGGGGGGGGATATTGGACCCTTTTGGGGGCTAAAAAGAATTTAACCTTTTTTGAACCAACAAGCCTGCGCGTTACTATGCTTCAAAGGGCCCGCGCACACGCCGATTTTCTAATCTAAGGGGAGGGGGTAAAAAATTCTGACCCCTCGACTGGGGTGTGTATAAACCCCCCCCCCCCCTGTTGTTAATGAATGATCACACCCTTAGATATAGGCTGGTGTAGAGGCTGCAGAGTACTAACTTTTGATGCTAAAGTCTTGTTACATTATCTGGCTTGACACGAGGTAAGTCTAAAAGTGCTGACATAATATTATTCTAATAATCTACGACTATGCTAGCTAGTGCATATCATGTTGATTCTCTATCACAGTATCAGGTGTGTTAGCAATCAGATGTCTCAAAGAGTTGATAAATTCACCACCCGTTAATATCCACTTCATCCCGTATGTGGAAAGCAACCATTTCAAGTATTAGAAATTCCATCCCTACATATAATATTATGTGCCCTATGCTTAGCAAGCAATTTGTGATATGCAGCACTTATACTCTTTTCTCGGATGTGAAGAAATAACTTTTTATGTCAGTATATGTCACTTGACTGATAGTGAGGAAGCTGGTTAAGGTCATTAACTTCACAACGAAGAAAAAGTGGTTCTTTTTATTAAAATGTTCAATAACATTATCTTTCTTAAAAAACATGTTGGTTATATGCAACGATTTTAAATGTAGGTGGCTATTTTGCCAGTTGGATATCATTCTGACTGTAGCAATTTAACTTATCTGATATATATTTAAGCCGCTAAATGGGTGTAGTGTTTTATGCTATAATATACTAATAAGGAACTCCTTGGCATAATATTGTGATAGTGTAATGAGAAAAGGCATTCACAGTTAGTGCAATGAGGTGACATGTATGGTATAAGTGTTGTATAAGTGTTATAAGCATAGGTCAGGGAAATTGTCCAAGTCGCCAGCCACGGATAATTACCATTGTCCAAGGCTCATAATATTTAAGCAGCTAGTCACGCGTATCATGTCTGACTTACAAACAAACTCACAATAAGAGAGTGTGCCAATGGACCACAACCCCATACAGCCATGTATGTAATATACAGTCACGCCATTTCTTTTGTTCTTTCAGCCAACTGTAGTGTAAGTATACATAGCATTTGTATTGACCAGTAGAAGGTGGACGCAGCCTCTGCACCTGTCTGCTAAATAACCACTCTAAACACACTGGGCCACCATCGTCACAACTTGTAATAAAAGCATATTGTGACTTATTTCTGAATTTGAAGGGAGAATATACATTGATGTATTTATTCATGATGCAAATGGAAATGACTACTAAAAGTCACATAGATCTAGGTCATGAAGCATAAAAACATCTATCAAACCTACCATTTGATTACTATTTTCTACATTACATTCAAGTAAGATGTTTGAGGATAGTGTTTGAAAGGGATGAGATATTAAAATTATCATCTGTCATCATCATTCATTCATTATCTGTCCAGTTACAGTATGATTTGTTGGTGGAAGGCTGGCTCCTATTGCCACCAGGCCTTGCTGCTAATTGCTATTCACAAAGTAGTGTCTCGATATGACATTAGTGCAGTAAACTGAGTGCAAAGACATATCTGACTTCGACTCCATTAAAGCTGATGAGACAAATCCACTTTAAAGATGATATTGCATCTCCGACAGTGAAGACATTTATATTTTTCTGTCGTATTATCCAACGAATTACATTACTTATTTCTCTATCATTCAACATATTGATACAGACATAAGTTGCGCTGTTGGGATCATGTATATTATCAGCCTCATTTGAATCCATCTAGATTGATGATCGATGCCAGTACAATTGAATTAATTTTAGTATCACTGAGATCCTGCTTGTCTTGCATCTGGTTGAAATCATGCTACATATTAAATGATTCTACCGGGATGACCCTGAGCATCATTTGGCTATAAATAGCACAATTTGATGCTCAGCATTAACAACTGATGATATTTATTGGGGTTTATTCAGACACAGTTCTCTACACTACAGCACCACTTAGCATACTCTTCCTCACTCCCCATACATCATCACATAAATATGTATGAACCTTTATTTCATTACACTTTGAGGCCCAACCTCATTTAGTGCCACCAAAGGGTCTCTAGAGGGATAGCTTTGTGTAGGAATATGATTAATGAAGGTAGTTGAAACAGTAATATCTGCAGCAGTGCTTTAGGTTCACTGTCAATTGTCTATGCATGTGCCTGCATTGTGGTTATTTTTTAGCGTGGCCTCATGTTGCTGGTATGATGAGGTTTGGCTGAGAGCATTAGTGATTATCTTCGTCTACGTGATCATGCCTATTGGAATGTCTTGTGTTGTCATCCATAAAAAAAACACGTCCTGAGCTGAGAGTCTTTTAAAATCAAAATAACATAAATCATCACAACTCAATTAAATTGAAACACAACTACCTCAGCTGGGAATTCTTTATTCCTCAACAATCTCTGGTTAAGAAACACGGCTCTGGAGTAAATAAGGCAATAGCCAACTCTAAGTCAGGATGTCTGAGGGAAGCTGATTCATCCTGATTATGTTAGCTGTATGGCCACCATCCAGGGTCCAAGGTGCTACCTGATACACCACCCATATCTTACAGGTCTGTGTAGGATATCAACATAAGATGGTGTCTACCTATAGTATCTGGTGTTATTCCGATCACTGTGTATATATGTGTACAAGCACAGGTGTAAAATGATACTTTGCAATCTACTTATGGTGCTGTATCTGATCACTTTACATGTGCAGGACGCCATCTTTTACACGAATGATCCAATGGTATAGGATAGTCTCGGTATGCATTTTTAAGGCCAGCATTTTCTCACACAAGGCCGGAGTCATCAGATATGTATATTTTGACAGTCTGGTAAGACCAACACATTTTGATAAGCTTTGATTACGCGGGCTGTTACAGCAAATATTTTGGGGCGGAGGAAAAAAGAAATAGAACAAAAAAAGTTATTCTACAGGGGGAGCTGGGTCCCAAAGTTTCGCAGGGGGCAGGGTAAAAAATACACGTAAAAATCCCTCTTTTAGGCTATCTAATGAAGATATTATGTTGGAAATACCCCAATTTGAAAGGCTTACTTTAGGTTTTGGTTAGCTGTTTTTTCTTTGCAAAATGTCAAATAATCCATCGCTGGATTCTTAATCCAAGTTATCAGAATAAAAACGGCCTAAGGAAATAATAAAAGGAGGGAGGCCAAACTCTACACCCAGAGAAATATGAGAGTCAGCTGAACGCTGGCTCTGTCACCAAAGGGACTTTCCTACCAGGATTAGGCATTTTAGTGAGGGTCAGGCATTGCTTGACCCACCCACATGAGAGTCAGGCATTGCTAGACTCCCCCAAAGGGCTCAAGAGTCTGGCCATGCTGGATCCTCATACCAGAGTCTGGCCATATTGGACTCTGGAGAAAGTCTCTTTCAGCCTCCAAGAGTACACATTCATAACATTATAAATGAGTATCCAAGATTCAGATTTTTTCATCTCTCAGACTACCTTTGGTTTCGCAATTTCATGACCTTGGCCCTACTACTTTAGCTAAACTTGGCTTAGCTAGTGGGTGCTCCACAGATCACTACTACTTTACACTTCCTCCTGACTCTCCACAGGCTAATTACTCTTCCATATTTGTAGTGTACATCTTATAATTTCCTCTTAATGTAAGCAATGCTGATGTAGAAAAACATCTGCAGAGCTAATTTAATCCACATCAGGTACAGGACAGTAATGGGCACCATGCTGGGCTGTATTACTACTCTCTGAGTGACACCAGTACTGCACGGAACTAGCTTAGGCCTATACAGCTAGGTAAGGGTCCTGGTGGTACCATAGGCACTTTCTAGGACCATGCAATAAATGGGCTAATGACAAATGCAATTTCATACTCTGTTATTTTACTTTGAGATATTTCAACAGCAGAATTAGTGTCCTTGCTCTATGAGTATGCGCACTCTGTGGATTTTCCCCTCCGAATCAGAATCTTTGTGCCAGAATAATTTATTCCTTAAAACCTCTCTGGTAAATTAACATTTTGAGGGATTTTTGGCCTCATTTGGCTCATAGCTTGTCCTCTAGTGGGGGGGAGGTGTTTTTTTTCTCATCATGTAATTATAGTTTAAAGCTGCATGTTTACATGACTTGGAATTTGGATTATAAATTTCCCGAAAATTGAAGGGTCAGTTTATAGTGGAGGTCAGACTGGTTTTACGATATGATTTATTTGATAAACACCCATCAGTGATTCAATTACAAAACCTTCTCCATTGTGGGTTCTATAACAAAATTACTATGATGCCCCCTAGTCTCTTACACACAGTGGCAGCATCGACAATGCGATAACTTCACTTCCCGTGGTGTATGAGAGATACATGAAACCCGAGAGCGGAGACTGGGCATGGCGCAGGGGGTGGTCATCTAGTAAGGAGATGGAGGCTTATGGAAAAGGAAACTACTCCCAGGGTCCTGTGAGCTTTTAGTATCATTCAAGGCTAATATCTAGGGTTGGACATTTTCTGGTTGTCCTACCCATTGCAAGCTTTGTTAGAGCCATAGCGAAACACTGTCTTTGTTGAAGTATACTTTTATGGATAGGATTTGTTTGAATAAGTCTTTGTATCAACTTTGTATAGTAGCTGTACATTGCTGTACATATTTCTTTTGTTGGAACAGCCTAAGTTATTATGTTATAGAAAAGCAGATGGCTCTGAAAGCTTGGATGAATACAAATTAAAATGTCCGAGTCAAGGTATGATAGGAAATGCATAATTATGATACCTGTCTTTTATGTTTTACACATCTAAATCCAATGACTTTCATCCCTTTAATCAGCTAGATACCCTCAAGGTAGTCCTGAAATAGAATTTCATAACCTCAAGTGGTCAAAACATCGCATATGCAAAATATGACTGAGCTAAAACATAAAAACTGTAACATGGGGTTCCCTGGGATTTATCACTTCTTAGGCCGAGACTTAAGTGTTATTTATAGCATAATTAGTGAGAAGCAGGATCTGGGGAGATCTTCCAGGGCCAGCGTCTGAAATCTGTGCGAATCCTGCAAAATGTGACAGAAATCCCATGTTTTGGGGCAATCAGGAGGGATTATTAGTGTTTTGAAGGGAAGGGGAAAATCTGAGGCCAAGAGTAAGGAAGTAAGAAGGGGAATTGTATTGAGTAGTTGAGTAAGACAGAAAGTAGGGGATTGAAGGATAGAAGAAAGGAATGGAGCAATGATAGACGAAAAAAACAGGAAGGAAAGAGAAAACGATGAGGGATGGCTCGGTAAGTAAACCTGTAAAAGGAAGTTGGGGAAGGAAGTGTTGGTATGATCAAAATCTGAATTGCCTTGCCGGATTGCATTGTGATTGGTGATCTGGTGGTTCCCGATAGTTCCCAATTCAACAATTAGGGTAATTAGCTCTGGTGATGCTCATGTTTTAGATAAATCTGAAAACCAATGAGCCATCGGCTCTAAACATGAGCTACAACAATTTCAGCGTTCCTTAGTGTTTTAATGTGCCATTTCCTTTGTTGACACGATGCCTGATTGCAAACTTGGTAATGCTAGGGGTGTAGCTAGAAGATAACATTGGTCATTAAGATGCACCAAAGCAGCCCCTGCGAGTGACTCGCTGGTGCTGCTTTGGTGCATCATGCCGAACCTACGGGAGCGTCTCAACTGCAGGGTCGGCATGATGCAGCACTGGTAAACTACTCACCAGCGCTACATTCGTGCACCACAATGACAACTAGGGTAAGTACATTCAAACACTTTGTGAACATGCCTGTAGGTGTTAAATGAAGAGTTATTTATTAAATGTGAACTCACCCCAGTATTGTTGACAGTCAGACTAAGCCTGTAGCCCGGCAGTATTTCAGCATCCCGGTTGACGTCCTCAAGGCCCATCTGCACGGCGGGCAGCTGTCCTAAACCTCCCGGCCACGACCCGTTAAAGGGAAACAGTCCCAACAACCACAACTCCTGCCTGGGCACACTCATATTGACATCACTACTCACAAAGTAGCCTGGGAAGAAGCTCTGTGCCCCCGGAGGTGGGATTAGTGCCGGAACAGCACGCTCCTCCAGGCCACTGGAGCTAGTCACGTTATCATACATGTTGTCGTTAATACTTCCTTTGTTTTCACCCTCTAAACAGGTAACAATGGTGATGTGCATGGAGGAGAGGACCAGGAGGACTAGCATGAAGAAGCGCTGTGGGAGGCCTGGTACTGGGAAGGACCTTACCCTGGTCCTAGGGGCCTGGAATGTTGTAGATCCTTGGGTGCTGGAAACCTCCATGGTTTGAACGAGCTTAGTGCTATAGGATGAGAACCTTGAGTATTAAACTGAGTGCTATATAGTGAGTAACTCAATTGTATCTTTGATTAACCCAAGCGGGTGGGGTATTCTCCCCTAAACACTGCTCTGTATAGTATGAACAGCTCCTCTATATGTTAGTATTATGTATCCATGGTAGAGGGAATCGAGGTTGAACGTCCTAAGAAGAGCATCTCAATAAGATGTGAATTAGAGAAGACCCTGCACGATCCTAACTATCCCGTGTGGCTTCTCCTTCTCCTATGCGTTTTCTCTGTAGGGACTGATTAACTCAAACCACGCCAATAATACCTCAATACTTACAAATAAGCTGCTCAGTGGTATGACATAATGACAAGTTTGAGTAGCATAACATATCTAATACCCACTGTGAGCGTTTGTGTGAAGCCTTCCATAGCTTGGACACTCAGTAGTTGGGCTAGTAGTCGGGTAACCCATCGGTATACCAGAGCAGTGCAATGCTCTCAGAGGAGCAGATCAGTCTGAGCCGCTGAGGGGTGGGTTTTACTGATGGGGTATCTTGTACTAGAGCTGGTGACAGGGTCCCCTAGCCCTGTGGACACTTCCTGGAGGGCTGTACATCGATGCTTAAGCAGTTTCTATCATTATTAGAAATAATCCACACGATGCCATTGGTCCTTATCCTAGAATATTAGCTATACCATCATAAACCTATTTGTAGTTGAACTTTGTGTCACCCACCTCATGTAGGTACATGTGATATAGTTGGTTCAGCTCTTCCTGGAGCAAATACCTCTTGGGATGGCACAGTGTGCAGTAGTATCTCGGTGTAGACTTATTCCTAATAAATTAACTATTTATTCTAATGTCTACAAATGTAGTCCATAATAAATCACATGTCTTATATTTCAATACCTGAATCAGATTCAAAATCTGTCAACTTTAGATCCGATCCATTTGGATTAGATAACTATATGGAGAAATCCTCCATTGACTTTATACTTAATCCTGTAGTGTGTGGCTATGTTTCCTATACTCTATAGTAGCATCTCCTATGTAGGTTGGGGACACCCCTGCAAAGAGAAAAAGCAGCATTGATTATAATATCCCTGTTTGAGAGCCAATTCAGAATATATCAATATAATCGTTAAGCCCTTTGAGGGCAGCGTAGTAATACTAAGACCTTGTGTCCGTATGATTCATGGATGCAGCACCCGCGAGTTACTCGCCAGTGCTGCATTAGTGCGATGTGTCAAGAGTCCAGAAGGAGCATTGAGGCATCATGCCAGCGTTAAATAGTTAAACGATGTATAGGAAAATGATTCAGAAAGTTCTGCCAGATGAGAAGCATAGTGATGTCGTTTTAATGTTAAAGACAGAACTGGTAACAGAATTAGCAAAAAAAAAGTAATATCAAAACTTAAGCACTGTTACTAGGTTCCCAGTCATATCCATAAGAGAGAAGTTGCAAGTGGGTTATTTCATTAAATATTTTGATATAAATCCTTGTTTTCCTCCTACATGAAAACGACATGACTCAACTTTTTATTCCAAGTAATAAATCCTCAAAGGGGAAAAGGTAACAAGATAAGATATGTAAATGAAGAGTGCTTTCAAACAACTTTACTGAATGAAACGAATCCCGCTACAATAAATTAATAAAAGACAAATGCATGCACAGATAGCTCCATCCCAACTACGCCTTTCCTAGAATATTTCAAAATGTTTCATCACAAATCTGAGTTACATGATGTTACAAAGAAACAATATGGCAACGTCCAACCTTTAAGATGTGCCTCTTTTTTATTGTCAGAGAGAGAGGTTTGAATTGTCACAGACTGATTTGCTATGTTCGTTTGGTCACTAGGGACGTTTGTATGGTCACAACATTTATTTCTGTCCTCAAATCAGGTAGTTCTAAACATGATCACTCCTCCCCTTAGCCTCCGCCACTGTTGCAAAGTCCCCCAAACTACAATCATTGACTGCCTCTATGTCCATATTTTGTTCAAACAGGGAGGTTCCATGATCACCTCTGGCTGACTTCTGGCTGTGTCTGACGAAATCTGGCCAATGTGAACGTCTTTGACTGGGTGCCATCTTTGACTGGGTGCCACCTTTGACTGGGTGACATCTTTGAATGGCTTGATAGAAGACGATTTATTTAGGGGAGATGCAGATATAATTGGACTACTAATTACTAATTTAAAGTATCATAACATCCATTAACTTTTTTTCAGCCCATTTATATCTTTGGCAAATTTCTCCCCTTTTGGAAGATACTATTTACTGGTAAAGCGAGAGCCATACCTCAATACACCATAAATAGTTCCCAAATATTATTAAGTAGGTTCAATTTCGACCATAGAAATATAACCAAGACTTCTGTAACGTTTAATGTTCTTCCTTTAGAGTTTTGAATCGATTCATTCTTGTTCAAATGTTAATGTTGAAAGCATAGGTGAGGCCAGCTTTCAGGGTGATCTCCCACGTTTTGGTAGAGAGGAAGTAGTGCAAATGGATGACAAACTCTGCTGGGAGATTGGCTCGTGTCCTACCGGGGGGATAGGTCCTTGTACCCCTCAGGGGTCAGGAGGTGTTCAAAGAGGGCAGCTCATGAGAGCTACTCACACCACACTGTAAGCCGAAGGGGTGAGGCTGGAACCAGGCTGGAGGGAGATGTGAGTAGTAGTCCTGCCGTAGGGCCCGGTCCCGGCATGGCAAAGCATGAATGTTGGAATTTAAGCAAAGATTGGACTGCTTAATGTCACAGTTTAGGCACATTTAATTCAATTAAATGGCACCTAAATACGCTCAAATGTAATTTTGACCTTTCCATGACATTCACATGACATTTGCTGAACTTACAGTCGCTGAAAGAGTGAATTTATAAGTAATAAAATGTTCGCTTGAATGTCAACATTCAAGTATGGCCAAAAGCTCAACCATAGCCCACAACAGGATCACCCAGTCTCGGACTCCCATTTGAACACTGCTCCAGCCCCCAACGCTGTGTATGGTATAGGAGCATAACTCATATTCACTTGCTACCATTTCAAACCAGTATTGTGGCGCAAATCATATGCACATATTGGACAATACACATCCACTACAGACGGATTATTATCTCGATAGAAGGGGTTATTAATTTAGCTGGGAGCTAGTACTTTCTTTACACCTACACTTGGAGGAGGTGAGTAAAAAATATATTATGTGGATTAGGGTAAGATGAATCAAAGGCTATCAAACTTGTAGGATATACACTGACCATCCAACTGCTAGGATAGACACTGGCCAAGACTGAGATCACCCTGCCTCTACGACGGGTCACTACCCCGGACATCGACATGACGAGTTAGGAGCCTTTCTGGGTCTTGGTGATAGGGGACTCGGGCAATTCTTAAAATTGACAAGGGACATCTGGTTTAACTACCACCAGACGTAAAACATTCCCAGAAATACGCGTCATTGGGGTTGACATCCACCGGAAGGCTAGAAGGGGTGCTGAGACTGGAGAGAGGAGATCCCCCCCCCCCCTCCCACCAGATATTTACCAACCTCGAAAAAAATATCTGAAAAGGCCCAACAACGTTTAGAAAATCCATATCACACATGACCCGTCCCCCCATTACTGTGCTAGCCACTATCCCTGGTCAGCCTAAAAAAAAGTCTCAAAAGGCTAAAAAAAAAAGCCATCGCTGAGAAGAACTGCTCACCACCCGGTGCCCTTAGTGTTACAAGTCAGAGCCTGGTGTAGGCCTCAGGCTGGGAGGTAAGAGGCTGGGTGGGGCCCACCTCCAGGGTGTACGGCTAAACGATCAGCGGCCACCTCCCGTGTACCCCTCTGTCATGTAGTGGGACTGTGCCAAAGTGTGATCCTTTACCCTTTAAGGACAGCATCACGCCTTAAAGGTACTATTCAGTTGTCACGGTGATTTAACCTGGCACCAATGCATCAAGCCATAGCTGAACCTACAGTATGGAATCAAACTTGCAAGGTCGACATGATGGATGAATGCAGCCTTTGTTAGTCATCAACCAGGTCTCAATTCATTTACACCATGACTATAAAAAAGCAAAGTGTATTAAAGCACTATGCCGCTGGTAAAGGGGTCAGGTTGGGTCGGTACCAAAGGGTTCTCCCTAAAAGCCGCCACAGGGACCGGGTTCTGTAGCACAGTGTCCCTGGGGCCTCCCCGGGCCTGGTGATAGGACCAAACCACATTAACCCTCTAAGGGCCGCATAGTGCTTTAAAGTCTATTGTCTTCATGATGCATGAATGCAGCCTGGCGAGTGACTCGCCAGCGCCGCATTTAAGCGTTATGCCAACCCTATGAGTACGTTTCAAATGGGTAGGCATGATGCAGGAATCGAGCACTGGTAAGTAACTCGCCAGGGCGGTAGTCATAGGATGACGGGCAAAAAAACAATAAAGCATTATGTGGCCCTTAAAGGATTAAAGATGTGGTTCAGGTTACCTGGTCTACCCTATACAAGCCCATTCTGTAGTGGAAGACGGTGTCACTCGTCCAGGCAATTTCCTCTCTGTATGTATCCGGCCATCTTTATTGGAGGTGCAAAGGGTCCCCCCTGAGGTTGGAAAGTCGCCGAAATTAAAGACCTCATGTCACAAAGTCGTTTTTTTGTGCCTTTAACCTATTGACAAGTTTGTCCAAAAGTCGCCAGGTCGCTTAAATTATCGGCAGGTTACCTGGAAAACAGCCCAGGTCGCCAGTTTTCTTTTGACCAGTCTGGAACCACTTTATTCATCGCTGGATTATACTTACATATAATTATTAGCATCTCTAGACCAAAAATCTGCTAGGAGAATAATACCTCTGCTGGGAGTTTGAATCCCACGGAGAGGCCTTCTGATCAGCTTTTCTCTGCTGCAGAATGATACAGACCTTTCCATGATGAGGAGGGGTTTACATTAGTAACAAAGTGATCGTTATTTTATCCACAACATCCGCATCGTAAAAAAGATTTTACATCAGGAGTTTCACAAGACAATTATACTTCAGTTTAAAATTCCATGGAAAAATTATGTATTTATCCTCCAATCATTTATATGGGAAATCTCCCTTTTACCGCCACGTTTGTCATAGTTAGGTTAAGGGGGCCGTGGATAGGTTAGGAAGGCCTTGGATAATTAAGGAGGGGCCTTGGATAAGCTAGGAGGGGCTGTGGATAGGTAAGGGGGCCGTGAATAGGTTAAGAGGGGCCTTAGACAGGTCAGTAGGGCCATGGTTAGGTTGGGAGGGACCTTGGACAGGTCACTAGGGGCCATGGTTAGGTTAGGGAGGGCCTTGGACAGGTTAGAAGGGGCCATGTTTAGGTTGGGAGGGGCTGTGGATACGTTACGAAGGCCGTGGATAGGTAAGGAGGGACCTTGGATAGGTTAGGAGACGCCTAGCATAGGCTGAAACAGCGATGTAGATTTGATGGTGTAAATAATCATCGTTCTCAAATTGTGGTGGAATTTGCAAGAGGGTGACCCTCATAATTTATAAATAATATAGACATTTCTAGGGGCTTGTAGGATCTTTAAAAAAGTTAATACTAACAGGTGAAAAAAACTCACTTGTATTCACGTAGATCTCTATAGTAACAAAGATATTATCTGCTGTATCCCATGTGACCTGAAACATAGTGTTTGAGTCCTAGTGCGCTACTTGGTACGGTCGTGTGGTAGGTGACTGGTTGGGCCGAGTGATATTGTGGGTGATGGTGGGGCAGTGGACAGACAGGTTATAGTTAGGGAGGAAGGCGTGGTTAGACCTCATAGAGAAATAGATATGAGCGTCGATCTGACGTTGGTCGCCAAAACAACAACTTTTCTAGGGCTAACTGAAATGGCTGCAATGCTAGACACCCCTCACGTCCCAGATTCTGACAATGCTGGGCTCTCAGAGGCTGACTGAAAGAGAGCCTGCATCGAGTCCAGCATTGTCAGACTCCGGGCAAATGGTACAGCATTGCCATTTTGCCGAGTTCAGCTTCTAAATCAGAGGTCCAGCATTTTCTGACCCTCACTAAAATACCTGATTCTGGGAGGTGCATTGTTTTGGAGACAAGGCCAGCTTCAAACTGATGCTCACATTTGTCTCAGTTTTGTGCTCTGGAGGTCTGGAGCTAGTTCACCTATTCTGGGCTACAACGGCTAGTCTGAACAATGTATAGGTCTATAAATCTCCTACGGTGTATAAGTCTAGTACCATTGGTAACTGCTTACACTGGATGCCTAGGGAGAATGACAAAACCACTGGTAACTACTGTGAACTGTTGATTTGAACATACGCTGGGCTCCTGTGGCGTACCATACCACGGCTGCGCTCGGTGGTGCTATACAACTAAGTGTTAGTACACATGTTTTAACCAGTGCGTTGTAGAGTTACCAAATTACCTCTTAGGTTTTGTGTTCCTACAGTAGCAGTTACAAGTGCCTTTCAAGCTGTCTCAGACAACCAGAGTACAGGCTGTAGGTACCACTGGCGCCCACTTGCTCGCATCAAGCACCACTAACTCGCTAATTGCTCGGTCCCGGTGGTCCTTGAGGCCTCCAGCAGGTAGTCAGGCTACCCCTCAAACGCACCACCCCCATTTTCCGCGCACAGGGAAACAGATGAGCGACAGCCAGAACGTATACCCCTATATCGCCACACCTACTCTCCCCCTCTAGAGTCAAGCATTCAATTGAGAGTTCGGCAATGCTAGACTCTGGAGGGAGGGTGGACCATGGACAAACTGCAAGAACGTCTGACAATGTTGGACTTCCTTCACGGAGTCTGGTAATGTTGCGGGGTGAGCGCAGGTATTTCTCTACCTGCCATGGAAAGGATTCATGTATAGCCTGAATCCTTTCCATGGCAGGTAGAGCGAATCCAGCTATATAAGACTCTCTTACAGTCTGGTATAATTTCTTTGAAATGCCTGAATCTGAGAGGGAGTACTTTTAGCGATATGGTCAATTGGGCGCAGGCTGAACACTGTCTTGTTCTGATACTGTTAGCTTCATGTGATGCATAGCTTTCATTGCTGCCGAAATCGCATCTATAAACTGATTCATCCATATACTATAATACGTGATGTATGAGAAAGGAATATCTCAGCTCTGTTGTAACAGACAGAATACATAAACTTAGTTCCTGTCTGTTTCAGTTTAAAGTGTCTCAGTTTGATTACATTTAGTATATCCACAGACTTGAATACCATCCTATTCAAGTCTGTGGTATATCCTAGCAGGAGTCCTCATATTTCACGGTCAACCACTTTTTACCCGTTCCTGCTAACCATTTCTTTCCTACTAACTTGACAAAATTGAAGCAGTTACCTATCAAAATAAACATTTTCTATTGTGTTTGCAGATTATCATGTAACCGTTGGGTCAAAAGACGATATTTAGTAATGTCAGTTTATTGAATGCCCTCATTGTTTTCGAGGCCGGGAACTGGTAATGTGATTTACCTTATACTATTCTGCTATATTGCCCCCCCCCCCTCCACCCAAGGACGGGCCATACGCGTAGACATCACTGTCCACATACAATGAACTGTTATTTTATTTTTGAAAGAAGACCCTATTGTTGCCTTGGTGGGACTCACCAACACAACTTATTCCAACTTGTAAAATAGTTATAGTTTAAAGGATACTTAGGATGGAGGTATGAATTCGCACGTAGGAAATTGCTACTTCTCAGGTTAAGGTTATTCCTTATTCTGGCGCATTTATTGGTCTATATTACTAACCTCTACTCTCAAGTGCCATGCCCAGTTCTGCATGTTCATGAATTGTTACAACATATTCTGGCTGTGTGGCTCTTTATGCTAACAGGCCAAAGTTGGCTGATATCATACTATTGCCACTGTACCGTATATGCCTTCCTGAGAAAAGATGAAACTTAACGAAGAGACACATGAAACAATCGCTCTTAATCGCTGAAGTCCCACCTGGGACTATTATTTAGCTACATTGACAATCATTATGCTCCAGGGCTTATTCAATAGTATCTATCTCAGGTTAGTCACAGGGATATTTGTCAGAATGATAAAATAATATTCATAAATGACTGAGGCAAAACAACATATGACCCAAAGAGACTTACCCTAATATTCATGGAAATGGGAAGACCAAGGTGGGTTGTTCAGTACTGACTAAGCTGACAGTATTAACTAACATAGGATGGTCGTATAGGGAGCCGATACATGACTAACTAGGTTAATCAGGTAGTGACTTATTTCTTAGTCAGTACTGGCTGAGCTCAGAATACCAGTTAAGTGGGACTAGTTCATTAGGTTGATGATATATTCCGGTCTAAGTCCCTCATTCAACTTGACCAAACCATCCAGTTATACCTTCACCAAACTCCACAGAAGGACTTGCGCCGTGCAAGTTGGCCCCATCTAGTCTCCCTCCCCATGTAATCAATCAATCACGCTGGAGAATATACCATATAAACTCCCTTTCTCATTAGCCAACCATATATTCCCACCATAACTAGTAAGGATTCCCTAATATAATACCTAGTTGCTGCTAAAGGGATGAAAACTAAGCTGTTACCTCACACAAGTTAACTCCTATTTAATTGCCGAGTTGCTCCCTCAGCAGGTTTCATAGTGTGTAACTCCTCTGCACTCCGCCGTCCTATCCTGGGAGGAGGATGGTGTATTTGTATTCCAGGCAAACTCCTTCAACTTGACCAGATTGAGCAGTTAAACCTATGCTCCAACTTGTCCTTGTGTTAAAGATGTTAGGTCCCTTACAGTTGTATAGGTGCGGCCAGTCACCTCATTCCCTGATTATCCTCCATTCCACAGTGATAAGGACGACGATGATAATTTGAAAAACTACAGTAAACTAAAACTCAACTACTTGACCCAAAGCGGGAAACTACTATGGGAAAGCTAGGAGAGAGTAACTCCCTCTGGTTTCCTGAGTTGCTCCCGAGTCGCACCTCTTACTGTAATAGCATAGCAGGTGCGCATCTCTGCAGCAGCATACTATCCTCCACCATAGCTTACTTGTATGCACAAAGACTGCAGACTAAACTCCCTGAGTTCTCCCACCACCTTGCCATACAGACTCCCGGGGCGGGGAGTGACTCGTCCCTGTGAGGTGCTCCTGGAGGTGGGTGGTGAGCGGACAGTGCCGGGAGAAGGACGGCAGGGTACCCGGGGCTGTACGGGTGCCGACTGACGCTACTACCGGGGTGAGGCGCTACCAGGCGTCAGGCGGCCACTGCTTGGGGAGGAGACTGGTGGTGGTGGTGGTGGGGTGGTGCTGCAGTAGCGCCACCACTGGTACTACACGACACTACATTGTGTACCATCTGGACTCCCAGAACTGGCAGTCTCTAATCTCTGACTCTATAGGAATCTAGAGTCATAGCCAGTGGGTCCACTATTTTAAATTTCGCTGGTTGTGGTTAAACCCACTAATAAGATATACCACCATGGGTACAAATAGGGGATAAATAGGGGACAGGCTTGCTACAGTATTATCAGCTCTTATCAGTGTGTGTCGCCGTAACCAGCACACCTCCCTCCAGACCCATGTATAGATACAGTAGAGCCTGGACAATTTCATATTAAAAAAACTTGTTTGACAAAATTGTTTTCAGGAGTTGACCAATCAAATCATGAACACAAGGCCCTGTGCATAGCCTAGCAGGAAGTCATAATCTAAATCTAAACATATAGCAGTTTGTCGCGCCCCTTTGTAGCCCTTGTGGCAGAAATGGAACTAGAGATAACTGATAACTGGACGACCAGTGGGGTGGAAGGTCCCGGGGCGGTATGTTGCACACACTCTATATATACACTGTAAAAAATAGATGTACTTTCTACAAGGATCCAATGTAAAACCCTACGGTGATTCACCGTTATCCTGAAAACATTGAAGCATTGTAAATAGCAAATAGTTTACGGTGAATCAGTGTAATGTGGCTACATCTTGTATAGGAGATTCAAATAACCGGGATTCAACGTAGTTTGCGTTTTTTGCGTATACCATCAGGTGGAGCCACATAAGTTATATTCTGCCACAGATTTTGATTTGGGAATCCCCTACACAGGAAGTGATGTCATCAACTTAGGGAATCCTCTCAGGCAGCAATGGACATGGGCTATTAAAATAAAGCAGGTAAGTAAATCTGCATGCATCCATGAATGTATGGCTTATTTTGAACCAGAACTATTCTGCAATGGAAGTTAGGTTCTTGAAGATTATGCTGAGTGAAGAATTATGTAGAATCTGCCTAACAGGAGACCATTGGAGGCCAAATTATATTTGGGTTTCCCTGAGTATAGGTCCCCCACTGAACAGTGCACAGGTGTAAGGGTGGGAGGAGGGAGGTGGCATTTGTACTAAACCTGGAGATCTCAATGTACAGCCAGAGCAGTACATGTACATGTCTAATGTATACAACCCCCTCTCCCAATGGGGGGAATATAGGGAAGTGGGAATATTTGTCTGAAAAAAAAAATTGTGAGAAAAAAGTTCGAAATTGCAAAAAAGTGAAATTTCCCTAAAAACCCCCCATTTGGCGAGAAAAAAGTTCGAAATCGCAAAAAAGTGAAATTTCCCTAAAAACCCCCTATTTGGCGAGAAAAAAGTTCGAAATCGCAAAAAAGTGAAATTTCCCTAAAAACCCCCTATTTGACGAGAAAAAAGTCCGAAATCGCAAAAAAGTGAAATTTCCCTGAAAAAACCCTGTTTGGCGAGAAAAAAGTTCGAAATCGCAAAAAAGTGAAATTTACCTAAAAAACCCTGTTTGACGAGAAAAAAGTCTGAAATCGCAAAAAAGTGAAATTTCCCTAAAAAACGTATAAATTCATTACCGTGCACATCATAAAAATTGTGATTTGGGGAAAACTTGTTTTTTTACAATTTTGATAAAAAAAATATGCTAAAATTGACGAAATATTTGCAAGTTTGGTACCAATAAAAGCTTATGCTGTCTGTAATTCAGTCAGCTAGGAATAAATTGCATTATAACAACCTTTGGGGATCTATAAACACTGAATTACTAAAATATAAAAATTTATCATGAAAGTCTTAATTTTCCTATATATCTAGGCCCCAAGCAAAAATATTAAGCACATTATGAGTGGATTATTAGATTTAGTATTGAATTGATATCAAATCATTGCTTTGATAAAATCAGACATATTAGGCATCATTGGATCAGAATAATTTTATTCAACAGGTTTATTGATACAATAGTCTAGCTGTAGTATTATGGAATGCAAATATCATGAGAATAGTACAAGAACATTCTTTTTAAGGTTTTTGAATTATAAACAGATAATTTTCATATAAAGGGTACATAATATGTTTTTTTTAAATTCCCACTTAATATTTATGTCAATACCTTATTGGATTTCATCATATATGGAGGCAATAAGGTAGCCATATGTCAGTCAAAATCCTTAAAAAAATGTTTTTGATCTATTTTCACCCCACTTCATTCCATTACACCAATATCCAAAGGTCCTACCCAGAAATCTGTTTAATAAAAAGAATCCAAACTAATTATGTCTTATATGTGGAAATCTCTTAAGGCAATGATTAAATACTAAACTAATACCAAAATTGATTGTTATTTACCCTAAAACCTTACCTTAAAAAGGGCCCCAAATATCTGTTGGTTCCCCCCCCCCCTCAAATCTGCCAATGACCCCCACCACTGTTGTTGAAAAAATAAGCACTCCCATAGTGCCACCCCAAAAATATTTGTCAAACAAATGGATTACTGGGATATACGAGAGAGCACCAGCCAATCTATATATTATTACATATATGCGTGTGTGCTAAAATTGGAATAAACTGTTGCATAAGTTATACACTGTGTTCTTTTTTGGTGAATTCTCTTCTATATATCTTCACCTGAAGCAGGCCCATCCGGCCGGAACTGTAGTGACGGTTTATCTGAATAAAATACTTCTGTCATCCTGAAAACTAGTTTTCCTGTTTATTGATCAATTCATCATTGGTATAATATATTTATCTCTCTATATTTTCTATGTAGCCTTTTCACACTTTGAATACTAATCAATCATCAGCCAGAATATAAATAATTCAGCAATATATGTGACATGGTCCAGGAAAAAGGAAACTTAATGAACCCTGTAATAAGGCCCCTTTTCACATAACATCCCACATATGGCTAGCAAGGAAAGTGGATAATTGTCTGGTAAACAACAAGGAAAAATCATACAAATAACAGTGAATCTGTGCCATAAGAACCGGGACCTCGTTGAACAGACATGGATTTACCGTAAAATCATGTTAAATATTAGTCACATCATGTGGAAACAAAACGCTGATTCATTGTAGTTTTTCAATAAAACATTGAATAACCGTATATTGAAACATTAAGTTACCGTAATACCACTGCTAAATAAACACAGAATCTCTGTAAATTGAGAACGCTGAATCTCCGTCAAATTAACGGTGACAGTTCCCCGTAAAAAAAACGCTGAAAGCGATGTCCCGAAAGTTGCCGGTGATTCACCGTCATTTTGACGACATTTTTTTTACAGTGTATGCACGGTTTTGTCATCAGGATGCTTGAATGCAACCCTGGCGAGTAACACCTATATCCTATGGTGATACCCAACCAAGGGGTTGGCATGATTGATGGGCCCTGTTCTCGTGCAACGTGATGACACATGAGAAGAAGCCTTAAGGCATCATGCGATAACCATTTAAGGACGACATGACATTAAAAGGCTACATTTGCCGATTTGATCCACCAATGCAGCTCCAGCAAGTATAGCTCACCGTTGCTGCATTGGTGCACCATGCCAACCCCTTGGGAGTGTCTTAACGCCACAGGGTCGGCATATAGGATGTTTGAAGGCAGCACTGGCGAGTTGCTCGCCAGGGTTGTTAAATGGTTAAGTGACTGAGGTGCCCTCCCTGTCCAAAATGACGCAACATTTTCTGGGAGGATCATGTTCAGGGGCCTGTCGGAAATGTCCTATTATTTCCATATTAGTTTTTGAATGATGGGCTACAATAAATGATTAGAGGAGTAAAATTAGCCTAAAACTGTTAATTGAGTGAATACAGATCTACGTCAAACTATAGGGAATGAGAATAAATCAAGAGTTTAGCAAAGGAAGTAAGGCCATGGGGAACTTTCTGGTTTAAACGTGATGTCTTTGCCTTGCAGTGACTGTGGTTGTGGTGTGAAGGCAGTCCGGAAGTAATCAGTGAGTGAAGCGCCCGGGAGTCCGTGTGACAAACTGGAAGGCTAGACTTGACAAACCATAGATCCTGCATAGTCTTACAAAGCCTATCCCAAGTAGTCTTAAAGCTTCTTTCTTTAAGATGGCGCACAACTACATTTAGATACTACCCGGTATGTAAAGGTAAAACCGATATTGTATCCTTCAAGATCCATTATGACTACAATAAAAAAGTAACCCTAATGATACTGGACTTAGTAAAGTGTCGGGTAAGTAGGTCTTAAGACTTCTTGAGATATGCTGAAGACTACATCAGAATGATAGTGAATAATAATATGCTTTATAAGGCTGAGCGTGATATGCTTTTTGTCAAGGTTTGCTTTTGAGTTTGTGACTGCTTGCCTCAGTGACTGTGGTGAGTGGTGGTTGTCCACTTGCCGGTCAGTGAGCATCCGTGGTGAGTGGCTCAGTGCCACATCGGGGCCAGACGGAGCTGCTCTCGTTGTCTGGTAACCGGCCGGCCATACTGGGCTGGGGACTATTTTTGCGCATCTGACCCTTTAAACCCTTAAGGATGGATGCCGCTAAAAGATGACGTTGGTCGCCAAAAGAATTGGTGCATCATGCCGACCTTCTTTTTATTTGGGGGGGGGGGGGGGGGTCTCAACCCCCGTAGTGTCGGGGAAATGTCTCATGCCCTTTATCATCACAGTGCATAACTACTCAAATGCAGTGAGTCTACCTTCCCAGACTGCATGATAAGCCTTTATCACTTTAAGGATGGTATAATGCATCATGACATCGGTCGTCATGATGCATGAATGCTGCCATGGCGACTAACTCCAGCGCTGAATGCAAGCACCATGCCGAAATTGCCTTGTTAAGACACTCTGGAACGTTCTGCATGATGCAGCAACGCAGCACCAGTGAGATGTCATTTTTATTGACATGTCTTCCTAAAAGGGTTAACGGATTAAGAGATGAACTCAATCACTGGCAGCGTGAACTGCTCCTGAGACTGGTTGCTGGTCAAGTGGCTGTTGTACAGCACTCAGCGGTGCCCGATCATCTCTGCTGAGCAGCTCAGGGTGGGGAGGGGGTGGGAACCTTAGGGTCGGAGGTGGCGGAGTGGGGATAAGGGATGGGGCGGGGAGCAGCCCCCGGCCCCGCACTCTCAGGAGAAATAGGCACCATGCTCGTTCCCAAACCAAGAAAACACATGATTTTCCCCCCTTTTCTATTGTCCTTGGAATCAAGAAAGAAAGAGACTTTTCCCAAAGTAACTCCGTGGATTTCGGAAAAAGGGGGTCTTTTTTATTAACTAAACTTATTGCAATTACATGTATATAAAAGGGTCGTGTTGTATTTTTTTCAGATACAGGCTGTTTCAAAATTGCTACCTTTAATCTTTGAGAAAGGCACGGTTGGAAGAATAATTATGAACATTTTGTCAAACGAGGTGTGTTACTTCACCTGGAAAACTCAACATTTTTCAACAAAATGGGCTAAATTTCTACCTAAGAATCCCCAGAAAGCTGGATGTTTTTCAGAGAAGGGAACGAGCATAGGTGTCACCTTTGTCTAATAGTGTGGGACGCGGGGGATCAGGTCAGTGGGAGTGGGAGGGGGGGGGGAGGGTTGGTGACCTGGTCAGGCTGACTGGAGGCTGGTGCACCTTGCTCAGACCACTGGATCTAAGCCGCTAATCTAGCAAGTAGCCACATGGTAGGGAGGGGTCATTTTTTATAACAAGGGGGTTGAATTCCATGCTAGTGCATGGAAATGTCAAACACTGAATGTCGCACCCCTACTGCAGAGTCGAAATGTCCCACTATACTCTCGTTCTTCACTATAAGAGGGTTGACCAATTACGTGATCTTATAAAATGACGTATATATTATATATACCTACATTCAACCCTCACCTCCTCCAACATTTACTACCTCGGATCCCTCACTTCCTCAGGCAGAAGCACAACAACTGACCTTACAATCATATATCTTCCATTACATTTGACTCACCTCCTCAGATGAATTGCTTCCCCAGATATTCTTCCTTGCATTTTTCACTTTCGAGGAGGTGAAGTCCCACTGTGGTAGCACATGGACTTTTTCCCCTGAGGCCGAGTGAAAATGATGTGTCCTCCCTCTACCCCGTAAGAAGGGTCGCAATCTGTCTTGCTGCTTCCTAAATCTGCCAACCTATCACCCCCCCAGTTCTTGCTAAATGACCAGTCCCTTGGTGTGACCAGTGCCTGGGGAGGTGGGGGGTGAGTGGGTGTGGTCAAGTGGCCAGCCTGGTTGTTGTTGGCAGGTCCCTGGTCACTGGTCATCTGGACCAGGGGGTGACTGACCTGCTAACGGTGAGCCAGTGCACTGGGGTGGAGAGGGTTGTTCCCGGCCCCTGCACTCAGGGTCAAAAGAAGACGTCACTTGCGTTTTCAGCTCTAAAAATATGCCCTTATAAATGCAAAGAATGTCGGGCACTAAGGCTGCATTCATGCTTTACGACCTCAAAGAGTATAGTGTATCAAGAGTAATGGAAATCCGGTATATATAAGGAGGTGCAGCTTAGAGCGTTACCCTGCAAGAGAAAATACGGATATTCTATGTACCTTTTACATGAAGTTATACATGGAGTTTGTTAAGTCAAATTCACCAGACTTTTTTTTTTTCATTTACATGAGTGAAATCAAACCTTATTACTTTATGTGTCGCTCTATGAATTTTGATATGGTGATGATTCTTGTGAATCACTCAATCGCGTCTACCTCATGTTTCCTTTTGGCGGAATTGCATGTCTTAAAGTTGCAGGGTATTCGATGATTATCACTCAAAAATTCAATCTCCTAGATTGATCCAGGATTTTGACCAAGACCTCAGTCCCTTCCTACCATTTCCATTCATTCATATGATTCTGCTCAAATTTTATGCAAACGCATGGTATAGTGCGGAATGAGACCGTGCACGATGTTGTAATAACCGTTGATACTTTGGAATTTGGAAAAGTCACTTTGATGAAGGATGTTTCCTAAAATGCCCGTACAATTGTTTACAAGAAGTATATTTCCCCTTTCTCAGTGCTACTCAGATCATGTGCAATGCATCAGGTTCTCTCGTTCCCAGAAACCAGAAAAATGCTGTGGTCACAGTTATCACGAACTTTAACTTGCAGTTTACTGGGTTTGAGTAGTCCCCGCTGGTAGGCTGGAACTAGTGGACAGGAACAAGAATGTATGCTGGTAGTATTTCCTTCATACTTTATAGTTCCAGTTCCTGTCCCTGATTCCAAGCTAGCCACAGGGACTGCCTAAACCAAGCAGAACTCAGATTCAGGATAGTATTGATGTTTACAAGTTCCAGAATGGTGCGTGGAACTAGTGTAGATATCAGTGAGCATGACCTGAAATGCCCCTTATTAGCTGCTGGGGGGGGGGGGGGGGGAGTGACACAGCTTCCCCTAAGTGATGTTTCCAGATATCCCTAAGGCAGCTTGCCATCTGTATGGCCGCATTCCCATGACACACCTTACCTGACCTGAACCCACTGCACTACTTGATAGCTACGGCATTTGTATCTAGTCCCTTATGGGCTGTAGAGTACATGATACATGCCCTGTCGTTATGATACATGAATGCAGGCCTCGTGAGTAACTCACCACTGCTGAATTCAAATATTATGCCCACCTTACCAGGGTTAATTTACTCTCAAAGGTTTAATCTTGTGCTTGAATGTAGCCTTGGCAAGTACATTCACATGGGTGTAGTTATGCACCCTGACTACATATAGCATAGCACATTCATTTTACCTTTAAAGGGCTAGGCTCTAGTGTATGCATATGGTCATTTTGCCCCATTCTTCCGGCTTATTTATCACGTTTATACCAGTAGATCTACATGGAATGAGCTGTGGAATACATGATGGCTTACGATATTGGTATCAAGAAGTTGACCTCCCCTTCCCGCCCCAAATAAAACTAGGATGTCTCCTTGTATTTTTATCATTGAATACTCAACTGACTCTCTCTACCACGTAGCTCAATACATGTCTGAACAAACCTCAACATATATGGCAACAAATCCAATTGGACCTACTTGTCTATTCTTTTACGATATTCATATACATTATATATTATTGAATCATTTATCTAATTCCAGACAGTATTCTATAGCTAGTGAACTACATGCGAACCACCAGAGACTCCTCTTCTTGATTCACCAATATGGGCTGCCTGCTAATAATGGACTCCTGCCATTATCTCTATGGCTAACAGCAGTAACGTCCCTTATGTCCCATTACTATGTGACGAATGCCAAGGCTAATATTAGCCCCAAGCAAACTTTAGTCTCATTATCCCTCACTAGGTGGAGCGCTGATCAGTAGACTGGGTGTATGGCCCATCTTAGCACACCTCGCCAAGTCTTGCTGAACGTTATACCCTACCTCGAGAATAAGAGGTATTCACCCAGAAAAATAGGAGGGTTAGCTGAACGCTGTCTATGTTACCAAAACGACTCTCCTACAAGGGTCAGGCATTTGAGTGAGGGTCAGGCATTGCTGGACGCACCAATGAGCTCAAGAGGCTGGTCATTCGGGATCCTCATGCCAGAGTCTGGCCATACTGGACTCTGGGAAGAGATTTTTCAGCCTCCAAAGCCCAGCAACAGTCCAGCCTGTTATTGAAGATACAGCATAGCCTCACTAAAATGGTCCTTGACCCATCTATTATACTCCAGCAGTACCTGACTCTTGTAGGAGAGTGCCTTTGGGGACATGGACTGATGCTCATCTACTAATCTTAACCAAGGTGGCCAAAACTCTTGCCTGAGCTGCTCGGGTGTTTAACCAAGAGTGATTTATGCTGATAGCCAACGATAGGTTACGTACATAGTCAGTCACTGAGGTCAGTGTACGACTACTACCAGGATCCTTACTGCGGTGGTTAGTACCGTCCTCCACCCAACCCATTGCCCAAGCCGCCCGCCCAACCTCCCACTATGCAGCCATCAGACTGGCTGTTTGACAGGAGACACATTATCTCCACACCCCACTAATGAATTATCACCAAACACCTTGGCTCGGTTACGCCACTGGTCTTAAGTCGGTTAAGTTGTAGCCAAATGGATTTAGGCCAGACTACTTGTTGATACTTTTCGAAAATGGTTTCGCTGGAATTCTTCACAAGAAAGTGGAGGCTTTGCATTTTATGTGCACTCATAAAACTATTTGGAATCATAATTGCCATGTCGTGATGGTAGGCATTTGGGGCGAGCCATTATGGACATCACTGCTCCCTCCCTCCCAACTTGCCTTCCCCCCTTGAAGTTATACAATATCGTAGCAGTGGGAGAGAGTATTATGCATTCTATCTAATCGGTTATGGCCTGTAATGTAGTTTATGACTGTTTGAGAGGAGGCTTATTATGACTACGCCCCACTAATAAATCGTTACCTAGCTCATTTTCTCGGTAAAGTCCCTCAGCCATTATCTTCTTAAACCATTTACAAATAATTTGTGCGAAAAGGTCATCCAAATTTACATTTGAGTTAATACTCGCTTTCTGGCCAACTAATACATTAGTAGTAAGGGGTACATTGCACACTAATCTGAAGTGGAAACCTAATGCAATTCTATGAAGGCTTTTAATTAATTTAACTGAAATCCCATATAATATTATAAGGTTATTGTTTGATATTACTTTTAAAGTCTTTGCTATGTTGAATTGGGAAAATAAACATATCCAAGAGGGGAAAACTCGTTTTCTGCATAAGAGGTACAAGATAAACATGTTTACATGAAGTTCAAGCGTTGAAACCAGTGGATGTGATTTCTGAAAAGGGGTGTGTTGACAAATGTTAATATTTTATCACCCTAAAGGTATACGCAAAATCGAAAACTCTGCCCATATTCTCCTGCATATTTGTGATAGTGTAGGAAATGTGATATGCACCCCGTAAGGGAAATGCAGCCTGTCTGTCGTGATAAAAACTGATTCTTAAAAGACTACCATGGCTTTTTAAAAGACATCCTTGCCTTTTTAAAGATTCACGCAACAGAGCCTTGCTAGTAGCTTGCAGCCACTCTATTGCCTATAATAAGGGATAGTAACATGATACAGTAGCAGACAGAATCCAGACCTACCGTACAGGAGGTGATGCACAAACACGTTAAGGGCCACATAGTGCTTTATTATGTGCTCTATCTTTTGCTGTCGTCACTGCATGAATGTTTGCATTTAAGTAAATTTGAAATGCTTTAATTATGGAACACTTTACGCACAATTAACTCGAAAAAATAAACTTTGAAGCAATGCTGTAACATGATGATCATTCTGGAATATTGACATGGCTTAAAGCCACTGAAAGCATTCCTCTAAGGCATCTTAAATTTGCTTAAATGCCAACATTCATGCAGTACATGATGCACGCATGTGGCCCTGGCGAGTAACCTCTCCCAAGCTACATTCATATGTCAGGCCGACTCATCGGCAGTGTATCAACCGCATAGCCTTGGTATAATGTCAATCCAAATAATATACACTCATCCAAGCTAACCATGCACAGAGACACAAACCTGAATATTCTTTTTCATGTGTATTACATCTGTGGAGAGCCATATAGAAAGGATATCCTGCACGGGGTGTGTGGATACCCCTTTTCGCTAGGTCACTCACATCCATGTGCACCTGTATCTAATTGGAATTAAATCCAGTTAGCCAATACTCCCTGCTCTCCTGGCACTATCCTATCCAAACTAAAATGATACACAACGTCTGCTACTATTATTTGTGAGATTCCATCCACATTCAATAGCAAGAAGCTTTCATTCTTTCTACAAAAAAGAATAGCATCACCAACCCTAGATCCCAGAGAAAAAAGTAAACGTCAATGTCGTCAACACTACAACCTTTTTGGCGTCAGACGGTGGCTAAATGTTGTAGTTCTGGTGACACTCACTTTCTTTCTCTGTGTAGGATAGGTGTCCCTTCAGTTTCGTATTTAGCACAGGAGGGTTCAGATCCTGTTCCGTTTCTTCAGCCCTGTTGAAGCCCCTCAGTTTACCAGTCAGCCTCGGCCACTGCGGCTATTCCTCCCAGGTCCAAGATGTCCAATATGTCCATGGAGAGTGGGTTTGTGTGTCCTTTACCTATTACCAGATTGATCTCCATAATCCATCATGGAGCCAAGACAAGTCTGAGACCCTTCTGGACATGTAGACACTGTCCCTACATGGTCCAGACCACTCTCTGACCCAAGTTACTCTGCCCCACCATGCTCTGCACTAACATGATTTGGGTTGGTGCCCCTAAACTTTATTTCATTTTGAAACAGAGTACATTACATTTTGTGCATGTCCCTTTAACGGTTATTTGATTTTAAAATTAGTGATATAAAGCCTTATTTCTGCTGATCATTCTAATGATGAGATATTGAATGAGCCCAAACTGGCAGTATATGATTTTCGCATGTCATAAAAGGAATTTCTACTTCTATTATGCATGTTCCTAATATTAGTGACCTTTCATGGGCCTCTGCCTTGCCTCAGCATCTTGACCACACACTTCTAGTATTAGAATACATAAAAAAATGTATCTTTGACTTCTTAACTAGGTTGGCTGGCAACCATCAATGCAGACACCGATTACTTTCATATCCATTTGAATATGCGTAAGCACAAAATAGACATCATGCTTCTAAATATACATACCGGTTTCAAAAGGCTGATAAAACTAGGTTTCTAAAGGTAAACACCAGCATATTTAGCAAACTGCGAAACAAACGAAGCTAATTCCATCATTACTCGTGAAAATATAGTTTGGAGCATGTATGCACATTATGTGTCATACCATGGGAGTGACAGAGAAGATGTAGATCATGCCAGACACTTCCCTTACACTAGCAAACCAGAGCTAGGGTACCACCAACATTGCCTAAGCATGTTCAGGGCCAAATAAATATGTCACTGAAATGGAGTGATGGATAGTGAATTAGCCTTATTTGGCATGAGTATTGCAAGTACATGTCCGGGGCCACTGCTAAGTGCGATTGGGATGAATCACTGTATAAAAAGTCTGTCAGGAAAGGGCAGCCACAGGTATCTAAAATATAGTGCCAGGTATTTGCCAAAGGTTTATATCACCACTCGTTAAAGATCAGGTTAAAGTAGCACAAAAAGACCGATGTTCTATGTGCATGTTATAAAAAGGTGGTTTATAATGAGAAAGGACATTAGTCAATAGGCCTGCCGTGTATATCATGAATTAGAGTGACAATTTATCTCACATACATTTAGGTTATTCACATTTTAAATCCTTCTTCAAGTATTCCTGTTTTTTACCCATGCAAGTCTTCCAAACTATTTCTTATCCCACCCACCTCATTTCTCTTTATACTAACCAATTTCAATTAATTATCCTAATTGTCATTAAATCCTTTTACACTTGGAACTGTTTTATATATCCAGGGTCCTTGACATCAACGAGCTCTGTTGTATTAGGGAATCTCAAGCCGCAGAGATTGAATATTTACAAATAGATAGAGGTGTGAGTACCTATGTTAACCCCCTGTATAGTGCTTCAATGAATAACGAATATGATGATACATAAATGCATCATGCCGACTCTACAGGCTTGATACACTCCCAAAGGGTCGTCATATTTCACGATTATAGGCCTGACGTGTGGACTGGCCATAGTTGTATGTAATTGATGCATCATGGAAACTAAATGAGAGTTCTACCCTTTCTCCTGGGTACAACCTGACCACGGCTTGGTATAGGGTAGGAGTGTTGTGTAAATGGTGTGTATATAAACAGGACTAAGGCCATTAGTAGAGCACCTCAGTACTGAGGGGCTGGTTACTGGCTATGTTTGTGTGATTTAGTGGGGTTAACTAATTAACGGGGGAATTCATGTACTAGAGTCCTGAATGTTTCTGTATATCTGTTCTGTCTCTGTATGCCCGTGTATCCGTCTCTGTGTCTCTGGCTCTGTCTGCCTGCCTGTCACTCTTCCCCTCTCACACAATTGGTGTCTCTTTCCCCATGTCTGTGTGTCTCTCTATCCCTGTCTCCCTCTCTGTCTCCCTCTTTCTCTCTTTCTCTATCTTGCCTTCTCTCGTAGAGTTCTCTGTTTCTGTCTCATCGTCCATCTCTGTATGTTGCTTCCCTTCTTGTCCCTCGCTAGACTCTAGCATTGCCGGACTGCAAGAGAGGCAGACCCGGAGTCAGTCTATGCTAGACCCTCTTTGCAGTATCTACTCAGTGAGCACAAAACCTTGAATTTACATTGGTTGTCTATGTTAATACAATGTTGATTGAGTGGTGAAATGCATTTTGTGCCCACTGGGTAGCTATGCCTGACTTTCTTTTGCCACAATACTTGGCTGACGTCCATTCCCCCCGTGTTAAGGGTACAGCAGAGTAGTGTGTAGAGTGCTACTTGACTTGTGTAAAATGTCGTAAGTGGGTGGCAAGCACCTGGAGGAGTGCCAACTCAGGAGACCTCTAGTGGGAACTTCTCTAACTACACTAGGCCCTAAATGGACTGCCAGAGTGTCGTATGATACCACTGGAAAATACCTGTCAAGCATTCTATCGCACCTATAGTGTTGACGCACTTTGGTTGTTGGCATGATGCATGAATGCAGTCAGGTCTGACAAGTACATTTGTCAGGGCTGTATTCATGCATTCATCTCGCTGATTCATGCATCAATGCGACATAATGCAATAACACGCTCTGCAGTCCGTAAAGGGTTAAAATGTTACAAGTCAACCTCTAGTACTGCATGGCTCGTGCACATCTACATATCTTCGGGCATCTACAAATCTACCATTAAAAACTTTTTTTTCACCCAGGGCTGATAGAGTGGTTGATACTTCTCGTAGGTGTAAGAGGTAGATAACACAGTATGAAGATGCACCGCACGGCCTATACCCACAGATCAACCACCTCACCATAAAGCATAACACCTGCAGCCCACCCCAACACATACCTTTGCATAACATAAACGTGTTGGAATTGCAGGGTCGGTACTTAAACGCGGCGTCTATCCCTTGAACTGCATCAGGCTGTGTCTCACCAGATCGGGCCAATCTGAGCGTCTTTGACCAGGTACCATCTTTGACCAGGTGCCATCTTTGACCGGCCACCATAAAAGATAAGATTTAAAAAACAAAAAATTTTTTTATATGTAAGGGATAAAATAAAGAAAATGGCGGTGGTTATATCTCCATATATATCTTCACCTGTCCTAAATAAACTTTTTTCTGTCAGAAGGTCAAAGATGGCACCCAGTCAAAGACATTACCTAGTAGTAGTATAGTATGTATCGGAACGGGACTATAGTTAAGTACTGTTTATTACTCAATCGACATGCAGCCAATCAGAGGCTTCCATTTGGTCACGTGACCCGTTGCCATGGTAACGTGACCTACTTAGGGCTCTCAGCCAATCAGAAGCCAGCATTCTGGGTGACCTACTGACCTACTTAGAAGCTCTCAGCCAATCAGAGGCCGGCATTCTGGTAACCATGGTAACGTGACCTGCTTACGTCACGTGACCTACTTAGGCTCAGCCAATCAGAAGCCGGCATTCTGGTAACTAGGGTAACGTGACCTACTTAGGGTTTGTTTGTAAACAACACCACGTGGCTCTCTTGTTTGTAAACAACACCACGTGACACGTGACTGTTTGTAAACAAACAACTTATATATAGAAAATAAACACAACAAGTTCCATGTTATGTTAAAATTATATTTTCAAAAAAAAAGCACATCTGTTACAGCGTCTATGTGTAACTACGCGCGTTCTCATTCAAACACTATAACACTATCATACCGTAGCAGCAGCAGGTAGGACTGGAAGAAAAGCAAGCGCACGAGCAGAAGCGACGACACCAGTTGCACCATCCGGCCGTCGCGTTGGTAGCCCTACTACTCGTCGCGCGTTCAACTGGAGGTTTAAGAGTGACAAATGACGATTCTTTGTCGACGCGACTGCTAACATCAGCATCGGCAGCAGCATCGGCAGCATCGGCAGCAGCATCGGCAGCAGCGGCAGCAGCCTCGGCAGCAGCGGTAGCAGCAGTAGCAGCAGCTGTAGCAGCAGTAGCGTGAGCATTAGCAACAACAGCAGCAGCGACAGTAGCAAGGGCGGCAGAGCGGGCACTAGCAGCGTTATCAGCGGCGTCATCGGCAGCCGCAACAGCATCAGCAGCAGCAGCGTCGGCATCGGTGGCATGAGTAGCTGCATCGGCGGCAGCAACAGCAGCAGTCACAGCCGCAGCGGCAACAACAACAACGTCATCACAACCAGCGTCACTAACAGCCGCAGTAAATGCAGCAGTAGCACGCTGAGCAGCACTAGCAGCAGCAGTAGCAGAGGCTACAGCATCAGCTTCACATTCGCGCGCCGCTTCGTCATTCCGCTTCATGTCACGGTAGCAACTTTCCATCATGGGGATCTGCAAATTGAGGCGCGGTGCTGGTGGTGGTAGTAGTAGTAGTAGTAGTAGTAGTAGTAGCGTGAACGATGATGACGATGCCGAATACGGTTTCACTCCCCCTTATATACTCTTACTCTCCTCCCCCCCCTCTTTTTTTTTCAAGCTACTGGCCAGCTGCCCCCTCACGGCAGGTCTTTAGATCAGCCTTAAGTCGCTTACTACGCGGCTCATCATCCCTCTAATCGCATTTTCCAGCCGCCGGCCGGCTGACTGCTGACGACAGGAGAGGGTGATTTGTTTTTCTTTAGATTTAAGCCGCTTACCACACGCACACCCTCTAGTCACAGACAGAGTGACAGAAAGGGAGGGGGTCGCTTTGTTCACGCTACCTGTAGTTGTTTTTCTATACACACGCTGAGCCCATGACCCGCTAATCCTTTATACAGGTAACACGCGTTCAACTAATTACTCTATTGTATGACAGTCGGTACACGGATTTAATTTTAAACCACCTTCCCATCTGGATCCATGTCTGGCGGGGTGGAAGGATCCAGCTGAAAAGCGTGATTAGGGCTTTTGTTTCTCTTATGATAGCAGCAGGTCAGCATGCGACAGCTGAAAATGTCAGACTCGCCGCTCCTATAAAAGACTGAGATGCGTCTCTCTTTCCACACACCCTTCTACCATCGCCGCCGACACCGCCACCGCCGGCCAGCCGACCGCCGCCACCGCCTGCAGTCACCGCCATCACGCCAGCAGGGAATTTCGAGCTGAGTCTGCTTATTGCTTATTTTTTTTCTTTGAGCTTTTTGTTTTTTTAAATTTTTATTTTCACTCAGTCTTTTTTGTTTTGGAGGAAAGAAATATGGCGCTGCAGAGGGCGCGAGTTTCTAAAAGACGGTCGCGCGAACAAAGTGCTCTCCTCAACTGCCCGGCTATTTTTTTATCTCAAAGGAGAGAGCGTCACGTAGTTGAGGTTCACGCTTCTCTTGAAGCGTACCGAATTCTCGAGAAATGCAAAGCTGAGCGCCATCGTCGTTATACAAGAGCGGAAAAGGAAAACGTAGCGACATGGCCGAGAGCCGTCTTCTCAGAACAGCATTTACTCTACTATTGCATAACAGCTGCTCTCAGCGCCCCCACTCGTTGGGCGTTTCATGAAAAGAAAGAGCGCTGCTACTCTCCTCACCCTGCCTCCTCTTATAAAGTGAGAATAAGTGCTATGAAACGATTCGACAAGCCGATCGGTTTCTTGGGAGCGACTGCAGCTCCCACTCGGTGGGCGCGCGTTGTGGCCGACGTGAACACGGTCTCTAAACGTTTCGACGTCGTCACTTGTTATCCCGCATATTGCAACGCAGCCGAATTGAAGAAGATAGGGACGCACTATTTTAAACCATACGCTCTTCTTTTTTTAAAAAAAAATAAATATTTGTATCAGACTCCTCTGGAGTCTGATATAAACATTTATGACTATTGAGTGAAAATAGAATTTTATCGCAAAAAAAAAAGAAAAAAAAGTCACTTCTGCCGCCGCTACTGTGACACCGGCCGGTATCAATAAAAAGGTCGGCTGACTTTTCTCCACAACCATTCACTACCGACCGTTCGAGTGAGAAACACAGCAGACAGTCAGACACACAACCGCTCTCTGACGCGTCCTGAAAAAAAACAAAAAAAAATGTCCAGTAGTAAAAGCAAACTCTTCACAGAAATTCATTTCGACGCTCGACTACAAGGACCCTTTAGTTGTATCATTAGCGGTCCGTCGGGTTGTGGAAAATCGCGCTTGGTGGATCAATTTCTGAGCGACGTGAACAATTTGGTCACGCCGCCGGTGGAAAAGACTTTTTACCATTACGGCGAGTGGCAACCTCTGTTTGAAAAAATGCAAAATCAGTACGGTGTGGAATTCAGAGAAGGTCTTCCTAGCAAAGAGTCTATAGCGGGAGACGTGGAAGTAGCAGAAGACGCTTTACGACCCCACACTCTACTGATATTGGACGATCTGATGAGCAGTTCCAATCAGCAAGTGGTAGCCGACATCTTTACTAAATACTCGCATCACTGGAACGTGAGCGTCATATACATCACTCAGAACCTATTCCAGAAATCACCCGACTTTCGAACTATGAGTCTGAACGCTCACTACATGATCGTTTTCAAGAACCCGCGCGACATGGGGCAAATAGCTAGTCTGTCTCGCCAGGTGTTTCCGTCCAACGCGGCGGCCCTCTCTAGTATATTTACCCATGAACTCAAGCGACCTCACTCATACCTCCTTCTGGACTTCAAGCAGTCAACACCTGACGATCTGAGAATACGCTCCTCTTTGACGTCCATACACTCTCAGCTAGTGTTCGTACCGCTAGACAAAAAAAAGAACAAGAGAAAGCAGTAGCAAAAAAAATGTCTTCTCATCTACTCGAAAGACACTTTGGTACTCTCAAGCACTTAGCTAAGTGCTCGCCAAAGGACTGCTCGCATCTAATAGACTCTGGAAGCGACGATCTGATCGCAGCGTTAAGTGAGATCTGTCACAATTTACTGGTAGGGAACATCCCGCTCAGCGACAAACAACTGGACAAGCTTCGAGAATCGGCTGACGTGTTGAGGGAGGTCGGCAAAAAATCTACGCCCATCAAAAAAAAGAGACGCGTCTTGGTACAAGAGGGAGGTTTCCTCATTCCGGCTCTCATAGGGATGGCCTTACCGCTTATAAAGAGCATTCTCCGTATATGAGACACCTCATTCGACACCTACTCGCCGACAGCACCACCACCACCACCACCACTACCGCCACCACCAGCGTCATTGCCACCGTCGTCCCCATGACGGACTCAGAGCAGCAACAACACTACAAACGTTTAGCGCTCGTGGATCCTGAGACGCTCTACAAATCATCACGAGCAGGTCTACTTCATCATGTGCCCGCTGCTGCTGCTACTACTAGCGCTGCTACTACTGCAGTCGCTGCTGCTAGTACTTCTACTGCTCCAAACCTTCCTCCTCTTCCTGATGAGCGCACTGAAAAGAACGAGAGTTCCGCTCCTGCCACCGCCGCCCGCCTACCTGCCGACATGGCCTATTACCACAAGCAGGCAGAACAGTCCCTTCATCCCGACGCGGCCTTGCACCAGGTGCTACAGTTTATCTACAGGGACTTGGATTTAGTGTTGAACGACCCCACTTTGGAATCGCGCGAGAAAATGTTGAAATACCGAAGGTTGTTGAATAGATTGCAATTTTTTCTCGCGAATCCCCACAACAGCAACATCTCTTCGTCCTACTCTTCTTCGCCCCCGGCTCACCTCCGTCAGTCTGCTGAAGAGGCCAGCGCGTCCCTACTCGAGCGGTTGGTGAACCAAGTTCCCAAGAGGAATCGCACTCGGACCGTGGCGCTGTACAAACAATTGGAGAAATCCGGTGTGATCAAGTGGAACGAGGACGGTGCGGTGCGCGAGATGTCGGGTCGGAGAATACCACCTGAGCATCGCATCAACATAGTGGACTTACTGAACGACGCTGCCAGGTTCAGGAAGACGGCGCCCAGACCGGCGGGCTACTCGCCGTTCACGAAAGCGCTGCGCGAAGCAGTTCCCACAGACTCCTTGATCGGAAACCATCTGTATAAAGCGAGCGGACCTGGCCGAAGTTTGGACACACGGCTTGCTGACAGAGGTCGGAAACGACCGAGCTTCGACTCGGAAGAAAGAGAAGCAGCAGCAGCAGCAGCAGCAGTAGCAGCAGCAGACTCTTCTCTCCAGGTGGACGATCAATCCTCTGACGACGAGGAGGACGACAGTGAACTTTTCCAAACTCCGACTTCCTATAGGAGCGTGGCGAGTAAGAAAAGGAGAGGGCGCAACCGCCTAGCGGCGAGCTCGTCGTTCACGCCCTCAACAGGCCCACCATGGGCAAACCAGTGAAGAGACTGACCAAGAAGGAAAAAGAAAAGAAGCGCGTAGTAGCTAGATATACCGACGTCAAAGCGCCCTCCAGTTTCACTAGCGTGACTAAACTCCAGAAACATCATTTTCGCCACCTGAACCCGGCCGTCATCCGAGATGCTTTAGTGTCGCTGGACGCCTACACTCAACATAAACCCATTCGGAGAAAATTCGCAAGGAACAAGACTATAACCGGCGCAATCGATCAGCAGTGGCAGATAGATCTGATGGACATGCAAGCTTTGGCGTCTCACAACGACCGCTTCCGGTACGTGGTGACGGCGATCGACGTTTTCTCTAGGTACGCGTGGGCCGTTCCCATTAAATCCAAGAGCGGCGCTGATGTCACCGAGGCCTTCCGAGAGATGACAGGCACTGGCGAGAGACGACCGCGCACTGTTCAGACAGACAAGGGGAAAGAGTTTTTGAACAAGATCTTTCAAGATCACTTGAAGAGCGAGGGCATAGAGTTCTTCACTGGCGAGAACGACGACATCAAAGCTAGTCTAGTGGAGCGCTTGAACCGCAGTCTGAAGGAGAAGCTGTGGCGTTATTTCACACACAAGCGCACGTATCGCTACGTAGACGTACTGCACCATGTAGTGTCTTCTTACAATCGCACTCACCACAAGACGTTGAAAATGGCGCCGGCTCAAGTCAGCTCGGAAAACAGCGAAACAGTTTTCTACCGACAAGATCTCCCAACTAACAAACAAATCGACGAAATATGGAAAAAGAAGAAAAAAACAAAGACGTCCGCCGTCGACGTCATCGCTCCGGGTGACAGAGTGAGGATGTTGAGAACTAAAGGCGCCTTCGACAAAGGGTACGAGGGAAACTGGCGCGAGGAAGTGGTCGACGTTGCTAAGACGTTGGGAAGCAGAGGGTTCGAGCTGAAAGACGACAAGGGCGAGGAGATAAAAGGCGTCTTCTACCCGGAAGAGGTTCAGAAGGTGTACAAGAGTCGTTACGACAACAACTACCTGATAGACGAGGTGTTGCGCCGCAAGACCGTCGACGGTAAAGAGTTAGCTTTCGTACGTTGGTTAGGTTACGACGACAAGTTCAACGAGTGGATCCCCGTCAAAAAAATAACGTAGAAAAAAAAAAAAAAAAAAAAAATGAACATCACTCTACCTAGCAACAGCTCTATGGAGTATTATCCTGACAACAGCTTGACGTCTTTCCGAACTCACTTCGACTCGCCGCTCCTTCTGCCCGAAGCGTACGAAGCGGCTCTGACTGAGATCATCCTCCCTACAGAATGGACTAACGTGCACGACGACGACTTGATCATCGTTGTTCCTCTGCGCACCAAAGGTTCGCTAGAGGAGGCGATCCAGGTTTTAAAAGAAACTAAATTCTCCGAAGGAAAAAAACCACAGGTAGACTGGAAGAGAATGAAAAACGCGAACGGTCTGAGCAAGCTAACGTTCAGCTCAAAATTCCCGCTGAGCTGGAAGGAAGCGAGCTATGTAACGGTGGAAGAGATATCAGACACGTCGGAAGAGCAGCAATTGAAACCGGAAACAAAAAGGTTCAAGAGAGAGGTCGACTTGAGACAGACGAATGCCGTATACAAGCAGTTCTTGTCCCCGGCGGTGAAGAAGAAGACGATCAGCCATCAAGCAAGACAGATGATCGAAAAGATGGAGAAGGACATGGGAGTGCGCAGTTTCATGCCAAACATATTCGAGATACCTCCTATTTTCACCGGAAGCAACCACACCCTAATCGAGCGCTTGAGTGAGACGTTGCGAGATGACAGACTAGAGGGCGACAGCTTCTTGCTCAAACCGATGCGGATCTTATCGTACGACGCCAAGACGAAACGCGTCACCATCAAACCGCCGAGACACTGTGCTGTCCTGCTGAGTCAGCATCTCGCATGCGTTCTAGGCTTCGGAGAGAAGACGTGTTTCGCGTCGCCGACTACCGGCGCCTACTCGATGGATGTTTACGGGGACGTGCACTCTGTGTACATATACACCGACATGATCCAGGAGAGACGTGTGGGCGACATGCAAGTGCCGCTGTTGCGCTGCGTGGCGGTGGACAGAGGCGGAAAGCGTCGAGGTGGCGTGCAAGCTATCAGTTTTCCCCATTTGGATTATTTCCCCTTGAAATCCAAGGTCCGAGGTCGGCATCTATTTAAGAGACCGATCCGGTCATTCCATCCCATTCGGTAGAGGCGAGGTGACCGTGACACTTCATCTGAGACCTATTGAGCGCTGAAAGAGAGAAAAATGATGCGTCAACGCGTTCCGTACTTTCCACCCAGGCGCACCGTCGGCAGAGGGTACAGCGATTACTACAACGCGCAGCTGGGCAACGGCGTCAACGTGTACAGCGGGCGCTCTTTCCAGAGCGGGCACGGTTTAGGCGGCGCTCTGTTAGGTCTGATGCGCTCGGCTACCCCGCTATTGAAGTCGGTGGGAAAAACGCTGCTCCGCGCCGGTGTGGGCGTAGCTAAAGATGTGCTGGCGGGTCGGACTTTAAAGAGCAGCGTGAAAGACCGAGGCGCAGGCGCTCTGAAGAGACTGGCGAGTACGGCGTTCTCGGGAGGAAAGACGCCTGTCGCGTCTAAGAAAGGGTCGAAACGTCGCCGGCATTCTCCTCAGACGGGCGGTGGCTCTTGCAAGAGACGTAGAGGGGATGTATTCGACCGGTAAGCGCCTAGGCGTTCAGGTATAGATAAAAAGACTGGAGGCGGCCGGCGTCAGTCTGTCGGCCGCATGAAGAGAGAACACAATGGCTTACGTACACGAGAGCAGTAACGAGTGCGCGCTCTCTGAGCTCGACCTGCACACCGTAGCGCCGACTCAGACTACTATCTTAAAGTCGTCTTTCCTGGGGATAGAAACAAAAAACTCTTTAGAGGATGGAGGTAACATAAATTTCACCATCAACAAGTCGCAAGAGTACACAGACCTGAACGAGAATTACCTTCATCTGGAATGTCAAGTGCTAAAGGACGGAGCGGCGATCGAGGACACCGACGCGGTAGCTCCGGTGAACAACTTGGCTCACTCGCTCTTCAAAGACGTCCAAGTCTCCATCGGCGGTTTCAAAGTGTCTGGCAACACCGAGACCTACCCTTACCAAGCTTACTTGGAAGGGTTACTCAACTACAACAAAGACGTGAAGGACGGCGTCATGAGCGCCCAGGGGTGGCATGAAGATACGCCCGGTCAGTTTGACACGTTGACTGACGCGAATGCGGGGTACAAAGCGCGCAAGAAGCTAATCTCCAACAAGCGCTTTTCGCTGATGGCGCGACTGCACTTTGACCTGGCTCATCAACCGAAGCTCATCGTTGGAGAGACAGAAATCAATCTCACTCTGAAACAAGCGGCGCCCTCTTTCTATCTGATGTGCGCCGCTGACGGAGGCTACAGCTTGAAGATCTACAAAGCAAAGCTCTACGTGCGACGCGTGCTGGTGGCGGACGCTGTAGCGGAAACGCACGAGAGAGCGGTGATAGAACACGGGCCCTTCGACTACCCGGTGAACAGAGTGGAGGTGACGACCTACGCCATCCCTCAAGGTAACAGAGATCACAGCTACACGCACTCCAACACAGGCCAGCTTCCCAAGTCGATGATGATTTGCTTCCTTGACCACGACGCCTTCAACGGTAGCTACACCAAGAACCCGTTCGAGATGAAGCATTACGACATCAGCTCGCTTCAAGTGATAGTGAACGATCAGAAAGTGCCGAACGACGCCTACGTGCCCGACTTTAAGACCAAAGCGGCCGTGAGAGAGTACTTGGCGCTACACACGGAAACGGGGATGTACGAGGGCGCGCGCTCCTGCGGTATTTCATACGATCAATTCCTGAACGGTTACACGGTGTTCCCCCTCGACTTAACCCCAGACAGATCGCACGACGGGTGTCGCGTGAACCTTATAAGAGCGGGTCAGCTGAGGGTGGAAGTCAGTTTCCGCTCGGCGCTACAAGCGACAACAACGGTGCTACTCTACTTGGTGTACGACAACGTCGTCGAGCTGACCCGAGATCGACACCCCGTCACCGACTACCACATGAACTGAAGACAAGACGGCGGTACTTGGCGTTTCGTATGAACACGCTTGAAATAAGCAGAGTGTTGAAGGAAAACGTTCACACAAAACATCGTTTCCTGGGCGTTTTCTCTTGTGACACTATTCCGAAGCACCCTATCAAAGACACTTGTTTCGTGAGCAACACAGATCCGCAACATTTACCAGGTCAGCATTGGGTGGCGTTTTACGTGTCGAGCACGGGTGAAGTGTACTACTTTGATTCCTTCGGCTTACCGCCGCTGAGTGCGGAGTTCTTGTCTTTCGTGGAACGCTCTGCTCCGTTCAAGTGGCAAAGAAACCGCATTCAACTACAAGACACTTCTGCTGACACCTGTGGACCTCATTGCGTTCATTTCCTAATTGAAGCATGTCGAACAAGAAACCCCAAGAAGTGCGTCATGCGCATGAGCAAAATCCCAAAGCTGAGCGACCGGGCCGTGAGTCAGAAGCTATCGATGATGCTGTTGTGACGGGTTGTTGCGATGGCGGCCGTTTCATGGAGGCAAAGATTCTCTGCCTTGCCGAAATGGTGTTGGATTTATCCAAAGTCGTGCAATGTCTATTGGAGAGAAGTCGTCCGGGGTGTGGTGGTGCGAGTGACGGCGGCGTGAGACTTTGCGGCCTGTTGAGTTGCTGCAAATCGAAGAAGCAAGCTAAAAAAGCATAAACTTGTGTGTTTTTTCTGATTGAAATGAAAATAAAGAATAAAATGAAAAGAAAAGAAATTATCTTGTTGTGTTTTTATTTCTATATATAAGTTACATAACTTTTTTTTGTTTGTTTGTTTACAAACAGTCACGTGTCACGTGGTGTTGTTTACAAACAAGAAAGCCACGTGGTGTTGTTTACAAACAAACCCTAAGTAGGTCACGTTACCCTAGTTACCAGAATGCCGGCTTCTGATTGGCTGAGCCTAAGTAGGTCACGTGACGTAAGTAGGTCACGTTACCATGGTTACCAGAATGCCAGCCTCTGATTGGCTGAGAGCTTCTAAGTAGGTCAGTAGGTCACCCAGAATGCTGGCTTCTGATTGGCTGAGAGCCCTAAGTAGGTCACGTTACCATGGCAACGGGTCACGTGACCAAATGGAGGCCTCTGATTGGCTGCAGGTCGATTGAGTAATAAACAGTACTTAACTATAGTCCCGTTCCGATACATACTATACTACTCCTAGTCAAAGATGGCACCCGATTAAAGACGTTCACATTGGCCTGAAGTGGTGAGACACGGCCATCAGATGCTAGGCAAGCCGCAAACCTTTCTGCCTCTATTAATACATATGTGTTTACTGTCTAGGGATCTGCAGCGAATCTCTACTTTTTATTATAGTCAACAATAATTGTCTAGATGTTGACGTCTACTTTATTATTTTTTGTTTGTATGGATATCCTTTGAGAGACGTGACTTGATCGCAACATATTTTGTTGATGAAATCAGTTTTAAACTTTAAAAGCCTGAGTGAGTATGTGAGTGTAAACGCATGACAATTATCACAATGCACACTTAGGGATACATAGTACCAATGAGCAAATAATAGTCGTATTTGCTCTTTGATAGTACTTACAACCATATTGAAAGGGTGAACTAGCGCATAATTAAGGGTTAGATCAGTCTCACCAAATCGATACAGGCTCAAAACCGCATGACCGGATGACGTATACCTGGCTGACGTATATGACTGGCACTTACCCGAGAGGTACATCCACCACTTCATGCTCATAATTATACGTCACCACAAAAAATCATGTCCAAATAATTGCACCCGCAGCAGTATGAATTATTATAAACAGTAACTGAACTAAATCCATAACATCCAGACCAATTTTCTTTTCAACTCCCATCCCATTATTCATATTTTTATAGGAGAAATGTAAACTTTATGTTCCGCCGAATATATACGTCAGCCGATCATTTGCGTAGGATTTGAACAAATCTGGTGGGACAGAGACATTATTACGCAAGGGCTTCTTATTTTTAATACATCAGTGGACTTATGTGGCCTTGATACATCAGCTCGATCCATCAGGAGTGTATCAACCCTGTAGGATCGAGATGAATGCAGCACCGGAAAGTTACACATAGCAGAGTTCAGTATATCACTATGATTCAAAGGGCTATTGCCAGGCATGTGGAGCAACGCCACATGAGTCCGCCAAGGAAATCCTCACCTCCCACTAGATTTATATCCAGAGACCAACCACTTCACAAGTAAACACAAACTGCTGAACACTATCTCATCCGTACACCCTGAAATTGATTGTAACCTGCCAGAGCCGTGAGCACCCGGTGTGAGCAACTCTTATGTTCAGTGGGGGAGGGGGGGGGTACTTACATATTGTTTGGGCACCCACTACAAAATGGGTCACAAAAGATGTGGCTCTGGGTATTAGTGCAAATGTGGGATTCTGGTTTTAACCTTCCAAAGTATTCCAAGTTGTTTATTTAAGAAGATCTTGGCCTGGCGGGAAGCTGTTAAAGCACATAGATCTGAGTAAAAGGTAGGGGGCAGTTTTATTTATAGGGACTGTTGTATCATGGAAGTGTTAGGCCGTTGTTTAGGTTTCAGCTACTTACCTTCAAAGAGTCAGTACCCCCCTCTCCCGGGCTATAGGTAGAACTTCCCACCGTGTAGTGTGTACGTGTAGGTGGTTAGCCCTCTAAGGGCCACATGGTTAATCCAAGATGCCATGGTGATGCATTTATGCAGCCCTGGTGAGTGGTCATGATGTGTCATGCAGCCCTGGCGAGTTACTTGCCAGGTCTGCATTCATGAATGCAGGCAAGACGACCAATTACAAGGGAATGCTAGAGAAAAAGCACTTGGTGGCCCTTGAAGGCCTAGGTGTGTTCTCCTCGTACTAGTAGCAATCACTGCAGGGCCTGTACCCTAGTGTGGGGCTTAGCTGGGCCAAGTTGTTCACATACCTTGAAACCACTGGCAGCAGGTATTAGGGGTAGTACCTTTAGGGGTAGTAACTACAAGGCTAACTCCTTAAGGTCAGCATAGTGCTCCAATGTGCTATGCTATTTGACGCTAGGATGCATTCATGAATGTATCAGGTCTTACCGTCTACCAGCAAGAGTTGCATTCATGCATCATGACAACAAAGGGCAAAGCAAATAAAGTACCACGTGGCCCTTAGAAATTTCATAATTACCAGTGAGGTCTATCCTTCTACCTTATCTTTTCCCGCATCGTTATCATCCCGCTGCACATCCATTAATCAAAGCTAAGGCATTGCTTTATGATGAACCATATATATCATACGCTCATTAAAGTGTTAGAAAGGAAGACCCCAGATCCTTCTCCCTTGTGTGTGTATTTTTCTATGGGATTTATACAGGATAGCTTATTCAGTTTCAGGGTAAGCATTCAGACTCCAGTGAATGATTATTATGTGCTATGTGCTGCCGAATCGATCCAATCCAAAGTGCAACCACCGAGGGCGGGGATTACTACTCACTCTGTTGTTGAATAACATGCATAACCTCATGGGAGGAAAGATGAGGCGAATCCCCTTTTTATCAAGAGAATTGAGGGGGATAAAACACTTTTTTTATTTACAGATTTATAATACACCTTTGGGCAGTGTTTATTTAGTGGGGCAATGAAATCCTCTTGGTTGCTGCCGAGATAATCACTGATAAGAGTTATCACGATGAGCACCGTTTGTACCTGAGGATTTATGAAAAGGACCCCAGGGATTGACTCTATTAGCTGTGTAGAGCACTAGCGCTTATTCTCAAGTTGGGATGATTCAAATGGTGTACAGAATATAGATGATCACCTCCTACAATTCAGGACCCCATTAGTAGTATAGTATGTATCGGAACGGGACTATAGTTAACTACTGTTTATTACTCAATCGACCTGCAGCCAATCAGAAGCCTCCATTTGACCGGAAGTGACGTCACATGCCCATATAAGGGCATACCGGAAGTGACGTCACGTGACCTTGACCTAGTTAGAGGTCAAGGTCATGACGCAGCCAATCAGAGGCTTCCATTTGACCGGAAGTGACGTCACACGTCCATATAAGGGCATACCGGAAGTGACGTCATGCGACCTTCACATGTCCATATAAGGGCATACCGGAAGCGACGTCACGTGACCTTGACTTAGTAAGAGGCTTCTGATTGGCTGGTACACCGGAAGTGACCCATTATGCAAATGAGGGGACTACTTCCGGTCAAATGGAGACCCCTGATTGGTTGGGTCATGAAGAAATATGTCTCTTAATTTTTTTTTGTTTAGGAAGTGATCGACTTTAGGATCACGTGACCGGAAGTGACCTGATGAGTCACGTGACTAGAAGTGACGACGACACATGCTTTAATTAGGCGATCAGCAGCGACTGGAGGAAGTGTCACTTTAAGAGGACACGCTAGTTAATTGTTATAATTTTTTTACTTACTAATAAAAGAAGACGTATGAAAATAAAACACAACAATAATTTTATTTATTTTTTTATTTTCTTTTTTTCAATTTCTAATAAACACGCTATTTTTGAATAGATGCGCTCAATCAATGAATAACACACTATTTTTTCATATTTTTAAAGGACTTGTTGTCACACCGTTAGAATGCACGCGACGCTTATAATACAAGTAGCGCACGTCATCTTTCTCTATGGTGTAAGTGTCCATTTTTGGTTCGTACCACTTTGAAATTTCTATTTACTGCAAGGAGAGTTTTTCGTTTGCGAAAACATCTAAGATGACGACTGGTTCTTTAGGGTATTGTTACTTCTGTACACTTTTTGCACGCTATCTCTTTTTTTGGGATTTTCTTTCACTGGTGCTGCTGACTCGATCGTAGCAAATGTAAGTCTTAGGGTTGAGACTTAGGATCCCGTCACCTTCCCACGCTGTTTACATAAGCTCTGAAGTTCTCAGATCGTGAAGGTAACGTCTCTCACAACATCCGCCGGGCGGCGGACACCATTTTCGCACTTTTTTCCGTTTTATCTTCACGAAAAAGCTCTAAGTGATCGTCACACACCGATGTCGGAATCTGCTTTCGTTTCTTTCTGAAGTATGTCTCTCTCAGGCGAGGTTTGACTACACAGAGGCAAATATCAGAGGCACCCAATAGCGCTAATTCTACTCTCAGACAAGGGTCAGGCACTGCTGGACTATAATAGATGGGTCAAGGGCTATTCTAGTGAGGGTCAGGCTACGCCTGACATTCAATAACAAGCTGGACTTTGGCAAACTTGCTTGAAAGTCTGACCATGCGGGATCCTCATGCCATAGTCTGGCAATGCTGAACTCTTGGGAGAGTATGCTGGACTCTTGCTGACCAGACTTTCAAGCAAATTTGCCAAAGTCCAGCTTGTTATTGAATGTCCGGCGTAGCCTGACCCTCAGTAGAATAGTCCTTGACCCATCTATTATAGTCCAGCAGCGCCTGACCCTTGTATGAGAGTAGTATTGGCGACATTTACCCGTGTGTACGGTGGGAGGAGGGGGTTCACAGCCACAGCTTGCGCTTATAGAGCGCTACTAGCGGAGGTCTGGATGAGGAGACTACGGCGTTTGTCTTAAAAAAAAATAGCCATGGCACATGTCGATGTCGCTTAATTATGCTCATATCTCATGGCGATTTTAAGAATTGCTCATGTCACCTGTCACCATGTTTTTCAAGCTTCATGTCAAATGTCACTAGGTCTCATGTCGAATGTCGATGCTAAGAAACAGACATGACGTCATCTCGAATTTAGCGGTCTACACTACCGCTGCTGCTGCTGCTGCTGCTTGTGCAGCTCGTGCAGCTGTTGCAGCTGCTGACAGCTGCAGCTGCTGTAGTTGCTGACGCTGTCACGGATGCTGTTGACAGATGCTGCTGCTTGTGCTGCGCGTGCAGCCGCTGCTGCGGCTGCTGACATTGTCACGGATTCTGCTGACAGATGCTACTGCTTGGGCTGCTTGCGCTGCTCGTGCAGCTGCTGCAGCTGCTGACGATGTCACGGATACTGTTGACAGATGTGGCTGCTTGTGCTGCTTGTGCAGCTGCTGCTGCTGCTGACGATGTCACGGATGCTGCTGACAGATGCTGCTGCTTGTGCTGCACGAGACTGAGTAGCCGCTATTACTAATGCTACTAATACTAGTATGAGAAAATACATTTAGTCAGTTGATTAAATCAAGGAGGTTTTCTGACTTCAGTGGATCGTTTAGCCATCGGCCATGGGCAAAACTTGAAACCATTTTATACATGGGACAATTGGCAGAGTCGAAACGTGTTGGTACGATGGGGTCGATCATGTTCATCATCAGTTCAGGCAAAGGAAGTGTGTCGACAGCACGCGAAAACTTCATGTCTGAATGTTTCAACACAAGACTTTTTATCACACTCACACAGCTGCTTTGAAGAGTGAATCCTTGACCAAACTTGTGCTTTTCCAACACAGCTTTGGCCTCTTTCTGTGCAGTAAGGGATCTCTCTTTCGGGTTCATCTCAGTGCTGTCTAGCATGTCCTCAAAGTCTTTAACATAATGTTCCAACGGGCTACAAATGATGGACTCCACATCATCGTCTGCATATGTCGTCTCCTCACACCATATTGTGTCTTCGTCTGTTTCGAATTCCGTCATTTTCTTGACAATCTCCTCCTGAGTGCCTTGCATATATCGAAGCTCCTTCAAGGAGTTGATAACTTGTATGGCGAAGACTGACAAACTTGAAGGAATTTCACCACAGTCAGGCCAAGTATACGGAGCTAAGAAAAATAGCTCTAACAAAATCTTCTCCCTCTGTCCAAATGAAACTACTGTTCCGATGAAGTTGAAGCATGCTTCTATCCATTGCTCCTTGGTGACGTCCTTCCAATGTTTCTTTACCTCACATGCATCATAGGGCACTGTTTCTCTTCTTGCTTCAAGTGGGAGTTGCTTTTTCTTTCTTGGACTCATTTCGAGAGGGTTTCGATGCTCTGTAGCGTCAACACTTTCATAAATAAAGAAAATAGCAGAACTAATCATCGTAACGTGCTGAGCGAGCGTAGAGTGGACGATGCTACGAAGATGAAGGGCGGGTGGAGAAAGTGTGACTGGTGAGAGCGGCGTTTCACTCCTTATGTACCCTGTCCTAGATAAGCCTCTTAAACGGCTGAAAAGACTCTCTCAGTACAGAGCTTCTACCGCAGGTGGGTTTAGACTTAAGCAGCTTAGTTCACACACGTGTCTGTTAGAAAAGCTACTTGCACACCTGCCTTCCCTTTTCACTAGTATTCACCCTCTGCCGACTTATAAGACACCTATACACTCCTTCTCGTGAAATCTATGGAAGATGATGGAAGGACCACCGACTAGATTTTCTTTGATCAGAGCGTGGAGGACGGCGTCGAAGGGAGGGAGCGTTGTGAACACAGCTTATAGGTTTTGGAAGAGGACCTGTAAAGTCAAACTGGCGAGAGAGATCTCGTCTTTCAACATGACAATGCTGCGATCTTGGAAAAAATTAGCGTGATTTTTTCAAAAGCTTAATGAAAAGTTTGACGTCTTCGTTGTTGTAGTGGATCAAGTAATCTCTCATAGTTTGCATCTTCTTGTCGTACTAAACTTTCTGACATGTGGCGTAGTCGGATTTCGGCCATTTTGACGCCCGTCAGTTCGCTGTCAAAAGCCGATCTCGGTGGCAGGGTTCTGTTTACCAGTTTCTTGGTATACGTCATCCATTCGTAAGGAAAGCGACTTTTCTCTTCGTTTCTGGTGAAAGCTCACAAATAATTCGCGTAGCTGTAACCAAGTGCCAAATAGTTGACTACTATGTCCAAGAAAACTGTGTGTAAACCGTCAAGTATTGATTGCTTCTCTTTATGACGCTGAATTGTTAGTTTCTTCGGTCTCCGGAGGCAAAGAACGAGTGAAGGCGTATTTTTGATCAGGTTCAAGTCGTAACGCTCCGTGTTGAAGCTCACGACTGGAGCTTGACGGATGTATCTCAGAAGCTGCTTCTTCAGTTGAACTAACGGTTGTCTAGTGTGAGCTGCAGCGAAGCCGCCTGGAGAAGGGGTGAATGTCGCTTCTTCTAGCAGGAGAGCTTCACCTATCGCCACATGTAACTTCGCTAACGTTGGTCGGTAAAGTTCTAGCACAGCTTTCTCGATGACTTTGGCGTTCTCGTTTATGTGATTTTAAACTCGGTCTAACAAGGGGTCGGAATCTGCGTCGGATTCTCTGAGGTACACCGCCCCCTCTTACCCCGGAAAGTCGGATGTGACGCTAGCCGACAAAGGGACGTGATCCCACAGCAGGGACACGTGTTCAGTCGACGGTTCTCTGCACGGTCTGAAGAAAGCCTCGAAATCGAAGGTAATGTTGTAAGGGTAGATTCTGGAATGTCCGTCGGGAGGAAAAGTTTCACGTGTGGCAGCGGGACAGAACTGACGTAACAAATTTGAAGCGCGCTTGCTGGTGTTGTATAAGTGAAAGGAAATGTGGCGGAAGACGCAGAGGTTGTCCTTGTTGGGAAAATCTAACACAAGGCTTCTCTTTCCAACTCGACCGTCCTGCCTGTTCCTACCGCCTATGGGAAAACCTCCAGGTCCCATGTAAACGCAAATGTTCAAAATTAGTAGGAAAAAGAGCGCACCGCTTGGTGTCAGCGTCGCAAAGTTTCCGTACTTCTTCGCAAGCGACGGTGTTTTCCATCTTTGAGAGGAGCTCTTCCAAAGTTTCTGAATTAGTTATAGTAGGGAGCGGTTGTAATGAGAGTTGCGTTGTTCTGGGAGACGTGAAAGTAGCGCAGTATGTTCTTGTCTTCTCTGTGTTGTAACAGTAAGCCTACCGAGAAACTCGCTTTTTATCATTGTGTGAAGCGGATTGCGACGCATAGTATCTACAGCGTCACTCAACTCGCCGGTTGGTAGTTTGACGTTTGTTACACTCACGCGAGTCCCGTGCATCCTGACACTCGTTCGTATTGCAGGCCAATTCGCCGTGAACGTTTCCTCACCGTTCGGTACAGCGCATGTACGTGGAGGGATAGTCACCTCGTCCAGAGATTCGCGTCGACAGGTGATCTTTTCAGCAATCGACATCGCCGCATAGAGAGCAAAACTTAGGTATTGTTCTTCATTTTTCTACGGGTCACTCGTGATTGTACGGTCTTTTAAAAATTTTGAAACACTTTTCGCAAACGTCCTGCGTCATGTTTTTCTTTTTTTTTGTTTTTTCACTTATTTACCAATTATTAAAAAAAATAAAACGTTATTTATCACTTCGAATACTAGACACCTCTTACCACACGATACTATTAGCATTGTGAAAGGTGACTGTAGTCTAGGATCGAATTCAACAGATGACCATCTTACTGCAGGGATCAGACAAGAGTGGTCAACACTGGAGTGTCACAGCTCACTTTTATGTCTTTGGGTACAGCTGCATACAACCCTTGAACATACATTGCGACGTCGCTGCGACCCATGTCGTCTTGCAACACTTTCATCAGAGCCATAGGCTCAGACGTCTCGTTGTACTTCCAAGCTCTCAGCACTTCATAGACAGGGTTCTTCACAGTCCTGTCAGAAGGCACAGGTTGAGAGATGAAAGCTATTTCATGAGAAGTCAACCCTAAGTAGATCCCTATGGTCTTCCAGTCTCTAGGGCAGAGCTCAGCTAAAAGAGAGAAATATTTCTGCACTTTCCACTCCATGTCTCCACTCTCTAAGCCATCCCACATGTCATGCTTGTCCATGTACTCACGTGAGAATTTGATGAGGTCCATACGGTAAGATTCTTCCAAGGCGGCGGCTAGGTCCTTCCACTTAGTAGTACAACTTTTCTGGTACCAAGTAGTGAACATTTCTCTAGCTTGAGTTATGACACTTGTCTCACAACTGAGATATCCCATATCCTTCAAGTTCACTTCAAGGTATGAACCTAACCGTATGTAATCTGATGTCGGCAACTTACTACTTATTTTCAGTAGCATAGCGTCTGACAAGTATCCTAACGGCTCTGCTTTGAAGTATGATGATACAGGTACTACTGCAGCACAACCAATAACAGGAGCAGCGTCTGCGCTGGTATCCGACGACTCGTTGTCGGAACAGGGCAACCACACGACTTCGTAAGGTATTGGTGAGGGCAGTCGCCACGGACCGGACGCGCTACCAGTGGAAATGAGGTCGAAAAACGGACTGTGCGCCTCGTCGTCAGCGTCGTTCTCTGTCTCACCCTGTTGCTTTAGGGCATGTATGTCTACTACGCGCTGCTGGGGCTGAGTGTCCGAATAGCTGTAAGTCTCAGCGCGAGCGGCGTTGATGGCGTCGGTTGATGTAGCGGTGGAGAGGTTCTGTGCAACGTGCTGCGTGTCAGTACTAGTAGCGGCAGTCGCAGCAAGAGGTGTAGCAGCAGCAGCAGCAGCAGGTGCAGCAGTAGCAGGCGCAGCAGTAGCAAGCACAGCAGCAGCAAGCGCAGCAGTCTCAGCAGGCGCAGCAGTAGCAGGCGCAGCAGTAGCAAGCGCAGCAGCAGCAGCAGCAGCAGCACTAGCAGCACGAAGATCACCAGCAGCCGCAGCAGGCGCAGCAGTAGCAGCAGCAGCAGCGTGCTTAACAGTAACAACCGTCGCGAGTGTAACAACGTCGCTACCACGACGACTACTACTACCACTACTACTGCTGCGTGCGCTCGCTACAGCGGGAGGGTGATAAGACCAAGCGGTTGCGGCGGTAGTCTCAATTTCTGTAGCAAGAGGAGACGCTGACGCTAAACGATCACCGTTCTGCGTACTCTTCTTGTTCTTGAACTCGATTAGATCCTTGGACGACACTAGTTGTTGTGTTTTGCTCATGGTGGTGACTGTAGAGAGCAGCAAAAGACTGAGTGAGTGAATGAGTGTTTCCAGCCCCCTTATATACTCCTTCTCGCTTCTAGAGCTAAGCTACTTACAGCTCTGTTCAGCTGCCGCCGGCTGACCAGCGGCCATTCACAAAGAGAAACAAAAAGACTTAAGGTATGACGTTTTCAGCTGGATCCCTTTCCCCCTCCCCTTTGAGAGATCGACTGACATGAGCTAAGCTACTTACTGCCTTGTTCAGCAATTCAACGTGCGTTTGCTGTATAAAGGATTAAGCAGTTGCTGCCGCCGGCTGACCGGCGGACATTCACAAAGAGAAACAAAAGACATAAGTCATGACGTTTTCAGCTGGATCTCTTTCCCCCCTTTTTTGAGAGATCGACTGCCATGAGCGGGCGGTGTACCGACTGTGCTAATTCAACGCGCATTAGCTGTATAAAGGATTAAGCAGTCATGAGCTTAGAGTGTGTATACAAAAAAACTACAGGAGGCGTGTGGTGTGAAGCAGGACCCCCTAAGACGGGTGTGTCTGTCTGTGAGTAGAGTCGTGTGCATGTGGTGAGCGACTTAAGTGTAAAACAAAAAAAATCACCGCCTCCTGCCGTGGTGAGTAGACTGGCCGGCGGCGGCTGGCTAGTTCAATAGGGGTGACAGCTGACTAAGGCTGTGCATGAAAATCTGATTTTCACCTGACCTCTGACGTTTGTTACAATGAATGCCAAAGGGGGAGAGAGTCGTCCTCAGGTAGGGGGTAGGAGGTAAAGCTATGGATAAGGAAAAAACACCATTTTCAGCTGGCTTCCACAGATGGCGATGACATACCCCTCGTCATCTAAGCTCTTAAGAAGCTCTTAAGGAGCGGAGCAGCTGCTAGACAGCTGAGGTGCTGTTGGAAATAGGATTAAACTCCCTCTGTATAAAAGCTCTGATTTCTGTTGGAAAAAAACCATATCAACTCTGACCACAGTAACGTATACTACCACCACCACCAGCACCACCGCCGCCGCTACTGCTGCCGCCGCCAGTCACAGCTGATCGCCTCATTAAAAGCATGTGACGTCGTCACTTCTAGTCACATGCTTCATCAAGTCGCTTCCAGTCGCGTGATCTTAAAGACCCTCACTTCCTAAACAAAAAAAAACGAAGAGACACGCTTCTTCCTCTCGAGAGGAAGAAGCGTGTCTCTCGATTGAAATCTTTTTCTTTTCTTTTTTTCTTAAAAGAGACAAACGCCCCTTAGAGTGCTCCCCCACCCCCCTAGAGTGCCCCCCTCCCCCCTCCCCCCCTCCCCCCCCACCACTCGCCCCATGCATCCTAAAAGCGCCCCCCTCCCCATGCATCTTAAAGGGGCCCCCCTCCCCTTCCCTCCCCTCCCCTCCCCCCCCCCTTTATACACTCTAAAGAACGCTTCTACCTAGTTCAATAAGTCACTTCCAGTCGCTCGTAAAACAATAAAAAATGAAAAAAAAAAAAAACTTATATCGTAGTGTTTTTTATTAGTTTACCGAAAAAAATAAGAGACTCGCCTCCTTCTCCTCCTCCTCCTCCTCCTCCTCCTCCTCCTCCTCCTCCTCCTCCTCCTCCAAAAAAAAAGATATCACATTTTAAAGCGCGTGACCCCTTAAAGACGCTCATCTCTTCATTAAGTCGCGTGACGTCACTTCTTCTTCTTCTTCTTCCGGTCACGTGATCAATCAGGTCACTTCCGGTCACGTGATCCTCAATCAGGTCACTCACTTCCGGTTGGCCATTAGGTCATGTGACGTCACTTCCGGTCACGTGACTCATCAGGTCACTTCCGGTCACGTGATCCTAAAGTAGGTCACTTCCGGTCCCCTAAGTAGGTCATATGACGTCACTTCCGGTCCATAAGTAGGTCATATGACCTCACTTCCGGTCACGTGACCAAATGGCGGCCTCTGATTGGCTAACTAGGTCACGTGACCTCACCACTAATCCCCTAAGTAGGTCACTTCCGGTCACGTGACCAAATGGAGGCCTCTGATTGGCTGCAGGTCGATTGAGTAATAAACAGTACTTAACTATAGTCCCGTTCCGATACATACAATACTACTCCCATTGCTGATGTCCAGAAAAGGATTATCTTGCTGGTTAATAGTCCTGGTAGTTAAACCACAGCCAAAGGTCTTAATAATTATATTGGCTGCATGATAAAGGATGATCAAGAGTCTTAGACAAGAGTAGCAGTGACCCTACACGCCAATATAATGAAAACAGGGATGTGGCTGTGGTAAACTATATGGCCCGTACAGGCGTGAGACTATGGCATAACTGGTTCATATACCAGTACTAATTACTTTGATTGCTTTGCACTGATGACTCCTTACTTCACTAATATAGTCAAAATATCAGTTCAATGTAGTACCACAAATATCCAGATTTAATTCCAATGTACAATCCATAAGGCGGCATTTTCATGTTAGTTCAGTCTTAACATGATAAATTTAAACTACAATCAGCTGTGTCGACCTCAAATCCAAAATTGCAGAGTCAGTTACCTTCCTTACTCACTGATCTGCGGATAGTTCCTACTTGGTAACCAGGTTATAGTTTCAGTGAAGTGCTACAGGTATTCAGATTTAACTCCACCTTTGATGCCGTCGTTCTTTAGCTTAACCCACCCACTCTATATAGAGGACTGAGTACCTCTCCCGTCTCCATTCCTACTGTTGCTCTAGGGGTACCGAGATTTAGGACATTAGCAGAACCACTTTAAAACTACAATAGAGCCCCATGACAACATTGCAGATTCAGTTACCTTCCCTACAGACCCCCAGACGTCTCATTCTCACCCTTGTATTACACCCTTGGCTCAGTGTCAACCACACTGTAAATAGTGAAACCAAAAGTACGTTCTTTATTCTGTAAACCATACCGTAGTATACAATATAAAATTACAGTAGATTCTACTACTCAGCTACATAAGTTTATAACAGTGCAGCCACATTAAAACTACGATAGACCCCTACGACAACACTGCAGACTCAGTTACCTTCCCTACAGACCCCCAGCCGTCTCATGCTCACCCTTATAACTCACCACTGATGGGGTACAGGTAGCAGTGCAGTGCTTACTACCACAGGGAGGTGGACTCAACTTCACAATCTATGAACCCTGGCCGAACAAGAAACACATTAAAATTACAATAGACCCCCAGGACCGCAGTCTCGGTTACCTTCCCTACAGACCCTGCTCACCCTTATAACGCCTCCTTGGTGATGGACTAAAGAGATCAGCGTTAACTACCGCAGGGAGGTGCATGTATTCAACTCCAAAATCTATGATCCTAGCCACACAAGAAATATAAAACTACCCTATTAAACCACACACGGGGTGACCTACCTGCCTCCTGACTGTCCCCTATGTACCCTTGTACCTGGTAACTCCTCCTGGTGGTGAGCTGCTCAGGAGCTGCTCAGAGGGCACACCTCACACACCTGTCAGACACGGGACCACCTGTGCAGTGCTGTAGTGGTAGTGATGGTAGTTGTTAGGGGGACCCTGGAGGAGCCAGTGCTGAGCAGGAGGACAGGCGCCCTGAGTTGCTCAGGCCGCCCTAAGCTGACTGAGCTGCTCGCCGCCTTGTAGCAGTATGTTAGCTCAGTCAGCTCAGAGCCTTGGAGGAGCAGGAGTGACGCTTACTCCAGAGTAGGCCATTTGTGAACAAGAGAAGGGTCATGCAGAATACAGGGGGCCACTTGTGTAGTGTTGTAGTGGTAGTGGTAGTGGAGGTGGTGGTTAGCTTAGGGGCACCCTGCTGAGCTACTACTGAAGGAGCAGAAGGACTGTCAGGCATCCTGAGCTGCTCCTCAGGCAGCAGAGGGTAGATGTACATAGAAAAGACCGGAAAGGGTTAAGGGATGGATGTTTAGAGATTTTGATACGAATTCTTGTTTTTAATTCTTTAAAAAATAAATTCCACCTGGTCATAGATTGCACCCGGTAATAGACATTCAACTTGTATCGATTTGGTGGGACACAGACACAGATGCACAGAGGTGCCTGGTCAGTTTACTGTGTGGTTAATTGAAAGGGGAGAGGTTTGCATTGGAGAGGCAAGGGTGACGACTTATCCAGCTCAGTTTCCTGCACTGAAAATCTAGTCCTGCAGAAAGGTACTCACTGCGGGTGACAATGTCTTGTGGATCAATCCCCGTGACCTCATAATGATAACCTATGGTGATCATCTTTAGGGCACCCCGAGTTGCTCACAGCATTGTAACCGTGTGCAAAAGCCCTGTCCAACACTGAACTGAAAACCTAGGTCTGTACAAAGCTTTTCACTAATTATGACTTACCTAGGCCTGTATAAAGATACTCACTGCCTGTCAGGATAGAATGCCTTTGATAGTTCATCCCCTGAGCTCATCCTAGTTATGGGCCATGGCGATCATCTTGAGAGCTGCTCACAACTTTGTATTAGGCCAGTTCAGTACTACTTCTTACCTTAGTGCAAAGGCCTACGGTGTAGTTGGGAGGGGACCAGGTGAGAGCTGTTGGGGGAGTACGTTGATGCAGTGCTGAGCAGTTAACTGCAGTGAGAGCTGTGAAGCAGAGCAGCTTGGAGTATTGGGAGAGCAGGAGTAAGGCTTACTCCAGTGCAACCCATTTGTAAACTAGAGAAAAGTCCTGCTCTTCTATAGGGAGGTATATGGGACTATCTGATCCTGAATAGTTTGTAGTGAGTATTGAGATGTGTACAAAAGAGCAGCTCAGAGCATAAGGGGAGCAAGAGTAATGCAATTCAACTTCTGAAACCTGCTATCATTGACAGTATAATACCCTTTAAAGAAGACGTGATGCCTTAATGCATGATGTCTTTGCTTATCATGATGCATGAATTCAGCCCTGGCGAATAACTCACCAGTGCTGCATTTAAGCGCCATGCCAACCCTATGCGTTTGACACACACCCAAAGGGTCTTTATAATACACCAATGTAGCCCCGGTGAGTCAGTTACCGGGGCTGCATTGGTGCATCATGAAGACAAATGTATTCTTTTAGCGACATGCGTCCTTAAAGGGTCAAGGCGGAATATAAAGTGTGCATACAGGTGCATGTGGTCAGTTTACTGTGTGGTTAATTACAGGGGGAGAGGTTTGCATTGGAGAGGCAAGAGTGAAGATTGATCCAGTTCAGTTTCCTACAATGAAAACCTAATCCTAGATAAAGGCACTCATTGCGGATGAGAATGCTCATTGGATCGCCTGGACTCATCATAGTGATGACCTTTGGCGATCATATCGAGGGCACACTCGGGGTCAAACCTTTGTACACGTGTGTTGGTCCAGTCTAGTCGTACTTCTGCATTTAGCACAGGGTCCTGGGATGTAGTGGTGTAAGGAGCAGACTGATGTGGATGTTGTGGGACAGGTGTGGTGTTGGATCCAGGAGTAGGTCCAGTCAATGCTGACCAGCTAACACTGCATAAACGTTTGCATTTAAGCAAATTCAAAATGCCTTGGAGGCACACTTTAAGCGGTTTTAAGTTTAATACTGCCATGTTAATGCCCCAGGATTGTCCTACCAACATTTAAGTGGCTTTAAGTGGCATTTACTAAAATCAAACGTGGTTAAAGTATTTCTTTTAAGTATATCTAATTTACTAAAAAGCAAACATTCATGCAAGGTAACTTCAGAGCGACAGAACAGCTCAGAACACTGGAGGAGCATGAGAGAGGCTTACTCTAGTGAAGCCCACTTGTGAACTAGGGATGCGTCCACAAGCTCTATTCACAAGTTCTTAGGCAAATTATCACATGACGAACCCGTTTCGTCATGTGAACCCTGGGAGGCCTTTCACAAGAAAGCCTGTCGAAATAGAATAACATCATGTAAAAAACTATCTATGACATGCCATTGACAAAAAATTCCATTTTATCATATGAAAGAGCCTCTTAATGTTTCAACAGGAAGTATGGTGGGACTGTGGGATCTTGAGAGAGCTGGTAGTGAGAGATGGAATGCGGTTAAGGGAAATGCTGAACCAGGGCAGCTAAGAGTATTAAGCAAGCAAGAATGAGGCTTGCCCCAGTACATCCCGCTTGTAAAACAAGCAACAAGGTTTATACCAGCCGTATACTATAGTGCAACAAACTTAGGAAGTTGGCGGCCCATGGTATAGTGTCCACCTGTACGGTTGTATGAGGGGATATGGCTGATCGAATGTACAGGTGTGTGTCGTCAATTTACTGTGCAGTTAATTGCAGGAGTGGAGGAGAGACTATTGTAGAGGCAAGGCGGAATCCTATTGTGGAGGCAAGGGGGAAGCCTACTCGAGCTTGCTCCGGTCCATTCCCTATCAACATATGTGTGAAGGCAAGGGAAAAGGGTAGTCCAAGGAAAAAGCCAACTTTGAAATTTATGTCATAAGCTTTCTAGTGATATATTTCACTAGAAGATATTATTTCTAGTTTTTGAGAAATGGCTTCATGAATATGTGACGGCATCACCCTTTGCAAAATCCCAATAAGCTCTATGTCTCATATTTTCCAAGATATCCCTATTTAATTAGCATTATCTATGATAATTAGAAATTTATGATACATTTTCATTCTTTAAGTCATAAAATTCGATCTAGGAAAGGTAATTTTATTTTGTTTTCACCATCGCAATCCTCAGAAATCATTCTATCAATTTGTGTCTTAATTTCCTCTATTTGGAATAAAAATCATGTTTCCATGGCAACACATATCAACAAGCACACCCATTTAGGCTTGAAAACGTTCCTTTTACCTTCCAAATATAGAAGCTTTTTACCAAAAATGGAATGTTTTATGTAATCCTATTGAATTCTCCAGAAAAAAGTACCCAAAAGCTATTTTTAGCCTAATTTAGCTAATTTTAGGCCATAGTGGCGCCCCCTGGTGGCTAAAATCGGAACTAATCCCGCGGGGACTATCCTTTCTGCTTGGCTGCTCACATATATACATTTGTATAGGGGAGGGTCCTGCTGTTCGGAGGGGAGCTATGGTGAACTGTGGGGGAGGGGGGAGGAATAGAAAGTCCTAGAACCCTAATTTAAGCAGCCATAATACCTGATTTCCCAGTCATATGACGCAGGTGTTTATGTATGCGGCTTAAAAGTTTAGCAATTATTTTACAAGAAATAGTAAAATGAATGAATTTACTTAGGCCCTAATTCCAGACACTTAGTGAAATCCTGCATTAATATGGTACAAGAATGGTAAACATGTTTTCTTATTTAGGCTCACTGGTTCATCAGTTATTCTCTGGTAATTCCAGGAACATGAAAATGATTCAAATTAATGTCAATTCCAGACGCTAGGCCCTAATTCCGAACATGTATATTATCAACTACTGGACCACTTACCCTAGTAAGTTAGCAGTGTGTGAGTGACTTGAGGAGGAGATAAGATACCTATACACCTGAGAGGCCCTGTGAGAGCGCCATCTATACCATGTTGCTGAAACTATAGTTTAGTACAATGTATCCTCAGCGTGCCTTAACATGCTGTGTTCCTCACTATCTAAAAATATCTTCAGCAATCCTAACAGACTGTCACTAGCTTGGTTAATTAAACTACATCATCTGATAATACTCAGAATGCACTGAGTGAATTCTTAACTCAACCATTTTAAACGGTGAGCAGTTGGTGAGTCTATGGTAGATGTTGGCACGGTGGCTTTATAACTGTAGCACCAGGGCCTGTCTTACCCATATCTCTACCTCTCTGCTGTCTTGTCTGGACTATCTGACAATGCTATACTATTACACTTAGCGCTGGCCACTCCTGACAGGTGTACACAGGCTGGGGAGACTTTAAATAGAGGAAGACATACCACATTGGCTCATATAAGCACAGGGTCTTCAAATATGCACCGCTAGCGTAGATGAGCTGAGAAACGGGGTTCTTGATGTGAAATAATGCACTACAGACTGGGTAGGGGCCCTAAAGGGAATCCTCTCTGGGTCTTGGGAATGGGACCTAATTCAAATTAAAGTAACTCTTTATGGGACATGGAAAGTTGAAATAAGTGTGTTTAAAATAAATGGATATTACGGATTAAAGGTCTTGTATAAGTACCGGGCTAAAGGAGAATTTAAATTGATAAACACATGGGGCTTATAAGGGTCAATACGGTAGATGGCGCCTCGACACATGCAGCAGATTTAGTCTATAGTACAGACAGTAATTCACTAGGTTGTGCCACACAAATTCAGTATCAGTATAAAGGATCGGCGGACTGCCTAATCAGAGTCTACCAAACATACCCGAGCCCTCTACACTAGCGCCTTTCAAGACATGCAGTGACCCTACAGAGTACTACTACAAGGCGTTCCCACCTTAAACATCTGGTCCAACCACACACGTTGTTACCCCCAGAGCCATAGGCCATCAAATGTCTTGGTGAATTGCCTTTCCTAAGACTGATTATACACAGTGGTGCATCCTAGTGTTATTCAGTCTTCTAAGCTAAGACTACAGCAGGTTGTGCCTTATCATTATCCCTCCACCTGAGGAGGCTGAGGACTCCTGACACTACACCTGTACATACAACACCTGTACACCTGCCGCAATCAGTAAGCTACACCCCTCACCTGCCTGTACAGGTGGGGGACACACACATCTTAACCATTTACACCTCTCAGGATGGTATTGTATTAGTCTATCCCCTTGATATAGTAAAACCTTGATTATAAGGCAAACGTTTTTTGGCTACTTTTTAGATGCTATATAGTGACTTTTCACCCGCAGAGTCCCATTCGGCTTATAAGTATGGTCTTAATAAAGTGTTGAAAACTGATTCGATTTTCTTCTTTCGATACACCTTAGGGAACAATCATTGTTAACATTAGCGGGGAGGCAGGGAAATTTCAGGCAGGTGTGAGAAATCATCCCACTATAGAGGAGTCAAAAATTACCTCCCCGATTGATCAAAAATTATGCGACTATGCGGCCTTCCATGTAGAGTAATGTGTGGGCTTTTTTTCCCTAAAAAAAGATGACTTTTCTTTGCCTTACCCCCTCAAAATTGGTTTGAATGTGTTACCCACTTCCCATTGAGAGGTCGAAATGTGTTATCCCCTCCCAAATCCATCCCCACCTGTCTCATAAGCACTTCCTTAACTGTCTTTTTGAAATCTATCAAATACCCTATAATTATCTTGTGTTCTTGATGGTGTAACTGTATTTTCGATGGATTCAATCGTGTCATCAAAGAATGGCAAATTGCTTTAATGTCATATGCCCTTGGTAGAATGCAGCCCTTCGGTTTAAGGTGGCCGGCGGGTATAGGGTTAAAGTAATATGTGATCCCGGGCATATTTGGACAGTTTTTGGTATTTGAAATAAAAAGATCTCAGGGAATGGGATGTGGTTACACATTGGTTACACACTGGTAATATACAGCATTCAATGTGTACTATACCATCCAGCTCTGTGGCCTATCTGTCTAAGGCGTAGGGGATGTAATTAGAAGGTTAGGAGTTCAAGTCTCACCCATACCCATCAAACCATTTTGTGAGTTTGGCTTGGGACAGGCAGGAATAGGAAGAGATTTCAATATCAACTGAACATTTAGGCTCCATGGCCTCTGTGTCTGAGGTGCTAGACCTGTAATCAGGAGGTTGGTGGTTCGGGTCTAAGTCAAACTATCATGTCAAAATTTTATTGAGTTGGTCTTCTACCCCAAATACATATATATATATGTGCAGAAACCTGCGCAGTGGACGTGTTTGTAATGGCCGCCGGCCACTTAACTCGCCAGTACTGATTTGCCTACAGGCACTGGATTGGCAAATGTTGGGTGAAGGGCATGTGCTCTCCATTATCAGCATCATGTACCATTACAGAACTTTGATTCAACATTGACAACCGGTTGATATAAAGTTACAGGATTGATTAACCTCCTTTCAACATTGATGTAATGTTACCATTTGAACATTGTCAACCAACACCTGCTTCAACATTGATGTATTTTTGGGATATAAACCTTCAATCAATCATGTGTTTTCCAGCTTTCCCACTAGGTGCCTCCACAACCTACTCCTAAGCATCTACATGCTACATTCATTCTCCTAAAGTTGATATTTAGAATGCAATGAATGCATAGAATAAATGCATAGTTTCAGTGAGAGACCCTAAATGTTGCTAGGAATAATAGGTCAGCATGTTGCATGAATGCGGCATTGGTCAGTTACTCACCAGGGCTGCCTTCATGCAAAAGTGTTTCAGGTAGCTGCCTAGCAAAACAAGGCTGATCCCAACATTAATAGGACTCATAGTGGATTCAGCAATGTCTGTGCCCCGTCCCCCGCAAAAATAAAAGACAAAAAGAATTCAAGATTGGTTAATTGCCACTCCTACTGACAATCATGCATCGGTGGGGTAGCCTGGTGTCATTTACATTCGTTGACTCAGACTATAGGTCTAGGGTCTCCTTATCAGTTGGTACAGCTTAGAATGAGAAACCTGACCTTAACCCAAGCACCTAGACACCTCCACCTGCTGGAGAATGCTGCAGTCTTCCTGGGCCGCCTTACATAGCTTGGTAAGGGTCCTGATGTGGAGATGTAATTTCAGATGTCACACAGGGGGGGGGGGGCAGAGTAAAAGGGGAAAAATAGGGTCTAGTAGGGTGCATATATATAATGTTATGTAGTAAATATGGTACAGGTGAGTCGCTGTAAAGGTGTTATAAATACGATTATACAGCTACTCATGTGTAACCATATTTGACTTACACTCCAGTAGGAGAGGTGGCCAATGGACTGCATCCACATACAGCCATATAATGTGTAATGTACAGTCAAGTGATTTTCTTTGTTATATCAGCTAACTGTACTGGAAGTGTGTTTACCTTACCAACAGTACTGGAAGTGTGTTTACCCTACCAACAGGTGTATCTGTATATGTACCAATCGGTACTTGCTAAGACAACACAACAGCGACAAACGGTTACAAACAGTGGAATATTATTATCTCGTGCAAACCCTTCATACAAAATGGCTGCAGTACCAGTTCAGCTCTACCCATCAGAAGCACAGTGTGGCGGGTCAATAATAAACTCTAGACTACCGCTTACTTGGACTTATCTTGACAACCCTTCCTCCTCTTTTTCTCCTCATCTCAGCAAAATGGTCGCAGCGCAGAGATTACTCTTGTCTGGAGTGTTGATTAGTGTCAGAATAGTTGGCTGAAAAAGACAGATTCTGGCACATTGCATATTTTTGATATTACATATTTTGATTTGCTCATTTGCACCTGAAGCACCTTAACAGCAAAAGCTGAAGCTGCAGACACTATCACCATGTGAAGGGCATAGCTTAATAACATCACAATATTACTGTTTAACCTTTAAACAGAGGGTTATTGCAAATGTGATACACAGATTCAGAGACATTTACTTCATTTGTGCGGTCCAGACAGTACACAAAGGAGGCTTATATCAGGAGTAGATAAGGCAAGTATAGAGATCCAATGAACTTGTTGAACACAAGAGTTTGGCAAGGTCCTATATTGAAGTGCTAAACAGCCCACAGTGGAGCCTACACGACAAGCCTGGAACATATCTTAGTATTTGTTTGAAACGCTTTAGAGCCTGAAGCAATTGAAACTCTTGACAAATTCAAAATTGAAATTTCCAAATTCTTCGAGCTTAATAAACCCAAGATTAACCACCCCGACTAGCCAACTGTTTCCTCTTCAATTCAATTACTATGAATAAGTTTTACAAGTTCCTACGTCACCAGTCTAAAACTAGCAAAATTGATTAAAAAGGTATGAAAGTCAGGTAATTTTAGAGACAAAAATGTTACACATGAAAGTATAAAAGTGAGATTGTAACATATGATAGATAATACATGTCTACACAGTAGGAGGTAAGGGCCCACCAACTGGCTACTAGGTATACGTTATTACACCAGGTACGGCTGCTGCCCACGAATTAGCTTTACAACCTAAAATGCAGCCTATCGACATTTTGTCTCAACCTATTGGTCTCTAAAAGCCAAAAAAGAATTCCACATGTATAATTCAACAAAACTCAAAAGCGTCTTGTTTATCATCTATATGATTCTTGTTATATAAGATTAGATCACAATGCTTGAAAATGTTTTTCAAAACATCTAATACAACAGTGTTATTAAAGCTATAGTGTAAAATCACATTATGAGGTCTCTTGTCATCAAAGATAAGGACCAGTACAGCTGTATCGCCAGACATCAATATTGTACGATATGTTTTATTGAACCCACTTGTCGTGCAAGATAAGGGGGAAATCTGTACTATAGGTGTTTAGATTCACTTCTCATGCGAGGTAAGACAGAATAAATCGATGAAGCCATTAGAAGAAATTAAAAAAACGCAAGCACTTTGGCTGCATCATTTAAAAGTCAAATTAGTCATATGTGCCTATTGACACCGATAGTTCTTTGTTGAGGCTTAAAAGCTAGATTTTGTGGATTTTAACTTTTGACTTTTTCTTTTAGAAGTACTTTCAACATTCCAAAAGAAAAAAAATCCAACCTACCTACGCTCAATTTGTTTTGGCCCAAAAACTGCTAGGTTCAATGTATAATTCTACAGAGACATGACAGAAATAGACACGGTGATATCAACAATGTTTAATGACTTTTTCAAGGCATATCCAGACAAAGAATCCTGATGCATTGGTTGATAGATTTTAGGTATCTTATTACTTTAGTTGATGCGTTTAGATGATTACATACTGCAACTTCAAAACTAGTTTAAGTTTTGACCAAGTGGATCAAAATGGAAATAGGAATGCTTGTGAGATCCATATACAGAATAACTGATGACGGTATTTGTAATGATAAATTACATTGAAATAATTGTGTGGTTCCAACATTTGTATACATTTCAAGCATAAACATACCGGTTAACAGTGATTATTTGTAATTATAAATAAGGCCTATACATATTTGTAGTACCTGCAGATGATATACACATAGGATTTCAATAATTATCCCAACAGAGATTTGAGGAAACCCTCTATGTAGCATCCATACAATCACACATGTGTAGGGAATTCGTGAACAGGCACATTTTCTGCCATACTGGGCGGAGAAAATTTGACAAACAAGGAAGTATGAGTGGTGTGAGAGAAACCTGCAGGTTACATTTACAAGTCATTTGCAATTGGTGGAGGCTCAGGTCTGAAATCACAGATGGCGCTGATGGGTTATCACAACCCATCGTTTGTCCGCATGGATAAACAGCTTCCTCTTGAACTGTTTCTTCGACATCTATTTTGTTACATTTAGTATGGATAAACCCACATAGTAGGTTTGGACATTACCAGTTAACTCAAACTAGAAGGCTGACTATTGATATGAAAATGTGAAATATCTATAATATTCTAGATAAGATATTATACCGGCTTAATGTAACACCACCTCCCTGACGTGCTGGATATTTAGTTGTTAAAATAAAAAAATTCCCCATCTTTCCAGGGCCTACATTTATCCTGGTCGCGTCCCAAATCTACCAACCCCGCGGTTGTTAAAGGAATGACCACTCCTTAACAACGTCGACGTTATTCAAGTTAGTGGCAGAATCCTATTACTACCCACCTACATTTTTCATCACAGGTGTAGAAATTATTTTACTTCCAATCACAAATACAGCTTGATATATTGCTCCCCTACGTCCAATTTTCCATATAAAAGGCTTCATATATATATCGTTCCACAGCTCTCACACCTTTCACATAGTTTCCTATGGGACCCAAGACACCAAACACAGTTCGAGGGAATTGCTTAGTACAGCTATAAATATGTTGTCACACAGTTGGTTACTACATTGACATCGGAATACACATTCTTTCTGTCCATTAACAGTGTTTATAAATGTAACTGGACATATCCTACTCAAACCAGCAAAGTCGGCATGATACAGAACAGATCCTCTTCCCCTTTTCTTAGCATAAACTAAAACAGTGTATGGACCTAAGTTAGGAAAACCTTCCATATCACACACCATAGATTCATTTCCAATTAACAAGATATTTGTTGGGGCAGGATTGAAAAGGACTGATGGCAGAGGCCAGGGTATTCTGAGTTTCAGCATAGGATGAGGGCTTCCTAAAGAAGACCCAGAGACACATTGTGTACGGTCAGAATCCTGAAGGTCAGCGAGAGCAGCTGTTGGCTGGTCAACCATGTCAAAGACAGCTGCACCTGTTAAAGAAGAGTATCAATATTAATTTTCATGGTTATTGGCTAAATGAGGATGGTTCGTAATTAAATGAGGGTAGGTATTGCCTGTTTCAACATTTCTTTTATTTAATATTAATATTACTTTGCACCTTTTTGTATGGATTTATAACAGATTACCAGTCTATTTGCAATGTGTAGCCAATGCAAGGAATTACTTAGGTTTTGATTCAATTGATGTTTTACTTGATTAAGATTGAATTTTGAATCTCATAATTTGCAGAACTTAACAAACAACATTTACCTGAAAGACAATGATCCTAAGTATATATCGCAATAAGAACTCGATAATTATAATCAGTGTGAGTTAATGATTATTATTTTGTCTCTAACCTTTTCTGCAGTAGTAATCATACAAGGTATCAGCGGATGAGGTGGGTAGAATCGTTGCAAATGCTGTACTGTAGAGGTCACATAAGGGGTTTTCATTTGTCTCGCTATGTGTCGATTGTAGACCCATACAGGTGGTGAGGAGTGCACAATCATTGACACAATCAAACAATGACTTCTCCTCTGACAGCAAATCACCTGTCCCTGCAGTAGCCATCACCACCTGACCACACTCAAAGTTCATCTTGAAAACTGAAAGGCATAATTCCCCTATATATATAACGGCATTATTGGGTTCGCTGGTACCTGCCCCTTGATTTAGCCTTGAGTGCTTGACAGGAACAGATAAATCAAAAGAGGCTAGATAACACCCATGTATTTATTTCAAAGCTAACTCGATTTTTCTTCCTTATTCACTTCTATTGATATTTAGATTCCTTGATATGTCATATAGGTTCTCCCTATCATAATGACTCTCAGAATAGCATATGTATGTAAAAGAAAAAGAAAATAAATAATACAAATAATCTCGGACCATGGCTTAAAAAGCTTACATTTGATGTAGGTGTGAACCTGTCCTGTTTTGTCATCATGTATTGTAGAGATGCCCTCAGTTGAGTGCACACAGGGGTTTATAACATCAGTACTTCTATAGATGAAGGCCTTGCAGTCATCATCCGTCATGCAGGTGTCACTACACACCTGGAGAGAGGCATAGCTCTGCGTTATGCCTCCCGTCCTCAACATTATCCCGGGGTAGCGGAAATAGCCATCTATCAACTCTAAATAGGACAAAATGGTATTTATTATTGATTATTTGTTATTTAAGTACAGGTCTATTAAAGTTAGAATGTCGATCTATATCATATCATGAGGGTGTCATTTACAGTACACAATAATAAATTGAGCAAGTTACCCCAAAGATGAAATGGTAATGAAGACCTTTGTATGGCCGTGTTTGATATCAAATGGTGTTGCTAATGCAATGGGCAAAATACATGCATACTATATCTACAAATTGTACAGATCCATAAACCCTCAGTTGCTAAAAATGTGAATACATTTTGCCGAGGGCCTATAAGTCAATTTAGGGAATGGCCCAAGCTTTGCAATACTCAGGGGTGGGGTTCTAATCACCAATACATTATAAAAATCCTATATATGTGGCCAGGTGAGGGAAAATGTGCCTCCAGGGTGGATATGGCTTTTCAAAGTTTATGTTACAGGCTTTAAAGTGAGATATCTTGAGCTAAAATATCCCAAGTAGTTTTGCTGTAACTGCTTGTCAAATCAAGGTTGGTGTGTACAACTGAAAATGGCAAATAAGCTCTAAATCCACTATATCCCATTATGAATACTAATAATGTAAAAAATACTGTTTTGTTGAAAAATAACCAAAGACATCTGATGTTTTTATCATAAAATTGGTTCTAGAGGGAATTTCTGAGGTCTGTTTTCAAGTCTGAGTTCCTTGTGAAATTTTCAAAAAGATTTGTGGTAAAAAATTCCCATTTGGAATAATGGAGTGTTTCCATGGCAACCAGAAATTGCCATATATGCCAATTTTCCATGTTTCCATGGCAACAAATGTTCCTTTTGCATTCCAAAAATGGAACGTTTTCAGTGGATATGGAATAATTCTAAGCATATCACTGGATTCCCCATGAAAAATTGGTCTCAAGCATATTTTAGTATATTTCTCAGTGTTTTACCCATGTACTGCCCCCTAGTGGCCAAAACCAGTACTAAAAATCCCCCCTGGAGGCACGTTTTCCCTCACCTGGCCACATATGTGGGTATTAGGAGAGTTTATGAAGAAAATAGCACCATTGCAAGTATTAGGCACTTATATACCAGAGCTTTGAAAGCAGGCTGGTGATCCCGATTGGAAACAACAGCCACGCTTGTTACATTCTTCCTCTGTGATGCCATCCCAGCCACAGTCCTCCTTCTGATCAACATCACATGGGCCGGCCATACTGACTAGAAATTTGAAATGTTCCATATATATTGTATGACGCTGATTTTTCTTGAGGAAAAAGCTGGTACTATATTTGTAAAAAAAAGAAACACCCACGCCATAATCGTATATTGTACACACTATGTCAATATGTATTACTAACTGATATTTCAGGCTATCACCCAGCTAGCAAGGGTATACATTGGTTCAACATACAAATTACAATGATCGCTCACCCTAGCAATTTTGGTAATGGGCCATCGCTGGATTGACCACTGGCCCAGAGCTGGTCGATGCTTGATATTACTGATATTGACCCAGTGTTGGCCCAGTGTTGGGACATTATAGGGCCATCATAATATTTCTGATGTTGGACCAACATCAATTCTAACTGCACTTGTCAAATATTGGCTGTGATCTACACCAGGGGGATTCAATGTTGCATGAAGAAATTCTTACAGAATGGCTCCTACTTTGCCAACATATTGGGTTATAAACGTAGTTCCCAGTGTGCTCTACATGTTTAAAGGTCAGAGGAAGTTCATTGAAGAAATTTCTAAAAGTGCCATTTACTGCAAGACACCCGTGGGAATTTGATTTTAACACCAAAGGATATTATGTTTACAAGGTCATACATTCATAATCTGTCCATATGAAAGTGATTCAAGGTCAAGGTCAAGGTCAATTTAGAGGTCAAACTTCATTTTCTGATATTTTTCATTAGAATCAACTGAATAACAAGTATATAATGCTAGATATTATTATCAGAGGCATATGGAAGGTCAAATGATTTAAGGTCAAGGTCAAAGAAAAGGTTAAGGTCAAGGTCAAATCAAAGATTGATACACCAATTTTGGTATTTTTGATAGAAATGACATGTATATAATGCTAGATACTATTTTCATAACCATATTAAATGGTACATTTCTCAAGGTAAAATACTATAATCTTTTCCTATCCTGATGATATCGCTCACAATACACCAATGGCAAGGTCCAGGTCATGCGCTAGGTCAGTTAGTCAATATTATTTACTTTTAACCGATGGGATTTTCATGAATTGTACATGTTGTGACAGGAAGGATCGTCTATGATGTGAATGTGGACAATTCAGTAGCTATGGGAGAGGAGATGCTGATTGAATTTGTGAAGGGCTGGCAAGACAGCTTTAACAAACCACTACCAAAATGTGTAAAAACAATGCATGCTACAAAGCCAGGTGCTGGAATAAACTTGCCAAAAACCTACTATAGCAGTGCCATATACTATTATACACATGTTGTTGGCCTGCAGGCTTCAGGTCGAGATCTAGACTTACAGGGTGTGCTATCCTATGAATTAGCAGCTGTGCCAATCTCCCTGTTCACTGAAACTGGTGATTTGCGGAGTCCAACAAATAAGGTGACATTGAAGACCAACCTGAAAGTGGAAGTTCCTGCAGAGAATATTCCCAAACCAACAGATATCATCATTGATGGTTGTGCCATGTTGTGGGTTGTTCACTGTCCATCAAATGGGACTGTAGAAGCTTACATTGACAATATTGTTGAATATATCGAGAGGAAACTGAAGATGGCCAATGTGTACCTTCAAACAGGTCAGCGAGAGCTCTTTGTTACAGGCCAGAATGGTGATCCTTTTGAATTCACTGATGGTCTTTGCATTCAAAGAGCGGACATGAGGACCACACACGAGGAAGCTGATATCATAATGATTCAGCAACTTCTATGGATCACCAATGGCAATGAAGCATGCAACATCAAAGTGATTGCTGATGACACTGATGTGTTCATGCTTCTCCTTTACTATTACAACAAGTATAGCTTAACTTGCTGCATAGTCATGGAAGAAACATCAAAGAACAGGAAATGTGTTGACATTAAAGCTACAGTACAGAAACACAAACAAATAATACCCAGGCTACCTGCTGCACACTCATTGTCAGTATGTGACATTGTAGCACAGTGCTGGGGCATTGGGAAGGCCAGGGTGGTTAACGTTATCCAAACAGGAGCTCAAATGGACTAACTGGGGAATGTAGCTGCCTACATTCCAGACATCATAAAGCAAGCAACAACCTTCACGGCAGCCTGCTATGGCAATCCAGATGTCAACAACCTAGCCTCTCTGTGATTCAAAGTATTGAAGGGAAAGACAGGAAGAGCAAGTTTAGTGTCATCCCCGAAGCTGATGTCTCTCCCACCTACCTTTAAGGCATTCAAACTCGATGTGCAAAGAGCACACTTCCAAGCCAGCACCTGGCTTAATTGCCTGGATTTTGATCCCCCAAAGATGGATCCTGAGCAGTATGGCTGGGCCAAAGACAGAGTGAATAAAATGCTGATGCCTGTTATGACCCCTAAGAACACACTGCCAGCTCCTCAGTACATTCTAAAGCTGATCAAGTGCTCATGTGAAAACTATACCACAGCCAAATGTACATGTAAATGTAAGGTAAAAAGTAAGCTTATCAGTAACATGACCTTGACCTTGAGAAATATTACCTTTATATTGACCTTGACCTTGACCTTGAATCACTCTCATATGGACAGATTATGAACGTATGACCTTGTAAACATATCCTTCGGTGTTGAAATCAAAATTCTAGACCTACAAACAGCATGAATATCCATTTTTCTAAATGTCCTCATTTTCCCAGGGGCCATTTTGGAAAAACGTCTTTTACGGAATTTCCCCGGCGGTGCCAGCTTGGCACCGTGTGGGATTTTGTTCAGTTGGGTCTCACGAGCTAGAATCACCAAAAACCCTCCGTACGTTGTTCGCTGCGAGGTCCTTGCTCACAACCTCCAGACTATTCGGGTTCATATGAAATAGAAGATTACTTACCCAATGGAGCAGTACAAATAAAGTCAAACAGGTTGTCGCACGAGTGCCACCAGATTGCAGGTGCATATCCTAAGATCCAAACTAATCCCATGGCAACACAATAAGGAGCATCTAGAAAAGAAATGAAATACCCTCCCAGTCAACATTGGTCCCTGGAGCCAATATGTGTTTTACTTGGGCCAGTTGGGCTTGCCCATATCTGGGGTATGGTCCTTTTTGTCCAGGGCTACCAGTGGGAGCCCAGATGGGGCAGTGCACAAAAACTCTTTTTTTTTCATGAATACATTGTAAATATTTTGAAACATACTGACATCTGATATCCCTCCAGAAATTATGATTTATTGTACAATTTTATAGCATGTGCTAAATCTGGGCTAGGGCTGGGCACTTTGAATCTGGCCTGACCCACCTGGGTTCCCACTGGTAGCCCTGGACAAAGAGGACAGAAACCCAGGGTTGGCAAATTAGCTTGCCCAAGTAAAAACAAATATGGGCCCCATTAAGAAATGTTGATTGGACTGGTACTTATTCATAGGCAAACAATAACGAACACAATGATAACGACGATATAACATGTAAAAAAGTGTTAAAGTTGAAATCCAATTAACCCTATTAAAGACGGCTTGCTGCTAAACTGTCATTTGTCATCAATATGCACCAATGCAGCCCTGGCGAATGACTTACAAGGGCTGCATTGGTTCACCATGCTGAACTTTATAGAGGATATCAACCCCATAGGGTCGGCATGATGCATGAATCCAGCAAGTAACTCGTCAGGGCTACATGCGTGCATCATGGCAACCAAGGGCATGATTCATTATGCAGATATTAAATCATCAACATCATTTACCCCTTTTACCATCAGGTTGGAGACTGACCAGTTTCTTAGTACGCCCTTTTGACTGATTGAATGACAGTCCCCAGAACACAGGGTGTACCAAGAACTTGGTACACTCATTTATTGTCACTTTTCACATATTTCCATGCCAAAATGCATAATTCTGATGCCACTATAGAAAGCAGAGGTCTATAATTTATGTATGTACCCTTTTTCATAACTAAAATTGGAATATTATCTAAGAAATGGCTTTATCTACATATGGCTGTGTCTCACGAACTTGGGCCAATGTGTTTGTCTATGACCGGGTGCCATCTATGACCAGGTGACCTCTATGACCGAGTGTCGTCTATGACCGGCTTTCTAAAAAAGTTGTTTGGAGGAATAAATAGTTTTTTTACAATTTTTATAAGGTTTTACTAAGCTCTACATTAATGTATACCGTTTTATAGTTAAAGATGTATGCTTCCTTGCTAGCCGGTCATGGACGGCACCTGGTCATAGGCGGCACCTGGTCAGAGATGGCACCCGGTCATAGACGAAAACATTGGCCCAACTTCATGGCACACAGCCATATTTTCCTTCAGTAAATGTTTAGTAAAATCAGTTTGCTAATTTTTTGTTAAATCTGCTAATAAAAATGAACCCATAGGATGAAATCAAATATAAAATTAAGGCCAACAAAATGACTTTTATATTTTCACTTATTGATGTTTGATAATGTAGTAAATAAGCCATATTATGTAAATATAAGTATGAAATAGTCTCGGCCCCAACCTGACCATAGCCCAGTTGGATAAGTTGAATATGAGTAGCATGTACGATTGAAAAAAAGGCTTACTCTCACCAAGTCAATGCAGTTTAAATCCTGACATATGTGATCGGCTGGAAAATATGATCGGCAGAACATAAAGTACCCCATCTAGAGACAAAATTACAGGGTTTTCACGCTTTCTTTCACATCTTTTGATGCTTATCAGCGGCTAGCAATCTCTCATGGCCCATACACAATGATCTAAAGTTACACTGTCCCTTTCCCATGATGCGGACATGATATCTGTCGATCACATAATACACCTGTACCATACCCTAACAATGTGTGTATATACATATGTAATATCACGCTCATATGTACATCATCACAAAAGATGCTGTCCAAATAATTGCAATTTTAGCAATATGAACCAGGCCAATTTTCTTTCCACCCCCCCCCCTCCCTTTGTTCTTCTTTAGATAGGAGAAAATGTACACTTCATGTTTTGCTAATCATCTAAGTCAGCCGAGCATATACGACAGTTACTCATATACGTCAGAATTTACATCTATCTGATGAAACAGAGACAGAAAGCAAATTAAGTTTTACGCTGAAAAAACAATCACCTGAAGCCTCGTCTGCAAGACTATAATACATCCATGGGGATTCAACCCATGGGAAAAGGGACCACGGATGTGTACCATGAATCCATAAAGTATAATCACCCTCTGGTTGTGATGTTTCCCATGCCGTTTTCCAGGGTTCTAACATTGTAGCAAGACTGACAAGACAGAATATATTTTATAAGTAAAAGTACAATTTGCTCCAAGATCATGGCAATTGGGTCATCTCTAGTCTGGACAAAACCCCAAAGGTAAGGACACGTATACGGGAGCTAATAAAAACAAAAATACAATAACATTACAGTAATAAACCACCACTTCAATTTCAAATAATGTGCCGAATGCAGTTCATTCAAATCATAACCACCGATTTCTTAACAAGGATAATTATATAATGAATTATTCATGAATCAGAGGCTTCATAGGGCATATTCTGAAAAAATTATAATATCCCAAGCCTTATTCACTGTTGAACATATCACCCATATATTATTTAAAAAATCTAAGGGTCTGACAGTTTTGGTCATAGGGTGCATATTCATTGTATAATGCATCAACTAGTGAAGACAGTTTGATGACTTTAGCGTGCCTTCAGAAAAGTCAATATGTGTGTACAAGCATAAAAGAGAAAGCATACTCATAGAAACTTGCTAGTCGCGTTCCGTGCGTAGTCTTACAGTAGTCATCAGCATCCTGTTTTGACCTTGGATCACCATAAACAACAACATAGCGGATACCTGTTTCAGGCACTTCTACTATTTGCTCTATAATGTAAGAGTAAAGGGGTTTCTTCAGGCAACATGATTTCATGACTCTCCTTGCTAACTCTCCTTGGAGTTATGTCACCTTTTAGGTGGGTCAGGGAACAGATGACTCTCACATAATACATATAGATTATTGCCTTAAGTACAAACCGTCATAGGCGAGTGTAGATAATTATTTGAATCTCACCTGTAGCAGTTGTGTGAGATAGAGTTGGACACAATATAAGGAACACAATAATAATCCATGACATTTTCACAGAATATCCAGTGATACCATAAATGTACATCATTGCCACAAGGCATATGCCTACATAATGTTCCTTCTATCAAAATAACCTTCACAAACAGGTGTCACTTAGTGTATAATCAATACCATACTAATGGACATTATATAACATATTTATGGCACCATTCATGTTTTGATTAATATTTAATGAGGCTAGAAATATCCTTGAGACGAGTCAGAATCAGTTTACAATGTGACAATATTAGATATGAGATATATATAATAGCAGTGTCTTCAGTCTAAGACAGATATGTAAGCTGCCATTATAAAAGAAATAATGGGGAGGAAATATGAGAATGATTCAGGACAGATCAATTTTGAATACATGAAGGTGGCCTATCCTACATTTGGTGTATAGATATGAAGAGTTTGGATGCAAAACGACATAAGCGCCATTTTCAAAAAAGAGACAAAAATCTGGCAAAAAGATTGGTTAGGGATGCTTAGATATAACCCACTAACTATTTTTCCAAGATTAACAATTTTTCATGGCATTAGGGTCTACTCAGTACAATCTGTCACCAAATTACTAAAATTGCCCCCAGGGTGGCTTTACAAAATGCACTATATGCTCCAATTCTTGGATGGATTTATGTCGTTTTGCATCCAAACCCTTCATATATATGCTGATATGGAAAGGTCTAGCCCGTAGAATACTAGTAGTATCTAAAACTCCCTGAAGCTGTCAATAGTTTTGCTTTAAAACTCATATCAACGTGCACTTTGCTAGGAAACCATAAGACATAACATTTGCCTCTATGAATGTCATATTCTAGATTAAGAATTCCACTCAAAAATGATTTGGTAGCAAAAGCGCAATTGAGATGTTTACAATGTAATAAATAGTTTATTTCATGGTGAATACTGCAGACGCATTGAGGAAAGTCTATTTCACATTTCCGTGAATATTCCTCACCAGTATCTCACGACCTCTCAAATCATCATAATTGATCATGTAACATTTTCAGATCAATTAAGTGGAATTTTACCAAATATTGTAGATAATGATATGAGATGTATGTAAGAAAGCACATGAGATGAAGCCGAGTTCAGTTAGGCAACCCTAACTATTCTGTTGGACCTTTGTCTACTAAAGAATGTATACACTTATTAACCTTCATTAAGATATTCATGGGACACACATACAATCCATAGGATGGTACACATTCAATGAGGGTTTAAATGGGTTTCTATTCATGAGGTTTAAGAGACGACCATGTTCTACATAGTACCCAGTATTTAATGCTCCCAACAAATTTAACACGTGTATTATCATTAACCTATCAATACGAAAAAGGCCCAGCGTGCAAGAAGATCAGTTCGCGAAGTGTTATTTACTATATAGATGTTCCCACCATATATGGGACTCAACAATCAAGGTGTATTCACTGAAGGGAATTATCAGTTTGGATGAGTTTTTGCCTGCCATTTCTTTTTTGATCATACAGTAGAAGCCCTGCACGTCATTCCTAAGCATAATTGATTAAAAATGTGGACAAATTGTGATTTTTATAGCTAAGTGGGTGATTGGAACAGCCTAAAATGGGGGTGGAACAGCCTAAAGTAGGGGTTATTTCGACCTATATGCTGTCAGATTTGTAACTTTCTGAAGCATTATATGTGCCCAAGACGGACTATTGAGACTATTAGCATCAGACACAGAGTTTTCAATTATATATCTGAAGGCAGAGGACTGTCTTGGCTTTCCAAAACTGTTTTAAGTGGAGAAAACGGGCTAATATTGCTTGAGTTAGGTGGCAAAATGTAACAATTAGTTACCTACGTTTTAGCACTTTTTGCAAGAAGGCACCACTTAACTCTTGAAAGGCTGTTTCATAGACCCAATGGTCAGATTCCCTATAGTAGAACATAGTGGGATGACAAAAACTTTATTTTGGCTGCCAATACAAGGCCCTACTAACCCCCCACTAGCCCCCCCCCCCTTTAGGATTGTACGTAGCTCCAAGCTTGGGTTTGCACCAAATATCGGGTTTCTGAGCATAACGGTTCAAGAGATTCTCACGTATTCTGTCCAATGGCAGGCATAAAGCTTGTTTTGCCTCATTCTGAGAATCTGTTTAGAGGTTCGTAATTTCCAAAGTAAGGGTGCTAGAGTTATCAAAATAGGCTCAAAAGAAGTGGAATTTAGTTTTATCCAATCTGTGAACTTCCCATGTGCACACTGTGATTAGTTATCCTGTAATAGCAGTCAGAGTGATGAAAGGTAGATAAAAAAAAAAAAATCAGAAAAAATTGTCATGGTTTCCATAGCAACCAGTCACATGATTTTCAAAATATGCGAATGACAATGCCTGAATTATTTAGCTTTTCACCTTAGCTTTAACCTGATACCTGGATCACTATTGTAGGTTGAGGGGTTGCAAAGTTATCAATGACTCTTCAAAACATACAGGGGAAACTTTAAGTTTGAGTCCCATATATATAGTGGGAAGATCTAGTTAGCTGTGTATACTGAGGAATGTAGGAGAATGATGGTTAACACAAATATAAACTTAGAGTTCTGTATCTGTTCTCTTGGATCTCTTTTAAATATAAGATATATTTTTGTTTAATATCAATGTGTTTTCATCATGATGTGCTTCCATACTATATGGGTCTTCATGGGCCCAGGTTTGGTATATGTGCCTGTAGTTGACGAAAAGTACGGGAGACTATCAATTATCCATTACTTACTTACCCAAATCAATTAGTGCCTGTGAGGGACAGATCAATAAACTGAATGGTAACGACGCATCAAATGGGTACCCAATGGTTACACAGAGAAAAGAAACAGAGTCAAAAGGGAGTCCAGATTTACTCCAGAATAACTCCCCTCTCTAGGAGAGTCTAGGTTCATATGTGACTCCCTTAGGTGAGCCAGGAAGATAATATTATGTGACTCCCCCCAGGTGACTCCCTTAGGTCAATGAGTCACCGTAGGCGGCCTGTGCTCCGCTGAAGAGGGGAGTCCTTCTGGAGCCAGGGCTGGACTCCCTTTTGACTCTGTTTCTTTTCTCTGTGACACACAAATTGTGTCGCAATAGGCCGAGCGCAAATCAATGATGATATATTTGCTAGGCACAATGATAGGAATTTGTACAAAATCGGAATTTCTAAATATTATAATTGAAAGACGATCTTTAGGGAAGGAGTGAAAATTAACAGTACGCAGACGGGTATAAAAACAGTAGTTCCTTACTGGATTCTTTATCTCGATTGTCAATGTTCAAAATTGAAAGCTAGCCAAGTGTGACTTTTGTAAATAGGGTTGTTGACACTTCCCATGTAATTTACACGCGCCTCCGAGGATGTCCCCACGCTCATCCTAGGATGACAAAACGTTAAGCAGTCCAACCTTTGCTTTAATGTCAACCTTCATGCAGACCATGTAGGTGAGTGGCGACTTCAGTGCAGGGAGGAGTGCCTAATGTTTGTGCATCACTATAGTTCAACGGAGGGGGAAATGTTAGTATCGTATTTGACATAGGCTAACACCTAGAAGTTGCAGCATTTAGGCATGGTCAGGCTGGTCATCGCAATATAGTCAATAAGAGGCAGTTGGTAAATACTCATTTAATCATACTTGAACATGGATACATTTTAACAGTCTGCTGCATACGATGCCTGTATATACATTGCTTATTTAAGATGGTACATTGTATGCTGCATTAGGTGTAATGGCACTTGTTGCAAATATTTTCATCTGTTGAGTCAATTATTTAATGCAATCCAAGTAGTATGATACAAACAATATTTTGATGCATGGCAACTTGTGTTACTCGCTTTAATTACAAGAGTCTCCATAGTATACTGGCTATAAACGGCTGTTAATCGTGCCATACTACCTTAGATATATAAATAGTGTAATTTCTGCATATTTATGAATATTCTCCTCAGTGGAGTGTACTGGTAGGATTGCAACCTACAGTGTGCCTTTTAACTGTACTGAATCCAAAGAAATAGACCAGGAGAAAATAAAATACTTCGAGCATTCTTGAATCCAGCACATCATTACAACAACTGTTTAGGGAGTTCCAGGGAGCAGGCTACTCAGTGCTGCCCGATGTCCTATATCAACCGCAATTATTCAAAACCCACAATGATGTAAAGTATAGTTGTAATTCGAGTCTCATTGCACTCATTAAATCTTTCTTGTCAGAGTAAATGGCAGATTATAAGACGGAAAGTCCTGTACAATCATCGTGAGTAAACTCTCAGTTTGGATCCTTCATCATTATCCTCTGTCTGTGGAGTCTACCCCACCCCATCTACAGTATGTACAGGTATAGCTCCTTATCAGCAACTAGAGCTTAGAATAAGAAACGTGACCTAACCACCGACAGGTTGCAGCGTATAGAATCTCATGGCGTCCCTGCTGGGCCCTCTAACAAAACAGGTAAGGGTCCTGAAGATGATACTGCCTCTGGTGGTGCTAAGCTCCCTTAACATTGTGCTTTATGTGCTTTTTCTGCAACCCACTGTCATTTTCAGAAATTCACAGCAAATGACTACGCTTCGCAGCAGTTTATGGGAATTCACAGTGTCCAATTCACAGATTTGAAAAAGTTTTTATTGGCTGAAAATAACATGAACAGGTGGCACCTTTCAAAAATGGCCAATGTAAACAACAAATATACTTATATAGTTTGATTGGATTGCGTGAATGGTTTGGGGAAATTGTAACTCATGTTAATTAGATACCACCTATGTACAGTGGGCACAGATCAGCTCAAGGGACATTATTAAGCAGTTAAGCACTTATTTATAAAGCCTTACAGAGAATATTCAGGGGTTAATAAGCTCTAATAGTCGCACGACTGCACACCAGTATGTGGCCTCGCCGAGTACTTACCACTGCATGGATATAGGTATTGAAGTAAAGATTGGCTCGATTAACGTCACACTTTAAGCACCTTCAGTTCCAGTAAATGTCAATTACAGCCGCTTAGATATCATTATGACATTTACACGGAATCTTCTTACTTAAAAGCTGCTTAAAGAATGATTTTAAGCAGTAAAAATGTTACTTAAATGCTTAAGTTGATGCAGTACCTGTTCATAGGTCTGGGTGCTACATGTCAGGAGTGGAGGGTGGTGGATGTATGACTAATACCTACAGAATACTCACACTTATCTTGACAACTGCTCCTCCTCCCCTCTTTTTCTGCTCACCTTGAAATAACTAGGTGAAAGAAGGGAAGAGATTGTTGTTGTTTGAAGTGTTTATTAGTGTCACAAGAGTCGTTCTTAGGCTGACATTGCATATTCTGATTTGTTCATTCGCACCTAGCCTAACCCTTTTAACAAATGCATCCTGGTGAATTTATGCAACCTTGGTGTCTACTCCCAAGGGGTGCATTTATGCATCATGCCAAGCACACGTGGTGGTTGATACACTCTCGGAGGGTAAGCTTGATGCATGAATGCAGCCCTAGTGAGCACGATCGCCAGAGCTAAACTCATGCATTATGACGACCTGGGACATAGCTCATGAAGGCATAGTACAGGCCTTAAAGGACTTAAGCACTATAACAGAATGTGATATGCAATGTTATCAGAATGCATGCTGAGTGGGTGGAGGGCAGGAACTACCGTAAATTATTGGGTATTAGCCCAACTCGTATATAAAAGCCCTATCCCTAACTTGAACAAACCATATAAGACGCAGAGGGACTTGCTAATTTGGCACTGTAGTATACACATAAAATAACTCGTATAAGCTGCACCCTATAATTATATAAGCATGTTTGCTATCAAAAGGAAGCTGAGTCTAACTCGCGTACGAGCCTGTTCACGAACATTTACGGTAGTCCTGACTTTACACGCAATACCCTTCAACTCAAGGTTGCATGACAAAAATGAACTTCCAGTCTCGCCGATTCCAACACGTGCCTTACCACACATTGATACATAAAAGCTGTGGGGGGCCGGGGAGCATGGAGGGGGTGGGTTGTACCGACGGAACAGCTACCAGTAGAGACTCCCCATAGAGACACTGCACTAGTGAGTGTACCCATACTGCACTCAGGTAATCTGGGCCAAGGTTGCATCCAGCATTGAAAAAAGCCTATAGCAGAAGTATGTGTCAAGTGTAATGTAATTTTAACCAGAAAGAGGGAAAAGCAAATATTTGACTACTTGTGTTAAAGGAATGCAGACCACTCAATGAGTGAGGCTAATTCGATTTTAAGTAGTAGTAATCCTCCCACAAAATAAACTCCAGCGGCTTCACCTGACGTTTAGGAATAAATCCCTTGTCTCAATCATAAAAAATCTCATTGTTGCCCATATCCTAAATTGCCTCCATACTTCTCATGGACATGCCATGTCTACCATTTGGTTTGGGTTCAGGGTTATCAACATACGAAAGGTGAGGCCTGATTCAGGTGTGCGTTTAGGGTGAGTAACACACAGCTGGCTATGGTTTAGGGTGAGTAACACATAAGCTGTCAGGCTATACCCTCAGTGGGTGAGTTATGACCTGTAACAGGGCAGGTATTACGCACAGGTGGTACCACATACCTGCACCGCACCCTACACACTGATACAGGTCTGGGTGTAGTTAGGGTACCTACATAAGTGATTCTACACTAAAGTGAAGGGGGTATAATTAAAATGGGGAGGTATTCGGGTTTGGTATATATTGGAGGTTGGGGTTGGCTGGCAGTGGGTGGGCGAGAATAGAAGAGAAGGGGAGGACAGGGCTTGGCAGGGCAGAGCATGAAGAGGGCAAGGATGAAAAGGAGATTGGCAGTGGAAGATGTCTTCCTGCATTACCATTGCCCTGCCCTCTTACGCTCTCATGCCGAGCTATGAACTCTCATATATTGCAATGCCTTTCCACACCATGCCCCACCCTGCGCTACCCTGCACTGCCCTGCAGTACCCAGAACTGCCCTGCCCTGTCGTGCCCTGCCTTGCACGATGTCATGCCCTGCCCTCTTTCCAAGCTGTCCATCAATCATCTCCCCTACACCCATACACCCTCAAACCTAGTATTAACCCCAAAAGTAAACTAACCTTGACTATGCACACTGACATACATATACAACATGCTCCCCTACTTCTACCAGATGTGAGGATGACAAGGCGGTCAGCTCATACTGCAGAGTATTCACGTCTTGCCTTGAATCCTTCAAATTCAATTACCCCACCTAGTTTTCACGCTTTGTGAGGTCTTATCCCATAGACAGAAGCATATATATTGATGTACGTTGTAAGTAATACTATTGCCGAGAATTTGCTTTTCAGCAATAAGAAAAAGAATGCTGCATTATCATAAATGGACCCCTCTCTTGTGGTGGATTAAAAAAGTTCCGGTGCGCTCTCGCAAAAGTCACCATCCACGTGCTGTTAAAATATTACCACTCCGTCGATCCATGTTGCTAACACCAATCTAATTCTAAACTTGAGGATATTGAGTCTAAAACATACCTACAAGTATGCAGACCTTCCCAGTTATTGATGCACTTTAAACATCGTTAAACCTTTGTAGTTTTATTTCTGTAATAACCTTTAACGGTGGTATCAGTATCTTGGGGAAGGTGGAGCTTAAAAGTTCAGATCAGAACTTACCTACCTTCAAATTAGGGAGCATAACGTTTCAATTATACTGCAGACGTATTGATTGTTTCAAGTTGCAGTTGAAATGTCCTGGCTTTCTGTTCGAAATACAATCCCGACTGAAGAAGCTTACTGCTCATGGAAAGGAAAAGTCAAATGCTCAAAACTTTATTTGATGAGTTTTGACTTCAACTCAAGTTAAGTTTACTCCTTATTTCCACCCGATTCTCCTCATTCTCATGGTAATAGAGCTATTACTTTCATGCCTTCAATATTATATCCTATATTTCACGTGATGTTATATGGCAATATGAAATGTACGAAATGCATTTTTTTGTGAGGTAAAACATCCTTTTCCAATGTGTGTCATATTTATTTCTCGGAAATTTATATCCTGATCACCTGGTCTACAGAACAGTGGGTAATGTAATATATAAGATGCCAATTTTTATCCTTATTGTAAAAGACTGTTGATTATACCCTGTCCACATCATTGAGTCTGATTGACACTGCCCTCTTATATACATGTATGGTATTCCTCTACATGTTTCCATTATAAGAATTTGGTATCACCTCATATTCATCCCCCCCTCCCCTTTCCGTTGACCCCAAGTGATATAACCATAACTGACTTTCTGTTAGTTCTCATGCAGTAATAATGAAATGGAGGTGCTGTAGCCAAGAGTGCAAATGTAATTGATTATTCATTGTAAGTATCAACCTTCTCTGTAATTCGATTGAAACAAACAGAATCATATGTACTTTTATATTTTTCGTGATTGCAGAATAAAAACGTTGCACACTGAAATTGATTGAATTGAATTTTCTGCAGGAACACAACCTCATCACGGAACTGTAGTTTGGCTTCATGCCTGGAAGGTCGACGTCCATGGCCATGCTGTGCTTATGGAACATTATTTACAGTGCGAGAAACAAAAGGGAATATGCCTTAGCCCTCTACCTGGAGATCAAAAAGGCATTTGAGTATACAAGTCCATAACGGTCGTCTGATGAAGAAGCTAAACAGCATAGGACTCTCTGTTGGTCCCGTGAGACAAAGGTATCTTGCCGCAAGAAAACGCACCACACTAGTGAATGACTACAGGTCAAAACCAGAAGCCATCACTCACAGAGTCACACAGGGCAGCATATTGGGACCTATCCTATTCCTGATATACATGAACGACCTACCAGCCCAGGTCACTAACAGCTTTGTCTAACTATATGCCGATAACTTGATTCTAGTGACCAAGAATCTTGATCCGTAGGTTATTTGCAAACATCTCCAACACGACCTAGACTGAGTGACCTTGTGGTAATGCATTACATTATAGGAACAATGAATTCAGGTATAAACTTTGATAGACTACATATAATACATTTCAATCTTTTGTTCATTCTCTTTCTCCGTTCGCACTCGACATTTCGCTAGTGTCTGGTACATAAGATATGTCAATAAACTTACTTTTAAAAAAGATCAATGTAATTTGAAACCTTTTAATTATACATGAGGCATAGAGTACCAACCTTCCCCTATCTATCTATCTATCTATCTATCTATCTATCTATCTATCTATCTATCTATCTACTAGTATCTATCTATCTATCTATCTATCTTTCTTTCCATCTGTCTACCTATCTATCTTTATATATATCATAATTTATTGCAGTGAAATATCCCTTTGCCTATACCCAATGGAAAACGTTTGTATTGACAGCAACAACGAGCGTCAGAACATGCTTATATTTACCCTACTGCATGGTCAGGTATCATCTCCATAGTATAAAAGGCAACCCCTAGTCCATAGCCTTCCTGAAAGGTCACAATATCTTGTATAACAAAGGTTACATGCGGTTTCCATTTACTAGTCACTCAACTCAAGTTTTCTTTCATCATTTAACATTTGGGTTTGTACAACAAAATGGAACAAAGATAGACATTTTACTATAAAAGATCATTACCAATATCACCCCACATAACCTAGCTCGGCAGGGTCAACCCAAAAACTGTTTAGCACAGTAGCATAGAGGGCTGATGTGAAATGTGAAATTTGTCAACATCCTTCATGATGAAACCCTGGAGAGTACCCTGCATGTATACATCTGGACAACCAAAGGGTACAGTGCTTTCAAGTAATATGTAGATCTTCAGGTTGGGTATCAAGTGTCGTGTACAATATCCTATTTAAGGTCATATTCTACCCAGATGTGCTCCTTATATTTTTCCCCGACACAATTTTAATTTGTGTGTTTTGGTACTACCCTCAGCCTACTACCTATAGCGGCATGCTACAAGTAAAACAGGCTTCTATTGACGAAATGGTATGATGTTTTATAAAGAACTGCCACCATTATATTTACTGGCCCCTTCTCGCTGGTCCATGAATGAGGCTAGAGGGACACGTGTAGAATGATCTATAGTTTCTACACAGAGTAATACGAGCGTCAGCAATCAAGAGGCAGTTGATACACTATGTATCAGCAAACAACAAGAACCAAAGCACCTTATAAGCATCAAGCTATTAAGTATTTGAAAACTATTCAAAATTGTGTGATAACATTTTGCTTTAAATTAACATAGGTAGTGGGGCAGGGTCAAATATTAATCAGTCTCACATCCTATTACCTCCTTCCCCTGGGGAAATGGAGGGTAGAATTCCGCGTAACAGACCATTAAGATGTGTTTACCTCAGGATAAAAGAATTGACAAAAACCAGCAAGTCTCACCCTATACATTTGCCAACAAACCAATCATTTTTACACAGTCCTGCATTTCAGGCAATGCCGGACCAGAAAAGGCTTGGCAGTATTATAGTATAGAGTCTGGCTGGCCCTCACATTTTTGCAGTGTATATCATTAGTATTACCAAGCCAAGCCAAGTGTGTCATATCTACCTGCAGGCACTATACAAACCTGGGTACTGTTGTCGCCCCAGGCAAACCACTCTGAACACCTGACTACCCCTGGCCGGCAAGTGGGCACACATGCTGAAGGGCAGGCAGAGCAGGTAGGTTCCAGCCCTTACACGAGCTCTGATGTACTGATGGCAAACTACTGAGAGCTGCTCCATGCTGGAAACTCAGGTTGCTTAACCCTTTAAAGGCCACAAGGTGCATTTTCGGGTTGAATAGGTTTTTATTTGCCTTACACAGTGAATAATACAGATTGTATGATGGGAACTAAGTGGCATGAATAATTTTAATAATAAACATACTTAGTTCTACCAAATCTGCAGCTACAGAATTCTCTTACAGTGTTGCTAATTATACATTTTGGATACGCACAGGGTTGTTTGGTTTCACGGTTATACCTTTGCAGGGCGGTTTTTTGGTTATAACTTTAATTCACTATGCATATGCTTTTGTGTTATTGTGATGCATAAATGCAACCCTGGCGAGTCCGCTCATTTGCCTGGCCCTGGTAAGAGTGTAGTTGTGGTATAATGTAGGGTCAGCTTTACATTTTGCACAGACAGCTACAATCACACCACACCAGAAGCAGGTAAGAGGAGTTGAGATGAGCCGGTTCAGCCTAATCGCTGGACGGCGGGAGTCGGAAGGTGAGAAGGTGAACTTAGTGTGTCCTGTAAACCCTTTAATTAAACCCTTTGATTTCTTCATGATGCACCTATGTTGTACTAGTAAATATCTCGCTGACACTGTTTCAGCGCTACGTGCCAAAGTTTCAGTAGGATTTTGACCACTTAGGGTATGCATGATGCATGAATGCAGCACTGACCTGTGAGTTATCCGCCAGAGCTGCATTCATGCATCATGGCGGCAAGTAATACCGTGCATTAAAACAGTATGCGGCCCTAACAGGGTTTACAGGTGGACGGCTGAGCACTGACTGTAGGTTCTAATTGTAGCCTTGCTGGCAGAGCAGACTCCAGCAGCATAGCCCATGTGCACAGCGGGGTGCAGGCGGCTACTATCAGTGTGTGGGTGGTGCATGCACAGTGGTATAGGGCTAGGGTGGGACCCCTGCTGGTTACGACAAGAGTCACTGATAAGAGATGATACGACTGGTACAAGGTGACCCATGGATATGAAGGTTACCTATGGATGTATACTACCCACGGTGGCTTTATTCGCACACATAACTATAATATGTCACATTTTACACCTCTCTTGTCGGCTGATTCAATGTTAAAACAGAGCCCACATAACTTTATGACATATTTTACACCTCTCTGGCACACTGATTCAATATTGAAACAGGATAACACTACTGACCGGGAACTCAGCATGATTGACCATAAGCCAAACTTATTGAGCATCCGCAGCGCTCCAGTTTCAGACATCACATCAACTTACAACGCTACTTCTAAGAATCATACACTGGCAAAAAAAGAGAAGGCAAGCGGCCCAAGAACAAGTCCTTGTCGCACGCCACTCCATTAAACGTGAAATGTCACCGGCTATTTATCTATTAGCGTCACTGACATTATAAGCCTATAGGTAATGATAGCTATGGTACTTAAATCTGAAGACTGACGAGATATTTATAGCAAATGGACAGCCATTAAGAGTATTTAATATGGGATGAACTTGTAGACAGATATGAGTGACAGCAGATAGTTACGATCATTGCGAATTGAATTTTGCTTGATTGTTCATATCTACCAGTCTACATCATGTAGTTAGGCTGTAGCCATTTTTCTAACTGGTGTATACCATGTCTCTTTCCTGCTTGGATAGTTGGTTGGTGAACTTAACTTTAATGTATCTAGAAGCACAGTATCCTATTGTTAGGGCAATCTTAAACTAATTTCTGGACCGCCTCCCTATATGAATTTCCACTGCAATCTTAATGATAGATTATATTACAAAAACATATTACTTAGCGCAGTTTCATGACTAGTATCTCTTATAGCTTGATGCGGTGATAGGTTCATGTTGAAAACTGTCAAGGACGTGATGATCTTCTATGCTCACTGATTTCTAAGGATCGGTCATTATTTAACCAAAAAGAAGGGATTTTTCGCGCGAGTGTTTTCACCTTTCCACTTGTTTCTTTTGTTGTTGTTGGTGTGTTTCTTTTATCGAAAAGGGGTAATTTCCTTCTGCCCCCTCCCCAACACTCTATCTATAGGGGTCAAAATTCCTGAGGCCACCAACCAAATCTACAGCAGAACCTGCGGTAGTTAAGATAAGCAAATCGATTATGATATAAATAATCGTTAATTGAACACACTTGGCATGATTGTATCTTTATAGATTTACAAGTTAAGTATCATATGTAAGTGGTTGGTCATGCTAGCGCCTTACTGCAATGCGTGCAGCAATCGAGCTTCATGACGATAAGGCCACTCCAAATAATATCCTTGTTTCTCATCACCGCGCGCATCCCCGAAATCGTGTTTTGAAGATGATTTTTTTTTTGCAAATTGACGACAAAATCGACATCGACAAAATGGTAAATTCATAAAGAAGTATAATGTAAATCTTTATAATTATATAGTCTTCCACATCTAGCGTTATTTGCCACCATGGTCTCATTTTGCTGGATTTAGACACACTCTTTAATATCTACAGTTCAACCAAACTGGTGAAAATGCATTCAGATGAGCAATATGGAAGTCAGGGACCAAAATGTGCAATGTTGATATAATATGCCGACACCCAGCAAAGGGCGCAGTAAAACAAACACTCTGCTGTCAGAGATCTGCACTGATTTATGTGGTGACTTTTATCTCTGCCCCAACCTCTCACACCAGTGTAAGGGTCAGATAGTTGTACACACATTTGCACATTCACAGGACAGTACTGAAATTTGAGCTTGAGATTGTGTGTCTGTGTTTCTTGTATATAATGGGGCTGCCTGAATCCGAGATGGCCTTCCTTATCCCTAACAGCTCACATTAACATAGTGGTCACATAATGAGTGGCGGCCAAAGGCGGCCAAAAACCATGACAGTGACCTCCACATTAAGAAATCGTCCTTTGTGATTTTATATTCTTTATCTTATCACAATGCTGTCATGATTAAAATGGACCATATTTTGGACAGATCTTGAGACTCATAGACATAATGTTACATGGATTTTCTTATAGAAAGGAGCTTACTGCTGACTTAATTGCCGACTTGATTGTCTATCATCACTAATGGCACTACAATAATTATATCTCAGTATAAATGGAAATCTAAATGGAGTTATATTTGGGGATTAAGTATCTTGTTTGATGGATACCTATCAGAAATGGCCTCATTCTGTGGATTCTGAGAAAGTATACCAGTTAGCCGGCAACCTGCGAATCTAAAACTGGTGCAGAGACAAAGTATGGAGGAAACCGAAGCGAGAAGCTGCGTGCAGAGTGCAAAACACACTGGGACATCTAACCCTCTACGGGCAGCATAGTGATTTAATATGCCATATCCATATCGGCATGATGGACGAATTCACCCTGGTGTTCTATTAGCCAGGGCTGCATCAATGAATAGTGCAGAGCCTCTCCAGGGTGTTTAGAATAGGCGGTATTGGCATGATGCATTGATGCAGCTCTGGCGACTTCCACGCCAAGGCTGCATTCATGCATCGTGATGGCAAAGGGAATAGCACATTAAAGCAATACGCCGCCCTTAAAGGGCTGAAATATGACAGCTTGCTGGGGATGATAAATCTATGGTGGTGTCGATTTAAAAAGGAAAATGGTATTGATTTGAAAAGTGGCATAATATGTGATCTCATATTTCAGCCTGTGTGTAGATTTAATGTGTCAGCTGGCAAATTGCTGTAGATGACCCCTTTTAGATTGATGTTCTGCTCCAGTATTGCGCTATCCTTTTTGCTTATATAATATGATATGGCACGAATGTAATATAGCTGTCTACTAGTCAATAATTACGCCATTGATTTTAACTATAATATCTATAAACTATCCCATTAAAATTAGACATAATATTTCGCTATTCCTGCTGGGGAGATGGACCAATTTGGAGCCTCTCAGAAAGGTTGGCGAAAAATTGCTAGTACGCCTACTTTTGTTCTTGTTAACATTGTTATCAGAATCGCTGAACTTGTAAAAACTTATGATAATTCGGTTGAAAAAAATAGTTACTTTCAGCAAAAACATTTCACCTGTTTTCATCAAAAAGCCTGCACGTTAAAGGAGTAAGTGCGTGCGTGAATCCAATACAGGGCGTTGGGTTAAAAGTCTTCATACGTTCGCACGGGCAGGAAACGAAAAAAACAATTATTAGTTGTTTTCTATATTTCACAACACAAATGAAAATCCGCCAACGATTCTTCCAGCGTTGATAAGTCGTCCTTTGGCAGTTGACATTTTGCAATAATATAACCATTTGCCAAGAATTCGGCCCAAAACCATGGCCATGTGAAAAGAGGGAAGGCTGGTCAGCAGGTTCACAGGGCCGGTCCGGACTGAACGAACGAAACATACATGAGGTTACCTGGTAGTATGGTTATGCAGGCAATGCCACATTCTGAAAAGGGTGAGTTATAGCATTATTCAAAGGAGGTATGCTTTGATCATGGTTTCAGTTACCTTTTGCCACCAGAATGATGTATCCCAATACACTGGATAGGGTAAATTCACAATAGAGAAATTAAAATGCTTGAATAAACACAAATTCAAGTGTCTGCCTCTAAGTATGTATCCGGATTACAACGAATCTGTAACGGGAGGGGGTATTAATAATCCCCTATAGTCCAAAACTATTTCAAATCTACCCCCATCACTTTCAGAGTGCGCAGCAGCTATAGTGCCAGAATAAAGCTGTCCTATTTGATGAATATCTCAGCAACAATTACATGTATATTGCATGACGGCCCAGCTAACATCCTCAAAACGCCTCCTCTTATCATTTTTTGTACACAATTAATGAAATCGCTGCCGCTTCCTCTGCCTAGATATAAAACATGTTATCGTGATTGGGAAGTAGCATGCATCATGTCGGCTTTGTATCGTATCTGATTCACGACATGCACAGATAGGAGTCGGCTCATTTATCAGTTAACCCTCTAAGGCCAGCATATGGCCTTAATGTACTAGGCTCTTTGTACTACTTTGACAACCTATTACAACCTCAATATAATTTCAATTTGTAAAGTGTTTAGCTGTAATCACGAAAACATAAAAGTACATGCAGTTACACGTGTCTCACCCGAACCACAGAGAAGGTTGATATACATACAATGAATAATTAATTACTTTTGCATTTCTGACTACAGCACCTCCATTTCATTGTTACAGCATGAGAACTTATACAAAAAAGTCAGTCATATGGGGATAAACTTACATGTAAAAGAATATCGGGCATATAAGGGTAACATTTAGCTGACTCAAAGACATAGCTAGGATATAATCAACAGTGATCAAAAGGCATTCTACGATAATCCTGTACACTAGCCTACTGCTATAGCTTATACATTCTAAAATAATACCATTTATCATATATTTTTGTTAAAACATTATGCGTAAGTCATATATACATAACAGCGACATCAATACCCCAAATGAGCATGCCAGAGACGTCACGTTATCTTTTTTGAAGCGTTAGCGCTACGGAGTCCATGTATGTAGCAGAAGGATCCGGCATGGGCTAAACGATTGAGTAATTACTTTAATTAAAAAGGATAAACAAACCAAGGGTTTTAAATAATGGAAACCTGAGTTATCATTTCTTGAATAGCATTTCAGAGTTCCAACATTAATCATTCTACCCGAGGTAACACATTGTTTATTTGCTGAAATAACGTACAGGCTAGGAACGTTGACCGCTGAAACGTCGGGTAGAGTCAACATTGAAATGGGGAATTGACTTCATCAAACATTTCAGTAGCGTTTAAATATGACTTCAAATATATAACTTAGCATTTACACAACATTTTCCGGTCAGAAGAACCACCAATTTGTAAAACTAAAGTTATTTGATGTTGAATAAAGTAAGGCCTATCATAATGCCTAGCCCCTTGGTACTTATAGTTTTTCGATATAACTTAATCCACTGTATTGACTACTGGTTAATTTACGTATCATCACCGGCCTGTCAAAAGTATACAATGCCGATAGTTGGACATGACTGTTGTTTGGGCGAGAATACGTCCAAGCCTTTGTAAAGATACACAATAATGACCACCAGGAACTGAATTCAATAGTACATCTATGCATGCATGCGGCTGAAAGGATCGATTTTAACAATAGTTGTCAATCCGGCTGACTGGATATAGTGCAGGCTGTAGAGAGTGTTGTAGATGAATAGCTATTGTCAATGAGCAAGCACAACGCACACTAGGTGGTAGGTCAGTCAATGCTGGGCCAGATCTCAGAAAGTGGCTAACAGTGAGGTGTAATCTTGCAGCAGGAAAATTAGATGGAAATCAATGTTTTTCTCTGGCAAAAACCTGTCAGGAGGACACAAGACATTCTAAACCAAGTGTATGGACCATAATACTACTAGATATGTTTTATTTAGATGTAATATAGAAGGTATGCAATGGGATGAAATATGTTTAAACCATGATACATGTCTCTTACGTTATTATCCTGAGGAAGGGGATTAGATACCATCAAATACTATTATATCCATGTGCTTTCAGTGACTATGAAAGTCCATCCATAAGTATTTTAGCATGTTTGTCAGGTCAGGTCAGCCAAATTCTCCCTACCTGACCCTATGTCATATGATAGGGTCATTTGCATACTATTACCCATTGACTTAGCCCCTGCTGGGGCTGGCCCTGAAGAGGCCTGTTCCACTTGAATGGGTAATTATAGGCAGTGCCCAGGTGAGGTACTGCTGGTGTTGATGTTCCACTTGAGGCAGGTTGGGTGCTCAGCTGTATGCATTATCCCACCTAAAATACTGTTTAATGGTAATATAGCTATGGGAATCTCAACAAATACATTCAGACTATATGGCAATCTATATTAAATATAAATAAAAATATTATTTTTATAACTTTCTTGGGCAAAAAACATGGACTTTTTAAATGTAAACCCCACTAGTCACTTCTCTCTGGATATCTAGTTAAATTAATTTTTCTTTTTTTCTGGGAGAAATCAACTGAAATTTGGATATTCCATGTATAAGTTTGGGAGTCACATATCATTGTTTCAAGTATTATCAGCTTTCCAATGGTATAATGTTCATAATTTTGACGTTATTCTTTCAAAATCGCCTGTTCCCGCTAACCTTTAGATAAAAAAGGTGGACCACCATGCATATTAACCCTGCTAGGGAGGGGGAGGGGATGGCCGAACAAACTTGGACCCCTCGTGTGAGGTAACCAAAAGAATTCATCTGAACCATAAAAACCAGGTGAAAATACCACAGTTTAACCCGTCAAGAGTCTTGCTTCTCTGGATTTGGAAATGTCCTGATTTAGTTAAGGAATGTGTAGGTAGAGAATGTTCTGGCAGTGTCACTCACTGGTTGTGTGAATGCAGGATGGGTGAGGGATGCACTGCCGAGAGCCTGAGTTCCCACTGGGGGAGTGTTTGAGCGTTAGGACATCTTCAACCTTTAAAAAAACGAATGCGGTTTTGGTTAGATATCTTCTGAAACTTAAGAAGACTATAATAAGGGGTGAAAATATACACTTTCTTTAACTCATCTGCTTCCGTCCCCTATCCTTGTTGCCAATCTACACTCTTTGAAAGTTTAAAAGAAAATCAGGCAATCAGCCTACTGGACTGCCATTCCCTAGCTGGTCAATGCCTGATTCTGGATTCGCATTGCCACACCCCAGCATTACCGGGTTGTGGAAGAAGAGTCCAGACACTTTTTGGAATGAATATGACTCTGGAAAAAGAGTAGATGTGATGACATGGAGTTCGGCCCCATTGCTTTTTTGATCACTTTAAGGAAATGTGATTATCTGTGTTGTATGTACACAAATGATCAGAGTCAACCTAACTCTTTTAGCAGACTCAAAACTCTATCGCCAGAATAACTCTCTTTTTGACTCTCTTTAATAGGCAAGAGAGTCAAACTGTATTTGACTCTCTTCTTGAATGGAGTTAAAGCATATTCGACACTGCTGTACAAGGAGTCAAAACTGGTTTGACACCCTTTAAATCAGAGTCAAAGTAGGGTCAACTCCTTAAAAGTGGAGAGTTGAACTATCATTGACTCTCCCCTCTGAAAGAGTAGAAATAAGGATTCTGTTGGGATACCCAGAGAACCTCTCAAGTTATGAAGAATGAAAGGTAGAAAGCAATATTCATCAAGTTAGACTCAGCTAAGATAAGACTTGCCCAAGTGGCCATTTTAAGTCTGTCATCTTTGCAATCCAATGTTTAGTTGATACCTTCAGGAAGTGTTGTTTCATGCTTATAGTTAATCTGAAACTGCAAATAAGGTGTCTCCAGTTATATATTTCATTTTTTATCTTGATTTACACATTCAAAGGAAAACTTCTATACATTATGAAACTACCGTAAAACCTCGCGTAGAAGCCGTGCTTAGTACGCGAGTCAGATCACCAGTGCGGCTTATAGGATCGGGCCAAATTTAAAGTCAGGATGCGGCTTATACGCGGGTTTTTCCAAAATATAATTTCCAAAATCATCGTAGAATAACCACAACATGACCTTAGGAGCAGCAGAGACTGCTGGGGGTGGGTATCTTCGCACCTCAACACAAACCACTGCTAATATCCCTGCCAGCATTGACCGCCACATAGCCTTACTACTTCAGCTTGGGGCGGGGGGGGCACTTGTAACACTTGTAGAGACTCCACGGACAATCCGGAGGACCCTAGAACAATACATTGTAGTACTTAGCCCCCCCCCCCCCCCCACCTCCCCCATCCATAGCTGCAGTACTGTACCCTACAATCACACAGCAACAAGCCATCCACTCGCCAATGCCACCCCCCCCCCCTCCCCCCGGCACCCATTCAGAGTGCCGAGTTCGGGAGGCAGTATCATGAGTTTTAGACCAACGTTCAGGGTACAGCTAATTAATACGTGAGTTTTTCCCAGGGGTGGTTCAGGAGGCTTATGCGGCTTATAGGATCGGGCCAAAGTCGGGCTTATACGCAAGGTTTTACGGTACATTGAAATGCAGTCCAGCGGGTATCAAAAGGGCTCTCTGACACACTTTGGACACACATGGGATTCGGTGACATACAAATTGTCCGCACCATGTCAGTGCTATGTGTTTTGGGACCCATTGTGAGATGGGTCCCAGCTGTAACTCAATGGCAATAATCAAATTGGTAGAATAGGCCCCTTCCCAGTGGGCACAGAACATTGAATCAACATTGATAACTGGTTGGTAATGTTGATTCAATATTGATTCAAAGCTGATACAACATTGACCTGAATTTTGTGCCCATTGGGTTTGAGGGCATATCCTGTGAGAGCAAGAGCTAGCTGTGACTGTGTTGGAACTCCCAGAGTGGCTGACTTGTTGGTATAGGGAGAGGTCATGTTAATAGATGAACACTATGCACTTTAAATATCATAATGATTGGTAATAGGCGGTTTAGATTTGGCAGTAATTCGAAACTGATGTAATGTGGTTTGGACTTATTTCAGGCCTGCTTCAAAGCCAGATTATGTAAGCATTGTGCAATCATTCTGAGAAAATAAATGTATACGTAGTTGAATATCCTTGATTCCTGTTCACAGTATATATTCCCTATTCTTAATGAAGAGTCAATATGTTAGACTTCAAATATCATTTTTACACACCCTTAAACTCACAAAAGATTATATATCATCATGTGTCATGGTTTTGCACTAACATGGTTATATATTGCAAGTTTGGTAGCATACATCTTACAGCAATATGTCAGATATCCCTTTAGCTCTCTGGGAATAGTTAATATCGCAGAGCGATGTAAAGGCGTCGCCATGACTCTTTTACCAAGGTCAACTCTAGTTGACTCTGGTAGCAGAGTCATGATGACTTTATAGATAGGTCCACTATGTCCAAATAGTGTGGTTAAGGGAAGTCAATTGATAAGCTTTCCAGTTAACTTACCTGAATCAAATGTGATGACAAACTATACAATACATTCCAAGAACATCAACAGTATGGAGCTTAGTCACCATATTTGTGGGTATGGGAAATAAACATAAGGTTGGGCACTAACTGTGTGAGATATTATGTGTGGCACTGCTTACTACTTCATATAGATCTGATATTGGCATCAAATATGTGCATGGCCAATGGTCTGTAGAATCTAGTGTGAGACAGATATAACTTAGCCCTTTCACACAGGGGGAAGTAGTGGACATTAAGAGATGTCTTGTTTTTGACCTGTTGTAGAACCGTGATGTGTATCAAGGACCGTGATGGGCAAACGTGATCTGTATCAACACAACGTGATCTGTATCAAAATAACGTGATCTGTATCAACGTGATCTGTATCAAGGAATTTTATAATTCCCCTGCTTCTATCTATATCAAAACGTCTTCTCTTTCTGATGAGGACTATAAAATGCTCTCACATGCTACTTGATGATGGAAGGAGGGGGGAAATAATGTTTGAAATAATGTTTAAATAATACCTCGTTACACAGAAAAAGATAATAGCCACAAAGAATTTTCTAGGTTATCACAAATGGTCACCCTGGATCACATGAGTATTATGACCACCTAGTGAGCACCAGGGTACTATCCCAGGTCACCATCACCGTGAACACCCAGTGGACAGATTTTCTACACTCTATAATACATAATCTTAATCCTCAGTCAATAACCTTTTCCGATTCATGGTACAAAAAAATGTATTACGTGTAGCAACACCCTAACTCCAACCTAAGATTATAGATTAGAATTATGCTAAGATTGTTTATTCTGCCCTCCTTCCCTCCCCTCCCCTCCCCTATCCTATCCTGCCCTGCCTCTCTTGTTGAGGAGTGGGGCAGGGTTGATACATATCATGTTTGTTGATACAGATAACGGTTGGATATGTCTTGATTCAAGTGACTACACCTCACGTTAGCTACTACACATCACAGTTCGATGGTTACCACATATCACGTTTATTTGATACACATCACGTTTGCATGGCCAGCCGTGATGTGTAGTAACTGTGTATTTACTACACGTCACGTTTTTGATACACATAACGGTTCTACACCTGTCTTGGGTAATAACCTCACCTACTAACTTCTCTCACAGACCTCACCTGGCCTGCCCACTAATTATATACACCTATTGCCTCCACTCTACCCTGGCATAAATACACAATCCACCTGACCTGCATGCACTCATGTATTCAATTTTGAATCCCCTCTTTTGAGGGGTCAACTGCTGTTGACTCTTCAGGAACGGAGAGTCAAACTCATTCGACTCTCCTCTACAGGTGTCACGTGGGAGACAACTGTGACTCTGGCTGTCAGAGTTGTGGCGACTCCTTTACTTTTCTGTGTGATCATACACGTCAGATTCAAGCACAGCTCATAGTTTAGGCACATTACATAATACTAGGTGATTCACTGGAAATCATGAAATTCTCTCAAATTGCTGAAATATTGCAGATATTGGAGAACTTTGTTGCATCTTATTGCAAATTTCTCTTTAACCTCTGAATCTCTGCAAGGTCTATTACCTAATAGTTTACAAATGTTGATGCAGAAGCAAGGCACATGGAGGTTAGACAAGGTGAGATACAGACACTCATATTAATAAAATGGGAATTTGCAACTCACTTGCCATAACACTTGAGGATATAACACAGGCAGACTGAGGAAAAGCTAAAAGGAAGGGAAGTTCTAAACTTATTGTGGCGGCAGCCAGCCGCTGGGGCGGCGCTTCGTAGTGGGGCCGCGGGGCGGTGCCACCGTCACTTCCTCGCGGGGCGGCGCTTCTCCGCGGGGCCGCTAGGTGGCGTGTCGCTTCCTCTCGGGGCGGAGCTGCGGGGCGGCGCGTCGCCTATATAAGGCGACGCGATGACCCCCGAGCTTCAGTATCCCATACTCCACTCTAAGAGATAGTTAGCTATAGGGGATGCTCTGTAGTCCCAGTATCCCATACTGGACTGCAATCATTAGTAATAGTGTTGGCATCTTCATGCCCTCAGGTATCAGATACCATTCTAGCCTAGCTGTTATTTTTAGTAGTTAGTAGTAAGGCTTCATGCCAGGTTATTAGATTCATTAGTTGTAGGGTTACTGTGAATATCCTCATATTCACAGGCCAGGTACACTGGTCATTCCATATTTAGGTAAAGGTATCACTATACCTCCTAGTATTCAAGATTCTTGGTATCCTCATACCCTTAAGTGTTTAGTGTCTGATATCTTATATCTAGACAAGAGGGTTTCCCTCCCTAGCTGTTATAGTTAGTAGGTGTTAGCACGGCTTCCTGCCAGCTGCTCACACCTGTGGGTTAGTTAAGAGGTATTGCTATACCTCCCTGCATTTGGAAGTTCCGGGTATCATTATACCCCAGTATTTAAGGCCTAATCCTATATCAGGACCTCAGTGTTTATACCTCTAGCCGTTACTGTTAGGTGTTATAAGTAAGGCCTCATGCCCGTGATGCTCCAAGCGCCTCCTGAGTGTAAGTACTTAAGTCACCTTCTAATAGAAAACCTGTTTCTTACAACTGCAAAGCACCTGTGTTGTTTACTCTCTAGACCCAATAGTCAGCGACCCCCATACATCCATCTCCCCGTTACATTATACTAGAATAATACTATATATACCGTATTCGATGTAATAAGCGCCCTCCCCCTAATAAGCGCCCCCCCCCTTTTTGAGGCATTTTTAGACTAGAACAAACAATCAAATTTCGCGATTTCGGGGACATTTAAACTCTTAAGTACTAAAAATGTCATAAAAAAAATTTTTTAACGTATTATTTAACGTATAATAACGTCGAATACGGTATACTGTATTTGCAATCCTCTTGCCATAACAAGTCCAATACTTGTGTTCAAAAGAAAAAGCACTGCATCTGCCTCCAAGTAGAAACATGAGAAACTTTATACGAATAATACATATGCTGTATTATTGTTCATCAACTATTCAAGTGCACATTTCATGTCATTTTCCATGCTCTCTATTACATGCTTTCGGAATATGATATTTTTCATCACGATAGTTCTGATGTAAAAGGCATTTTCTGCAGTTTTTGTTCTGGGCACACTGGTGGCACCTATTTATTACACCGCCTGATATTTCATAGCTTGTAGAATTTAAAACAGCCTGAAATTGCACTCGTCCTACAAACTGTTCGGTGGTGCCAGACCAGGTCCCGAGTTCTGTCCAGAACTGGAAGCCCCTTTGTTTCTAAATAAAAATCCCCTGAGGATGTTTTCTGAAGTCTAATTAAATAAAAAGCAAAATGGATTCCTTTATGTGGTCATGGTACAAACATGCAACCATGGCATGTGACGCCGGACTTACATTCATGCAAAATGCTGACCCTCCTGGAATGATACACTCCTGAAAGGTCAGCCTGATGCGCCAATGCAGGACTGCTCATTAAGACTGCAGACCCTTTTTGGTGAAAAAATCAGTGTTCAAATTCAGTAACCTTGAAATAGTCACTTGGGAGACACCCTTGTCATAATATATCACTTTACATCAATAAAATGCATATTGAAGATCTATCCCATCAATAAATTGAATATTAGAGGATCTATCTCATCAGGTTCCTATAGATAAAAAGGTCCAGGATTGTTTTCCGTGGGCAATGTACTATGCATTTCTCGTGATTTCGAGGGAGTGTCACCATAAGTCGCCCAGAAAATGAATCTAAAACAACAAGATGTTTTTTCGCAGTATCAGTGTCACCCTCGTGTCACCTGGGCTTTTCTGGGACACTTGATATTTATGAATTAATCATGAATAATCGTGACTGTGACATTTCATTCCAATCCTTCATGGACGCCACGTTGTTGCAGAGCAACTTTTGCACCATGAATTGCCATGATGCAACCATGAATTGCTATGAAGCAACCATGAATTGCTATGATGCAACCATGAATTGCCATGATGCATCAACACAGTGCAATGCCCCATGACTGTATTGGTACATCCTCCCAACGCCTTAGGAGAGAATTTATTCAGTTAGGTCGGCATGATGCATGAATACAGCACTGGCTAGGTACAAGTGAGATTGCATACCATCTGGAAAAATTGAGTACAATCTTTGCCATAGCTCGAAAAGAATGAGGATTATCGAGAAGTATACGCCTACACGCAAAGAGTGAGAGGCATGCTAGGACTTCAGAGGCAAACAGATCACTGGAAACAGTCATGAGACTGAATGTGTAGGGCTGAGAGAGGCTTTCACAAGATAGATCTATCATTTTAAGATAGATGAAAATATATCAAAGTCCAAGAAGGTATCAGATTCTACGGCAAAGGGAAATGTTTCTACTAATGTTTCCAAGACACAGCCCCTTCCTCTGAAATGCAGTCCCGACACAGTCAACTATAAATCCGGAAACATGAAGCCCAGTGGGTATAAATGTTGTTAAAGCTAACACCACACTTAGCCATTTAAAAGTAAGCACCATCCTCATGGCACATGTGATTCGATTGTCAATGTAGCGCATGCAAGGTTAGAGAGGCTGTAAAATATATAAATCTAAAACAACACTACCGTGGCCGATTCATCATATAATGATCTTTGTCAACTTTTTACATTTTTTAATCATAACCAGGAGTTAATGTAAGTTCCAAACAAGCTGGTTTCCACAGGCTGTATGACCATCGGTAACGTACCACCACAGGAGCCAAGTGTACCAGCAGATCAGCAGTTACCAGTGGTATTGTACTACACAGGAGCCCAGTGTACCAGCAGACCATCAAGCATGGCCTGGTGATTGATACACCTGAATTTAAAGGCCAACAGCTTGCTTCCCCTCCATCAATTGTATCTAGATTGGAGCATGGACTACCACGGAGGGGGTTCAAAGGGATGCTGAAAATTGAACATCATCATTATATCTGAATAGTCTGGCAGGGGGGGGGGGGGGCACGCAATGCTTTAGTGACACTGGTATACGGCTGGTCCCCATATAACCCCTTGCCCTTGCTTAGGGGGGATTTGTAAAACACTTTAAAAAATTAAAACAAAATTGAAACTTACTTGCAGATATTTTGCCAAAAGTGCAACCTTGCCTAGGGAAACATTTTTGAAAAAGTACCCTTGTCAGCTGCACACACGTATTATCATGAAGTGCCCCCCCTCCAGCTGCTCACCGAGATATCTGCATCAAACATGGAGCCTGTCATGAAGCCCTCAATGTGGGCGGACATGACAGATGGAACTTACCTTAATATGTTCTACCTAAAACATGAGAGAACGTGCATAAATGGATCTTCATCGATCCACAACCCTTAAAGATACATTTTAGAAAGTAGTACACAGAAGTCGTAGTGTATGCCTGTAACCAAGTAAACATAAACTGTACAACGTAGTATAATTATAACGTTTCCCCATGGCTCTTTATTGTTGCAAAACGTTATATAACGCTAGAAACGTTATTTTGACGTAAAATAATGTATTTTTTGTTAGCTGGAAATGTGCCTGTAATATGCCTGTAATCTATCAGCAAACACATAACTATTGCTGTTCCAAAATGCAACCTGATAAGTAAGTTGACAGAAAATCTTCAGCTTTGACATTATTACATTGCTTTTTAATCTTGATTAAACATGTACAGTTCACAGCTTCAGGACCAAAAACAATTCCCGATTTTCTTCCGTCTTTATTAAACCACATACCGTAAATTCTCGCGAGCGTAGAATTCGCAGCCAGTACGCCAGTCAGATCGCCAGTCCGGCTCATAGGGCCAGCCCAGAGTCAGGGTGCGGCTTCCACATACGTTTCTACTTTTATAGTACAGTACTAAAATCATCATAATCAGATCACCAGCACAGCTTATAGCATTAGCCCAAAGTTGGGTGCAGCTTATAATATTATGCGAGTTAGGCTTCTATGTGAGAATAGACGGTGATGCTCATATCTAATCCAGGCCCCTTACCCCACCCCTCCTATATGTAAAACCTCCTTCCAGAATATCGCAGATCTGGTTCCTTTAAGGTGAAATGCTTTCAAGTGTAAGATTAGATTCTTGTTTGAAGGTCAAGACATGTATGAACACATGGACACCTCAGCTGACCGAGGCCTCTCCGCAGCTATGGCTGCTGGAGTACTCCCCTTAGCAACTCAACTCTCTAGTTACCTTTTTATCTGGGCCTTATAAATGCTCAGCTTTGGTTCCATCAATCATTGTACATTAAATGTCTAGAGGCCTCAACCGTGTTTAAAAGAGCAGCATAGCGCTCTGCTGCACTACAGATTTTGGTAACGACATTATATATGCCTTGTGAATAATTCATGTACATGCATCATGGTGGCCATTCAGGATTGATACACTTCTGAAGGATCGCATGATGCACCAACACTACAATTATAAGTTAATCTGAGTAGCTGCTGTGATGTGACATACAACAGATCACCATGAACTTTAAGACATCAATGCCATCCTTAAAGACCGAAATCTCGGTACCCCTACAGCGCCAATGGGAGGGCAGCCAGGACAGCTACTCATCCCTATATATACAGCAGTTGGGGGTCTAAAGGGTTTAACATTCTCAGGTAGCACGCTGTGGTTGATATCAGTCATGTTATCTGTCTGGTGTGAAGGTGACCCTCTCTATAGTACACCTAGATACCTGTCTATCAATCTGACTCTGTGGTTACTTTTCATACTTCTCTGATGTTTCACTCATGTTCCCTGCGTTTTCCTCTCAACTGCCAGCATGTTATTTATTACCTGCCATATGGCTCATTTACCATAATTTTCATTTATTTGTGCAGATGTTTTGGCCCTATAATGTGCTGGGCCCTCTGTCAGCATAAAGCATGCATTTAGCATTGCCAACCTACTCTCCAGGCCTGTATCCATGTATTATGCTGCCCCTTCAGGAGTGCAAAAGCCCCATAGGGCACACATTGCATGCATGCTGCCCCAGGTGAATTACTCTGCAGTATTGCATCATGTAATGCAATATGCGAATCTTAAAGGGGTACGATACTCTTTTCTTCCCATCAACAGATTTCCCCAGGATTACAGCAGTTACTTTCTATGTTTTATTTCATGGTAAAAAAGGGCTGTGAATGTTAAACCATTGGAAGGGCCGTTCCTTGTATTGTGACCATTCCCTGTATTGTATGTCTTTTTTATGTAATTATATAGTATGTGTCTAATTTTCATGGAAAATCGTGAAATAAACACAGAGCGTCACTTAAAAGTGTGCTCGTCAGCGGCTTTGTGCAGAACGGCCCAGGCTCCACCCATGTACTAACGACTTGGTCAGATTAGCGTGCAGCTTTGTCCAGTCTATACAAAAACCTGCCAGACACCGGCTATAGCCGGCAGAAGGTCTGCCGGTCCGGCAGAAAGAGGGCAACGGCAGGCCCAAATAGCTAGCTGTATTCTAGAGATTCTTGCCTATTTTTGACCAGGCTAGGGAAAAGACCCATCCGGGGAGGAATTAGTATTTAAAGTTGGTGTCATACCCTTTAAAATGAGATATCATGAGCTAAAAAATTCCTGGTAGTTTTGTGGGAATTGATTTTCAAAGATTGGTACATATCAATAACTGAAAATGGTAGATAAGCTCTAAAAGCATCACATCCCATAATTCATAGGGATAATTATAAAAAATCAGTTTTATTGATAAATAACCAAATAAAATGGTATTTTTTAGTCTAAATTTGGTTCTAGAAGGAATTTTTACAGTCTGTTTTCAGTTTTGAGTAACTGATGTGATACTTAAGAAACTGGGACAATCATCTCCCATTTTGTGCAATGGAATGGTTTCCATGGCAACCAAAAAATGTCTTATATGCTAATTTTCCATAGAAAACGTTCTTTTTGCATTCCAAATATGGAATGTTTGCAGTAAAGATAGATCAATTACAATAAGTCTATTGAATTATACACAAAAAATTAGCTTAGAGAATTTTTACTTGAATTATGCACTCTCTAGCCCTTCTGGTGCCCCCTGGTGGCCAAAGCCAGTACTAAAAATCCCCCGCGGATGGGTCTTTTTGCTTGTTGGGTCACATATGCTAATTTTTAGGGTTTGTAAATCGGACCATCATTAAGGTTTCTACAGCATAAAAGAGAAAGTGTGAATATTTTCTGTAATGTTCTTCAATAATTTACATATTAAAATGTTTAATATAATTGTAACATGTAGGGAGAACCCTATTTATTATCATTGCTATCATAAACACTTGCTTTATATTCAATTTCTAAATTGCAAATATCCGGGCCTGGAAATATTGTGTAAAATTGTGTAAAATTATTAAAATTGTGTAAAATTATTAAAATGAATGTAACTTTAAAAGATCATAATCGAAAAGGTTGCTTCTAACCTAAATCTTTATACAAATCACATAATTTATATCAGTACTTTCAACGAAAATATAGATAGGGAGATATTAATTGGAAAATGTAATCTACAGGGTTTAACATTCTCAGCTAGCATGATGTGGTTGTTCTTAGTCATGTTATCTCTGTCAGGTTGTTCTTAGCCATGTTATCTCTGTCAGGTTGTTATTAGTCATGTTATCTCTGCCACTCTCTAGTACATCTAGTTACCTGCCTATCAATCTGACTTTTTATATTTGGCCTCTGTGATGTTTTATTCCTATTCACTGGGGAGCTAACACTGCGTGAATGTTTGTATTTAAGTGAATTAAATATAATAAGGATAATCTGACCTCATGTATACTGTGCATCCCTCTTCATGGTTAATAAAAGAAGAATGACCTCTAGACAAATATGTTTCCATACAAAAACGCTACACATGTGTATTAAACACCAGCTATCCATCCATCATGTCTGGTTTACTTATTTGTCTCCGGTTCCTGAATCTCGAGCATACAGTAGTTGTTTAGGTATAATTAGATTTAGGAACCTACCTTTTTAGTTTCAGTCTAGATCCAGATGGCGTATGTGCAGAGAAGTGTAAGCTGTGAAATATTTGGTAGTTGGCTTTTCTTTAAAGATATTGTAAGTGGATGTGTAAGTTATTTCAAGATGAATTTACGAGTAATAAGATATACACTCAAGAGTATATATACTCCTATACATATGACAAGAAAACACCCATGTGACTAAGTCATTTTGGAATATTTTTCAAGTGTAAGTGTGATAAATGCTTACAAGCCTCATGAAAGTCAACCATTTAAGAGCAGCGTGGTGCTTTATGTCTACATTAACACGCAATGGGCATGCCTATCATGTTAGACCTTTGGGACTGTATCAACCCAATAAAGATGGCATGATGGTTTAATGTAGCACCGGTGAGTACTGGAAATGCCCATTTAAGCGCAGGGTTCTCAAACGAGCACCGGTCTCGTCTAAGCACATGTGAAAGGACTCATATAACAGCAGATCCCTGTATAAGCGCATGAGCTAGCAAGGGCTTATAATCTATGTGCACCTAGCGTTAAAGTTGTATGTCTGCCAGTGGTACCCAGGATAGGTTAAGGAGGTAATAAACTCTATAGGTCAGCTATACTGGACAGGGACGCTATGTGTCTCCATGTGTCAATGATGCTCTGACCGGGTGAATCCCTGGGGGATACTCCCATTCTCAGGAATTCACTCTCTGACATGTCCAAGTTTGTAGCATACATTAGGTACCGTTAGCTACAGAGGGTGTGTTCATCCAGAGATGACATTGTAATCGGCTCGGGTGGCATGATCTCTGACCAGAGAACGGGCTCTCCCTCTCCCAGTGCCAATAAGACCCTATTTATTGCTTTTTTTGCCTATACTAACTCTCGTCTCCATCTCTCCAAACAACTTAACCATTGCAAATGTAGGTAGAATGGCCATTACTCTTTTATTCAAAATTTCAAAATTATTCACTTTCAATGCCATTCCATCAGGCATGTGCCATGCATAACCTCCTGCACACCCTTTTAGAACCTTTATTTAAATGTAACATAAATCGTCCATAAGGACTTATACTATTGTAACCTTTGTATGTTGATTAGCCATCAATTATTGTATGTTAATCAATATCACTTAAACACATTGGGACATGTATGCCGGACATCAATATGGTCGAGGTAGGTCGTTTAAGGAGGTCACTTAATGGGTTTGTATTTCCTAAGATTCACCCTCAGAAAAGTGAGCGACACTGTCGCGAAAAGTACTCTCACCCTAAAATCAGGCACTGTGCTTGTGGAGCTGTTTTGCAGGTGAAGGCATAAGCTGGAACTGCATCATGGTAGTTCTTGTGGTAGGCCAGAGAATAAGAGATAAGAGAAGTGGGGGTCCACTGAACACGAAAGTACCCAAAACCATTGTGCTGTGGGTGCAGGGGGACAAAATATCAAGAAGTCCTTTAAAAAATGAATATGTGCGGTTTGCACACCCTTGAACCCGATATACCGGGCCTAGCATTGCTTCTATGAAAGAGACAGCAGTTTCATAGTGATGTGGGATCCTAATTCCGGTAGGGGCGGGAATATGTTCCACATTAAAAAAAAGAATTCAGATTAATAGTTTAGCGTGCCACTTTCTGACACTGATAATATAATCTCATGTCTAAGAATGAAAATAAGAACAAGACATAAACACATCAGAAAGTTAATAGCTGAAGGCAACAAGATCACCCCTTTCTACATGATCTGTTTCCTCCAAAGCAAAGTGGTTTTAAAGTGGTTTTCGGAGGCAGGAACTGCCATACTTACATCGGAGGCATTGCACAGCTGCACAGAGAAAAGAAACACCGCCAAAAGGGAGTCCAGGTTCCCTCCAGAATGACTCCCCTCTCTAAGGGAGCCGTGATCCCTATAATGTGACTCCCTTACGTGAGCTATGGAGCTGTGTAACTCCCCCAGGTGACTCCTTTCTAGGCCTAGGCCTAGGTCAACTAGAGAATCACCCAGACACCCTTATGCGACTTGGGCTCCCCTAAAGAGGTGAGTTATTCTGGAGGCAACCTGGACTCCATTTTAACGCTGTTTCTCTTCTCTGTGTGCAGATCCTCAGGGGTCAAGGGGGTCGGGGGGGGGTCGGGAGGATTTTACCCCTTTAAGTGAAAATGTCCGGGCCTTGCTATAACACCCATAACACCCATGTGACTAATTCACGATGCGATACATTTGAACCCAGACGAACCCAATGGGGAGGGGGGAGATTTGAACCCCTCCGTTCAGAGGGGGGCCAGAATGATTGTGGCAGGAATTCTGATGGGATTGAGTACCATCAGGAATCTTACCTATATATAGCTCTGAAAGGTGTATCAGCAGGATCCCTACCTCGTTGTAGGCACGACAGACCTGGTGAGTTCACGGACAAACGTTGTGAGTTGCAACCTTGACCTTGGCAGAGGTTAAACTATGTAAAAGTTAGAACCAAGATTGAATCCTTCAAGATCCATTATAACTACAATAAACAGCAACCCTAGTGATACTGTCTGTCCTTAGCCGTATAATAGATGAAGACTAAGATTTCAGTAAGCTTTCATCAAGACTCACCTAAAAAGTTTGTCCGTGCACTCCCGTGAGGTACTATCTGCTCGTTGTAGAGTAAGTCTAGAAAGCATACTTAAGAAAAGCAAATTGAAGTGAAGAAAGGATAAATAAACTGACAATTGGTAATAGCCCTGCCACTTCACTGATAATAACGGACCTGGAAATGTTAGTCACTACGGACTACATTTCTATAGTCGCGTGAACGTAGCAAAAAGGGCTATACTTAGTTAGTCACCTATGTCTAATGTAAGTTAGTCATATAGTCAACCTATAGTCAAGCATTAACTCGGCTAATTTGGGATATATAGTCAAGTGACTATGAATTTAATGCTTTCATGCTCTAAATTAGTCACTCTGACTAATAGATATAGTCAATCATGAGACGGCAGGACAATAAGTCAAGACAAGTACCCCCTAGCATCTACCCCCAAGACATCTACCCCCGGGGCTTACTATCTACCCCTAGGACATCTACCCCATAGGACTTTTACCCCCGTTGGACTTTTACCCCCGTAGGACTTTTACCCCTTTGAATTTTACCCCCTAGAACTTCTGCCCCTTAGGACATCCACTGCCTTGGACACCTACCCCCAGACATCTACCCCCTAGACACCTACCCCTGGGACATCTACCCCCTTTACCCTCTAGGACTTCTACCCCTAGGAACATCAACCCCCTCTACATACCCATATAGTTGAGTCATATCATGTGGAGGGGGTAGATTTCTCCAAGGACATCAGATATCTACCCCTGGACATCTACCCCCTGGGAATCTACCCCCTTTGACATCTACCCCCTAGGATTTTATCCCATTGGAAATCTATCCCCTAGACTTTTGCCCCTTAGGACTCTACCCTATAGGACATCCACCCCCTTGTATGCCTACCCCATAACATATACCCCCTGGACATCTACCCCTAGGACGTCTACCCCCTAGGACATTCATCCTCTTGGACATCCATTCCCTGGAGTTTTACCCCCTTATGACTTTTACCCCTAGGTTATCCATCCACTGGGCTTTAGCCTCCTTCTTCTAGAACTTCTACCCCCTAGGACATCTATCCACTTGGATGTCTACTGCCTTTGCCCTCTAGGACTTCTACCCCTTAGGATATCCCCTGACATGGAAACTACCCCCAGACATCTACCCCCTGGACATCTACCCCCTGGGACATCTACCCCCTTTACTCTAGGACTTCTACCCCTGGGAACATCAACCCCCCCTCTACATACCCATATGGTTGAGTCATATCATGTGGATGGGGTAGATTTCTGCAGGGACATCAGACATCTACCCCTGGACATCTACCCCCTGGGAATCTACCCCTGTGGACATCAACACCCTAGGATTTTATCCCAATCGAAATCTTTTCCCTGGACTTTTGCCCCCTTAGGACTCTACCCCGTAGCACATCCACCCCCTTGGACACCTACCCCAGGACATCTTCCCCTGGAGACATCAACCTCCTCAACATGCCCATATAATTGAGTTATAGGCCTATGTGGATGGGGTAGCATTCTCCAGGGGTAGAAGTCCTAGGGGGTAGATGTCCTAGGGTAGATGCCCACTGTCCTTTGAGAAATCTTCTCCCTCCACATGATATGGCTCAACCATATGGGCATGTGGATGGGGTAGAACTACTAGAGGGTAAAGGGGGTAGATGTCCAAAGGGACGGATATTCTAGGCGGTAGAAGTTTAAAGGGGTAAAAGTCTGGGGTAGATGTCCAAGTATAGGGTTAGATGTCCCAGGGGGTAGAAGTCCGGAGGTAGGTGTCCAAGCGGGTGGATGTGCTAGAGGGTAGAGGTTTTTAGGGGTAAAAGTCTGGGGGTAGATGTCCAAATATAGGGTTAGATGTCATAGGGGGTAGATGTCAAGGGGTAGATGTCCAGGGGTAGGTGTCCAAGTGGGTGGATGTCCTAGGGGATAGAGTCCTAAGGGGATAGGTGTTGAAGGGGATAAAAGTCCTAGGGGTAGATGCCCTAGGTAGATTCCCAGGGGTAGATGTCCAGAGATAGGCCTAGATGTTGGATATCCCCGGAGAAATCTACCCCCTCCACATGATATGACTTATTATGGGCATTTGGAGGGGGTTGATGTCCCCAGGGGTAGAGGTCTTAGAGGGTAAAGGGGGTAGATGTCCAAGGGGATTGATGTCCTAAGAGGTAGAAGTTGTAAGGAGGTAAAAGTCCAGGGGATAGATGTCTAAGGGGATTAAAGTCTTAGGGGGGAGAAGTCCTAGGGGGTAGATTTCCAGGGGTAGAAGTCCGGGTGTTAATGTTGTGGTAATGTTTAGCATGCTTAGGACATCTACCCCTTGGACATCCATCCCCTGGACTTTTACCCCCTTACGGCTTCTACCCCCAGGACATCTATCCCCTGGACTTTCATGTCCTAGGGGGTAGATTCTCAGGTGGTAGATGTCCAGGGGTAGATGTCTGGTGGTAGATGTAGGCTGGGGGTAGATGTCCGGGGGTACCTGCCCTAGCACCATTGGGTGAAGTAGATGAGCATGGGCCATATGCCTGGCACACTATAACCCTTCACACAATCAACCTCTGTATATTCTAGTCTGGAAGCCTAGAGATCCACAGTTACATGATCAGAATATGAACAAAAACACATGATACTTCAATCAAAATCATGAATGCATGTGTCCTATGATACCTTAAGTAAACATACTCAACATTAACACAAGAGCTAACACACAAGGCAATGTGTAAAGGAGTGGTTTAGATAGAATAAGATGTGCCTACCTGAAATCAGTTGAGCATTCAATTTTGAATCCTACCTGTTTCCTGTGCACACATTCCTGTGACATCATCAATTTGTGTGATCTACATATAGTCACTACTGACTATCTTTATGACTAATATGTGACTAACATATGTGATCATCTGACTACGGGGGTCAAAATATGGTGGTATAGTCAGTACTGACTATAGGTTTTATTATCAGTGTTAGCCGTCTGAAAATGACGTTGGTGTACCTATGAGTATACGGGAGGATTAACGTTTTTTTTATAGGGGTAATGTTTTACCCCCTGATTTGCTAGACATCACAGTTTTTAGACAGGCTAATGCACTTTCTTTATAATTCTACTTAGCCTAGCAATATAAAAACCGTAATATTTTGCCCAAGCCTATAGCATATTGCTTTTTAAACAATGAGTACACTGTAGAAATATTCCGTTGAAAAATCAACCAACTCCTGTTATAATAGCTGCAATGGAGGGGACTGGCTGGTATCTACAACAAAGGAGGTTGGTAGGGATGCCCTAGGGAGTGTGGGAGGAACTAGACTATAGTCCATCCCCCACCACCTGACATTTGGTTACATAAATTATATACCATTATTGGTTACATATAATTACACAATATTGGACACGTAATCCAGTATGGTGAAACACAGTTTATTCATCATGGTGAAGCTATGTCATGTAAAAATATTCCGTTGAATATGCAGAGAATCAATGTAAAGTTTTACAGTGGTTCGGTTCATGAGGAAATTTTCACGGATGCTAAGAACACCATTTTTGTGGTAATAAGAAAAATTTATAGATAAAAAGCTGTAGGGTTTGCTCTGTAGCCATCCTAGAATGACTTGTTCTCATGGACTGACATTACAAAGTATCATGAAGCACTTTATAATGCTCTCATAGACTGATTCCTGACGATTAGGCCTGAAGTCTTGACACTAAGATGATATTGCTGATTGGACATGGTACCAAATTTGGCATGCAACCATATTGAGCATAGAGTTAGGTATAGGTGGATAAATGGACAAAAAAAATACTGGGATAAATGACATAAAATTGTACAATGTCCCGTATTCTGTTAGAATAACGGTGATTCACTGGCACCACTGGGTGCTGGACTTTCACCGTCGAAATTAGGGTGAACTTGAAATAACAGTGACCATTATCTTTACGGGGAAAGTCTGGCACCCAGTGATGCCACTGAATCTCCATTATTTTTTATGATTTTTTTTTTTTACAGTGTATCCACTTCATCACTCTAAGCAGTGCATAAACTGGATAACCAGCGAGCATTAGAACTGGATAAACACACTGATATGACATCAAACATAAAATATAAGATGGTGGTCATTCGTTTTCACTTTGAGATGTCGATTTACATCAAAGTGCTTCAATGTGCAAGGCCCTCTATTGACAGGAATACAGCCCCGTTGCGTCTACTCGCCATTAGTAACCTACCCTTCACGTCCCTATATCGACATAATCATCTGGGTCTGAAACTGAAACTGAAACTGTGGGGTGGGTTCCTGGGTTCCTATATATATATATATATATATATATATATATATATATATATATATATATATATATATATATATAATATCATATATATATATATATATATATATATATATATATATATATATATATATATATATACGTCACTATAGCCTGTTTAAGCAGACTTGTGCTTTTTAATTTTAAATCCCTGTTACCTACTGTCCTTATACAGAAAATAAATTCGAGGTTTTAGGAAACACAAACTTGCACTGACCGGCGCTCATTTGAGATTTGAGACCCCTGCACTTAAGCAGTCCATTATTGTATATACATGTCGATATACTACTGGCTGTTTGTTTAGCCTCCTGCTGCTCCTGTCATGCCAAGCAGCTGGGTGCCTTGATCTACACCCCACCTCTCACCTCCCACTACAGTTACATGTATACAGCCCCCAATCACTCCAGATAGGCCCGCACATACAACCCTGTGGTTATCTTCGGCTTGGTAAAGTTATCCATATAAAAACAAACTCAATATGCCCATAATAATGAAAGATGAGGACTCTCCTGACAAAATGACATAGTGGTAAGGTATAAGACATTCCAAACAATTTTATAGGAATAGGGAATATAAGTATTATATTTTATAACCGATTGAGAGTCACATATTGCATTAATGCGCCACATGATGCAATACTGCAGAGTAAATCACCTGGGGCAGCATGCATGCATTGCATGCCCTATGGGGCTTCTGCACTCCTGAAGGGTAAGCATGATACATGAATACAGCACTGGGGAGTAGATCTGCCAATGCTGCATTCATGCATTTATGCTGACAGAGGGCCCAGCACATGATAGGGCCAAAAGGTCTGAACATAATGTACAGATGAGAATTATGATAAATGAGCCATATGCCAGGCAATAAATAACATGCTGGCAGTTGAGAGGAAAACGTAAGGAACATGAGTGAAACATCAGAGAAGTATGAAAAGGAACCACAGAGTCAGATTGATAGGCAGGTATCTAGGTGTACTATAGCCTAGAGAGGGTCACCTTCACAACAGACAGATAACGTGACTGATATCAACCACAGCGTGCTAACTGAGAATAGTTAACCCTTTAATGATTGCATTAAAGTTTGTTAGATTGTAATTGGTGCATTATACTAATCCTTATGTGTATGGAGGTTTATCAAGTTTTTCTCCCTCCACCACAGGACTTTTTTTTCTTATTATGATACACTGTGTGATGCTTTTCAGTACTTTATCTTTTTTCTAGTGTCCCCCCACCCCACCCACCTTTTGCCTTCACCTGCATAACAGCTCCATTAATCTTTCTTAGGACATGTACACTTTTAAAGTGACCCTTGTTTACCAAATCTGTGTCTGGCATCAAAGGTCACAGTTCCCCTCTGAGAGCGCCATCTGAACCGTTTACTTCTGTGTACAGATATGGCCCATGTAGCTAATTGCAGCTAATATAGGGGTATTTTTGCAATTGGGTTTGGCCATAGCTATTGACAGTTTGAACTGCTGTCAATAACAGTATAAAATTCCCTAATGGACAGTTCGAACTGTCAATATCAGGGTAAAATTCTCTTATTGACAGTTCAAACCCTCAATAACAGTCAAATGTCATCGCTAGTCCCAAAAAATGGAACTGTAAGAGAAAATTAATCTCTTATTTTATATTAGCGACATAAAGAAATGAACTCTGTATATATTTTAACTTTAAATCTATAATACCGCAAGTACCGGTAAATACAAACTATAAGCGCTTTCTATGCCCTCAGTACTCATGCACTCATATAAAATTGACCTTTGACCTCATTGTCACCTAATGACCTTGACCTTGACCTTAAACAAACGTCACCATAGTAACCATTGCTCATTTAGCTAGCTCAGTAATTACAAATGAACTTTTAAACATCACCTGATGAAGCCCGACTTGTGGCCAAACGTTGTGATCTGATTTTTATGAATAAACTTGCCAACATGAATATCATACTTCAGTTGTTGTGGTTGTGTTGATCATCTTGAGATATAGATTGAGTATAAATTATTTTAACCCTCAACACTGTATCTTAAGTAAGATCCTCCAACTTCTGAACCAAGTCACTACCGTATCAGTTAGGTTGCTCAACTAAGAAAAATTTCGAAACCCGAACTCAACCTTCTAAGCATCCTTAAATTGGATCCTGATACTTCAAGTCCACACCAGGAATGAACTAAAAAACCAACGTACTATCCACACATGGCTGCCCAAAACCTATCAATAATCCAATTGGCCGTCCCAGACGCTACACCGAGCGTAGCTATACCCTCAGAGGCCGTACCATACTTCAAAATAGCCAGAAAACTGGCACTCAACCTCAACAAAACCAACCACCACCTAACATACCTCACCACCTGCCTATCTAGAAATATTGCACCCAAAGGCCTACAGGCCCGAGTAGCACCACAAATCCCAGACTCTGACTGGGCCTTCAGCCTTAAGTGGGAACAGGCTCATCAGAGTTTCAGCTTGAAACTCACTGAACTACTTCTAGAATACTACAACACCAGGAAAGTAAAACTTGAAACTGAAATCAATAACACCAAACTAGTCCTAACACAAAAATGCGACGCACCAACCCTCACCCACATGGAGAACATAATCTCCAAGATGGAAGAAGCTCAAACCAAAGCACTCCAGGAACGACGACAAAGAAAAACCGACGATACAAGAAATACAAGGACGAGAACTCCCCGGGCAACCCCAACGCCATCGTCAACTTCTCTAGTAAACAACTAAGTACTGACCAAGAATCAGTACTTAGCAAGGGTCTATCTTTTGTACCAACACCCAAGACCCCCAACCACATCCACACCACCAGGGATACTCTATTATTCAACAGAAGAATCAGACTTAAACATTTCTTTCAATTCAGTGACAGCTCACTGAACTTCACACCCACTCTACCCACTGAATCTAAAGGTTGGATTCCACCTCCTGGCATCAATGAAGACATTGATGCCTACACTCAGTTTGTACTACACTCAATGATGAAAGAACCACCCACCAGCTACAACTCCTCAAATCTGAAAATTTCTGAAACTCTAGCTCTAAAAGAGCTCCAAGATGACGAATCAATCATCATCAAACCCGCCGACAAAGGCGGGGCCATTGTCATAATGGACACCTCAGACTACATAGCTGAAGCCAACCGCCAACTGAATGACAAAACAACCTACATGGAAACTCACTATGACAGAACACCTAGTGTCACCCGCCAAATAACCAAGAAATTATTTGACTTGGTTAAATCAGGCAAATTACCTACCGGTAGTGTTAAATCACTAATTCCAAAAAACATCAGAACATCACCCTTCTATCTACTGCCAAAAATACACAAGGCTAACAACCCAGGTAGGCCCATAGTATCAGGCATCAACAGCCCCACTGACATAACATCAGGCACCATGGAGAAAGATATGCAACCCTTCCTCAAGAAAATACCCAGCTACTTGAAGGACACCAAACATTTCCTAAATGTGATCAAAGACTATGGAAATTTACATGAAGATGAATTCCTACTCACAATCGACGTCAGCTCATTGTACACATCAATACCACACGATGAAGGTCTGGAAGCCGCACACATGGCCCTGTCCTCTCTACCAAACCCAGGTATTCCGCCAGATGTAGGAAAAGAACTCGTCTCAATAGTCCTGAAAAACAACACATTTAAGTTCAACGACCGGTACTTCACTCAACGCCAGGGTACAGCCATGGGAACCAAACTTGCACCAACATATGCCAACATATTTATGCACGTACTTGAACAAAAGCTACTCAATCAATCAACCCTCAAGCCCAGTCTATGGAAAAGATTCATAGACGACATTTTTGCAATCTTTAGATGCAGCGAAGATGAACTACTGGAATTCCTTGCCTCTCTAAACACTTTCCACCCGACCATAAAATTCACATATGAATACAGCACCACCACCATCAACTACCTAGACACCACAGTGTATCTAGACTCCCACAGGCGTCTTCAAACCAAAGTCTACAAAAAACCCACTGATGCAGACTTATATCTACACCACTCGTCCCACCACCCACCATCACAAAAGAATTCAATCTGCTACGGGTTAGCTGTCAGATACAAAATGATCTGCAGTGAATCACTAGAATTCGAAAAATCATGTAGTCACCTACTGAAAAAACTCACCTTGAGGGGGCACCCACATCAACGTCTTTTGGACTCGATCCAACAAGCCAGGGCCCTTGACCGCAGTGAACTGCTGAAAAACACATCAAAAGTCAAGAAGAAAATCATACCTTTTGTAATTGCCTACAATCCCCAAAATAGAAGGGCAAAAACCATCCTACAAACAGCCTCAGATCTACTGACCCCTCGCAATGACACACATCGTTTTCGAGAGAACAACATCATAGTAGCCTACAAGAAAGGCCCCAACCTCCGTGATATTTTATCACACTTGGAGTACCCCCGTCCCAAGCCACTTCATGGCAGCCACCCCTGTTATGAAGAAAACTGCATTATCTGCAAACATGTAGTCCGCACAAACCGTATCACTCATAAAAACAAAACCCACAAAATCATTGGAAAGATTACCTGCCAAACACGCAGTGTTGTCTACGCCATCAAATGCCCGGTGTGCAAACAATTGTACATCGGGGAGACCGGACGCCCGGCCTTCGAGAGAATCAAAGAACATCTCGGCGCCATCTGCACACGAAACCGCGACTCCCACGTCGCCATCCACTTCATGGACCATGATGCCGGGTTTGAAGACACCGAGGTATACTTCCTTGACAGCTCAGCTGCCAACAAGAACATCAGACTGCGCCTAGAAGAGGCATGGATCAGAAACCTAGATACATTTAGACCGAACGGCATCAACCGGAAATTATAAATCCGCCATGACACCTCCCATGGCGCACCGCGCGGTGACGTCACCACCTAGTGACCAATAGCATCATCGCACTATAAATAGCGCTCATTTGAATACCTCAGTCACAACAAACCGGCAAACGACTCATTCAACACCGCTTTACTACAATAACAATCCAACGTAAACAAACCAGCATGGAGAACTGGCGCACATGTCCAGTTAAAAGCTGCGGCAAGTGGTTCAGCACAACCGCTACCTTATCCAGCATCTAAATAGCGTCCATGTCGGCGATCAACCCGACAATTCAACCACAGAAAGTAAGTTTCCATGCCAAATGTGTTTCAAAAAATTCTCGCGCTCCACAAATTTAAGAAGACACCAATTAACAATCCACCAAAATGTACTGACAACTCCTGATCCCATTATAATTACCACAAAACCACGTACTACGACAATCAAGTCACTCCCACCTAACCTGGACATAAACAAAATTAAATTTAAAATTGTCTATCTACCAACTCGTTGCAGGCCTGAGTCGATCAACCGACACCGGCAACGTGAAACCCAACGACAAAACATCAAATGAAGAAAAATTGTCCTAGGTCAGAAAACGTATCAGAAACAACAACAAGAAACCACGGGTCACCCAACCATTGATTGACTCGGACTTGTCAGATCCTTGCACCAGGAAGAAAACACGTCCTGTCCACCCGCTACACAATGTCGTGAAAACCGCCATTGACAGAAAGAAGCAAAAGAACTTAACTCCTGAATTTATTGACTCAGACTCTGAGTCTGACATGGACATTACTAACAACGTCAACTCAACTTCTTCCAAAACCACGTTGCCAGCTAAACCTAGCACATCAGACTCCTCCTGCAGTAAATCCCCAATCGCAGACAAACAACTTGACATGCCATTAACTCTGGGAGAACCAGCCGATTTCTCCCAACTACGAGACGATCTCTTCACCACAGACAGTGAGTCTGAAGAAGTACCGGTCAAGAAAAGAATGTCACCCGCTGCCGAGAAAACATCACTTCCAGTTGATGCCAATCCCCAACCAACTGAAGACCTAGTCCATAGCCCATCAAATATCAGCATTGCCAGTAACTCAAGCAATGACTCAGCAAACTCTAGGATCTCTAAGAAACGTAAATTAATCTCATATGACCCAGACACTGACTATGATGTATCAGAATATGAGCCCAAACCCACTGTAAAATCTCTCATCGTCATACCCCCGTATGTAGCTAGCCCTGTGAAACAAACTTCCAATGTATCCACCCAAACCACATACATTCCAAAGTATTATGAACGTGTCATTTTAGCCAAAGACGTTGTAAAACAGTATTATTACGCCATAAACAATGTAGACCAGGACATGGCCAAACACCTCCTTACTTACATGGAAAAAGTCGGGATTTTCAGACCTAGACCCTAATTGCATACTTAACACTGCTGTACATAAATTTTGAATTCATACTTGTATGCCAATTTTATATTAGCGACATAAAGAAATGAACTCTGTATATATTTTAACTTTAAATCTATAATACCGCAAGTACCGGTAAATACAAACTATAAGCGCTTTCTATGCCCTCAGTACTCATGCACTCATATAAAATTGACCTTTGACCTCATTGTCACCTAATGACCTTGACCTTGACCTTAAACAAACGTCACCATAGTAACCATTGCTCATTTAGCTAGCTCAGTAATTACAAATGAACTTTTAAACATCACCTGATGAAGCCCGACTTGTGGCCAAACGTTGTGATCTGATTTTTATGAATAAACTTGCCAACATGAATATCATACTTCAGTTGTTGTGGTTGTGTTGATCATCTTGAGATATAGATTGAGTATAAATTAATCTCTTATTGCCAGTGCAAACTGTCAATAGGAGAATTCTTTCCAGGTATTGACACAGTTTGAACTGTCAATGAAATAAGATGCATTCTAGTATTGACAGCTGGAACTGTCAATACGACCGAACCTTTTTATTATTGACAGTTTTCACTGTCAATAGCTGTGATGTGCTGGGCCGGCGTAGCGTAGAGATTGATGTGCAGTTCTGAATTGTCTGTCAACCACAAATTGGTTCCCGCTGTGTTTTTATCTTGGTCAGAGCCTCTTCATCGTCACACAGGGACACATTACCTGCGTCTGGTATAGCTGACATTAGAGCTTATTGTCTCCTTAACCTATCCTGGGTACCACTGGGAGACATACAACAGTAACGGCCAGTTTAGCCTGCTTCCCTTTCGAAATGCAACAGGTCAATATAGAAAACATGTTTTAAATAAAGAGCAACCAACTTGTTCGAAACGTTGATCATTTCTCAATATAAAGCTTACTTGACCGTGTCTGGTTTACCATATTAGCATAAATCTCAGAGAGAAAAAACTGTTTGAATTGAAGGCTGAGATCAATGATGCCATAATTGTATGTAAGCGATGACCCTAATAGTACTACCGGTAGTTTGCTGTAAGGCATCCTTCATGGATATACCGTAATGTCTCTGTTAAGCTTATGGGTCTGTATGAGGAGCATATGAGTGGGTGGCTGTGTATCTGATGGGGGTAGACCCCCAAATTCGACATGGCGACAAGGCCTAGCTATTCTTAAAATCGGCATGTGACATGAGGCCTAGTGACCTGTGACAGAAGGTTGAAAAATTTAGTGATATGCGACATGGTAATTTTTTTCAAATCGACACAGGACATGAGTATCATTAAGCGACATAGACATATGACATGGCCATTTCTTAAAATTGACATGCGACATGGGGACCCCCTATCTATACCCCCTCTCTGAGCCCCATAACGTCTGGGGGGGAGACCCAGGTGTTGATATCCCGACATGATCCATCACGTGGTTCACACATTTCCTCCTCCTCACGACAGATGGCGCCACTGTCCCCACCGGAAGTACAGGTATCACCACGTCCGGCGGCGGTCAGCTGGAACTTCTACAGCGCAGGAAGTCGGCACTAAGCCCTGCGCATGAGCAATGGATTGTCTGCCGCATCTCCTCATGCTCCAGTGATTAGGCCTAGAGCTGTACCGAATGGCGCAGTTCTCGGATCGGTTGCGCATACCTAGGCCTACATTGAAAGGTCGAGAGTATGTACGTGAATAACTGAATATCCATATCATTGTACTAACTTAAGGGAGTGTTCATGGGTGGTGAGATTTTGTGCAGAGGTGCAAAACGATTTTCTGCCCCCCCCCCCACCTTGGCCACCTTGAGAGCGTGCAGAATGTTTTGTGCACCCCTCGCTTAATTTCTTACGCCCCCCCCCCCTTAAGAGGGGTAAGAATTTCTTACGCCCCCTGTACAACCGCTATCTGTATCATAACCGCTATCTGTATCAACTACATATAGAGGTTGACCATCCAACCGCTATCTGTATAAAAAAACGCTATCTGTGGTAACCATCCAACCACTATCTGTAGTAACCAACGCTATCTGTTACAACTTTTTGGTCATTGAGAATAGGCACATCCAACCGCTATCTGTATCAATTAACGCTATCTGTATCATACTAGAATGACAGTTGTTGCTAAATGATTACATTTGTCATCGTGATGCACCAATGCAGCCCTGGCGAGTAACTCGCCGGTGCGGCATTGGTGCATCATGCCGACCCTTTGGGAGTGTCTCAATCCCCTAGGGTCAGCATAATTCTGGAATGCAACCTGTGTGAGTTACCAGTGCTGCATATTATGCATCAATAAGATCAAGGACATGATGTATTAAGGCATCCTGCCGTCCTTAAAGGGTTAAGGAGTGCTATGGTTGATACAGATAATGGTTTTACTACAGATAGCGGTTGTCAGGCAAACCACTATCTGTATCAGGGTGCCTAAAGGAAATAGGGTGCCCTACCCTGATGTCCTGCCCTACAATTGACCTACACAATGTTCCCTGATTATATTTTGACATTAGTTGATCTTTCCTGAATTACTTGGCTCCCCAATGGTATGATTAATACAGATAGCGTTGTTACTACAGATAGCGGTTGTCAAGCTAACCACTATCTGTATCAAGGTGCCTAAAAAGTGACAACAAAAAATCTCACTGGCAACATTTTACCATCAAAATATGTGCTGTCAACTTTTTCGTGGCAAAAAACTGCCATTATTGTTTGGGAACAAAAAAAAAGATCAACTTCACTTTCTCACTTATTTTTTATTTAGCAAACTTGCCATTATCATGTGTTTTTTTACACTGTTATTGCCTTTTTTAAGTAAATGATTTCTTCATAATTCTTTTCTTACCGTTTGCAGGAAATTCGACTTTTTTAACTTCTTTTTTCCAGTTTCTTGCAAAATTGGCCAAATTGCAAACTTAACATTTTCATGATTTTTTACACTTTTCTCGGCAAATTGGCTATTCTTAGGTAATTTGACTTTAAACATATTTTAACACTTTTCTCGCCAAATTGGCCATGTTTAGGTGTTTGGAAAAAAGGCCGATTTCGGGAAATCAGTTTTGATACTCTTCTGGACAATTTTTTGGGGAAAATGATGTTTTCAAGATTTCTTTTCTTTTTCTCAACAAATCGGCCATTTTCCAGTAACTTTACAGTTTCAAACAAAAAGAACTTCATTTTTACAGATGATAACAATGTTTGAAACAAAGTCGCTGTCAAACCAATTTTGATACACTTAGCGCTGAGAGGAACACCAGATATGCTTGATACAGATAACACCTTCTTGATACACATAATTTGATACACATAGCGGTTTTTTTATACACATAGCAGTTGGATGGTCAACCTCTATAATTATGTAGTTGATACAGATAGCGGTTATGATACAAATAGCGGTTGTACACCCCCTCCTGAGGAGGGGTCGAAAGTCTTTACGCCCTACACGCCTGTAACTAATAAATGAACACACTGAGGGAGTGGTAAATTCTAACAACAGGGAGGGGATAGATTTGGGCCCAAACGCACAGAGTTTTTTTCTGGTTCAACAGTCGGAGAGAAGGGGTAGCACAAAAATATATTAGGGACTAAGGGAACGTTCACAGATGACATTACCTATTTTGGGACCTTTTTCAAGATTCCTGACCCTCCCGACCCTGTCCCTATCCGGTTACATCATTTGTGAACATCAATGTACATATCAAGGTAGAGCGGGAGCAAATGTCTAGCAAATAGGCCTAATAGTAAAAAGCAAACCTGAAGTTGTCAATGGTATAAAATGAGAAGAAGAGTTTGGAATAATAGATAAAGTACATTGATCTATTTGTATTATACCTGATCAGCCTACTTTCGATTTTTTTTTAAATAATCGATATGTAAATACTTTGCAGACTGGTAGGCCTGCTGGTAGATCAGTAACCTCGGTGTATGTGAGTGACTGCTGTTATAGGTTGTGTATGAGACTGACACACATCTGACACGACATCCTCCACGGTCCCAGGTGGTCTAGTGGTTAGGATTCCGCGCTTTCACCGCGGCGGCCGGGGTTCGATTCCCCGTTTGGGAAGACGTTTTTCCTAAACGTTTTGGCTGTGAGTTGTCACGCGGTGTGAGTAGTGCAGTGAACGGGAATTTGAAGGCGGCACAGTGGCCATCACATCTTGATGGGGCTCCCTCGGGGGCTCCCTCTGTTGCAGAAACGCCCTTGTCACATGCCGGGTCACATCTCACTACGGAAAACCATGTCACTAGTGTCACTAAGAAAAGTAGAGTAGCCTATACATAAATAAACTTTAAAGACCACATCCGGAGGTTTTCTGATTGCTACCTTGATACAATAGGAGGGCCCTAGACGGGGGGTAGCTGTGTCACTTGTCGATTTTAAGAAATGCCCATGTCCCTTGTCGATTTTAAGAAAAGGGTCTTGTCCCTTGTCACTAACACTGTAAAAATGTCACCAGCCCTCATGTCACTTGTCGATTTTAAGGAATGCCTATGTCATTTGTCGATTTTAAGAAATGGGTCTTGTCCCTTGTCACTAGGCCCATGTCGATTTGTCGATTTTACCCGTCTGGAGCCCTAATAGGGTAGTCTGGTATTCCAACTACCCTCTACGCTGTGTTACTTATTTTATAAGGTCATATTCATTAGTTTATCAGCAATTCTAATTAGGACTCTCAGGACTTCTAGCAGATGGAAAACAGCAGTGTCATTTCTAGTGAGAAAGAACTGAACTAGCACTCTGAAACCCAATGTGACGTCATATTGGGTGACAACGAACCCCAAGGGGGGAGCACTCTTTTTTTCTATAGTAGCCTAACTACGTGCAAACATCATATTGAGTTTGGTATACTTATCATGAGGGGTAGATCAACAAAATAAAACCCTTTTAACTTTTCATACAAAATTGCATGAGGGCCCTTGCCTAGGGTCGTAGAATGGACCCTTTCCCTTAGAATGGTGCTCACACATGCTGGCTAATTGCTGAGGGAGTGCCCCCCCTAGCCTCTGCAGTGGCAAGCCGACCACTATGGCTTACTGGCCCTAGGCAGTTACCGGTACCCCGGTAGTACCATTCACTCTTGTGGCACAACAAGGCCACCACGTGATTAGGGACCGGGGCAAAACGGACCCCCGGGGCAAAACGGTGGTGGGTTTGGGGGAGGGGGACGTAAAAATTTCTGACCCCTCTTGAGGGGGGGGGGGCGTAACAATTTAAGCCCCTTTTAAGCCAAAAAGCCCGTGCTTTACTATGGTTCAAAGAGGGGGGGGGGGGGAAATGTTCGCCGCCTTCAGCAAGGGGGGGCGCGAAATGCTCTACGTGCTCTCGAGGGGGGGACGTAAAAGACCAAAATCTCACCACCCCCCCCCCCTGTAATTAATAAATGAACACTCCCTAAAGGGCAAAAGGACAATACACTAGAGAAACCTATTGACAATAGTCTAATAGGTCGCCGTAGCTCCTAGGTATTTGTTGGAAAAATGGAGTCACGCTCCAACATGAATAAACATATATAATATAATCTCTTTGTTGGTGGCTTCCATCTCCTCTAAGGGGGGCTTCAACAGAACAGCTTGCGCCTGGCCCCTAGAAGGAGGGGCGTGATGGAATATTCCTTCATCACTATAAGAGCCGCCCGGCGTGCTGCCTCATCAGCCAAGACATTCCCGAGTGTCTCCACATGGGAGGGGACTCAGTGTAGAATGGTCTTGAACCCTGCTGTGTGCCAAAAAGTGGGGGGTGCTGTGGTCAGCAACAGCCAGAACAGGGTTGAGAGAGTCTGTGTGTATGATCACATCTAAGCCAGGTACATTAACCAGGGTGACGAAGATGGCATATAATTCCACAACCAGAGTGGTGGAGTGGTCGGTAAGACAAGCCAGCGCTTCTTGTTTTTTCTCCGGGTAAACAACCGCACCGCCAGAGCCTCCCGTCTCGGGTAGCACACTCCCATCTGTGTACAGATGAACAGCCTGAGGGAGCTCTTCCGTTATGTAGGTAATTTCCTCTGCAGCCATTGTCCGGAGAACAAGGGGAGAGATCTCAGATTTCTTATAGTCGTGATTGACCTTAGTGACAAATGGGATGACCCTTGTGGGGTGTAGGAGGGTCCTGACTGGCCTATCATGAAGACTACACCCAAGCGGATGGGTGTCTGACACCAAGACAGCATATGCCATTGAGAGCTTTCGTTCAACACGATTCCCTAACAACATGTCGTTGAAGGAGTGGAACTTCTCCTCCAGGGCAAGGTCAAGTCTAGAGTCAACCCTGGCCACCAAGAAGGAGCGGCCAACATGTGTAGGCTAATATGATTTTAAGAATAATGGATGTCACCCTATAAAATTAAAGCAATTTCTAGATTCTAGATTCTACTGTAGATCTACAGTAGAATCTACTGTAGGCCTATACCTACGAAAATGGGAAACAATTTTTTACAGTGTTGTAAGGTAAGGAACAGGCTACATTCCAAGAGCAGAGCAAAGATCCCATGAGGCTGTCGGTGTCAATGTAGGCTAAACCGTTGCATCACTATAATAGTCTACTCTACACACAGGTCTATACACTAGTCATGCTGCAGTCCCATCCCGGCCCCATCCTAAGTCTTCTGTGCTTACCTATCCCTAACCTGAAGGTAATGTAGGTCTACACACTTACTACCACTACCCCCCCCCCTCCACCCCCCCAGCCACCCACCCCCGACTGGACATGCCCATGACCACCCGTATACTCACTATACGATCAATGGCAACAATCTAAATGTAAATGAACCCTAAAAATCAGCTGCCGTCCTCCTCATACCCTCCCCTTCCTCCCATGCATATAGCCCCGGCTTGTAACACAGGGACCCCAGTCCCAGGGGAGAAGGGCAGGGCAGGCCAGGCCCGCCGGGATGGTCGGCCTCAGGTCCCGAGGGGGTGCCAGGCTCCCGTCGGCCTGACCAACCCTCCTGGCCATCTGCCCCCCCCCCCCCCCCCCCACCCTTCTCATCCAATTTCTGAGTCTGCCCTATATCCACCCATTCATCTCACTTCAGGTTCATCTGACATCTGGTGGGACCTAAATGAATGAAGGTAGGCTTATATTAATGTATTTGAATGACACAAACCAACTAATGATCAGCTCTGGGACAAGGCGTATAGTTATATCAAACATCATCTAACTATTTCATCTGCTATAATTTCTATCATGAACCTATAAATTTTGATGTGAACAAGCCTTACTGTACACTTGCATTATTTGTACCATCTTTTAGACTGAATATAGATATCGCTCTGGTATACAGCTAGTTTCACATAGCGATATCAGTATACTCGAATTTAACTATTTCGAGTCATCTACACTGTTAGAAGTAAGTAGTGTAGCAGCACAGTATAAAAGGAAGTATAAAAGGAACTAATATTTCTATATCAATATAGGTGGTATTGCATGTCAAATGAAATAAAGAAAAAAAAACATACTACCTATAGTGTGCCAATGTCAGACTCCAACCCACGACCTCCCGTCTGTGCATGATATTTTGCAGCTACACTACCTTTTTACAATGTACATTTTTTATCAGATTGTGATCATACCTTCATTATATATATGCATTGTAAGGGTGTGGTCAACCAAATTTACGAGTAGGTATTCCGTGGAAATGGTAAGAAATAATCATTCAAAACTTAAATTTCAGAACTCAAAACTGGAAACTCAGCTGGCTTCATTATTAAATTATTCTAGGTGATTCCAGATTTTATTGACAGTTTAGTTTACTATTCAGTCCAGGTATTAAGTGATATACCGTATTCGACGTAATAAGCGCCCTCCCCCTAATAAGCGCCCCCCCTTTTTTTGGGACATTTTTAGACTAGATCAGAGGCTAAAATTTCACGATGTTGGAGACAATTAAACGCTTAAGTACTAAAACCCCATAACAAAATAATTTCATAAGCGCCCAGGGCGCTTATTACATCGAATACAGTAATTGAAATCAGTATGCCATTTTGAAAAAAATAGCTACAAGATTATTAGTCGAGATGAAGGTTAATTGATATTTGATATCCCAGGAAAATTAATCTTTACTATTACTCGCCGTTTTTCATGAGTTCTACGTTTTGATACTTATTATGATTTTCAATCTTGATATAAATAAAGACCATAAGAAGATATCAAACACTTCGCTTTGAAGAAAAGTGGCAATATTTCGAATAGGTAAATCTATTGACGATATATAAACCTTGATGTAATAAGGCATTCCTTGAAGGTTTCTATTGCCCATTGCAGCAAGAAAGGGTGACTTTTTAGAAAAGTTCTTGATAAAGTTTTTGAACATTTCTGACGCATTATCGACAAATACATAGATATAACCTCAAAATCCTTCATTTAAATATACACAATTTGAAGGATGATTGTCCTGTGAATCTCCTAATATGAAGTGTTTGCAAACGTAGCCATTACAGACAATGTTATGAGGATTCTGCTAAAATAAGGATGAACACAGTTAACTTTATTATGAAAAAGTCACCCTTTCTTGCTGCATTGGTCTGTTTGACCATTGTGACAATACCTTTTTCTTAAAATCAACAAGGAACATTGGCATTTTTTAAATTAACAAGTGTCCCCTTAGAAAGAAACAATTACAAAATTATTACAGTAGTTGAGATGAAGGTTAATTGATATTTGATATTCAACGAAAATTAATTCTTATCATCATTTGCAATAAGGCAACCGATAAAAGTAGGTATGCGTACTTCCTGCCAAGGTATGGAGTACCTGAGTACAGGCCTGGTGAGGCTTAGCCCTTTAAGGGGTGCACAGTCATTTAATACACTATGCTATGTACAGTCATGATGTATTCATGAATGAGAAATCCCACGCGTTATGGCATCATACAGGGTTGATGCACTCCAGAAGGTGTTGCATATTGCATGAATCTAACCCTGGTGAATTAACTCGCCGGGGCTGTATTCATGCATCATTCCGACAAAAGGGCATAGCATGCACATTAAAGTGCTTTCCTGCCTTTCACCCTTTAAGGACGACATAATGCATTATGCCCTTGTTCGGCATAATGCATGAATGCTGCCCTGGCGAGTAACTCGCCAGTGCTGCATTCAAGCATCATGCCGACCATGCAGGGTTGAGACACTCCCAAGGGATCGGCATGATGCACCAATACAGTACTGGCGAGTTAAACTCACCAGGCCGGCATCGATGCATCATGACAACGAATGTCAGCTTTTTAGCGACATGCCATCCTTAAATGGTTAAAAGGTTAGAGAAGACCCCTGTAGGCTGGGACATGACATGGTAGAGGATGCTACATGACATGCCCTGATCAGATTACCGCCCCCGGGTCGGGGCCTGTACCTTCTTACCCCGTGTAGAGTGGCCAAAGTCACCGCCCATCACTCCACACGCCTTATACACCTAGAGCTATGGGATGCCGATCTAGTCATCAGAGCTCAACACACATTAGAGACTTAGCTATGGGGTCCCGATCTAGTCATTAGAACTCAACACACATTAGAGACTATGCTATGGGGTGCCGATCTGGTCATTAGAACTCAACACACATTAGAGACTAAGCTATGGGGTCCCGATCTAGTCATTAGAACTCAACACACATTAGAGACTTAGCTATGGGGTCCCGATCTAGTCATTAGAACTCAACACACATTAGAGACTATGCTATGGGGTCCCGATCTAGTCATTAGAAATCAACACACATTAGAGACTATGCTATGGGGTGCCGATCTGGTCATTAGAACTCAACACACATTAGAGACTTAGCTATGGGGTCCCGATCTAGTCATTAGAACTCAACACACATTACAGACTATGCTATGGGGTGCCGATCTGGTCATTAGAACTCAACACACATTAGAGACTATGCTATGGGGTGCCGATCTGGTCATTAGAACTCAACACACATTAGAGACTAAGCTATGGGGTCCCGATCTAGTCATTAGAACTCAACACACATTAGAGACTTAGCTATGGGGTCCCGATCTAGTCATTAGAACTCAACACACATTAGAGACTATGCTATGGGGTGCCGATCTGGTCATTAGAACTCAACACACATTAGAGACTAAGCTATGGGGTCCCGATCTAGTCATTAGAACTCAACACGCATTAGCGACTAGGCTATGGGGACCCGATCTAGTCATTAGAGCTCAACACACATTAGAGACTAAGCTATGGGGTGCCGATCTAGTCATTAGTAGGGTGGCCGGAGGGTCTAGCTGATCGCCCAGTTCGTATCTGATCCTATGTTAAATGACCCTTTTATGATATGCCCTCATTTCAAGTAGGGAGCAGATAAACACTTCTAGTAAATTTGTATAAAGAGATCCTGAATGGGTCCATCATATACAGGCTGGAATAAGCATACACAATTGCATTACTTGGGGTAATTCATGGAGAATGCTGACAGACCTATAGATTTTGAGTCTGTCTTGAGGTGTATAATGAGTAATCACCTGCAACTATCATTTAGGAGAATAGGCACTACTTGATAGTAAAGCCATGTATCAACGAGATTCTTTTTTTGATTGAAGCGTCTTGAATGCAGGTATCCCCTGGGGGGTCCTATATCATCTTAAGAAATTTACATCTTTTTGAGATATGCCAGCCAATATTGTCTATTTTCCGTGCCCATTTTTTCATAGAAGTTTTTAATTGGTAGTTCACGGTAAATTATTCGAGATAGAGCTAAATCAACTCAAAATAATGCATTTGGAATGGAAATGATACAACCTACCGCCAGCCAGCGTCAGGATATCTCCTGGGGGTCATATTTGGGTCTGAGACCCCAATCTCAAGCATTTACCTCATATATATAACACTAGAGGGCACCACATTGATAGGGCTATAGTGAGAATCATATTGGGTAATTAGTGCATACCTTACACATTGGTGGCAGCACTGTGCTGTGGGGGAGGCCTTGCCCCTATGTATGTTCTAGGTATCTACCTTCAGATGTGTCAGAAAGGTTGGAGAGGTGAGGCATATGTAATCAGCTACAGTTACTTACCTAGTTACTCTATCAACATAACAATGATAATTTGTTAAATGCGAATATTGAGGCATTCTAGACATACATGATACATGTGTGTCTAATTCATTTGAAAAAATCCTCCGGCCACCCTATCATTAGAGCTCAACACACATTAGAGACTAAGCTATGGGGTGACGATATATAATCATTAGAGACTTATAGCTATGGGGTCCCGATCTAATCACCATATTTCCGCATATTTTAAAGCCATAGTTATGGTGTACCGGTATAGCCATACTGGATAACATTGAGCGCCTTGCAGCATTTATAGAGTTATGGGATGGCGATCTACTTAACACTACATGTTTTATAGCCCTAACCTCTGACTAAGAACTACATAACAGTACCAGCTATGGTGCACCGATCTAGTCAACAGAAATGGGGGCAGCTTATAGCTATGGGGTGAATATCTAGCCATCCTAGTTCTACCAGCATTATAGCCATGTTTATGGAGTGCAGATCTTGCATCATTCAACCATGAGCTTCTTTGAGTGAAATTGTGTATGACAGGACTAAAACAAGAGTTTACACTAGTACACCTTACCCGCAGCAAACTAGCGTAATCCTGCCCAAGCCATGTGTCAACACAAGGACAGGATATTGGGTTGAGTTGTGTATAAATGATTCCACAAAAAAGATGAAAAAGAAATGAAGAAAAGCAATTGCAGAATTAGGTAGGAAATGGTAGGATTTGGCCTCTGGGTCTGGCATTGCACGGTTACATGGCGTGGCACGATCAGAATGTGGCGGATAGCTCACAGTATCTACACCCATGACAAATAGCCTCCTAGTTAAGTGAATGATAACACTCTTTTGGTGGCCTACACATGTAGCTCAACCTCACATAAATTTAAAAACAAACTGGCAAGGCAAGGCATCTGTGTGCTGTCAAGAAAAGGAACAGGCTGGGATATGATGCCAGATGTGAAAGAACATATTTACCTTATCATTCTGACCTAGTTATGGCCCTATCAATCATTTTGACCTTCAGAAAAGAACATGTATGTACATATTGAACTTTTATAATTTCTTCTCAGTTTGACCTTGGGAATCCCTCAGCATAGAGCCCTTAACAACCAGGGGAGGGAGTTATCATAGATATGGACGTCTGAGTATATAATGGATGTTCTCAGTGATTGAACCAAAAAAGAAAAAGTTTAGCCTGGATAAATCCTTTTTGCTTTTTCACATTTGACAACCAGGATAGGTGAGTTAAATCTGAATGCCTAGGTAACTAATGGGATCTCCTCAGTGAGTTTGACCTTGAATGGGTAAAAGGAATAGTTGACCTTGATGATTCCCTGTTCCTCTAATCTTGACAGCTGTGGTAGGTGAGTTAAATATGGATGTCTAGGTGACTTATGGGTTCTTCTGATTATGGGAATCCTATAAGGAGATAACACAGTGATCTCTGACCCTTGATCTGACCCTGCACCCCCTATGGCACGCCAAATGGGAAAACTGCCATTATCTCGTCAATATATCCATGTAGGGTGCCAAAATGATGTATTCGAACCAGAAACAACATGATGCACTGTACACACGTTTGTCACATTGTGCCATTTATTGCACGTCTATAGATTATTTTGCCGATGTTTGGACCATTTCTAGAACCCATATTTCCCCTTCTCATGACCCTTGATTTATTCTTTGATGAATGTTTTGCTCTTGGTCTATTACCCTATTGGTCGTAGCCGACTGGCTGACCAGAGAGATAGTCAGTGTACCTTCCCTTATATAAAAGAAAACGATTAAATAACATGGATGGCGTAACAAATGCATATGAATGGAGCTACCACTAGCTCATAACATTGAAATGTGTTTAAAACAGGCCTGAAGTGCTTTAAATACATACTTATTGCATTGAATATGGTTTACCACTAGACTTCAGATCACAGTTCACAGGTTGATCATCAGTGAAAAATGGTGTATGTTATCTTTGCTTGCCATAGCCTCTCCGACCCCTCCTCCCCTTCATGACCTTTGAACCCTTTCAGCCCTCTACCATTTAACATGTCCATTCCACACGATCTAGGCCTGACCTCTGCCACTACATAAGTCCGGCCTTGGGAGTGCCAGGGACGCCATCGTATGCGTGCACATTCCGGAAACGGAAATAAATTTAGCTGGTTTCCGGTGAGCACCACTAACTGGCATTGTGCCACTAATGGGTGTCAGGTGTAGCTTTGTGGGTACCTTCCGGTTTTAGGAAAGGGTCCTGGTGGTACCTGGTACATACCAGCGTCCTGCCACTACTAGGGAAGAGTCCTGATTACAAGTGATGGTACATAGTCCTTGTTAGATGTCATAACTAGGTAAGGGTCCTGGTTGTACCTAATCCAACCCAGGGTCCTTCCACAACTAGGTAAGTGTCCTGATGGTACCTTGTCCAACCAAGGGTCCTGCCACAACTAGGGAATGGTCCTGCCCAGGGTCCTACCACATTTATAACCACCCCTGGATGGGAGTTTGGTCTACTATACAACACGCCCACACAGCCGTCCAGACCCCTCCAGGCATTACACAGAACACCGACCATTCCAGTAGCACGTGTGAGGGAAAGGTTGTGATGTGTCGGTGAAATACTAAACATGCAAGTCAGCTCATGCATGTGCCCTGGGTTCAGGAACTAGGACCTGCTCATCAGCCTGACAAGATTTTGCTGACTCTATCTGTTATATAGATGGATGTCACCAGATATATAGGTAAGTTTAACACATGGGAAGTACAGGTATACTCACAACCAATGCAGTCCAGGCATAGCTAACTCGCCTGTGCTGCATTGGTGCATCATACCGATCATAGGGTCGGCATGATGCACCAATGCAGCACAGAGGAGTCACCCTCCAGGCAGGGTTGCATTCATGTATTATGATGAAGGGCACGCATTATTGCAATATGCCATCCTTAAACAGTTAAAGAGATAGAGAGAGATACGTTCCCTCTAAAGCTCAGGGGCTACTATAAGAAGCATGCTCTCTTAGAATGCCATTTTTAACGCCAGAAATCAGGGTTTGTGCAAAGCTTTGACCCTCAAAAGTGTCTGTCTATTAACTCAACTAATGGGTTTGTGCACCTACAACATTTTCTCTACACTGAAAATTCCGGGGGTTAGTCAATGCTAATATATCTTAGTCAAAACCACTAACTTATCAGCATTATTAAATAGAACTAAGATTTTGCTAAAGTATCACTAACTGTTTACTAACCAGCTACCCACAGGAACTCCACACCAGGTAACAGCACAATCAAATCATGAGATATTTATCTATATGATAAGATTGTAATTGTACGTATTATCATGCTTAGACGTAACCTTTTCTAATTTTGAATATGACATGGGGTGTAACATAATGTATGTATGTATTTTCGCTAATGATTGTACAAAAGTTAGTAAAACCTTAGTACAACCTACTAACTATGGACTAACATTTGAGATTCATTATTTTCAGTGTAGGGCAGGCGGGCACAGACCTCGACAAGAATGCTCCATCATGCCTCCTTTCTGTACCTCTTATCTGCCGTTAAGGGCCGCATGGTGTTTTCATCTGCTAAGCCTACATGATGGGCATGATGGCAATGATGCATGGATGCAGCCCTGGCGAATCTACTAGCCATAACTGCATCCTTGCATCATACCGACCCTTAAGGGAGGGATGTATCGACCGTGTATGGTTGGCATGGTTTATACATTCAGCACTGGCGAGTTACTCACCAGGGCTGCATTCCTGCATCATGACATTAAAGGGGTATACTACATCAAAGTGTTATGTGGTCCATAGCGGGTAATTGGACACTTGTCTGTCAGGGTATCTGCTATGTGGACCCCATGTGGGATCATGCCTGGTCGTGACGCCTCCTCCAGTTTCCCTCCTGGGGCACGCTTTGTGCTCCTCCATGGTCTCTCTGTGCGTATATGGCTGTGTCTCACGACCTTGAGCCAAGGTTTTTGTCTCTGACCGGGTGCCGTCTCTGACCAGGTGCTGTCTCTGACCAGGTGCCGTCTCTGACCAGGTGCCGTCTCTGACCAGGTGCCGTCTCTGACCTGGTGTCAGAAAAACGTGTTTCTTAAATGTTAATCTATACTCATATATATAAGGATATGTAGAAACGTTATGGCAGCTGTTATGTAATCATTATTAGCCTCCTGCTGTTGGTAGAACCTAACTAAACTCCCAAAGTGACATCCGGTCAGAGATGGCACCCGGTCAGAGACAAAAACATTGGCCCAAGGTCCTGAGACACAGCCATATGGTTGTCTCTCTGTCTCTCTGGCCACCTCATCATATTCATCTGTCTTTCTCTCCCTCATTCATGCATTCTCACTCAGTATTTTTCACACCTCCTCTCTCGTTCTGTCCTGAGAGGAGAGATGGTGCTACCGTTCGCGATCAATTACATCTGTGTATATAGACAGGGCCAGCTTTATCCACTATCCTTATTCAAACCGGTTGCACATGTCTAGATTGAATTCTGGCACTAAAACAGACCTAAGAATACGAAATTCTGGTACGGGAAGAGATGTAAGAAGAGGAAGAAAGTGGACTGACATGTAACCCATGTAGGGGGCCCACAAACATTGATCAATCCCCCCCCCCTGAAAACAGTGAAAAACAGTGAGATTGAGAATGTCTTCATCAATCACCGATCTGTTACCGCTGTGTATGTGGACAGGGCCATCTTTATCCACCAGTGTACAATGTAGATTAATTCACCTCAAGGTGAATTTGGGTCCAGAACACGAAGGTCCTGGGAGAGTGATGTCTCTGTCTCTTTTTTTTCTGTATCTTTCTCTCTCCCTCTCTCTCACTGCTCTCTCCCTCTCTCTTTCTCTCTCTGTTTCCGCGCATCTACCTTAAACACGTCACAATGACTTCATATTTGGTAGATGTATGGTCATATATACCCTCATTACTCATGTAAATTTTCAGACAATTCTGACCAAAATTAAGTTATTTATCGGACATTATATTTTGTACACGAATTTAAGGTGGTTTTTGTTGCATTTCGGACATTTTGTTATCAACCACATTTATGAACTAATAAATGATATAATTTGGACTATAAAAGTGAATAGATTGCTTGAATATATCCTGGGGTATATAGTGAGACCATTATATAACATGATTATTAGCATTTTACCCATGATGTAATACTTCAAATGTCTTATTTAGCACACTTTTGCAGTACTTTTTTACTTCAAAGGCCCAAAACACCAAAATAGTGCACGGGACCCTATGTTAAATTTAGTCTTACTAGTTTGCAAATGACCTTAACATTCTTTTCATAAAGTTAAAGAAAAATGACAACTTTTTACTATTGATTTTGATCGATTTTGTGTTTAGATAATGACAAATTAATCCATATTTTCAACCAAACATAATTTATTTACCCAGAATGCCACATCACAGAACCATAAAAGTATTTTTGGAATAAAGAAAGATATCTGGGCGTTCATTGTGTGATGTTTCATATTTCTGTGATGGCAGGTTATGCCAAAATAAAATTATGAAACTTGTGATATTATTTGCAATTTTTTAGAAAAGAATCTATATATTTCTATTTTTCAAAAAATTGTATAAAAAAGAGTAGGTCGGGACCCCCTATTTTCTCTTCAGATATTTGTTCTAAATGATCTAAGGTACCTCTGGGGAAAAAAATTGGTCGAATTCTAAACTCTTTGAGTCAATGCTATCGACCTACCTTAAACACTTCTGTGCACTTTGGTGCCCTGTCCTGAGGACCCCATAATTATACATGTGGGGTCATGCCCCTCCCCTCTCACTGGTCCCACCTAAAGAGACGTCCTTAACCCTTTAGTGGCAACATGCAATATGTACGGCTATCTTACCAATGTTGTATCTACGAGGCTGATGCACTCCCTAACAGTTGGCATGATGCATGAGTGCATCACCATCTAGTTCCTCAGCGGCACTGTATCAGTACTTCATAATCACAAATGAAAATAAACCTTGAGTTATTCGGTTGTCCTCAAAGGCCTAGCAACCTACCCTGCATTCTCCATAAAATCCAGCCAGTGCCCAGCACAGTCGAAAGGAAAGAGACGGATCTATGCTTGGCCTTGATTGCAGTCCTCATCAATCACAAGAAGTGCATTTATTACATCACAAAGGAGATGTGATGATTTTTCTCACTGGCATGCAAATCTTTTTCACCCCAACCTGAGGGGTCGACATTTTGTGCATTTCATTCATGTAGACCAGTGGCAGTACTGATTACAGCTATCTAGTAATTACATCCATAGTCTTATATCAGACAATAGTATGCTGTGATGATTAGTGCTCTGCAATAGGGAAAGCTATATGACTATACATTTTGTTGTAATAATTGTTTCTATGTATATGGGAGATGAGGTCGATATTCAACTTATGAATAGCCAAATTTGTTTTATATAGAATAAATAGAATCACATACATGCACTGTACTTATTGTATTGTATGGTGTAATATGCAGATTATTACGACCCTGGATAATTAATTCAAAATAAATTCAGAGTAACCAGGTAATGCCCTGGGTATGTGGCTATCATGGTGCAGTTACCTGACTACTTTCGGCATTGTTTTGCCTACACTGTGACATTGCAGTACTATATAGCCATCCCCTTTGACATCAGCTCACTGCTGCTAGCTGTTATGTTTGATGAAGAGTGAATAACCAGACATCTTCCTTGATAAAATTGTCAAAATCACTAAGTTAATATTGTGGAAGACAATAAAAACCATTTTACACCAAGAAAAATGTTATTTGTTTTTCTCCCATTGTTTAAACCAAACTCTCGCATCCCAGTGGGCACAGAACATTGAATCAACATTGATAACTGGTTGTCAATGTTGATTCAAAGTTGATTCAACATTGATCCAATGTTGAACTGAATTTTGTGCCCACTGGGATGTGTCTACTTTCTATATTCAACAAGACATATTTCCGTCATAGGCCACCTTTCTCATGTCACATCTGATTAAACACCATATATGATATGATCGATGATGAGTGAGCAAGATTTCCTATCTCGTGGATTCAGCAGGCGCGTTCGGTTTTCTCTCTTTTTTCTACTTCAGCATAGATACCGTCTCGCCGTCAGCCAATCAGATGCCGACCTGACCATTGCCCCCGCGCCCTCTGGTAGCCGGAAATGACGTCATGGATGAGCAGCCAATCATTGCCCCCGTGACATCTGGCTGTTGGCATGGCTGGTTCCGAGAACATACAGCCAAAGCCGATATCGATACATTATACTGCGAGGCTAGACTTATGCCCCACAATGATATCGTTCTGCTTTTGTCCCTCACCCCGCTTTTCCGTTTACTATTTATGCATTTATAGCAGAGAGTGAAACACGCGGGTACTTTGTGATACATATAGACCTAGGTCTACGGCAATGTCAATGTGATACAGACTGAGGTTTGAGACAAAGTGTTTAAACTGACAGTTACTAAACGAGTTGGGCGTGTGCTTTATCACATGGTGAATACAAACGGACATGTACTATAATACTAGAATCGCACTATTCTATGCTCCCATTGAATACATCCTCACTTAACACTATGTTTATGATTTCAGGCATGCCTATCCTTATTTTTTCATTGTATTTTATAATATAGACATAAGTCATTTCAGATCTCCTGATCATAGTCGTCGGTAGATCCTAGATGTCAGCCAGTCATAGTCTTTTCACTTGCATCGATTTGGTGAGACTCACTGCAGTCATATTGTTTCCCCGCATGAAATCAACATGCTAGCATCATTCCTCGGGAGTTGGATCTTTCACTGATGAGAGCTGGGGCATATAAATTATTGTTGGTGACTACACGTCATGCCATAAAGATACTGCCACTAATGGTTAATACCAATATCTAGATGTGAAACATGCTATGGCCTAATTCTGCCCAATTCCGACATGTCATTTCTCCTCTTTCAATGAGTAGTTATAACCAGCAAACATGCAATAATCATACATAGCTAAGTGTAGTTCGCAATGAAATAGAAAAAAAATAGAAGGGTCCATTTTAGCCCTTTGCCCTCGGCAACCCTCAATCGGTTGTTTGACATGCAATAGTGTTGTAGGCTATTGTAAGGGGTGCCCAGTGACACAGGGGGAATCAATGGTCACTAGGGGAAGGGTTGTGCGAGTGGAGGGCATGCCCAGCCTGATACTAATAGCGCAAGCTTGCACAAGCCTTGTGTTGGCGTAGGGAACACAATGCTTGCCCAAGCTAGCACTATATTGCTGGGTGGCTGGGGAAATAGGACAGGAGGGATAGGAGAAGCAGGAGTAAGGAGTGCGTGAAAGAGACTATAGTGGTTATGGAGTCGGGAAGAAGGGCTACTAAGAGCTGATGGATATGCAAATCTGCAAGATACATTATGGCTTGCTGCATATTCCCACTACAGGCCCATGCAGTAGCTCTGTCCCATTCGTGCACACTTATGCATTGAATTCTGCACAGGGCGCAGCACATCTCAGATTGTTGCCAATGCTTACTAGTGTTTTCTACAACAAATTAATTAAAGCTCTATAGCTCCAGTCACCAAGAAACGGCCAGTGAATACACCTACTTTGCCTCTCTAGTATACCCACATAGATTAGGCTGTGAAGGGTTTTCTTTTGTTCCAGGAAATTGATACATGCATATAAACCATGAATATGAAGTAAAATATCTATAATTGTTGAGCAATTTATGTTTTTCTCATTAATAATTAGTGGGAAAGTGTCATATTTGGGCATTTATACCCATAAATACCATTTAATGGGGGAGAATTGACCACTCAGCAATACTTCTCAAGGGGTACTTGTGGTTACTTTTGTTGTCAGTCTTGCAATATAGTAATATTTTGTAGACATACTGTACTAGAAACCATCAATTGTTGATTATAGATCCATTATGCTTGATAATGCATGATAAATCCTCCAAACGGCGGCCATTTTGGATCGAGAAATATACTTTGGATCGGGATTTCGAGAAGCTCGGCCCCAAAAAGCAGGATTTGTCATACATTTCACATAGAACAGCTGACTTTTATTACATATAGACCTCTTATTATTACAATAGACACATATATTTTCTTAAGGGGACCCCAATCTGTACCATTTTCATCATCACTGTCAGCATTTAATGTTTCGTGCAAGTAAATTTTCATGTATTTGGTACATTTGATCATGCTGTACAAATAATGGGGTGAAACATCAATTTTGAGCCAAATGGCAAAAATATCCAAAAATTCAACATTTCGCTACCAACTTTGAATGAGTCTTTTTCAGAGACCAGACTAGATACAATGCCCTAAATGGTCTCATTTGAAAGATAATTTAGTTTCTGAACTACCCCTCTTGAAACATTCAGCTAAAAGGTTGTCATGGCAACTTTGCCTTGTAAAATAGTGAAAAATTTGAAATTTCAACATTTTAGAATCCTCGTTGCCATGGCAACAGAATCGACAATTTTTCAAAACATTTTTCTCTAATGAAAAATTCATATTCCATGAATTCTTAGCTTTATATTGGTATCAAAACGTTTTTTGTGTGCCATTTGGTCCTTAAATAAATGCCATTTAACTAAAAGATATAGATGAACTTTTTACCTATACTTCATGACTGGAGCTATAGATCTGGTTGTTATTACACACCTTACTGTATCAAAGCATTTAGGCCTCTTGGTAACCAGAATAATGTACCAATATCAGAAGAGAAGCATGATAATATTCAGACGTTCCAGCTAATTATTGATACAGGTCAATTCTAGCCATCCAAGTAGGGAAACCAATTTTAAACTTTCCTTTAAATAAAAAATATAAAAATTCAGCTGATTTTGATGTAGATGGATTCAAATTGCTGGATTCATGAATGCAGCCCGGGTGGGAAGACTCTTCGTCATGACAACAAAGTGCAAAGGGCTAGGATTCACAAGTAGGACCTATAGACTTCTACATAGACAAGACCTTATTGATTGTAGGTGCCTATCTCTACCTTACAGCTTTGTCTATACTGACCAAGCTCTACTAGCCTTTTTTCTTTTGTTGTTTTTGGTCTATCAAAAAATGTAGGTCAGCTTAAGGTTCTGTGTAGTTTTGTATATTTTATCAATATGTCTATGTATGCGACGGCTATACTTCTGTATTAAAGGTATAGCATCGATTGAGTTGAGTTGAGTTTGAGTTTTGGATGTTTTTATTGCAGCAACATCTCCTGTGAGGGAGTTTTTATAGTGATACAATATTTCAAATAGCAGGTGGTAATCTCAGATTACTTTATGTACATTAAACACTCAAACAATCAAAAAGTCTAATAGTCCAAGTGACTTCACTTGGGACTTTTGGATTTTGGCTGGTAGGTTAAAAAGTAGCCAGGTGAGATCTATTCAGAAAGAAGTCAGGTAGCTGCACCATGATATCTGGCCTCTGGGGTAATTTGTTATTTTACCTAAATTGTCACTTGCCTGGTTTTGTACGGCTAACAGATACAAACAAATTGAATTGAAAAGTAGAGCTGGAAGGGAAATTGTTGCGGTATAAACTGCAAGATGCACCTCGAACAACTTTTAGTAGGCATACCCCCTGCTACTAATCTGATGATGAGCTATAGCAACGCCGCCCACACATACTTTAGTGCAGTATTTTTATAGCCTCATTCCATTTTTATTCTTCACCACGAATCCTACACTGCCCCTACCACAGTGCTCAAGGGGTGGGTCCAGTGGATATAGTAGCGCCATCTCGGTTAGAGTGACGATATTGCCATGGCAACCCTTTCTGGAAGTGACATCATTCCGTATTCCAGAGGATAAAATGTTAAAATTGCACAAGGTGATTAAAATCACACTAACATGAGCACTATGACATGTCTCGCAGTTAGCTATAGTACGTTGGAACAGACCATTCGCGGGAGATTGAACAGTGGAGGAAGCTGCTGTTCAGTTTGAGACTGTGATGCAAGATGGCACTGGTAACGACCAGACTTGCATCTCTCAGTATAGCCAGTTTTATATTAGCACTACTCCATGCTGAATTGACAACCTCTAGACTCCTGATAACTCAGCATTGGAAATGTCTCTAAGTAGAATTGCCTCCCCCCACTAGGATTCCTGCTCCGGCTCTAACTCGCTAATCTGTGTTATCCTGACAGCCACCAAGTCCCCAGCCCTAGATTGGATAGTATCAAAAAGGGCCTCATTCTAGATTGGCAAGGCAGGTGGCTTTTGATGGCTGAAATCGCTGTTTTGGTTGATTTTAGGTTGATTTTAGGTTAGCTTTAGCAAAGGCTAATTGTCATCTAAAGGCTCAATAGCAGGCAATGAATACCATTTCGTTAGCTCTGTATCAGCGTTCCGCCTTTTACCACAATGGCTGCCCCCAGTGGAGGCCACCATGATCAGACCTAGGCCTGCGCATGCCCACTGGAGACATCTCAGAGCGAGGCTGGAAGATGGATGGAATGTGCGGGAATTTCCCTTTGGAGAGAAAACGAAATTGCTGTCCAGGCAAAATATAAGAGTGCTTCTGGTACTCTGAGGGACATAGGTCTGATTTCTCATTTTTGAGCGTTGGGTCTTTGAATAAGAGTTTGGGATAGAGTGGTGTTGAAAAAGTATATATTCGCCTAAAACCCTGTCTCAAATATGCACCGGTTAAGTCTACTGGTAATTTGCTCGGGCGCTTATACAGGCCACAGCGGTATTCCAAAATTGAATTCCAAAACATATTTCTATGGATGTTCTTGTGACAGGAAACCAACCCTTGTTTAGTTTTCCTGAGCTGTGAATGTAATTCATTAAATACTTTATGGATGACATGCTACATTGAAGCAGTACCGGCACTGCATTGGTGCACCATGCCAGCGCTTAGGAAAAGTATCAACCTAATAGGGTCGGCATGAGGCATGAATGCGGCCCTGGCAAGTTTTTCACAAACACTGAATTTATGCATCATGACGACAAAGTACAATGCTTCTGTTTCCCCTGTGTAAATTGTAAATTCTAGAACCCACTGACAGTCACTGTCGGAAAGTTACCACATTTCATTGTAAACTTAAGATACAGCGCGGCTGTTAGTGATGGAATTTTAATAGATTTCACCTTTAGGGTGGATTCAGGTAAAGTGGGACACCCAAGCCATACTCTGACTTTATGTACCATTCACACATTGGGTTTAGCCTCAATACATATCAAATAACAATTCTAAATGAATTTGCTACAGATTTTACCATTCAACATCATAATGTATGATTAAAAATCATTAAAGGTAAGAAATAGTACGATAATTATCTAAATTATGATGGAAGTCAATGGATTGCTGATGGAAGTCAATGGTTCGCTCATTTAAATAATGATCATCAGTTAAGTCACTAGATAAACCACAATCTGGATCACTAACAAAGCCCCATTTTGGATGTTATACTTAATAATCTGGTATTATTTACACAACTAGGTATTGTAATGATATTCTCTATGATATTTCTTCTCATTATAAATCAAAATATGGGCATATCAAGTAATGCTACTCTGAGAAGGGGGTTTAATATAGTGTCCCACTTAACCTAAATCTGCCTGTCCCACTTTACCAGAGAGCGGCACAACGGTCTCAAGAGTGTCCCAGGCTGGGATGTGTATTGTGATACCCAGAGCGTCTGTAGTGACCGGGACACTGAGAAAGGGAGAGGTGCAGGGCCCCAGTGTAGGTTATATAAGAGGCTGACGTAAGAGATGGGAAAGATATGCCGCTGTTGTGCTCTGCACTGTTACCTAACACCTTCAGCTAAAGTGGGACACTTGCATTTACAGTCTCAGTGTACTCAGTGTACTTTCAATATCTGACTAATAAAAAAATATCAAGATGTAAAGAAACAATATATGTATCTAATTATACATACATTTCGACATATCATGTTATCATTCCTAATACCACTACTAACAAATAATTGTACTTATTCTTATGTACTTCCAAATTTATTGCGACAAAAGGTATCCACCCATATCATGTTGAAATTTAGAAGGTATAATTACCTCCTAACTTTGGTGAGAAAGGTACAGTTAAGAGGGGTCAAACATATATTTCTAAGAAAAAAATTAAATTTACACCCAGGAAAGAAAATAACCTCTAAAAATGGCCTTAATGTTAACTGTCCCACTTTACCTGATGTCCCACTTTTCCTGAATCAACCCTATGCATCTGAAAATAGAGTTCATAGATTTCATATTGTCACGACGAGAAAATTGTTTGGAAAAGTAGTATTAGCTATTCTCCTGTATACTCCTGGGGCATCCCACTTTTACCACATATGCCACCATATTGTGTACCATCAATTAACATGAAAAACATATTAAACTTTAATTTTAGAGCTAGTCTATTGATAGGGCGTCCTGGGAAACCAGCCAAATTTCTTCTAAAAATGTACATTTGATGAATATAAACAAGCTGTATCAGATAGTACTCAGATCTTGTCCATCAAAAGATTAAATTGCCAGCTCAGTTTTTATTGAAGTTTTAGGGAAATTCGTTTTTGACATGTCCTTGAGCTTTGACCCCTGAAAAAGTCAGTAGATAATGTATAACACGTGTATGTCATATAGCCTTTTAACATTTGTCCGACCCTATGCTAGGCTGTTCTGTGAAGGCAATGCCATTAGTGCCATGCTGTTCCACTAGGTGGTGCCTATGTAGCTGGAGCAGCTCACAGTATAGTTGCCTACTGCCACACAGGGTGGCAGCACTAAAGGCAAGCAAAGGAGGAGCAGCATGAGGTCTCATAGAGGGTAATCCCGCAGAAAACTGAGAGTCATATACAATTCTGGTCAGAAGTGAATACTGCAGGGGCACTGAATGGTCCATAAATAAGTTGGAAATGATGCCAATATTATGAAAACTTGTACACATGCTGCTGAATGTCTGCCAATTTCAATCAAATAATAGTAATGGGATTCTCAGTGAGTCTACATTTTTTTCAAAGGCTAGATTGGGGATCAGTGAAAATGCAAATTATTCAGTGCAAATTCAGGCGGAATTCAAGTGGTTTTACGCTACAGACCAGTGCTCAGATTTTCCTTGGTCAGTAGCTGATTTTGGTTGGAAATGTTTGTAAGAAAGATGTATCTTTTAGGTCAAGGGTGATTTTCAGAAATTGTTAATGTCCTGGTAGCTGTTATTGCGTTTTCCGCTATATTAAAGTATATAGTAAAAGGATTTCCTTCTCTCAGACCTAGACAAGGGACATTGGATGGTGCGAGGGAGGAGAGTAGTCCGTCTCCAGTGGTCCATTTCACATCATAATGTCAAATGCGCTGTGGCTACTCTGGTCGGGTCTTCTTCTTGTAGTCCAATATGTGTTCTGATCATGGGGGATACTGGCACAGGCTTTATTTTGAAACGCCTTTACATGGTTGATCAAACTGTATCAACTAGCGGGCAATGTTGTATGATGCATTAAATCATGCATCGTCATGATGCTTACATACAGCCTTGGAGAGTAATTCACCACAGCTTCATTATACTCAATGATCCAAACGGAATTGTGGAACTGAAAGTGATGTATTGTATAACGTCTCATTGTACATGAATGTACCGGGGATAACGATGGGGATAAACGATTGGACTTTACAGAAACTGGGTCGAGAATCCTGATCACAATATATAGCAGATAAGTTCATACTTTCAATATCACAGGACAAACATGCGAGCACACATTTGGCGTTGAGTAAAGCTCCTGAGGGCTGATCAGGCAAGTAATTCATCTATCTAGGATGATATATTATCGGCCACTCTTATCTTCAAGTTCAAATTTTAAAATCAGTTTATTGCACATTAGTTGTGACGCACTCACATGAGCTATCTGCCCAAAATGATAATGATCATGCAAAGTCCATGCAGGTAGTGTTACTATAATAGTCCATAGTTTGGCGTATACCGGTAATTATTGTTTATCAGACTTGTTTGTATATAGAGCACAGTGAAAATAATAAAAGCAGTGGAGTACATCGCATCATTGTCCACAACACTGATCTTGCTTGAGAATAACTCTCCTATTCGAGTAATATTTATATGTAACTTAGCACTAACAGATGTCCTAAGGTAAATGTATGATTTTAAATACAACTCGTTACACAGAAATCAGATAATAGTAATCTTTAACTAGTGAAAGCAAATATAAGCAAAGATAATGTGATATTTTTACCTCAATTAAGCCTACAGGATATGGACTATCGAAATTGTTTAAAGTGAGTCCGAGGCCAACTTCCAATGAGGGAATACATGCGTTTTAAATGATTCTCTTGAGTCTATCTGACTGAATTATTATCGATCTGTGCAACTACTTGACGTCACATAAGAAAAGCTTTCTCAGAACCCTTTGTCCTAAAGACAAACTGGAATCCACCGTCCCCAAAAGTGTTGGTGGTATATTTAGTATACCACCCTGCTCATGGCCACCGTCCACTGCATAGGATCTAATCAATCGAAGCGATATAAAAAATGTATTGGCTTAATCAGCCAAAGTTCCCCAGTGGATGGTGGCCATTAGGGTACAACTTTTACAAGTCTTCAGCATTGCCTCTAACAGTGGTACCGTAAAACCTCGCGTATAAGCCGAACTCGTGTATTAGCTGCACCTAGACTTTGGGCCTATCCTATAGTAAAGCTGCGCCAGCGATCTGATTATGTACTGTAATAAACATATTAAAACGTGCATATAAGCCCCACCCTGACCTAGGGCCAATCCTATAAGCCACACCGCAAATCTGACTCGTGCTCTAGCCGCGGCTTCTACGTGAGGATTTACGGTACATGCCATATGTAAGACACATCAATCACTTATGTATTCCAAGGGCTTTCAGTAGCCTCATACCGAAACTCTTCAATTTGTCGAGGAACTTGTCATCTGTCAAGCGTTTCTTCTGTGCACGTGTTACCATTTCTATTGCCTCCTCACTCACTCCCTGGACCCCTTGTTTGGATAGGATCTCCTGCATCTGAAGTATACAATGCCATTATAAACAAAATCAGATATATCTCTGTCCAAAAACTCCCTTTTGACCCGGCTTATAAACGGGCCAGGCTTATATTTAGGGCCGGCTTATAAATGGGGAAATGCGATAAGTGAACCAAAATTCTTTGATCAAGATTTTATTTGTGCGTTTGAGTTATTACTGTGTTTGGAAACTTTAAAAACCATACCTCTTGCACACAATTGTGATGTCGCATTATGATACTTTTGGTATCACCAGGCCGCCGATACTTTGGAACCGCCCTTTTGATACCATTAGCATGTTGAGGATCTTCATCGTCCAACTCGTCCTGGTACTATAACATGTCAAAACACCAAGATTATACAAAGGCATGTGTTAGAGACCATTCTTCGCATAACAGTAGAAATTGGTTACTGGGAAATAGATCCCAGGTTGTTCAGTATCATTTACGATCAAGGTGGGATATAATGGTTGATGTTTGTCAGTGACCATGTGGTTGGGGATAGGTTATTTCTTCGCAATAAGGGAGTTTTGTCACCTGGTGCTGCCACCTGGTGAGGCAGCAACAACCGCCATTCGTGTTAAGATGGTGAAAGCTACCTAATGTTCTGTAGAAATGGCACTTTAGTGGGGTACAAAAGTGCATGGCTAGGTTTATGGTACCAAATTAACATTATGGTGACAGCTAGCTGGCTGAACATCCCAGTGGGCACAAAACATTGAATCAACATTGATAACTGGTTGCCAACGTTGATTCAATATTGATTCATCGTTGATTCAACGTTGAACTGAATGTTATGCCCATTGGGATGACTAGCGTCATTCAATGTTTTACAAGTGGTTTAACTCTTTACTACTAATCCAAGATCACTATGGATCTCTGGAGCCCCATAACAAGTATAAAGAAGAAAAGAAATTGATCAGAAAAGTACCCTCGTCATATTTTTCATGGTTTGGTGATGAGAAACAAGTTTTCTATTTTTATTTTTAGTGCCCTAAGTTTCTAATTTTATGATTATATGGGAATGTTGTTTTGTGTTTGTAATATCCAAAACCTACCTCTTCTATAAAACCGCTATCACGCTCAGGTAGATCTGGAATTTGGCCAGCTGGCACTTTCAAGAAATATTCTGAAACCACTTTTTCCACTACTGCAGCATATGGCGCGTCTTTCTCACCCAACTTAGCTGCGGTTTCCTGCGCGTCATACTGATACTGCAAAATGTATCATCTAGATCATGTGCAACGATCTTGGGAAGGACAATAAAAAATAAGAATGATATATTTTATTCTTACCATAAGGCTAAACAAAAATGGTGTTTCAGATAACATGGTATGAAAATCTAAGGTAGGTAGGTCGACTTTGTGTTTGTGTCTCTACTTAGGACTTAAAACTATCAATTGTATTGCATTGCGGCGTCAACTCACAAAAGGCAACCTCCACTCATGGACAGTCAAATCGACGTCGATTAACATGAAACACACATTTTAAAAAGAATTGCCAAAATATTGGCAAATTTGGTATCAAATTAAAGCGTATACTGTCAGCAATGCAGTCAGCTAAAGGTATAACTTGCATCTAACAACTTTTGCTGATCAATAAACTCCAAGTGACTAAAATGCGAAAATTGATCTCGAAAAGTCCAAATTTCCCTATGTAAATGATGTGGACTAACTAGTTAGTACTAGTATTGATCACCAGGGGGTAGTACCAGCCTTCCCGCCTTGACCCCGTGACGTCACTCCTGGCTGCTACTATTCAAACATGGACAGATAAAAATATTTCTTTCTAATTGTTTACTTCAACTATTTAATGTTACTATGTTAATAAATAGGCCGTCTATCCAGCGGCGCGGATCCCAAACAGTTCCTGTGTCGCCTCACTTCCCTTGGATAGATTAATACTCCAAGTAAAAAAATAATAAAATTAAATAAATAAAAAACGCCCTCGTCATATAATTTTTTCATTGCTTGGTGATGAGAAACAATTTTTTTTTTGGGTGGCCTAAACCAGGTATAGCTGTAACAGTGAAGCCGTCCTACCTGTTTAGTTGCCTCGTTCTGATAAGGCTCTCCCACTGCACGAAAATAGAGGTTTAAGAGATAATTATACGTCTTACTTATTTCTCATGACAACCCCACCCAACCTCAGTATATTCCATGGCAACTTAGGTCTGAAAGTTGCCATGAAATATACTTGGAATTAATACCACAGCAACTTAGGTCTGAAAGTTGCCATGGAATATAATGGAGCTTATTTCATGGCAACTTAGGTCTGAAAGTTTCCATGGAATATACTGGAGCTTATTTCATGGCAACTTAGGTCTGAAAGTTGCCATGGAATATATTTGGATTTAATTGCCTGACAACTTAGTTCTGAAGTTGCTATGGAATATACTGTAGCAAGATACCACAGAAAATTATGTCTGAAAGTTGCCATGGAATAAACTGGGGTTCAGCACCAGGTGCTATAGTACAAGAAATATGTGAAATGGTTTGGCACTTCCGGCAGAAAGCATGCAATTTGGTACAAAGGGGTTTTAAGACGTGCTGAACCCGATTCTAAGAGGATACATTCATTTTTATTAATGTAACTACATGTAAAACGACATTGAAAAAATAAAGTAAAAAATTATCTTTTAATTCTTTAAAAATATATATTAATTATTTTAGAATGGAATAAAATTCAAAGGATAATCCTAATGATAGAAACGAACATACATGTATTTATTGCATGTGAAAAAGTAGTGTACAGATGTATGGCTATGCATAACAAGGTGGTAATTTGCATATATTCATTACAGCTTTCTACCAGCAAAAAAAAGTCATTTTGGTCAAACCTGTTATGCATAATAGAACCAGGCAGAGTAAGGCAGGACAAAGCAGAGCAGAGTAATGTAGAGTAGAGCAAGGCAGAGCAGGACAGGGTAAAGTAGGGCTGAGTAATGTAAAGTAGAGAAGGGCAAAGCAAGGCAGAGAAGTGTAATGTAAAGCAGGGCAGAGTAAGGCAGAGCAGAGTAATGTAGAATAGGGCCAGGCAGAGTAGGGCAAGGCAAGGCAAGGCAGAGCAGCAGAGTAATGTAGAGTAGAGCAGGGTAGAACAAGGCAGAGTAATACAGGGTATAACGTAAGGCAGAGGAAGGCAAAGCATAGTAATATAGTAAGGACCGTGTTACAGGCACTAGACCCAGCTCTAGCTAATGACTTTGGTGATCTCAAAATGGACAGAAATGATTAAATACCTGTGATAAACATTCATCAATTTTACAATTGTGAGAGGTGGCTTAGCTTAGCTCAGTTTAGAATTCAGATCCTATTGTATAGGCCCCATAAATGTCTACCTATATACACTTGTTGCTAACATCTGCTTTTAAAGTATATTTAACGTTTGTTGTTATGAGGTTACCGGTAGTGATCAAAATCTCCAACTCAATTTATTGTCATTTATATTGATGTACTAATTATATGGTGTCTATAATTCTCAACAAAAATCTTCTCTATGAAATCCAAGATGGCCGACAATGTAAATCAGAATTACCCAGAATCCTTCTAAAATACCCATAAGGCAATGTGTTCATAAAATTACCCATGATCCTCTACAATGATATAAAAACCCATGATTCTCCCTTTAGCAGTCAGTTAGGCTTAGGGGTCTGATGAAGGCTTAACCGCCGAAACTGTAACCTCCTATAATAGCCCCTCATGAAAATGAGCTGTGAACAACAGGAATAAAAAATCGGACAACTCATTTTTCTGGTGGATTTGGTTTGTGGCATATTTCCCAACACCATATTTTATCTCCACCACTTGCATCCCCCGGGATCCCAGCCATCGGAAAACCCCAGAACAACGTGTTGTTAGTGCGTCACCCCAACAAACACACAAGAATACTGTACAACAGGACACACACGCATCGCCAGCGATCCAACACAGGTAGAGTATAGCACTCACCAGGAGGGACTATGAGTAACACACCTATACCTGGACAATCACAAGCCACAAAGAGACAAAGAACCGCAACAGGTGAAGAAACCAACATGGAAAACGACCAAGTAGAGGTAAATGAACCTAGCACAAGTAAGTCGGACACTGAAACACAAAGGGCCCCCATTCAAGATAAGAACAGACCCATACTTACTACACTTAAGAAAATACGGAGAAACATAGAAAAGGCCAAACACCACAAAACCCTCCTTGATAAATACCTAGAACAGGGCACCACACCACAAGGCCTAACTCCCAAACTCAACTGCCAGATCCCAGATATACCTGCAGACTTCAACATCAGGTGGGAAACTTGTTTGAGTGCAACAGGTAAAAATCTGACAAACCTACTCCTTGAATATTGGACTGAAAGGGCAGTCACACAGAAGGCACTGTTCGACACACATCTGTCCACACTCACTTCACAATGCCAGGCCGAAGAACTAGAAGAAGCACAGAGGCAACTAGAGGAAGCCCAAACCCGGGCACAGGAAGAACTACAGACCAAGAGAACCAAAAAGGGAGGAGGTTCGAAAAGATCCAAGAACCCCCCCGTGACAAACCGGCGATAGTTAATCTATCCTCACATGTCCTTACAGAAGCTGAAACATCACTGCTGACTAAGGGCATGAAATACATACCTACTCTGAAAACATACCACCCAGCCCATAGACTTAGAGACGCCTTCCTTTTTTCTAGACGAATAAGAATCAAACACCATTTTCAAAATTCAGAAGACACCCTCGAAGACAAAACAACACTTGAAGCCATGATTCCATCAGCGGGTTGGACACCACCATCCAACAAGGACAAAGACATAGATGCATTCATTACTACCATGGAGAGACACATAGAACATCTACCAGATACCTACTTACCAAGTAACCTAACACCTGCCGAAAAGATAGCAATGAAACAACTAAGGGAGAACACTGACATCATCATCTGGTATGCAGACAAGGGGGGAGCTGTTGTCATCCAGGACACGGTCAAATATGTTGCAGAAGCATATAGACAACTCAACAATACAGAACACTATGAAAGAGAAAATGTAGACCAAACCCCATACTATGTAACCAACATCTCCAATTACGTCCAAGACTGCATAGACTTGGGCACACTCCCAAAAGCTGCTAAAGATGCTTTAACATGTGATAAGGCCAGAACCCCCTCAATCTACTTCCTCCCCAAGATACACAAGGCCAACACACCTGGCAGACCCATCGTCTCAGGTTGTGGGGGACCCACTGAGAAGATCTCCCAATATGTAGACAAAATCTTAAACCCATACGTTCCAAAACTTGACAGCTATGTCCGTGACACCCGCCACTTCCTCCAGATAGTAGGTGAGATCCCCTTCCTTGAGGATGACCAACACATGATGACCATTGACGTGGCCTCACTCTACACAAACATACCTCACAATGAAGGCATAGCTGCCGCCAGGTATTTTCTAGAACAACGGGAGGACAAAACACCACCCACCCACGTCATCTTACATCTCATGTACAAGATCCTGACGAAGAACTCCTTCTACTTCAATGGTGAATACTTTCACCAAACCAGAGGCACAGCAATGGGCACGAAAATGGCACCAACATATGCGAACCTATTCATGGGGATTCTAGAAAAGAGACTACTCAGCACTTCCCCCATACAACCAGTACTTTGGAAAAGGTACATTGACGACGTGTTTTGTATCTTAAAGGGGGATTCGAACACCATTGACCAATTCATGGCCCATCTGAACGCAGCACATGATACCATCAAATTCACCCACGAGGTAAGGAAGTCTAAAATCAGCTACTTGGACGTCTTGGCATATGTGGACGAACATGAGTCACTACAAACCACTCTCTTCACCAAAACCACAGATGCTCACCTATACGTGGAGTTCACTAGCAACCACCCCCAACACCAAAAGTCCTCCACCCCCTACTCCCAACTATTGAGAGTTAGAACAATCTGCTCCAAAATCTCAGATTATGATGTCAACGCCAAACTACTCCTGAGCTACTTTGCAGCCCGTGGTTACCCTAAGAAACATCTGCTTAGATTCTACCACCAGGTAAGAAGCAAAAATCGTCGCCAACTAGTCCACCCTCCCCCGAAGGACCCAAACCCACAGAAGATCATCCCATTGGTCCTCAACTACGATGTGAGACACCATGCCTCCATCAGAAAGTGTCTACAAGAAGGTCAACAACTTCTAGAATGATCATTCAACAATGATAAATTCCTAGAAAACAAGATCATCATCTCCTACAGGAAGAACCCCAATCTCAGAGACATGTTATGTAGGTCCACATTCCCCAGACCTGTTTCCCTCAAAGGAACATTCCCATGTGGGGCCACAAACTGTAATACATGCAGGTTGATCGTCACGGGTGACACTGTCAACAATTCCTCCAAAACCAAAACTCTGAAAACTGTAGGATTCGCCACCTGTCAAACAACAAATGTTGTTTACCTCGTCATTTGCCGACTCTGTGGCTTCTATTATGTAGGTCAAACGAGCAAAACACTGGATGAAAGAAGAAAACAACACACTGGAAATGTGGACAACAACAGGGACACCTTAGCGGTTGCCGACCACATGTGTGATGACACCCACAAGCCCGACAAGGACATATTAACTGATCATATTACCATTTTGTCACTGGACAACACCGCGCCAATTGAAAACATCAGGTTACGCCTGGAGTCCGCCTGGATACGCCTTTTGCAAAGCCACGCGCCATTGGGTATGAACCCTAAATGGTAGACCAATCAGGGGCGCCGTAACAATCAATCTAGGTCGCTATGACGTCACTACCGGCCGCCGCATAACAACAACAATCGAATACACCGCGGACAATTCAAAAGCAAGACGGACATCATGTCGTCTCTCCCCTATGTTTGTCACGTCTGTGACACTGCTTTCCAGGATCTACTCACCATTAGGGAACATTACTTGTCTGCACATGAAATACATGAGGAAGCACAATATATGTGTCCGATTTGTTACCTCAGTTATGTCTCACGGGGCGCACTTAGACGCCATATGCGTGACAGACATGAAGCATCCAGATCAGTACTCCCTGTGAGTGCAGGATTCTCATCAACCGCTGGCAACGTTTCCAAAGAACTTATTAAGAAGAAGTACAACAAAAAACCTGCCAAGAAAGCTACTAAAAGCACCAAGGTCAGTCTCAACCCGCTCCCTTCAACCATAAGTTCTGAGGATTACTATGCCCTCGGTCTCAACAACAATCTGCCAGCTCTGACACCCACCGGTTCTGCAAGTCACCTTAGAGCAATAGAGTCTAGCATTGCCGACAACAATCTTAGTGGGGCCGCTGCCACACTAAGAGAGAGACTTACAGCTGCTGACCAACTGGACCGTATATTATTTGGTGACCAACCTACACCTGTGTCCCATCTTTCATTGGAGGACATAACTAAAATCCTTGCAGTAGATCCACAGGACAATCTACCAATCATGTCACTCTCACCCATAGGGACTGACATGGTGTCCCCTGTGCTTACTCCAGTGTCCACACAAGCAGCAGAAGTGCCAACACCTATAGATATTGACATTCTCACTGGCCTCCCTTTGGATCACTCCTATTCAGCTCCTATGCCCGCCGACGATGAATCTAATGATGGACTAATCAATGACGAGATATCATCTCCTGATCTCAACCACTTGGACTTAACACCTGCTAGACTAGGGGCCCTGATGACACTCCACCAATATGATGACTCCAGTGATGAAGAATGTACTGTAGAACAGCCATCGGTTGGCAGCGAGGACCACCCCACCATACCGGTAGGGTATCTGGTTTATACAGACATTCTGAGGAGTTTAAGGACCGTGTTACAGGCACTAGACCCAGCTCTAGCTAATGACTTTGGTGATCTCAAAATGGACAGAAATGATTAAATACCTGTGATAAACATTCATCAATTTTACAATTGTGAGAGGTGGCTTAGCTTAGCTCAGTTTAGAATTCAGATCCTATTGTATAGGCCCCATAAATGTCTACCTATATACACTTGTTGCTAACATCTGCTTTTAAAGTATATTTAACGTTTGTTGTTATGAGGTTACCGGTAGTGATCAAAATCTCCAACTCAATTTATTGTCATTTATATTGATGTACTAATTATATGGTGTCTATAATTCTCAACAAAAATCTTCTCTATGAAATCCAAGATGGCCGACAATGTAAATCAGAATTATCCAGAATCCTTCTAAAATACCCATAATGCAATGTGTTCATAAAATTACCCATGATCCTCTACAATGATATAAAAACCCATGATTCTCCCTTTAGCAGTCAGTTAGGCTTAGGGGTCTGATGAAGGCTTAACCGCCGAAACTGTAACCTCCTATAATAGCCCCTCATGAAAATGAGCTGTGAACAACAGGAATAAAAAATCGGACAACTCATTTTTCTGGTGGATTTGGTTTGTGGCATATTTCCCAACACCATAGTAATATAAAGAAGAGCAGGGCAGTGCTAGGTAGAGTAATGCAGGGTAAGGCAGTGTAAGGTAGTGTAAGGCAGAGCATGGTCTTGTTGATTAGAGCAGAGGCAGAGTAAGGCAGAATATGGCAGAGTAGAGTAAAAATAGTGTAGAGTAGGGCAGAGCAAGGCAGGACAAGTTTGGGTGTGGCAAAGCAGGGTATTACAGTACTTTGGAGTGCACCAGAAGGCTGTCGGGGCATGGATCCACTAGTCTACCCCTTGGAATCTACCCCAGGGCCTAGCATCTACTCCTTAGGGCATCTAGCTGCTAGGATTTTTACCCCTTTGGCCTTCTACCCCTTGGAATCCTACCCCTCAGGCCTTTTACCCCCTAGAACTTCTACCCCTTAGGACATTCACTCCCTCGCACATCTACCACCTGAACCTTTACTCTCTAGGACTTCTTCCCCTGGAGAAATCTACCCCTCCACATAATATGACTCTACCATATTGGCAAGTGCAGGGGGTTGATGCCGTTGATGTTCCCGGGTATAAGTCCTAGAGGGTAAAGGGGGTAGATGTCCCAGGGGGTAGAAGTTGTAATGGGGCAAATGTCTAGGGGATAGATGTCCAAGGAGATAAAAGTCCTAGGGGGTAGATGTCCTAGCGGTAGGTGCCCCAAGGGGTGGATACCCCAGGGGGTGGATGCCCCAGGGGGTGGATGCCCCAGGGGGTGGATGCCCCAGGGATAGGTGTCCAAGGGGGTGGAATTCCAGGGAATAGATGTCCAAGGGGATAAAAGGGGGTAGATGTCCAGGGGCTAAATGTCCAGGGGCCACATGTCCAGGGGTAGATGTCCAGGGGTAGATGTCCAGGGGTACCTTTCCTAGCAGCACTGTAAGATGTAGATGAGGATGGGGCTTATGCCTAGCACACTATGGCCCTTTATGCAGTCAACTTCTGTACATCCTAGTCCGGATGGCTAGAGATCTACCATTACATGATCAGAATTTGGACAAAAGCACATGCTTATTTTAATGTGTTCTATGATGTAAGCATGCTCAACATCAACACACAATCTAATGCACAGGAAATTGTGTAAAATAGTGATTTAGATGAATAAGATGTGCCTAACTGAAGTCAGTTGACCATTCAATTTTGAACTGTTTCCTGGGCACACATTCCTGTGACATCATCAATTTGCGTGATTCAAATAATAGTCACTCCTGTCCATCCTTATGACTAATATGTGGCTAAGTTGTATGGTCTCCTGACTACGGGAGCCAAATAATGGTGGTATAGTCACTACTGTCTATGGGTATTATTATCAGTGAAGAGACAGACATTCAGACCGAGACACATAACGACACATATATACAGACACACAGATAGACAGGCAGACACACAAAGAGACATTGATCTTTAGTGGATTTCTGACCTTAGACCTTAGACCTTGATTTTGACTTTGATCATTTCTAGATACCATCATACAGATAGCAGATTTGGAATCAGCATTATCATATTACCCTAGTTCACCCCTATCATAAGGTGTAAGCCCTTCTAATTAACATAATTATGTGATATTTTTTTGGTTTATTCTTCATTTTCATACTTTTTGAGTTTAATGTACATTTTCACGTGGAAATACTTTCCAAAAATCATGTATCCTCTTTGATATGAGTTCAGTATTATGTAAAGACCCTGTGTACAACTTTTCGTGTTTTCTGCCAGAGGTGCCAAATACCTGCTGAAATTGTTACATATTTACTCTACTACTAGGGCCGGGGAGGAAGCACTGTGGTGGCTTGTGGCTGGCCCTGGGGCGGGGAGGAAGCACTGGGGTGGTTTGTACAGTGTTGTAGCCGGCACTGGGGTGGGTAGGGTCTCATCCATGAATATCAATCCATATTTATTCAACAAATAAAGTGAAATAATATAGATATATATCTAGATATATAATTATCTAGATATATAGAGCGATATAGATAACCACATGCACGTGACTTGTAACTCTTGTACTACAGCATGTGTTGAGAACGTGGAGGAGGGGTGCAAAAAATAAAGTGGTTAATTGTATAAATGATTAAAATCATATTAGTTTATGTATATATATGGCTTCCTCCAGTGGCTGTAAGATGTGTGCATGTTATATACATGTAGTGCAACAATTGACCTACATAGCTGTGCCTATTGTTCTGCACTGCCCGTGTGTTGGTGTTGCAGGGTGTCAGCTGAAGGTGTGATTGGAAGTGGGAGGGGGGGAGGGAGGGGAGTTAATACACCATACTTGAAAATCATACTTGTCATAGATAATGTAAATTATTCTTTATAAATACTGATATCATATTCTATATCTAAAGAGAATCAGAGAGGCATTTTTCACGATTACCTGTGACAGTTTAAAGTGATTGCTTAAAAATAAACACAGAATGCTTCCTACCCGGTCCTGCCAGCCCCAGGGCCATCTACAAGCCACCACAGTGTTTCTTACCCGGTCCTACCAGCCCCAGGACCGGCCACATGCCACCACAGTGTTTCCTACCCGGTCCTACCAGCCCCAGGACCGGCCCCAAGCCACCACAGTGCTTCATGGAATTTATTGAGGTTTAAGTAGAACATTACACCAAATTGCCATGAGGTTTAATGGGGTTTAAATAAAATATGATACCCCTGCCTGCCATGTGCACTCTATGGTGGTCACTGCAGTACTGATGCCTCAGCCAATCAGAAGCAAGTCTCATTCTGGTCACGTGACCAGCACTCCCCCCCCCCCCTATATAATGGGGGTCCAGTGTGAGCCCCTCAGTCCACTGCACTCTGGCCATTGGAACACACCTCCTGCCTGCACCTGCCTACTTCCTGCCTGCGCCTGCCTCCTGCCTACTGAAGTGTTGCCTAAATACCAAGCATGAAAGTTGATAAATTGTCTTCAAATTATGGAATCCTAACCCCTGAATAAAATATGTTGTCCTTGGGTTTAATGAGATTTAAGTATGAAATACCCCTGGTTTTCCTGGGATTTAATGAAATTCCTGTAAAAAATATCCCTGGTTGTCCTTGGGTTAAATGAAATTTAAGGGGAAAGTAACCCTGGTTGTCTTGTGATTTAGGAAGACTTAAATTGAAAATACCCCAGGTTGTCCCGGGGTCTAATGAAATTTGTGTGAAAAACACCCTTGGTTGACATAAGATTTAATGTGATTTAAGTATAAAATACCCCTGGTTGTCTTGGGGTTTAAGAAGATTTAAGTGGAAAATACCCCTGGTTGTCATTGGGTTTAATGAGATATAAGTGGAAAATACCCCTGGTTGTCCTTAGGTTTAATGAGATTTAAGTGGAACATACCCCTAGTTGTCCTAGGTTTTAATGAGATTTAGGTGGAAAATATCCCTGGTTGTCCTGAGGTTTAATGAAATTTAAGTCCAAATATCCCTAGTTGTCCTGAGGTGTAATGAAATTTAAGTGGAAAATACCCCTGGTTGACCTGGGAAATATTAAGATTTAAGTGAAATATTGCTGAGGTTGTCCTGGGGTATTAAGTAACTTAAAGTCCATGCAAGTGTACCTTTAAGAGAAATAAATTCACCTTAAATCCCATCCAACCCGAGGTTGACAGGGATCATTAAACTCCATTATATTGGTTGCAACCAGAGGTTTACATAAGATATATTGGGCTTTAAGTTACACTTAAACCCGCATTTTCGTGCAGTGTCCGGCAGTGCTGGACACCATTCGAATAATTTGTTTTCGTAGTTCATTTTTGAAATAGGGATGGGTATCATGGTTTTCAATAACGATGACTCTTCCGTGCAGGTCTTCATTCATGAAGTCACCAAATGGATTCCCTTTCTCCATCTTCAGCTTTTGCTCAAGTGATATGGGCCTCTGTCCTTTTGAATCCCGCAGTTTCATATCGTCACCATGGGTAAGGATGAGGAAACAATGTTTCAAGAAATCACCCCCACCGAATGTCTGTCAATGACGAAAAATATGCTTTTGCTACAAAATATGTAGAGGTGACTGTGATTAAGGGATTCTTCATCAAAATGCTTTTTTCCCCTAATGTTTGAGGGGTATACAGTCTTTTATATCAGTCTGAGATGGATTATTTAGGCAAAAGAATGTGTGTTTCAGGCAACATAGTCCAACAAATCAGGGTGAGAAGGACGGAATTTTTTGATTTTTTAAAAATGGTGAAAGTATCTTTGTTCTTCTTGACCAAAAATCTGATAAAATATAGAAAACTATGTAAAGAAGAAAAAATATTTAAAAAGAAGTTTGAAATATGTTTTTTTCAAATGGGCCAACAAATGCTGGGGTTGGTTTTCTACTTAGGCTAGGATCGGCTTGCCTGAAACACCTATCTTTGACATTATGACAACCTTTTACACCATTGTAGGGGCTAGGGTTATACGGGTTTGTTATATGACGAGTGCTGTTGGATGCTGTGTTGCGAACTCAGTCCGAACCCTTCAGTCCGACGGTAGGTGGCGACACCTACCCCGGGCTTGGGGTATGGACAGAGGTCGCTATAGGCTTCCGGTCTGCGTGTGCGCGCGCAGGCTGGCTGCCTATATATACCCAGCATCTGACGGTACTCGTCGGTTACTCTGAGCCACGCTGGTGAGGAGACCCCGTGATCATTACGGCTGATTAGCCTACTGACCCGTTCCGAACTCTATAGGGAGTTCGCACACATAGATACTGCTTGTCTAGGTTATCTGAATAAACCTGATTTGCAACCTGTAACACTTGATCCGAACTGTGTCGACTTTGTTCTTTAATTGATACTCTACCAATATCATAGAGAAACAAAGTATCGTTTATTACACTGGTGCCGTGACCAGTTCTGAGTGAAACGCAGGTTAGCCTGTGCAGTAGCGCAGACCTCGTGCTCTGGACGGAGCAGCGAGGTCTCCCGATGAGGCGCCAGCCTTATCACCGGAGGGGTTATGTGCCGCCGATGAGGCAGATACCCCCAGGAGTGCGAATGTTCCATCCGGAACAGGCGCATCAATGGGATCCGGAGGTCCCGAAGTAATGAGTCGCTCATTAGAGGAAATGAGCCTGTCAATGTTCAACATTGGTGGGTCAAGAGCAGCCGCTCCGAACCCGCGGAGGGTTACCATCTTGGAGGAGCGTCGTTTCGATGACATGAGAGAGGCCAGGGTACAGGAACGTGTGCAGATGGCTCAAATGGAGTTGTTGTCCATTCAGAAACAGTCGAATGAATGGAAAAACAGTATGATTGCATTGGAAGGTGCAGTCACACACAGAGCTTCCAAAATCAAGGAAAAAGATGCAAGGCTGTCGACCTTGTTAGAGGAGAACGAAAAGCTGGTGCAATCCCTTAGCATGGTCCGCTTGGAGTTCGATCAGAAACAAGCTGATCTGCAGGGAATCCGTTCCGAATTTGCCCAGGCAAACACGGATCTGAACCAGATTTGTGCGGCCCGAGATGCCGTAATCCATGAAGCAGAAGGGGCCCGATCAGAACTTGTTCGGGACACGGAAGACTTACAGGAGGTTCGCCGAAGCCTGGTGACAGAGTGCGACATTCTGAAGGCAAAAAGAAGTGCTTTACAGCAGTTTTTATCAGAGACTCGGGATAGTATGCAGGACAGCAGTACCTCATACGCTTCCGCTGATAATGTCAGTCCAAAAGGTCCTCATTACATGAGTTTTACGGACACCCCGAATCTGCCTATGGGACGTGGGGTAACCGTAGAAGGTGCCTTGTCTACTTCAACGCCAGGACGACCACTACATGTGGGCCGGGCAAGAGGTAGAGGTAGGGCGAGGGTTACTCACCAAGGGTGGGTATCAGTGGTATCCGTCCGATTCCGAAGCAGGTCTTTTCAGCTCCGACAGGTGTAAACCCGGCGGGTAGGGGAAGGTCGTTGTCGGAGTTGGTCCGGAGTCCACAATCTCAGTTGAAACTGGATGAGCAACAACTGGATTCGGAACGCTTGAAGAAAGCAGCCGAACAAGAGAAGGCGGCCAAGACCGACTTAACTCCCTCGAGTTTGTCGCAATGGCGAGAATGCCAAGCGAACATACTGTTCCATGAACAGAAAAACTTGGAATTGGAAAGGCGAGATGTGTATCGCAAACAGCAGGCTGCTCTTGAGTAGCAGCAGAAACGCATGAGGGAAAATGCAGCCCTCGCCGAAGAATTAGCGGAGCAGGAGGCGGCGGTTCTGAGAGCTCGAAAAGAAGGGCTCCGAGCGGCCGGTGAAGCTGCGAAAGCTAAATTGGCGAAGGCTCAGCAGGAGGAGGAGGCTGAGAGACAGGCCAAGGAATTGGAAAAAGAGAAGGCGGCGCATCAGCGTTTGCTTGCTCTGGCCCAGCAGTGTCAGTATATGACTGATCAGGAGAAAAATTGGTGGTTCAGTCAGGGTGTGGACCCCACTACAGATTTGGTGTCGTATGGTACCTACCAGGCCTATCTGGAGAGACAGAATAGCTTGCCTACCATGGGCGCTACTCCGGGGGCGACTCCTGGCACAAAGAGTCCTAGGAGGGCTCCGAGAAGAACAATTTTGAGTACAGAATTGTAAGAGTTGTACGATACAAACCCCGCAATTGCTGGGATCGGATTGCACAATGTGGGTACGGAACAGGACGCGTCGGCTTCCATTTCTAAATGTCTGGCGATAACCTCTAAAATTAGGGGGTCGTCCAACGCTGCTAGACGTATAGCTAGCGAGCCTTTTCCCTACTGGCAGAAAAACTCTTGGGAAGATTGGTTGGGAGCCACCGTTGAGGATATCAACCTCAGTGGGTGGGATCAACAAGATGCAATCCCGTACGTCTGTAAGGGATTGCGCATGGGAGATGGCCTGATGGCAGTGGAGCAGTGGAAAGATGAATGCGGACCCCGCGGCACTTTCAAACAGCTTGTGGAGATCGGAACTATCCTGTACGGAGACTCCGCTCGGATTGATCCGATGGTCGCTTTTAAGAAGCGAGTGCAAGGCAAGAACGAAGCCCCGAGGGTTTTCGGACTTGCACTGATGAGACTCCTGAAGAAGGTACATCCAGCTTCAGGAATCCATGATGCCTTATTCTCTAAGGAATTGTTCTCTCAGTTCGTCGCTGGACTGAGAGATCCAGAAATACAACAAGTAGTGTATGATACGTGGAGAGCAGATACGTCACTAGATGACCTTTTTAAGGCCATCGACATACATGCTCTCAAAAAGTCACTGTTGGGGGACCGGATGCCTACCCGGGCCTCGGCCATTATAGAATGTTCCCCGGAGCAGTCTGATGGTTCGGGCAGTGAGGAAGAGGGGGCGATAGCTTCTGCGGCTCAGTTTAAGAGGAATGGGAATTCCTCTAGACCGCCGTGTTAGAATAAGAAGCCGGAAGGGGGTGGAAACCCTCCTCCGAAGAAGGAATCATCGGATCCAAAAGCTCCGATAATGGACGCAGCGTTTTTCACAGCGCTGTTTGAGAAGATGACGACTTCCATTCAGGGGGCTACACAGCCTAACAGAAGGAAGGTCAATCGGAGGACCGCCAAGTGCTATAGGTGCCTGGAGATTGGTCACTTTGCTGCGGAGTGTACGGCTCCGAGTCCGAAAGTTCCCGGTAAGGAGGGAAACTAGAGGGGGTAGTCCGAGAAGGCGAGCGGACGACCCCTGGAGATGAAGTACGCCAACATACCAGAGAGGTAGAGCCTAGTGAAATTCCGAAGGCAGGAAGGGAATCAGGGGTGGCTTCGAGCTTGAGGGGCTCGGATGCCGGCCTGGTTAACATTCCAGTCCAACAATTGCCCGGCAATGAGGCAGGGAGGCCCATTACGGATAGGAACGAGGAAGTTGCGGCTGTCACAGACACCGTGTGGGTAGGGAGTACCCAGCTTTCCCCGGATCATCCATGTTTCGACCATTTGAAGAAACATGGCCTTGATTTGGCTGCTCCGAAGGATTTTGAACGCTTCACTGTAAACCCGTCTCCGCTGGGGGGGAGGCGGTGGTATGTGTCTGTTACTGTGGCCGGTAGAGCGGGCGAATTTTTAGTAGATACGGGAGCTAGCCACTCCTTTATCTCCTCTAACTTCTATGCTCTTATGCCGGACAGTCGTGATAACTTCAAAACGAGGGTAAACGCCTGTTCGGCCGATGGGTCAAGTATGCAGACGTATGGGCGCGCGTTCATACCGCTCCGAATTGGGGGGAAGGAGTATGTGGCTTCTCCCACCATTGCGGATATTGCAGACGACGGTATACTGGGATTGGACTTTTCGGCGTTATATGACGCGGTCCTGAATCCTGGTACAGGGGTACTCCTGATAGAGCACCCGTACCGTGCGGTAGAGCAATGTGTGCTCCGACAAGTGTCAACAGTGGCAACGGTGGTCCAAACTGTAAAGATTCCTCCCGGACAGACGTGTGATGTGCTGGTCCGAAGCAAGGGGCTTAGGAGAGAGGAAGAGGCAGTTGTGGAGCCGGATGTGGCCATGTTGGGTAGTATCGGTTTGACAGGCATGGACACCCTGGTGGGTGATGGTGCTTGGACCGTGGTGCCGGTTTCTAACCCCGGGTTGGAACCGAAGTATCTAAAGAAAGATACAGTACTGGGGAAGGTGTTCACCAGTGAGGCAGTGATGCCTGCTGGGCAGGTGAGCATGAAGGGTGACCCTTCTCCGACCGCTTTGAGTGCGGGACTCGAGAAAATGATCTCCGAAACGGATCTGACGGATCGGAGGGATCTCGACTCCCTAAGGAGGCTGGTAGTGAAGTATCAGGATGCATGGCAGGTGGAGGGGGAGCCTTTGGGCCGAACCAACAAAGTGTTGCATTCTATCAATACGGGTGATGCACAGCCATTCAAAATGCCTTACCGACACTTGCCGTCGGGTAGGAAAGCAGTGGTTGAGGAACAAGTGAAGACCATGCTGGAACAGAAGGTGATCGTGCCTAGCACTAGCCCCTGGTCCAGTCCGGTCCAGATGGTTACTAAAAAGGACGGGTCTATCCGATTTTGTATCGATTATAGGCGCCTGAATGGGGTAACCAAGAAAAATGCATATCCTCTCCCCCGGATCGATGAGACCCTGGACTCTTTGGGTGGGAACCAATGGTTCTGCACCCTTGATTTGCAGTCCGGATATTGGCAGATCGGGATGAAGGAGGAGGATAAAGAGAAAACGGCTTTTACCAGTCACATTGGACTGTATCAGTTTGAGCTGATGCCTTTCGGGTTGTGCAACTCCCCGGCCACTTTTGAGGCTATGATGGAAACTCTGTTGAGTGATCTGTTGTGGCGCAAGTGCTTGGTATACTTGGATGATGTCATTGTTTTCGGCAAGATGTTTGAAGAGTGTGCGTTGAACCTCGGAGAGGTATTGGAGCGAATTCGGTCCAATGGCTTGACATTAAAGCCGAAGAAATGTGAACTTTTTCGGAAGTCCATGGTCTATTTGGGCCGGATCATCTCCACCGAGGGTGTGCAGGCTGATCCGGCTAAATTGGAGACTGTGGAGACTTGGGAAGTTCCAAAAGGACCAAAGGATGTCAGATCCTTTTTAGGGTTCTGTTCCTATTACAGGGACTTTATCCCCGGATTCTCAAGGGTGTCTCAGCCATTGCAACGGTTGAGCCATTGGACTCCGGGGAAGAAAAAAGAACCCTTCCCATGGGGGATGGAGCAGAATGAAGCCTTCAAAGAGATTAAGGCGTTGTTCCGAACCACCCCGGTGCTGAGATACCCTACGGAGAAGGGGCATTTCATCCTTGACACTGATGCGAGCAATGAGAGCATCGGGGCCGCATTGTCCCAAATCCAGGACGGAGTAGAGGTCCCGCTGGCGTTCGCTAGTAACAGTATGAACAAGGCACAGAGAAATTATTGTACTACCAAGCGAGAGCTGCTCGCAGTAGTGGTGTACACGAAGAAGTTTCGGCACTTCTTATATGGAGGGAATTTCACAATCCGTACCGATCATTCGGCCTTGAGGTGGCTCCTTAATTTTAAGGACGCGGAGGGAATGATTGGTCGGTGGTTGAATCACCTCAGCGAGTTCGGACTGGAGAACTCTCATATCCAGCACCGAGCGGGCACGAAGCATATTAATGCTGACTGTCTGAGTAGACGTCCGGTACGCCGTTGTGTGCGTCCGGAGTGTGGGGATTGTGGGGCTCACAATGCTGTGGTAGCGAGTGTGCGTTTGCCTTATGATGGGTTGTTGCAAAACCTGTTGGATTGGTCCACCGACACTATAAGGACGTACCAGATGGCCGATCCTACCATAGCACGACTGAGGGAGCTTGTCCCTACTGGGGTCTGTCCAGTGAGACCCGAAATATCACTGGAAAACCGTGAAATGCGACGTTTCCTGGCTCAGTTCCACGAACTGGAGGTCCGGGATTCATTGTTGTGCAGGTGGAAGACTTGTCCCGGGAAGCGGAGGGTATTACAAATGGTGATCCCTGCTGCTATGAGGAAAGACATCCTGTACTACTGCCACGGCCATTCCACTAGTGGGCATTTCGGAAAGAAACGCTCGTTGGAACGGCTGAGTAGGAGATATTACTGGCCCGGCATGTCAGGCGACCTTTTAAGGTGGATCGAGACCTGTCCAGCCTGTTGTTTAGGCAAACCTGGTCCTGGACTAGGGAAATTGCCACTGCAACAAGAGCTATTCGGGGTGAGGTTTGCTCGAATAGCCGTTGATATTATCAGTGGGGTGAAACCCACTCCAAAAGGTAATACGTGTATGATGGTGGTCTCGGACTACTATACGAAATACACCCGAGTGTACCCACTCGAGGATCATACTGCTGCTACTTGTGCGGAAGCATTGGTAAAGGGGTGGATCCTCCATCTGGGGGCTCCCTTGATGTTACATAGCGATCAAGGGAGAGAATTTGAGTCCAAACTATGGACTGCTATGTGCCATCAGTTGGCTATATGCAAAACTCGGACCAATCCGTACCGACCACAGTCCGACGGGCAGGTGGAGCGGTTCAATCGGACCTTGATCCAGGTTTTAAAGCCATTAGTGAACTCCCATATGGATGATTGGGATGATCAGTGCGAATTTGTGGTTCATGCGTATAATAATACGGTCCACACTTCAACGAATTGCACTCCGAACCTCCTGGTGTTCGGAGAGGACTTGATCATGCCGGCGGATTTAGTATTCGAAGTGGTAGGGATCAGTCCTGAGGCACCATGTACAGTGCTGTTTGTGGAATCTCTACGAGAGAGGTTCAAATTTGCCTACGAAACAGTTAGGGCTCATTTGCTCAAAGCTGCTAATTGGCAGAAGGTGGGTTATGACACCGGATTGAAGTTGCGACGATTCGTAGTGGGGGATAGAGTGATCCGCCTACATGAACCGCTCTGCAACGTCAAACTGGCGAATAACTGAGATGGACCACATACCGTGGTTAAATGTATCAGTCAAACGACTGTATTGATTCAGTCCGAAGCAGGACGCATCCGGACGAGCCATGTGGCTCGGTTGTGTGCTTGGGCGGGAAGGGAGCTCACCCCGGAAACGGAGGTGGAGAAGGGAAATTCGGAGGCTAAATTTGTACCTTTGGAAGGGGTGTCAGTGGATCCCCCTAAAAAGGTGGTACGAAAGAAGCTCCGAAAGACCGTGAAAAAGAAAGTCTCGGCAGGCGAAGGAAGAAGGGCACGGAAAACTAAAATCAAGGCTGGAGTTTTAGTTAAGAACGAGTGTCCTTCGGCCAGGTTACGAGAGGCGGGCGGTAAACCCGTTCGGCGAAGCCCAAGGCTGGTGGCTAGAGGGGCTGTAACCTAGCTTGTTTACACAACGAGTGTGGTGTCCTGTGTTGTTCTATATGTTATATGTATGTTACCGACAGGGGCGCTCAGAGTCAATAAGAAAAGAATGTAAGAGTGCTCCCCGAGGGTGGTGGACGGATAATCCGGTGGGGTAATCTTCGATTTCCCATAAATATCCACTAATACTCCTGATGAGCTCTTTATTCGAAGTATATTTTGACTTTTGTGAGCCGCCTACGTAGCAGTGTGATCCCTCGAGCCCGAGCTGCGGGCGGGAAACCTGATTAAACGGTAATTGGGTCACACCGGGATCGCGTCCAATCACGCGAGACGCTGCGCATGCGCTTTGTTTTAAAAACAAAAGCGAGGGAACCGCCATATTGATTTTGGGCTCGCCCCAGTCAATAGCGGTGTTGGTCGGCAGCGGGGAAATTGGTGATTTGGACGGTTAGAAGAGGAGAAAAGTCAGTAAAAGAGTTGTGAGCAGTGAGTACTCTTTCCTGGTTCGTCTGAGACAAAGAGGGAGGCGGGGAACTAGTGGTTTCCCCGTCAAACTCCCGTCGAAAGACACTGCCGTAGTGAGGATGGCCGAGCAACAGCTCCGTCACTCCGAACTCACCGGACACTCCGAGGTGGCATCCGCCACCGAGGAGCCTATGGATGCTCAGAACCCGAGTGGTAATGAGTTAAGCGAGACGCTGGCGGAACTACGTGTGGATCCGGCCGTGTCTCCGATCCGGAAGTCTCCGTCGCCCGACGGCAGCGAGGACTCCGGAATGTTGCGGGGAATCGCCTACACCGAAGTAGTGCCGGATCCCTCCGAGACGACTGTACGTCCCTCCCGGATGTGCAGTCTGAGTATATCACCAAGCCTCCAGAAGTCAGTTTCTCGTAAACTGTCTATGGGGAGTGGGAGTGATTCACGTCCGAGGACGCGCGGTGGTAAGGGTGCTACCCGAGATCGGTCCAGGTCGTCCAATACTAAGGCTAGTACCAAGGCTACCAAACACACGGGTGTTGGGAAGAAGCCACCAGGAAAGGACGAGCCTAAAAAGCCCGATCCGAAGAAGGGTAGTACTGCGAGTACTAAGAAGCCGGATTCTAAGGCTGCCGCTGCAACGGCATCCAAGGATCCGAAGACGGTCGATCCCAAGGCTCCTACTACGAAGGTGCCGAAGGATCAGAAGAAAGCTGATCCGAAGCCCGCCGCTAAGGACCAGCCGAGGAAGGGGCAGACGTCCGGCAGCACTCAAGCTGTCAAGACTCCGGGCCTCACTAAACCCAGTATCCCGATCCCTAGCAAGGTGAAGGATAGTGGGAAGGCAGTTGAAACCTCAGCTGCTCCGACTCCAACCATCGATGTGTTGTCCTTCTCGCGAGGGTTAGACAACAGCTCGGCAGTAGCTGCTACAGCCGCTGCGATGGCTGGTAAGACCGGACATGGGGGAGGTCGTCCTAAAACGACAGTTCCTCCCAAGGAACCTCGGACCGAGGAGACTATGGATACTTCATCCGCAGCCCATACGGTCAAGGTCGTGCAGGATGTGCTGTCTAACATCACGTTCAAGCTCCCGGCTCCACTGGAGCCGCGACAAGAGGTACCCGTTCGGGTGGAGTTACCTCCTCAGAGAGAGGTACCCGTCCGAGTGGATACTCCTCTACAGCCTACCGAGCCTACTCTGGAACCATCCAACATGGATATTTCGGAGGAAGCCGGAAAACTGGACCAAGCTGCGGGCGGTGGTTCATCTAGATCGGGGGTGCACATCCTCGCTCCATACCAGCATCATGCATGGGAAAAGGAGGACGCCGACGTCCCACCCCTGCTCAGAGGTGCCATCATCGATCAGATGAGCAAAACAGAGGTCAGGTCCTTTGACCTGGTACAAATGCGAACCTTCCGGGGGCTGGACAGTTTGTCTGCCAAGTTCCCGGCCTGGTTCCCGGATCGCTTAACGGCGGCCATGGACGGCCTCAGCAACACGGCTGCTACAGCTCGCTTAGTTGCTGAGACAGAGGGACCTCCCGAAATTATCGCGGCCTTGGAATACAAACTGCAAACTGCATCGGAATTCCAAGTCGTGCATAACAGGAGGGAGAAGAGACGACGCCTGACGCCAGCAATGAAGCTGGCTCGGAGTGTTGAACCGAAGACTAAAGAGTCAATTCTGGATGCTACTCTGGAGGATGAAATCATCCAACAGACCTCGGCCGCGGCTAGGAGTGCAGATACTAGTCGCCAGGAGAAGGCCAACCGTAGGCACCTATACCTACGGGAGACCATCAAAGTAACCTCTCTGAAGGCGGGTCGATCCGAGGAGGAGGTGGAAGCTGTTCTGAAGGGATTGGATGAAAATACAATCCCGGACGACGAGCTTCAGATACTGGTCCGGACAGCACTCCGAGCCAATGCCGCAAGTGGGTTTAAGTACTTTAAACCAATGTGTGTGAACGACTGCGTCAAGGATAAGCGGTCCTCACACCATCCGGAGGAGGTGGGTCCTGACGGTCTCTCCGACGATGAGGAGTGGATTAAGACTGATCCCCTCGACAAGTCGGTACAGCTGTACCACTTTGAGTTACTGGAGAAGGTCCGAACTGGTAGTACCAAATACCATTCGCCTCTCCAGAAAACAAAATTGGCATGGGCAAAGGCTAGATGGCATCCATTTAGCAAGTGCCCCTTTGAGCCTTGTCTGAATGTTGACGAGACACTGGAAGCGCCCCGAACTTGGCCTACCAAGGTCCGGTACGCGAGGCATATCACCCGCTATCACTTGCGTCATTACATGCGGTATGACTGCTTGAGTGTGGGTGCGAAAGGAAGCAAGGGTTGTCCTGAGGGTGGCTGGTTCTATACTAGAGCAGACATCATCAGACATCTTGCTAAGCAGCACGGCTTGGCTCTGGAGACAGCGGCGGAACGCATCCAGACCGCCCATGCAGAGGTCTACTCCCATTTCGGGGTAGTAGGCAAAAATGAGAACCTCGAGGTGGATTTTGGCACCAACGAGAAGGGAAAGGTCCGGGTTTTCTACAAGGTAAACCCGGATGGCAACTACATCCGGATTCCGGAAGGTGAGCTCTTCGATGAATTCGAGGAGTACCAGAAACGTACCAGTACGAGAAAGGTGCGGCGCGCTTAGAAGAGACCTAACGGGTCTTCGGAGCAGGCCGATCCTAAGAGGCCAAAAACGGATGAGAGGAAATCCGTTATGGAGAAGGCGGATCCGGGCTATAAAGGGCCGGCATTCACTTCTCACACGACGGACTGGAAGACGGGTCCCCAGGGCAGGCCACCTCGGTCTGTTCCGGAGGATCCGAACTCCAGCACGGTGGGGTCCTTTGCGGACAAGTTCCCCGAAAATGATATGGTTCCGGGTGAGGAGTCGCAGACTCTGACTCAGACCGGGAAGACGAAGGCTACAGTAAAGAAAACGCTGAAGCCGACTCAGACCCCGGATCTCCCACCAGAGACTCCGGAAGAGGGGCGTTTAGTCTTGCGACTAAGGGGCCCTCCTTCGTTCCCTCCCGCCGACTTCACTTCATATGAAACCGGACAGGAGGCCTTCGATCAATGGCAGGACAACTTTCACCGGTTGCTTGCTGGCCTGAGTTAGGAGGTGGCGATGTTGTCCCTTAATACGGTACACCATCTCCATCAGAGGGAAGTCGCTACCCAGAAGGCAGCGGCCGCGGAGTCTGTGCAGGAAGAGCGTGAGAATGCTCGGACTGAACGAAGTGCTGCTAAAACCGAAAGGAAGAAGCAGAAGTTGGCAGTTAAGAACGCCGAGGAGAAGCTGGACCACGAACGTCGTCGGTTCAGAGACTGCTTCGCGCATGAAATGCACGAGTGGGATGGGACTCGGGCTCAAATCGAGCTCTGGCTCCAGGAGTTGACTCTGGCGGAAGCTGCGTCGGACTCTGATGATGAGGAGGCGCCGGCTAAGCCCGGTTCCAAAGACGATTCGGACTCAGGATAGGATTATCCTATCCTAGGATCCGATTAGGAGAGGGGGGGGGTATTCTAAGTATACCACCCCTACAAGCAAAACACCCTTGGATAGGGTGTAGGAGTGTCCGGACAGAGGAACGCGGCAGGCTGGCTACGCAAGGATCCAGTCTGCCAGGTAGCACTGACGAAGGAGGACGAGGGGATCCGGAAAGAGAGCTGAACTCGGGACCGGAGCACGATACCAACATGGATCCGATACGTGATGTTTTTTTATAAATTATGAATATCAGGACCGAGTGCTCCTAGTTATAAGTCCGAAGATCGCCTGGAGGCAGGACTATATGTTTTTATTATTATTACCTTAAGCTCCCGAGCATGAGCTATGAACTTTCTCGTTCCGGTGAGTAGGAGCTGAACGAAGTAGGTTCTGAAAGCCGGGCGGAATGATACACCATCAACGGAAGATCCGGATCCTCGTTACAAGACCACGTATGATGTCTTTTTATAATAATACTTTAATATGTACCTATTTCTTAAAACCTTAAGAAAAGTGATTTTGTTTATCGCTTATAGTATTATTCATTACGAGTGTAATTAGCTCGGGGTCCTGGAGGGACGAAATTTTTTTACTGTGATATTGTACTTTTTCAAGTGTTTGTATACTATATGTATAGGTTAACTCCATCTATCCTAGGGAATGGGGCGTAATTGTTATTACGGTCTATATATATAGAAATGTGTGTAATTAATACCTTTTTGTGTTCAACAGAATACGTCATATTGTTTGTAAGGTATAACTCTAATAAACCCCTAAGGTGGTATTTATAAGATAATGCCAGTCCGAAGTGTTTTCGGACTTTAACCTTAATTATTTACCTCCCGGTTATTATCTGGTAGGGGGTAGTGTAGGGGCTAGGGTTATACGGTTTGTTATATGACGAGTGCTGTTGGATGCTGTGTTGCGAACTCAGTCCGAACCCTTCAGTCCGACGGTAGGTGGCGACACCTACCCCGGGCTTGGGGTATGGACAGAGGTCGCTATAGGCTTCCGGTCTGCGTGTGCGCGCGCAGGCTGGCTGCCTATATATACCCAGCATCTGACGGTACTCGTCGGTTACTCTGAGCCACGCTGGTGAGGAGACCCCGTGATCATTACGGCTGATTAGCCTACTGACCCGTTCCGAACTCTATAGGGAGTTCGCACACATAGATACTGCTTGTCTAGGTTATCTGAATAAACCTGATTTGCAACCTGTAACACTTGATCCGAACTGTGTCGACTTTGTTCTTTAATTGATACTCTACCAATATCATAGAGAAACAAAGTATCGTTTATTACACCATGAAAATTGCGAAGATTCCTCTTCACAGTGGCACGCCGGTGTAATTCAATAATACACAGAACCCTTTGTCAATCTCTCTCTCTCTTTCCCCCTCTCTCTCTCTCTCTCTCTGTCTCTCTGTCTGTCTGTCTGTCTCTCTCTCTCTCTCTCTCTCTCTCTCTCTATATATATATATATATATATATATATATATATGTATATATATTTATTTATTTATTTATTTAATTATTTATAAGTGTTGAAATATATAATTGGACATACTTTAACCACAGAGTTAAAGGCTTGCCGTTCCTCTGCCGTATAACGTGGGTTCCCGAGGTTGAAGACAAGCAGGAAACCATGGATGCCATCCTTGTATGCGTTGAAGATCTTGGACAAAAATCAAAGTTCACTTTACCTCAGTACCAGTTATGTTAATATTGTTGTGTTAAAAGGGTCTGGCTACTTTGCCGGGTCTATTTCCCTCCTGTCACGCTGTGGACCTGGGTGGCACAGCCACAGAAAAGCCTGGGCTCCACTAGGGCTCCACTAGGGCGATACAGGTACCTACGAAACGAAGCGATCTTTTTTATGTGTTGATTTACACATTTTGCTTCATTTCGCCTGATTCCGTGCCTGGTTTCGCTTCATATCGCGGCAGTGTGGCCCTGATTGTCACCCTGCTCCTGGTGACAACTAGGGTAACATTGCTGTGAAATGAAGCGAAATCAGATGAAATGCCCAAGAACAAAACAATAAAAGGATTGCCTCGTTTTGCAGGTACCTGTGGAGCCCATGTGCAGCCCAGGCTATAATATAGCCTGGGCTGCACATGGGCTATATTATAAGGTGCGGCAGAGCAGCGATAGTCTTTTAACACAGGATCATGCCGCTTGGAACTTAAGCCCAAAATCCACTGCGACAAGAACCTGCGTTAAAACAGTATCGCGCCTGTGCCGCCATAATTTCGCTGCTATTTCGCCCTGCCACTCCCTTTTAGCGCCTGTGCCGCCAAAGTCCACGGCGTTATGGGGGCGAAATTGGGGAGGCAGAGGGGCGATACCCTTTTAACGCAGGTTCTTGTCAACGTGGATTTTGGGCTTGTGGGTATATGCTATGCAGCGGATTGCACATTTCCTCAGCCACTTTATAACCTGCAACTAATATACATAGGCTAAAGGCTATCCAATGCAAAGTTCATTGCCTAGCAGATGGTGTGGTTAGAAGAAAGAAAATACATATATAATGTATGCATTGACTTTATTTTAGACTATTGATCATAATGATTATATAAGACACACACCTTGCCAAGTTCTCCGAGAATTTCTTTCTCTTCACGGGTAGTGTCACACATACCGGGAGTATCAAACAATGTGACCATTACATCATCCACTTTTACTTCACACTTTTCATTTTCCGAAGTACACGCTGAAAGGCATACCTTTCTCATGATTAAAACTTTTTAAATGTCAAATGTGACATCAATGTACATGTAGGGGCTGTTTTGATATTATATCATAGGTATTGCTGGGCGATGTGGGTTGTGCCATCTCGCGGGGTACCTACCAATGAAGTCAGGGGTCTTTGACTGGGTGACGTCTTTGACAAGCAAGATTAAAACGGCTGAAATGGGGGTTAGGTACATAGTAATGTCGGAAAATGTGTAATATAGTGTTATAATATATATTAACTCCCCCCCCCTCCACTTTTTCTATATAGGTCCCTTTTCAACTGTTTTAATCTTGTCGGTCAAAGATGTCACCTGGTCCAAGACGTCACCCGGTCAAAGACGTCACCCAGTCAAAGACTAACAAGTTGGATTGATCTCTTGAGAAACAGCCTTTGGCTATTTTGATATTTTGTGTGTGTATCTTTAGAGAGACAGATAAAGACAGACAGAGACAGACATACACACACACACCTACACCAAGATTAGATGTATGGATGGATTGGTTAAAAAAATAGGTAATTATGGCATAGGTTGTAGTGTATGAAATAATGGATCTTAATTAATTAATCATTACATAAATATAAGGAACATCAAAGACTTTTTGTAATTTAGGGATCAACTATTTCGCATGCACAGTTAGGGACTTCTTATAGAACAATATTGCAGGAAATCTTTGTGAACAATTTTGTGTGTTTTTTTGAGCTGAATAGATTTTTAGGATTAGGATCTCCTACACAATCAACTCACATGCGCTTGCAAAGCTTTCATCAAATGCATGGCTGTTGACAATGAAGTTTCCTGTGGCACTCTTCCCAGCTCCAGTTTTCCCCAACAGCAACAACCTTATGAATGAAAAACCAGTCAAATGGAACACTTGTTATGCCAGTTATGGCCACCGTCCACTGAGGAACTTCGGCCGATTAAGCCCATACATATCCTATGTAACTTCGGCCGACTGAGGCCCAGTGGACTGTGGCCATTATGATATGAGTTATTGTAACTTATAGTCTTAACAACAAAGGTTAACTGAAGTAGTAACGATTGGACTAGTGGAAGTCAAGGACTGAACACAGACTGACTTAACAGTTTATTAGCACTGGTGTCTATGGCCTATAGTGCATTGTGCGCGCTGCTAGGGGGTGTTACCCATGTAGTCTGGTGCTCAATACTCATTGGCTAATGTGGCCAATGATATACTTGAGTGGTATGTACATGTACAGGGCATACATACAGTTGTCATTGGCTGTAAAAAGAGCGAGGCTGCACTGATTTGAAGTTGCTCGGAGTACAACTTTCAAATAACTTTACTCTTTATTCGGTCAAATAATAAGTATCCCACAAGAACGAAATACTTTGTGTAATTCTCGTCAAGGTCCGACACTTCTTGTCTAATAGTTTGAAGAATAACATACCTTAGTTCTTTGACAGATTCAGATTTGTCATATTTTTTCACAATGAATCTGCTGATTTTTTCGTCCAACTGCACCTTTTTCTGAAAGATGTAATTATAGCTATATTATCATTCAAAGTAATGAAATGTATCTCGTACGTCTATATCTCTTATGATGATGACAGAAAGGAAAATATGTGTGCAGGCAAGGGAAAGGAATATCCAACAAAAAAGTCAACTTTGAAGTTTATTTCATGAGCCTTCCAGTGATGTTTTACACTAAAATATATCGTGGATATGGGTGGCTATATGCCCTATCCAAAATCCCAACAAGGTCTAAGTTTCGTGGTCTCCTAGATTATATCTATCTAATTAGCATAATTATGATAATTTTTATCTAGAAATAGTAATTTTATTCCGTTTCGACCAAAGTTATTCTCATGAGTCTTTCTATCAATGGGCTTCTCTATTTGTTCCATTTGAAATGAAAATTATGTTTCCATGGCAACATATATCACCAATTAAGGCTCTTAAACATTCTTTTTAGATTCAAAATATAAAAGGTTTCACTTAAAAAAACAAAAATTTCCATAATACTACTGTATTCTACAGGGAAAAGTACCCGTGATGAGTCAGTAGGCCATGGTGCGATATTGCGCAAGAGAAATTTAGCTCAGGTTGTGATACTCACCTTGTCGTTCATCTTCTGAATCTGCTCCTCGGTAAACTCATCTTTTCGCATCTCGCAAATTTCCTGCACCGTAAACATTGGGTACTTTCTGCCTTCCATGACTGCAGAATGCTGACTGCTCCGGAGGAAAGCAAAGCAAAACTATTCCCCTGGCGTCCTATTCTGGGGTCTGTTACATAATGAATGAACGGGTAAAAAAGATGGGATAAATGAAGTGTAGTGTTGCAAGGCTGTAAATAACTGTACCCGCTAATTTATGGTACCCTTTAGGGCTAAAGGGTATGATGGGGGTTTTCTATACAAATGTAGGCAGTGTTACCATGCCCGCATGAACGTGGCCTTTAATTAAAAAGTGTACCCTTTAATATTAAATGTTAGGTGTTGCTGAATGCAAAGTTATACATACCTCCAGTGGAAGTATAACTGTTTTTAAATCTTAAATAAACCTTCTTTCTTCGAAATAGTTTTAGAGGGGTAGTATATAAAATACATTAAGATGATCTGTAAGTCAAAAGTGTCATTCCTATTGAATTATAGAAAAAAATTGATAATATGAAATGGTACCCGTACAGCCATGCTCACTAATTAAATGATAGAAAGCAGTTGGTGATTGTGGATGATTTATTATATTTGTTATATAGGGCCCCATATTATTTGACAAATTCGTGCCCGATAATTATTTACTAATATAATATTTTCTTTGTTGTGTGCAACCTTTCCTATTTTCATTGATATATGTGTGCAATGAAGTGATGACGTTGCACAAAAATTTGTGTACTTTACCATGTACCCTGCCCATTTTTGGCATATTCTGGGCATAATTAACGGGCACAAATAAACGGGCACCAATATTAACGGGCACAAGAGATTGTATTGCCCTTTAATATTTATATTCACTCTGCAACACTGCAATTTCTTACCCGTCCCTATACCCGCTAAAACATACCCACTATTTTTTATACCACCCTACTAACGGGTACACATTATGTAACAGACCCCAGGTGTGTAGTGAATTCACTGCAAGATCTGATCAGTGGGACACAACATGTCACAAGCCAGAAGGGTGCGGCGGAGCAGGAGTAGGCTCTCTCGGTTTGACGCCATATTTAGGCACCTGGCGGCAAATGTCTCTATCTGGATGTGCGTTCTAAGACTCTGCTAGGAGCGTCATAATTGAAATAATAATATACTTTCTTCTACATCAATAACCCAGTCAGAATGCACTAAAAGATAGCTAGGGGGTGAACTGGGGGAGGGGGAGGTGAGAAATGCAATTAAATAGATGATCTTTTTCTCTCGTTTTTCTAGTGTCAAGTAGGGTTATCGGCATATTTAATTAAATTGTGATCTTATTGAATGGATGACTTTGAAACTCGGTCAAGAACGTTCCAGATAATACAGAATAACTTTATATCACAGAACAACCATGTGTGGCCAGGTGAGGGAAAACGTGCCTCCAGGGTGGAAATGGCTTTTCAAAGTTTATGTTACAGGCTTTAAAATGAGATATCTTGAGCTAAAATATCCCAAGTAGTTTTGCTGTAACTGCTTGTCAAACCAGGGCTGGTGTGTACAACTGAAAATGGCAAAGAAGCTCTAAATCCACTTTATCCTATTATGAATACTAATAGTGTAAAAAATACAGTTTTGTAGAAAAATAACCAAAGACATCTGATGTTTATATCATAAAATTGGTTCTAGAGGGAATTTCTGAGGTCTGTTTTCCATTCTGAGTTCCTTGTGAAATTTTCAAAAACACTTGTTGCAAAAAAATCCCATTTGGAATAATGGAGTGTTTCCATGGCAACCAGAAATTGCCATATATATGCCAATTTTCCATCTTTCCATGGCAACAAAAGTTCCTTTTACATTCCAAAAAGTGGAATGTTTTCAGTGGAGATGGAATAATTCTAAGCATAAATCACTGGATTCCCAATGAAAAATTGGTCTCAAGCATTTTTTAGTATATTTTTTAGTGTTTACCCATATACTGCCCCCCTCTAGGCCAAAACCAGTACTAAAAATCATCCTGGAGGCACGTTTTCCCTCTCCTGGCCACATATATAAGCACACCTTGAGTGTTTGATAAAGGGATTCAGGTCTGACCAAAGACATGATTAATACAGCTATATATCATTAAACGGACACTCTAACCTACCCTTTCACTTTGTTTTATAGTACAAGTCAAACTTATTATAAAGACCAGGGGCACAGGCTGGGGCAAGGAGTTCCTCTGTTGTCTAGCAAATGCATGTTCCTGTGGAATGATAGATATTTTGGAGATAGGTGATGAACAAACTAGAATCAGTCAATAAGTTTGAACAGAAGTCGATGGACAAACTTGAATTGCTTGATACTTTGGAGGAAACTTGACAGCTCCGAGACTTCATAATGGAAAGGTTATGAACAAACTGTATGGCAGACCAATTGGAATGAAAGATGATACAGACAAACCAAAATTGCTGTCTGTGTGCCTTCAGTGGGCAAGGGACTTTGGACCTGGTCAATGAGGCGCTATAAACTATTGATAAGCAGACATGTTATGAACTTTTATCTTCTACGGAGGCATTTCATACATCGTACAAAGGTAAATAAAGTAATAATATTATTCCTCTGTTGCTACACACAATTACTCTCATTTACAAATTGTTTAATAGTGGTTTTATAATTGATTTATAATTTTGTTAACCCTTTAAGGGCCGCATAGAACTTTAAAGCATTGTGCTATACTAGTCGTCACAGTATGTATACACATCAAACCGACCATCTAGGAGTGTGAGTACTAGCCTCATTAAACAATCCCTCACACAAAATGTATCAGCCTGTATGATGGACATGACCATAACAATTTCAAGAAAGTCACTTTTTAAAAGTTAACCACAGGTAGTCCCATTTTGTCCTGTTTTGAGCCTAAAAATCGACCTTTGGCCACATCATTTTGTGCATGCCTTAGATATCCCCAAACCAAAGCTTTACACAGCATAAAACCACATGTGCTTTTTTAGCCAGAAGGCTTTAGGGAACAAGTAGGATTTCTCCCCACATTTTTAACCATTTTTTGTTGCATTCGAAATATAACCCAATCAGCAGACAGGACGATCGTTTTTTATGTAATTAAAATGAGATACCAATCGCATTTACCTTAAAATGTCATATGAACTGATGAATTGTATTTGAAAGCAAAATTTGTCTCATCACTTTGAATCAACCTTCGTATAGTACCTTTTTTAGAGTTTGATTAGGATTTATCTTTTGGATGGTTTATATATATAGGGATAACTTCGGAAGGAACTTCAACTGGTTCCCGTGACCACTAATATTACGTATGCTGGCACCTGTAGCTCCCATGTTGGTTAGGCCTATGTCAAAGGTCACCTCCTTCCCAAATAAAACAGCCATATTGTGATGACAGCTTTACTGAGCATTTTTCTTATTCCGGATGACACCAGCCCATCTGAATACTGCTTACAGCTTGTGTACCACATACTTGATAGACCCCCACCCAGATGACGTCATTACTTGAGGTACTGAAGGGGGCCTCTTTTCCCAGGCTAGTTACCTATCTATTTAGTCATATCTCATTATTATAGTAATTTATTTCTCAGTAAAATTGTGCAGGATCGATTGAAATGCAACAAAATATTCGATTCAATTTTTATATGAAAGGTTTTTATTCACATTCTTTATTCACAGGTTCATCAAATGGCATTCTGCTAATGAATATAACGTGGTCAGTTCCAACAGCATTCTTTGATATGTTTATCAGTGAATATGATTATTATTATATGAATAAATAGACAACAGCCTCATGGAATACGGCTCATGGTTAGCACAGTTGAATAACCCGGCCCCTAACCTTAAACAAGTTCACCTTTGTGTTCTGTTTTAAAAAAAAAAGAATTATTTAGGCCCTCATGATTCAATTTCTGATGGAGGGCCTAAATTACTTATTTTTCTATGTTTACAAATGAAAAACGGTTACTTTGCTGAATCAATGATCCGCCGTATTTCATAAACTATTGAATAATCACATAATTGACCAGGTAAATATTGTGTTCTAACCTATATGTCTACTGATCATTTGTTATCTCTAGACAATTATATTCAAATAGGGCTTGCACCTTTTGATATCTCTCAGGACTTTCTTGCTATCAGGTCCGATTCTGTTATCTCTCAAGTCTAGCTTGACGAGCGTGGTATTGTACTGTGTTAGGTCTACCCCAGCACCCTCTGTGGCACTGTACTGCAACTTTTCTGGACAGAGGGATGGTAAACATGCACAGCAAGTCCACCTTCTGGCCTCCACATCATTCTCTGTTTTCGCCTCTAGATATGCCTCTTCTCCAGCATGAGTTCCATAAAAGGAGCCAGCAATGGCAATTGCTCCAGTATCGCCAATGTTGTTATCCGATATGTCTAATTCCATTAGACTGTTGTTCATATGAAGCATGTATGCCAGGGCTACTGCCCCAGCATTCCCCAAGCACCTTCCCACAGGGGCCTCTTGGTTTGAGAGTTGCAGCTTTGTCAGAGAGCTGTTACAAACTAGGTTCTGAGCTAGGGCCTGCACACCAATGTCTCCTATTTGGTTGCAGCTGATACTCAATGTCTTCATTTTGGTATTGTACGCCAGCATTGTAGCTAATGATTGTGCCCCTTCATCCCCTACATCATTGTTTGACACATCCAACTCTGTAAGAGTGGTGTTTCTGTGTAGACCAGCACCTACTGCCTTGACTCCATCATCACCAAGTGCACTCCAACTTAAATCTAATACTTCCAGGCAGCTGTTGTGTTGTAACGCTTCCCCAATTGGTGCTCCCCACCTACCAGTGGCATGGGTTCTGTTCAACATTAACACTTTCAACCCAGCATTTTGTTTTAAGCCTGATGCCAGAACCTTTGCACCTTGATCTCCTATCTCATTACTCCCAACAAACAGTTCTTGGAGGCTGTCATTGATCTGTAGCATCCGGCCTAAGGTCTTCATACCTGGATCACCGATCTTGTTACCTGCAATGTTTAATGTCTTGATTCCAGTTGTAACAAGCCCTTTCGCTACGGCTGAAGCTCCAACATCACCAATGAAGTTGCGCGCCAGGTTTAGTACCTGCAGTGGTTGATTGTGCATACTGTTTGCTATAGCCGTGGCACCAACAGCCCCAATACTGTTGTTGCTCAGATTCAATACCTGTAGAGTATGATATTTGTGTGTGCACAGACTCTCTGCTAGAGCTACTCCTCCAGAATAACCAATATTGTTCTCTGCCAAGTCTAATTCCTGCAGTGTTTCCCAGTGGTGTTCACACAGGGAGGATAGAAGCACATCTACAAAGGTGTCATCTGCTTGGACGTCCACTGTGTAAATACCATCTAACGTCACCATTTGACAGATATAGTCCACAGCAAGCAAGTCTATGGCTGTCATCGTCGTTTTTGTTATTCTAATTTTCCCACCTGGTGCAATGTGACTAGCGACTTCTTTGGCCTTTTCCCCCCATTGCCCTTCATGAAGCAGCTGACACACCTTCAACTTATGTGGAGATGCATGGCCTCCCTACGTTTGCTCCACCAGTCTGTCTATAAATGAAGACAGTTCAGGTTCAAGACCATTCATCTCTACACTGACCGCTCTGGATATGTGCCTGATCCAGCTATGATTTCTATCAAAGTGGAACCCAAAGATGAATTGAAGTGCCAGATTAAACTGATCACTATTGAACAACTGATTTAATTTGTGGCAGGGGTATTGGGGATGTGCTAAGAAGTGTGAAACTGCCAGTAATTCCTGAGCTGACAGATGGAAAAACTCAGCTGTCCAGAATGTATTCTTCCCTATCTGCTGTCTTGTGACTTGCATAATGCCTGTCTTCTTCATGCTTTCCAGGTCCTGTGGGGTTATTTTAGATTTGATCATATCATCCTCATCGAAAACAATCTTTGCTAGATCGTCATTATCTTCTAATTGAAAGATCCCTGAATAGGCTAACTGTGCCAGTTTAGAGAAATATGGACACACTTCCATTTGGAAGCTTGAGTCAGTTATTTTACGACAGCAGTATTGGACAATAATAAAAGACATCAACCGTGTATAGGTCTTGATATCTTCATCTAGGATTGTAACCCCTTCACTCAGCAATCTTGTTATCAACATGCAATAAAATGTTATTGAACATACTGATAACAAGATTGGATTTTTGTTTAGGTATGATGTGATGTTCTTCACATGGTTAGGGTGCCTGTGTTCGACATATTCAGTGACCTTTGCTGATGTAAGGCCGAGAATTTCAGCCCTAGCATCAGCAGGAAGCTGGCTGAGCCCAGCAAACGGTCTTGATGCTGAAATCACAGTGCATCCTGGCAGTAGATCTCCTCTCAAAATGTTTATGCATAGATCTACAGGATGGGCCTTTTGAAGTACATCATGTATTATTGGTGTATTTCTCATCCTATCTGCAAAACCAGGCAACTCATCCAGCCCGTCTACAAGGATAAGAACCCTGGATGCAGAGTACCTCAGCCAGGATGTGAATGGAGTAGAATCAGTAAGACCAGGGAAGTCATACAACCCATACATCTGCAATAACTCAACAGTGGATATAGCTATAACTTGGGTGGTGATAAAGCGCAGTTGCAGCAGAAACAGCATGGTGAAACCTGCAGCCCACTTACCCAGTGCCCACAGCTTTGCGAGAAACTGTAGAGTAGTAGATTTACCTATTCCTGCTCTGCCATATATTGAGATATTTTTATAAGGCTTGCTGTCTCTACCCAATATATCATGGGCTGAAATGTTTCTATTCCTCCAATGGACTTTATCTAAATGCAGACTGTACTCATGAGGGAGCTTTCCTCTTTGACTAGCCAACTCCTGCTTTTCTGAAGCTTTGTCAACCATTGATAGCTCAACATATTCATACTGGAAGTTAATCTGTTCATCTAGCACAGAATCTGTGCGGTGATTTGTGTTTTCAATGACAGTTTTCATCATTTGTGCCACCTCTCTTACACAAAAGTCTGACTCCGATATTGTAGGTGTTCTCTCAGTAATAATTTGAAAAATGTCAGGTTGTGTTCCTCCCAAGGCTACCAAGAATGCATTATACGCCTTGTATTGTCCAGCAGAAACCAGCAACTGGAGTATATCAAGAAGTTTCCGTGCTTGTCCCCCCTTTGTTTTGCCACCATAAATGTCATCTACCTGAGAATATATTAGGAAGGGTTCGACACTGGACATTACATTTTCCAAAATCAGTTTTTTGACAAGAATCACACGGTTCTTCCTCAGTATTTCCGTATCACACCAAGGTTCGGTATCCCCGTGACTGTCAGCCATGATTTCTGCAAGATGGATGTTCTGTCTCTGTTTTACCAAAGGCAATCTCCTTATCCAAAAGATACTTTAACGTTTGGAATTAATGAAAATCACCCTGATTTCTTTGATAAAGAAAAATCATTAATAATGTTTTCTTTCAAGAGATGACCCTAAGTGTTGTATCAAGGCATCAGACATCTAACTATTGGTAAACACACATGGGTTGTATTCTTCCAAACTTCCTTATTTGGTCCTTCAACCCATGGGTCTGTGGTGTCTTGGGCGAAAGTTATGCCTGTAGATAGCACAAGAGGCAGGATAAACTCAGTATTTTCCTGAAACATTAGCAACAACTCTTCTGATGGGCATACAATTATGCTCACTATTTCTTTGCCAATTTATAGCGCCTAGTTGGGGACTTGAGTACAAAGACAAAGCTATACATATTATGTACATATAGATAATATCATGTAAATGTTACGATGCATTTAACATAATATCATATACTCCTACATTTTAGGATTGGATTACTGACCTATTTGCTAAGCACTGCAAAAATAGCTGACATTGCATAGTGACAGCTGTGACCTGGCTGGACAGCTGGTGGTGGGAAGAGTTGACACCCGGGAAGGGACAGTCCTTCTGATGGCTAGGTGGCTGCCGGTAGGGAGAGTTGATAACCTGTTGTCACAGTCCTTCTGCAGATGGCTGGGTGGCCGGTGGTGGGAGAGTTGACAGCCTGTGGTGACAGTCCTTCTGACGTCTAGGTGGCTGCTGGTAGGAAGACTTGACACCTAGTAGACACAGTCCTTCTGACGGCAGCTGCTGGTGGGAAGAGTTGACACCCGGGAAGGGACAGTCCTTCTGATGGCTAGGTAGTTGTTGGTATGAAGAGTTGACACCCAGTAGTGACGGTGCTTCTGACGGCTAGGTGGCTGCCAGTAGGGAGAGTCGACAGCCTGTAGTCACAGTCCTTCTGATGCCTGGGTGGCTGGTGGTGGGAAAGTTGACAGCTTGTGGTAACAGTCCTTCTGACGTCTAGGTGGCTGCTGGTAGGAAGAGTTGACACCCAGTAGTGACAGTCCTTCTGATGGCTAGGTGGCTGCCGGTAGGAAGAGTTGACACCCAGTAGTGACAGTCCTTCTGATGGCTAGGTAGTTGTTGGTATGAAGAGTTGACACCCAGTAGTGACAGTGCTTCTGACGGCTAGGTGGCTGCCAGTAGGGAGAGTTGACAGCCTGTAGTCACAGTCCTTCTGATGCCTGGGTGGCCGGTGGTGGGAGAGTTGACAGCCTGCGGTGACAGTCCTCCTGACGTCTAGGTGGCTGCTGGTAGGAAGAGTTGACACCCAGTAGTAACAGTCCTTCTGATGGCTAGGTGGCTGCCGGTAGGAAGAGTTGACACCCAGTAGTGACAGTCCTTCTGACGTCTAGGTGGCTGCTGGTAGGAAGAGTTGACACCCAGTAGTGACAGTCCTTCTGACGTCTAGGTGGCTGCTGGTAGGAAGAGTTGACACCCAGTAGTCACAGTCCTTCTGATGGCTAGGTGGCTGCTGGTAGGAAGAGTTGACACCCAGTAGTGACAGTCCTTCTGACGTCTAGGTGGCTGCTGGTAGGAAGAGTTGACACCCAGTAGTCACAGTCCTTCTGATGGCTAGGTGGCTGCTGGTAGGAAGAGTTGACACCCAGTAGTGACAGTCCTTCTGACGTCTAGGTGGCTGCTGGTAGGAAGAGTTGACACCCAGTAGTGACAGTCCTTCTGAAGGCTAGGTAGTTGTTGGTAGGAAGAGTTGACACCCAGTAGTGACAGTCCTTCTGATGGCTAGGTGGCTGCCGGTAGGAAGAGTTGACACCCAGTAGTGACAGTCCTTCTGATGGCTAGGTAGTTGCTGGTAGGAAGAGTTGACACCCAGTAGTGACAGTCCTTCTGACGGCTAGGTGGCTGCCGGTAGGAAGAGTTGACACCCAGTAGTGACAGTCCTTCTGATGGCTAGGTAGTTGCCGGTAGGAAGAGTTGACACCCAGTAGTGACAGTCCTTCTGAAGGCTAGGTAGTTGCTGGTAGGAAGAGTTGACACCTTGTAGTGACAGTCCTTCTGTTGGCTAGGTGGCTGCCGGTAGGAAGACTTGACACCTAGTAGTCACAGTCCTTCTGACGGCTGGTTAGCTGCTTGAAGAAAGTCACAAACCATAAGATTTTAAACAACTCTATATATTTGTATACTCCATACGTATAGTCTATACAGGAAAAAAGCCCAGAGATACTCAAAAACTGAAAGGGGTCGGTCATAATGAATTTAGACCACATTGTTGGTAAAAGACGGATCATTAAAGAAGTCATTTTAACAACTTAGTGATTATAATTATATCTCATAAAGTTGCAGAAAAGAAATCGGCGAAAAAACCATTGTCAACAGAACTTTATTTAGGCTAGGTAGCTGAATGAAAAAAATAGTTGCCAGGCACTTGTTTGAGGAAGTGAGAGATCCCAGGAAGTAACTGTTCGAGGGAGCGATAAATGTGGCCAGGTGAGGGAAAACTTGCCTCCAGGGGGGATTTTTAGTACTGCTTTTGGCCACCAAGGGGCAGTGTATGGGTAAAACACTGAAAAATATACTAAAAAATGCTTGAGACCAATTTTTCATGGGGAATCGAGTGACATGTTTAAAATTATTCCATCTCCACTGAAAACGTTCCATTTTTGGAATGCAAAAGGAACATTTGTTGCCATGGAAACATGGAAAATTGGCATATATGACAACTTCTGGTTGCCATGGAACACTCCATTATTCCAAATAGGACTCTTTTGCCACAAATGTTTTTGAAAATTTTACAAGGAACTCAGAATCAAAAACAGACCTCAGAAATTCCCCCTAGAACCAATTTTATGATAGAAATATAAGATGTATTTTTCAACAAAACTGTATTTTTTACATTATTAGTATTCATAATAGGATATAATGGATTTAGAGCTTATTTGCCATTTTCAGTTGTACACACCAACCCCGGTTTGACAAGCAGTTACAGCAACACTACTTGGGATATTTTAGCTCGAGATATCTCATTTTAAAGCCTGTAACATGAACTTTGAAAAGCCATTTCCCCCTGGAGGCACGTTTTCCTTCACCTGGCCACATAATTATAATGCTGGATTTATTTTTTACGGAAATAAACAGTACTTAGGATACCCGAAGGGAATGAATTCTGGCTCATTACAGCATGTTCCCCGGGTTATCTGCACTCAAACCATGTTTACATGACTCCATCTGCAGAACACATTACCTCCTCAAGCGTACATTCACTAGCTAGGGGCAAGTGACATGTTGCACATGTTACTTGTTTAGATAGGCACTTGACTAAAGATAAGCTTCCTTCACCCGGTAGATTGCAGCATTTATTGGCCTGTTTGATAGTTCTGTGTAAGAAATGTCCCCGCTCTCTTTCAAAATTAGAAATATTACATTCCTTATTTCACTAAGCCCTATGATGCATGTCTAATGTAAGTAGTACCAATGTCACCATTTTGAATTCAGGGGTCTGGAGCTATTACCATTATCAGTTGGAGGACTACCCTGTGTTCAAGTACAGACTGTTCAAACACCCCAGACTGTTTTAACAACACGCTTATAAGCTGTTAACTGTACCCTCCCTGTTACATATGCTATGGGTTTGCTATATAATTTATATAAACTCATTTGCGATTTTCCTGTCAAATCTGCTAAGAATGAATTCATATTGGGTATGCAAATCAAATTATCCTGTACCAGAATGTGGTTGTTTTGCAAAGGTAGTGCATTGCATTTATGAGCTATTTAGAATTAAGATTGTATTTGAGTCGTGCTCTCTATCACATTCTTAGGCTTATCACAATAACAATGATTGGAGAATGCTTATTGGCTTATTTAAACACCATAGGGTGTTTACCAGTGGCGGGGTATTATAATTGGATGGTCTGCTGAACAACAATGTATAAACAAAAGAGGCTGTTAATAAGCATTCTGATGGTGTAAGGGGCCGTCCTGTTTAACGATGGCATTTCACCTAATTCTAGGTAAATTTCCACTAACACGACATGGACATTAATAAGGGAATATACCTTCCCTATGCCAAATTTTAAAGCAATGTGGCATCTCTAAATCAATGAGAATTAGATTAAATGACCCAATCAGAGTAACTGTCTGGCGGACTTAAATGCCCCTGTCCATATTGTATAACATTTAGCAAGGATACCAGCCCCTCAAGTACCCTTGATTAGTTGTTGTAGTTAGAGCCACCCACCCAAAACGCAGGATTAGGGGAGCTAATGACCCTTGACACCCTGCTGGCTGGTGAGTAGTGTGAGACTGCATGGTAAGATTGCATTATATGGGACACATGGAGGACTGGAAAACTTTCTATACACTGAGAAAAACTTGTATAAATCAATATTTCCTTCACCTATGTTCTATGATGGTGTGTTGATAGACACATGGAAAGAAAATACATGCATGCAATATAAGGTGCAATAGTTGCTCCCTGTTCAACCCTTTGCCATGCTACCCTTTTTACATGAATTGACCCATACTAGCATTGAAAGGGCCAATATACACACAATCAGTAGGGTGATAAAATACTCTAGCCTGGGCACCTGACAGCATTCCTTTCCTTCCACAGGGAATTATAGCCTTTGTCTATTTATTCTCATATTCTTTTAAGTGCAGCATTTTGTATCTAATGAGACATGCTAAACAATAGGAAATTATATTATGGTAAGCATGTGTAAAAACAATAGAAATGTTGTCTGAATTCGGTTTGGTGCAATGCCATCTTTAAACGCCACAGAGTTCTTACATAGGCTGTAGTGGTAATATCGGACTCCATCTGATTATGATGTGACCTAGGCAAAACCTCGGATTCATTGTAAATTAGTATTATACATCTCTGAACCAACCTAATAACCTGAATAGGATACACACTTCTAATTTAGTCCATTGTCATTAAAGAAAGTACAGCGATCTGACCTAAAACTAGGAAGTAGTGTTTTTTTGGTGCAGTGTTATAGCTTTTCCTATCAAAGACATTGCATACAATATTTCATCACCTCAGTTGAGAATGGTCGTAGGGGGAAATCGCTTTTTAAAGAAGATACATTTCCTTTAGAAAAAACACAGTGGTATTCAGAATGTTTCATATGATATGAAATATTGAAGGCATGACAGTTCATTTTTATCTACAAAGTGGTTTCATAATGCTATATCATATCTAGCCGTAATCGCATAATATTATTACAATTACCGTATCAAATGGTATCCATGGTCACATGATCAAGATAAAACATTTGCAAGCTTTCACCGCAAACTTGGAAACCTTTTCAGTCACAAATATTTCTCTCTCCTCCCATGTACCCCTGTATGTCTGTCACCTCTATCTTGCCACCTCCTCTTTCTCTCTCTCTCTCTCTCTCTCTCTCTCTCTCTCTCTCTCTCTCTCTCTCTCTCTCTCTCTCTCTCTCTCTCTCTCTCTCAGTGTGTTTAGCCCATCCTTCTCCTATCTCTCCCCATGTCTCTCTCTATATTGATCCATGCATGTGAATTTATGGCCATATCTGTGGGACTCTCTACTTACCCAGCAGGTGGATCCGGTTCCTGGAAGAGTGCCTGGTGGCCTGCGCTGTAGTTGGCTGAGTGGTTCAGAGTGAGCTGCTCAGTATGCTGTCGGGTGGAGCTGCTGTTGGGAAGAGCTGCTCTCAGTCTCCCAGCAGATTCTCCCATCCGTATATGCAAGCACTACCTCCTTCTCAGCAAAAAGGCAGCGCATCACCCTGAAAACTAGCCTTTGCCATGCTATCCCAGATTCAGTCTATACAAAAACTTTTTCGCCATGCAGGACATTCGGTCCTGCAGATATTTTCCTTTGCAGGCCCAGCTCAGTTTTTGTAGGCCCAGATATTGGTGTACAAACTTGCTATCGGAAAATTAACTATAAAGCAAGGGTTTGTACTAAAAATGTTAATGAATAGAGTTTCCCTGAATATTATAATCGTATTAATCATTTTAACAAGTAAAATTACTGATGAACATTACATAAAATATTCAATCTTTCTGATTTATGCTGTAGAAACCTTAATAGTGGTCCGATTTACAAACCGTAAAAAATGGCACATAGGCAGAAATCTCTAGAATACAGATAGTTATTTGGGCCGGTAGTAACTCTCTTTCTGTCGGACCGGCAGAGTTTTTGCCGGCTATAGCCGGTGTCCGGCAGGTTTTCGTATAGACTGATTGAGTGGCTCAGAAATTCGAAATATCATACATATTTTGAAAACCATAATTTCCTCCTAAATCGTAGTGTGGGTAATATTCTAATGTACTTTGTAATACAAAATTAAATGTATAGCTTTTTACTTTACAACAACTTTCTAATGCAAGTGATACGATTGAGTAAAGGAAATATGTCCTATGGTTATAATTGTGAAATGCACCACATTTTTCTGTACGACTGCCTTGTAGGACTCCAGGACTACTACCTGTAAAAAATTACGATTTGCCCTGTTTTCCCTACAGACATGTTTTTTTGTGGTCCTAGCCTTTCTGAGCTGTCGTACATTGTTATGAATCGAGCCCCTGATCCGACTTGGATGGTACTACCCAGTTGTGGCCCTGCCTGGTTACTGAAGGGGTGCCTCCACCAACGACCGTCCATCCGTCCATCCATAAAATCCGTCCGTCCATTCCGTCCATCAATTAATTAGTTTGTGGTCAAAAATCCGTCCAAAAAGGCAGGGAAATGGACGTTTTTGATGGACGGATGGACAAGACCCACTTCCACCAACGACCGTCCGTCCGTTCCGTTGACCACAAACTTGACGGATTGATGGATGGAATGGATGAACGGTCCTTGATGGAAGTGGGTTTTGTCAATCCGTCCATCAAATCCGTCAATTTCCCTGCGTTTTTGGACGGTTTTTATGGACGAACAGATGGACGGTCGTTGGTGGAGGCACCCCTTGATAAAAGAAAAGTGGACGGATGGGAATATCAATTTTTTATATTTCCGTCCGTTCATTTTTCTTCAGAAAAAAAAGACAATTTCCATCTATTTTTGCCCCTCTGTGATGGACGGAATGGACGGATTGATTTATGATGTAATCCGTCCGTCCATTCCATCCATAGATATGTCAGACGGAATGGACGGACTGACCTTGGTGGAAGTGAGTTTTGTCCATCTGTCTACCAAAAACGTCCATATCCCTGCTTTTATGGACAGACGGATGGACAGTCGTTGGTGGAAGCACCCCATGAGCGTTGATTCCACCGCCGCTACGTGACACATCCACCAGCAATCTGTTCATCGACAGGTTGTGCAAATCCGTCAGAACTTGACGGATCCTTCACTTTCTACTTCCACTGCTTCCGTCCGTTGACGGATCCGTGCATTTTTGACAGATCCCTCACCTTTATTGACGGATCGGTCGACGGACCAGCTTATCTCAAGAAAATCGTAGAATGCTGTCGTACAAAACAAGGGGTGCATTTCAAAAGAAAATCGTAGCAAATTTCCCATCCGCCCTATTGTACAGAATGCATGTATATGGTGGTTGTAAGGGGGAAAAATGGCCATTGCACAACAGATTATGATTATGTTATGGGCATGTGTCCTAGAACCTCCTTGTGAAATGATAGCAAATTATTTGTATTACAGCATTGGATTATTCCTTGACTACTACCTGTAAGAAAATACGATTTGCCCTCTCTTCCCTACAGACATGTTATTTTATGGTCGTAGCCTTTCTGGGCTGTTGTAAAATGTTATGAATCGAGCCCCAGAACTTTAGGGTTCGTGGTGGTTAACACATCGATAGTCTTTCCAAGAAAGTCTATAGAAAGTTCATGAATATTTTGCTTGTTTCCATCCAGTACATATTAGTATAGCCATTTAATATAATGGCAGCATTATAATTTCGTTGAAAATCTTTTTTTTTAATTTATCTTTTTTTAATTATAAAGGTAGAAGTTGGACTTTACTTATCTATTCATTAAAACAATCCTAGAGCCATTTTTTTACATATATATGTGCACTTTAAAAAGGGAGAAGGGAGGTGGGGGACTGTACTAGCTTACAGAATAATGGTTTAGGTCCACATGACCTCCCACAATTGGCTTGCGATCTCCATTCCCTTATATTTATATGAGAGAAGTTGAGGCCAGCATGACTTAGCCCCTAGGTGGCAGCACCAACACGGCCCGGAATTTACAGTCAGTGGCTATACTAATGCTGCACATATCGGTGTAACCGTACGATGGCCTGTTTGGTCAGTAAAACATGGATCCACACAGGGGAGAAACCTCTCTTGTGTTGCCTACCATGTCTGTAAAGTCCCCCTTTTTAATGTGCTATATATATATGTAATAAAATGGCCCTAGAGTTATTTTAACGAGTAAATAAGTTAAGTCCAACTTCTACCTTCATGATAAAAAAATAAATAAAAAATTATATGGATTTTCGGAGAAATTACATGAAAAAGGGTCTTTTCTTCCATAACTCTGTAAATAATGGCCCTACGGAGCTGAAACTCTGCCGATAGACTCCTTGTGTATAAACGGTGTAGACGACAATAGCATAAAGAGTACAGAGCTGGGTGTAGTGGTGACGAAATGGTAGTAGTGGCTCCTACCATTTCCTCATGGCCCCTACCATTTCCTCACGGCCCCTACCATTTCCTCACGGCCCCTATAGCATCTCCTCACGGCCCCTACCATCTCATCACGGCCCCTACCATCTCCTCACGGCCCCTACCATCTCCTCACGGCTCCTACCATCCCCATCTCCTTATCACCATTACAATCTGAAGTGATATGACACAAAAATACCACATGTATGGCACACAAAAGACACATACGGCCCTAAAAAGCATGGTATATGTCCAGTTTTCAACATACCACCCCTACCCCTCCGCATTCTGGGCTCCAAATACGCCAAAGATGCAGAATTTTTGTGCTCCGCATGTTGAGCTGAAACGCAATTTTCGCCGTATGTGAATACGCCGGCCGTATGTACATATGCCGGCTGTATCTTTTTTCCGTAAGATGCGGACATGTTGAGCTGAAACGCAAAAAATGAACTGAAACACAAAAATAGCACATACGGACCCTCCGGATGATATGGTGAAACGCCTTCCTGTTAATAACCTAGGCTTTTTTTAGCAAAAGTCACATACGGCACACAAAAGACACATACGGCCCTAAAAAACAGGGTATATGTGCATTATTTGACATACCACCCCCCCCCTACCCCTCCGTATATTTTGGACTAAATGCTCCAAAGATGCAGAATTTTTGTGCTCCGCATGTTGAGCTGAAATTCAATTTTCGCCGTATGTACATACGGCGGCCGCATCATTTTCCGTAAGATGCGGACATGTTGAGCTGAAACGCAAAAATGAACTGAAATGCAAAAAAAAACATACGGCCCCTCCGTATGATGCTGTGAAACGCCTTCCAGTGAAGAAGAAGGATGTATCTGCCCTGGAGGTAAAATATAAGTGGTTTTTTTTCAAAATTGGTATAAACTGTTATTAGAGAAGTTATAGTAGAACAAATATTTGTGATATGTTACTAGCATAATGTATTAAGTATACATGTTTAGTTTTAATGTCAGTCAGTAAAATAATATACAGTAAGGATGTTATGGTATATAATGCTGATCATTACAAAGAAAAATGTTTCAAAGAAAGAGAACTTTGGCATATACAAAAATAGAAGAATGTCATTTAGACAGAGATTTATGTTTAGGAAATGCTACTCAAATGTTACCAAAGATATATAATGTTTCCCTGTATAATATATATCCTTAGCACTACCATAGCGGGCCAATGTGTATAGTAAAAAGGGCACCCTGAAAGCCAAGATTTTGCGTTTGCATTGGAAACAATACGCTATGGCAGTGCGCCTCGAGAAAGTACCGGCAGTCCTATGTATGAGGTGATGCCATGTATTTTGATCCAGTCCAACACGTTTTGACTTACCATAAAACCACTAAGTTTCCTACAAGACAGATTTCTTTTTAGGATTGGGGGGGGGGGGGGTCATCTTAAAGGTGAAGCTTTAATACATAAGTTTAAAATGAAAACAATTTTATATGTTTTTTCAAACAATGTAGATTTTTTCCCCAAAAAGGGGGGGGTCATCTTAAAGTTCAAAATAGGATTTTACCGTAGGTCATAACTTTCTAATTATTTAGGTAGTGCTTGGATGATACTGGAGCGACGTCTGGCACACCTGGACTCCTCAGTCCATGCATCGCGGAAACAAACAGCATTCCATATCAGAGCATCATAGTGCCCTTGAATAGAGTAAATCAAATTTCTCCCGCCTATTGTTGAAACTAAAAGATGACCACTCTTTTTAAAAAAGGCATAGTGATACTTGAGATAATAGCTTATGCAAAGGGAAACATTGTGCAAAGGGAAACGTCAGTGTGGCTTATAGGATACTACTGTTTCATGACTAATGAGTCTGAATAGGAGGTATTTTCAAAATCCCATAATGAGGATGGTGTCAGATTGACTATTGAGTATGCGGATGGGGATTATAACTTGTACATGTACTATACAGTATACGGCACAACACTCAGTCTGTGTCTGCTGTTGCCAGGTCTCTGGGTATAAACAATAGATAACATTCCTGTAAATCGGCATCTGTGATTAATTCAGAGACTTCACAGGAACTGTACGGTGGTGCTAGATGCAATACGTGGTATACATAGAGCACACCATTTATAATGAATGGCCCAAAGCCTATTATTCAGGAGCCTACACCAGTCCCCCAAGGCCATTCCAGTCACCCAAGGCCAATTATTTGATCCCTCCATCAACTTTACTCAAGTTCTGTGTATTCTAACAATATCCGGGGCAGTATGGATCTTGATCTGTGAGGCAGAACTGTGCCAGAAAGAACTTTACCAGACGCTACTCCGCGAGACATAACTTTGCCCGATATTGCATACTGCAGGTACTCTCCGTTTTCAATTCAGATCACACGAGTGGTCCCGGCCGTATGTATTTTAGATATAATTAATGTCTGATTTAACCAAATTCTAAAATCCAACCACAAGATTTATCGATCTGACCTAACTACCAAAGTTTTCTGGCCTTTAAGGACTACATGCCATTGCATGCCTCAGATGCATTTATGATAAGACCTGTGTTAATTTCAGAAACTTCATTTTGAAGGCTTTGGTCAATGCTTAAGAGAGGAAAGCACCTATTAACCCTTTGGCTTCTTTCATTATACATAATACTCCTCAGTTTATGGACCCTTCTATAGGACTGTATGGGATGGAAACTAAGCAACATCAGTAAAAGTTTGATGATAGGCTATATAATTTGTACATGTATAATAGACCCATGGCAACCTGTTTAACTACACATACCTAGTTTACTCTTACTTACTTCAACGAAGCTGACCATGTCGATAGTGGGCAATGCAACTATTCTTTGAGACAGCTAAGTGTATATTCAGTTATTCAGGTAATTCCTCGTTCAGAATGCATCTTATCCATTGTTTAAACTCATTCAATCGTATCCGTAAAGCAAGACTTTTTTAACAGCTTACCAAATATATTATCCGATCTACTCTGATGCTCCGTTGGGGGTATGGATAACGTACACACATGTGGTAGTTTTTAACAGGATTTTTGATGACCAAAAAACAATATAATTTTATCAAAATTTTTCAATCAAGATAGGAGAGGGTACAATAAAGCAAGCTATGGTATTAGCCCAAAAGGATTTTTCTCCTTGGGGACTTTCGCCCCTGGGGTGCTTGCGTTCTAGACTACATAGGCAAAAAGACTATTTTGTTTGGAACATTATAGGTACAGATAACCCATTGACAAGGGGAATGAAATGTTGATATCTTGTAGGGGTAATTTAGTATATACATACAGGAAGAGGATGTTTTATTTTATTATTTTTTATAGTCAGGTTTTTCTTTCCCCATTGGTTTGAATTTGCCACTTCATTTTAGGTTGTCTTGTAGACTTCCTGGCCACTAGGAAGGTGGTTAAGTAATCACTCGTGGCATATCATTGATCCTTTTTCAAGTTAAGGTGGGTCGCTACCCTTGGATTTCTTCTAATTCTTAAATCTGTGAGAATGGGCTAATATTGCATTGCCAGATACATTTATACATTACCTAAACTGTGATAAAAATTTAGATCATTTCAAGCAAAATTGTGCATTTTGTAATACTTTGAATATTTGATATATTGGTAAGTGATAATATTTCTTCTTTTTAAACATGAGTTAGTATATTACAGATATTTACTATTTAGAACACTATCGATGCTATAATATTGCTCAAAATAACCAGGGGTATAAATCAGGACAATTTTATACATTGATTTTTGCCATTTTACCCATCATGCAATGCCATATATATTTAATTTAGTCATTTTTGGCATTATATTTCATTTTCAAAGGTCCAAAACCCTAAAAATATGCCTGGGACCCTCTATCAAAATTACTTTTAAATGTTAGCAAATGATCTGAACTATTTTCTGAGAGAGTTAAAAAAAATTCTGTTAATACAAATAATGACGATTTCTTTGTACTCTTTTCCAAAACCTCATATTTTTACCCAGAATGCCATGGTGTAAAATTGTAAAATCATTTTATAGTAAAGGGGAACATATTATAGGTGTTTCACATGTGATGTTTTACATTTCTGCGCATAATGGTTTATATGAAAAAAAATCATCAAAGTTTTCATATTTTTTCTAATTTTCAGGAAAAAATGTAAATACTTAAATTTTTCAAAATTCTATATTTCAAAAAGTAGTTCGGGACCCCCTATTTTTCTTTGCATTTTCCGATTTTATATAATTTAAGCTGTCTGTAAAAGAAATTTGGTGAGATTCTGTTAACTTGCTGTGACTTTGACCCAAGGGTAGCGACCCACCTTAAATTTTTGAGTTTATAAAGACAAGTGTTCATTTTCATAGGATGATTTTCTAAACACAGTACAATTCAATGAGATGATAATCACATGATTGATGTTATTATCACACAATATTCACGATAGTAAATGACATCTCAGTATATACGGTTAGCAGAGGGGTCTCCATGCTACTCATTATTCTTTGTTTTGGTACACTCCATCTTGGAAGCCAAGATGGGTAAAGTTATTACGACCATGCCCTCTTGACCTCACTTTATAGCGTCCATCATACAATCGTATCCTCCAGGCCCGTGCCTGGATTGTGCAAAAATTTCAATAAGTCAGGTATCCTCAAGAGTCATAGTAGATTCTAGCGCTTATGGCCAGTATATCAATACAATTACAGAATACATGTAGTTATTTCACTATAACATTATATTAGGATAGCAAGTAGAAATGTAAGTTTTCAGCCACAGACAAATTCAGTGTAATTAATGGTTTAAATTAGCTATAATAGCATTATACCACATTTCACTGGCAGGTATTATACAAAATAAGATATCAATATGCGGCACTGTTTCAGCTACTAGAGAGCCAGCATACACATGGCAGCATATTTCAGCCACATCTGACATCTGGTATGATATTATGAATAATACATAATAAGGTAGTTTATGTGACATTAGCATATGAACATGATGCTTGACAATAATGTTGGGACACTAATATTAGTATTATAGTCGAACGCCTACAAGGTAGTTCGGGCGGCCAGAGCCAGGGGGCACCCCTATCGGAAGCGGACAGTATATAAGCTGTCCTCACCCCCTTGCTCTGGCAGACCTTCTCAGGTCTCTGACTGTGTGATATATAGAAAGTTATTTGAAAGCTAAACATACATTGATCGAACCTCATATACTTCAAGGATTAGCATTGTTGTACAGGTGAACGACTAATAAACCCTGTTTTCTTGCATCTCTACATGAAAACTGCAGTTCGAGTCCTTTTTTAATCGAATTACATAAAGACGAACTCTACACTGGTGCCGTGACCAGGATTTTTATGTAGAAGATAGCGGACTGACCCTGGCAGAGGCTCAGTCAAGGAACGGGGGGGATGAAGGATCAGGGACCGAACTAGAGGATGGGGATCTGGATTACACAGTCGCCCAAATAAATGAAATCTGGGATATTGCCTCTCGAATGCATACCCCGGAGAATAAAAAATCTCGAAAGAGGAGTCTGATTTTTCGAACTCCGGGAGAATTTCCTCCCATCAGAACAGTTCCGAACACCAATCCGTTCAGAGGAAACCCATGGGCAGACATGCTTCCCTCCGAACCGAACCTCGGACATATGGAACGAGACTTGTCTAGAAGAGGTCGACAGGTCCCTGACTATGACGCCTACTGTGAAAAATTGAAAGCGGAGGAGGAGGCGATGAGGGATCGGCATACAGCCATGAATGAGGATTTGATCCGACTAGCCGACGAAAAGGCAAGGGTAATCGCCCAGAACCAGAAAGAAGCGGAAGAATTGAGCGAAGTGAAATCCCGAATTCAAGCGGATAGGAAATATATAAGTGAACAGTTGGCCCTCGAAACCTCTCAATTGGCTAAAGTCCAACAGAAGGTTAAGATCGCTCAACACAGTCTGACAGAGGAGCAAGCACAACTCCAGAAAGAAAAGGAAGAGGCTCGCCGAAGTCGTGATCTTCGGGATACCTATGAAAGCGAGATCCAGCGACAATCCAAAAGGGTCAAGAAAATCAAGGCGGATTATTCGAAGGAAGAAAAATCCGGCCAGGCCCTGCGGGAACAGTTCGAGCAAGAACGAGAGGAATTGAAGCAAGCTCGAATTGACATGAAGGCTGACCTCGAACTTATTCAGAAAAAGAAAGACGAAATCAATGATACCTACCTGGCCTATCAGAGTCAGATAGAAGAGATCCGCAAAGAAGAAGAGACTAGGAGCCGGGAACAGACGAATGAGGGAGCCCAGCCACCTAAGCACGTTGCATCCACACCTAGTCCGATATTAACTACGGTAGATCCAATCGAAACACGGGGGGTTGTTTCGGAGGGAAAGTATGAACGAACCCATGGGGGAACTGCCCCGAATGAGACTTACCGTAAAGTCACGTATGGGGGAACCGAAGAGAAAGAGATCTCTAGCACCCATGATATTACGAGCGAGGCCCCACCCAAACGAATGAACCATAGTTACGGCTCTCTGCATCCCTTTGCGGACAACACGCTGGCAGGACATAATTATACGGTACCACCACCACCGATATATAATATAACCTACCAGTATCGGGCACCATTACCCGGAGCCGGATCGAACGAAGGACATCAGTCCCATAATGAAGGGGGTGGATCGATTCCGAGCAGGGGGACCAGTGGTGCTCCGAACCCCGGAACTAATCCGGGAGGAGGAGCCGGGGCTGTGCCGAACCCTGGTTCATACGGAGGATACCCCCCCAGTCCTGATCGAACCCAGCCCAATCCAAGAGGAGGGACACCAAGACCGGTCCCTGCCCCTAGAAGGTTGACAAAACGATCATCTATGGGCCCGAGGGTTGCTGCAATAGTGGAATCCGATCCTTGTATACAGGGAATGGGGATAGACTGTTGCAGTCGGACCCGGGAGGATGAGTCAGAAATTATGGAATGGAGTCGGAGGCAGTCTGATAGACTGGTATGGAGTCATAACAGTGCCCGGAAGCCTGTTCGAACTCCCCGGCGGTTCAATGGAGAGAATTGGAAGGAAAGCTACCAAGACTTTTGCGACGATAACCGTTATCATGGGTGGGACAAGGAGGCTTCCTTGGGTCCTCTCATTAAATGGTTGAGTGAGGGTCCGGGGCGAATAGCGGTAGATGATTGGCGAGAGACGTATGGGGAAGATGGAAATTATGACCAATTGGTGGCAGCCGCCACACATATCTTTGGGGTGCTGTCCGCGAATGATCCTTGGTCGGAGTTCCAGGTACGAACACAGAAACCAAAAGAGTCTCCGAAAGTATTCGGACTAGAGCTTCAAAGATTGTTGCAAAAGGCTCGACCCTATTGGAGACGGGATGATGAATATTTCTTAGATGAACTATTCACACACTTTATAAAAGGACTGAGGGATCCGTCCCATGCTGAACTCGTCCAGAAAGAATAGGGACGAGGATCATCAATGGTAGACTTCTTTTTGGCTATCGATCAGCACGAGAAGAAGAAACGGCTACTTTCCGGGTTCGTACCCAACCAAAGAGTGGCGTCTGCACATACGGCCACTCCAGAAGAGAGCGATTCGGACGATGGTTCGGAAGAGGAAAGAATTGCAGCCATAGGGGGAGATAAGTGGGATCGAAAGAATCGGTGGAAGAAAAATGGTAGTAAGCCACCCGAGAAGGAGAAGCCAGTGGAGGCAAGCTCTAAGCCAATCCCTACCCCCCAGGTGGTAGCGTCATCAGAGAATGAGAAACGGTTGATGGCCATGATGGAAGAAATGAAAGGATTGTTGGACTATCAGAAACGACCGAAGCTAGATCGAGCAACGGTGAAGTGTTTCAGGTGCCAAGAGACCGGACATTTCGCAGCCGAATGTACGGCCGAGAAACCAGTTTGGAGAGAAAGGAAGAGAGAAGAGACTGGAAATTAGAGGGGGTTGTCCGTGAAGGCAAGCTGACGACCCCGAATAAGGTATGCCAGGGTACAATCCATACGAACGCGATTGAGGAGTCTGTAATGTATCCGCCCAGCAGCATGGGAAATGCTGATGAGCCGAAAACATGTGGGGCTGGGGGTATTGGTGAGACAGTTGCCAGGGAGAGCAAAGAAGGGAAACCGATCACCAATAGAGAGGAAGGTTGGGTAGAAGAACTATCCAGGATCGGGGGGATCCGCCTTCCCCAAGGTCATCCGTGTCTGGAGTATTTGAAAGGATTCGGATTCAATTTTGACATGGCAGACGACATCAAACGGTTCGCAAGTAATCCCTCAATGATGGGAGGAAAGAGATGGTATGTGTCCGTATCTGTAAACGGCAGAATGGGGGAATTTTTGTTGGATACCGGAGCTAGCCACTCCGCTATGTCGAAAAGATTCTTCGATCTGGTGTCGAACATGGATGATGACCTCACAACGAGGGTAAATGCATGTGCGGCTGATGGGAGCAAGATACGAACGTTTGGTAGAACTTGTATGATCATCTTGGTGGGTGGTAGGGAATATGTCATTTCCCCTACTGTCGCTGGGATAGAGGACGATGGTATCATTGGGATGGATTTCGCTTCCTTATATGGGGTAAAATTGGACCCCGTCACTGGAATGTTGAAAGTAAATCATCCCTACAAAGACAGGATACAATGCCTGGCACGAGAAGTTAGTGGAGTAGCGAGTGTGGTACAGACGGTAAAAATACCTCCCGGAATGGCATGTGATGTGTTAATAGCCTCCAGTAGGATGAAGAGGGGCGTTCCGGGGGTTTTCGAACCTAATGTGACAGTGTTGGGAAAGAAGGGTTTGGAATCGGCCGACACCCTGATAGGCAATATAGCATGGGGTGTAGCCCCTATAACGAACCCGGGTTCGAAAACCATCTACCTAGAGAAAGGCACTGTAGTGGGAGAAGTGATATCCGCGGAAGCGGTCACCAGTAGCTTTGAGAATGGAAGTGGACTAGTCCCGAACAATGAAGTAATGGAAGAGGGATTGGCAAAGTTAATAGAGGGATCCGGAGTAGAGACAGAGGAACAGAGGAATGCCCTGAGGGAGATGTTAACTGAGTGTAGTTCAGCCTTTGCGCGGCCCGGAGAGCCGTTGGGACGAACGAATCGAGTCCTACACACAATTAACACGGAAGGGGCGAATCCAGTAAAGATACCATATAGACGTCTTCCGCTGGCAAAGAAAGTGGTGGCGGAGGAAGAGATTACGAAGATGTTGGCGGAAAGAGTGATAACTCCTAGCACTAGTCCTTGGAGTAGTCCAGTATGTATGGTAACAAAGAAGGATGGGAGTATCCTATTCTGTATAGACTACCGAAAACTAAATGGCTTAACTAAAAAGAATTTGTATCCGCTCCCCCGGATAGATGAGACCATTGATTCCCTCGGAGGAAATAAATGGTTTTGCACGATTGATTTGCAGTCTGGTTATTGGCAGGTGGGAATGAAAGAAGAGGACAAGGAGAAAACGGCGTTTCCGAGCCATGTAGGGTTGTTCCAGTATAACGTGATGCCATTCGGACTCTGTAATGCTCCGGCCACGTTTGAAGCAATGATGGAGACTTTACTGAGTGACTTATTGTGGAAGAAATGTCTAGTGTATCTGGACGATGTAATAATATTCGGAAAGACATTTGAGGAATGCCTGGGGAACCTGAAGTTGGTGTTGCAGCGAATAATCTCGAATGGATTAAAGCTGAAAGCTAAAAAGTGTAATATGTTTCAGAAAAGTATTAACTATCTAGGACGGATCATCTCTACAGATGGGGTGAAGGCTGATCCGGAGAAGGTTAAGACGGTAACAGACTGGAGCATTCCTAAAGGACCGAAAGAAGTAAGATCCTTCCTAGGATTTTGTTCTTATTATAGAGATTTCTTACCAGGATACTCCCGGATAAGTTATCCAATACAATGTCTGTCGCACTGGACCCCAGGGAGACGAAAGGAGAAGTTCCCATGGGGGAAAGAACAAGGGGAATCATTCGAACTGATTAAGCGGTTGTTCGTGGAAACACCGGTTTTGAAATACCCCACTGCGGATGGTCATTTTATATTAGACACTGATGCGAGCAATGAAAGTATAGGGGCAGCTTTGTCTCAAGTCCAAGATGGGAAGGAGGTTCCAATCGCATTTGCAAGCAATACAATGAGTAAGGCGCAAAGAAATTATTGTACGACAAAGAGGGAATTATTGGCAGTGGTAGTATATACTAAGAAATATAAGCACTTCTTGTGGGGATCTGATTTTACGTTACGTACGGATCACTCCTCCCTGCGGTGGCTATTAAACTTTAAGGATGCAGAAGGTATGATAGGACGGTGGTTGGCACACCTATCAGAGTTCGGATTGGACCATAGCCAAATTCAGCATAGAAAGGGGGCTAAGCATGTGAACGCTGATGCGTTGTCGCGAATCCCGGTGAGGAAGTGTCAGAATGACGGATGTGATGATTGTGGGAAGCATAATGCCGTGTTGGCAGGAGTCCGAAAGCCTTTTAGAGATCTCGAACCCGTGATACTGGAATGGGACGAGAACTCCATTAAGAGCTTCCAGGAAAGAGATGCGAATAGTATCCGTCTGAAGATGTTACTTCAAGAAGGAAGGGTCCCGACTCGGCCAGCATTATCGTTGGAGAATAGGGAGATGAGGCGACTAATAGCTCAATGGACAGAGTTAGAGGTGGTAAATGGACTGATCTATAGGTGGAAGACGAATGCTTTGGGAAATAAGTCAAGACAGATCTTTATTCCTACTGCCATGCGAAGGGATATAATGTTCTTTTGCCATGGGCATCGGACCAGTGGCCATTTTGGGAGAAAACGGTCTCTGGAAAGGCTGGCTAGAATGTATTACTGGCCAGGTATGAGTACGGATCTGTTGAGATGGATAGACACTTGTCCGAAATGTTGTACGAGCAAGCCCGGGCCTGGGCTGGGTAAAATGCCCTTAACCCAGGAATTGTTTGGAGTGAGGTTCGCAAGAGTGGCAGTGGATATAATTACAGGATTTGTGACAACTCCAGAAGGGAATACATGTATGATGGTAGTAACGGATTACTATACGAAGTATACGAAGGTATTTCCAATGAAGGATCACAAAGCAGCAACTTGTGCTAGAATGTTGGTGAAGGGATGGATACTATACTTGGGAGTGCCTCTGATGTTGCATAGCGACCAAGGGAGAGAGTTCGAATCGAATCTATGGCAGGAAATGTGTCATCAATTGGCCATTTGCAAGACCCGAACCAATCCGTATCGACCACAGAGTGATGGTCAGGTGGAGAGATTCAATCGTACCCTAATACAGGTCCTAAAGAGTTTGATAAATCAGGAAATGGATGATTGGGATGAGCAGTGTGACTTTGTTTGCCAATATAATAGCACGGTACACGCGAGTACGAACTGCTCTCCGAATCTGTTAGTATTCGGAGAGGATTTGATTATGCCAGCGGATCTGGTGTTCGGAGTAGTGGGAATGAACCCAGATGTCCCGTGTCAGATCATGTTTGTAGAAGCGTTGAAAGAACAATTCAGGAAAGCTTATGAATTAGTAAGAAAGGAGTTAGGAAAGACGGCTAAATGGCAGAAAGTAGGCTATGATACTAACCTAAAGGTTCGGCGGTTTGCGATAGGGGACTTAGTAGCGAGATACCACGAACCCCTGGTTGGCATCAAGCTGAGAGACAATTGGGACGGTCCGTGGAGGATCACCCAAAGAATAAGTGATGATACAGTCCTGATGAGAGATACGTTCGGGAGGAATCAGAAATCGAATGTGGCCCGGTTGAAACCATGGAAAGGGAGAGAGTACTCCTCGGAAATGTTCAAAATGGGACAAGAAGAGAAAGACGAGATGAAAAGAGATTTAGATAGAGTAATCGAGAAGAGGGGTCCGGGTAGGCCCAGGAAGGTGAAGAAGGAAGCGGTGCAAATTAAATCATCTCCAAAGAGATCTGAGAAAACGAAGAATGTCTCGGCAGGTGTAGACAAGAAGAGAAGGACTGTCCCCTCTGTGGCTACGAGGGAACGGGCGAGAACCTCTCCGAATGTCAGGTGTAAAGAGAATCCAGTAGGGGTTCGTCGCAGCCCTAGATTGAGGGTGAGGGGTGCTGTTACCTAACCTGAAACACAACGATGTAATCAGTTAAATATTGTCATAATTACCGGGGTAACCGGGTAATTCGTCTTCTATGTAGGAATGATCACGATAAAAGTCAGAAATCCAACAAACTTACCTGTGTATGTGCGAGTGGGTAATGGACGGATAATCCGGCGGATTAGTAGTTGCTATCCGTATTTAGATCCATAATGACTCGAGATGAATTCGACAGGGCGGTGAGGATATCAGTGCTATAATTACCTGATCGTAATGCGTGACGCGCGGGAAGGGTGAATGATTGTTTATATTTTGCAAGCGCGGGAAAACTGAAGTCTCGCCGAATGCGCGGTATCTCGCGAGACCGACGCGCGTGCGCAAAGGTCGACGCGGGTCAACGATCCGCCATATTTGTTTACGGTTCGCCGGACAGAGCAAGGGGAAGCGTATCAGAGCACAAAAGCGAGGAGATAAAGACTGTTTGAAAGTGAACTCGGTGTATAGCAGGTGGGTGAAGTCGCCAGGATCCCGCAGAAAGGGTCCTGGTACCTGTCATTCATTTTTTATCGAGTGAAAGAACTTTTTGAGTGTCACGATGGCTTCGGCGTCTGGCTCTCATTCCGAACGATCGGCCCTCGACGAGGTGTCCGAAGCATTTATGGAGACTGAGGCGATGTCGCCAGTTACCAAGAACGAAGAAAGTGCATTGAATGAGGATAATTCCGAAACAGAGGAGGTTAGCATGGGAATGGAGATTGACGAAATCCTGGAACGATCGGACGAGCCGCTGCTCGAACCGAATCTGGTCGGATTTAAATCAAGGTACGACGGTCGGGAAGTCCATATTCACGACCGGATCTTAAAAGGAGAACGAAAGTGTTGGGACGCAACCACCAGGGACTGCGTTCGACACTTCCTATCCCCGACCGAGTATGCAGCACTGCCATCCGAATGGCTGCTGTTTTATAACCGGACTGAGGCTGGACTGCAAGTGAGTCAGTCGTTCCGAAGGGCCATGTTCGATTGCGAAATCGCATATCGACAGAATCGCCTTCCGAACATTCCGCATGTATTGACTGACCATACGGGAATGGGGGTTACCGGAATGGACATCGCAGGAGAGGTCCTGTACCGGGAACCAGACATGGAGAAAGAACCCAGGACTGCGGAGGACTGGGTCGAACGAGCGGAGCATCCGGACGTCCCGAGGCTCTACACTCTGAATGGAGACGAATTGCTTCGTCGACTGGAGGAGTGTTCAGAGCCGGAGGAGAAATTGAACGAAATCATCAGTACGATGATTCGAGAGGGGACCTACGCCACTAGGGCCTATGTTCCCGGGTTAGAGGAGGAGATGAGCTCTGCCCAGCATAAAGAACGACTGGCATCCATCCGAAAGGGGAAAGCGATCCTGAAGGCCGCCAAGAATAAGGGCAGTCTGTCGACGGAGAGCGAAACCGACGGAGAGGAAAACACAAAGAAAACGAAAGTTAAAGGCGTGAAGGGAAGAGCAAAGAAAAAGTCTCTGACCGACACCGAATCTGACAGTGACCAGGGTGCCTTCACACCGGTCCTGTCAGCGAAAGAAAAAAAGAAGTTGAAGGAATCTAAGAAAGACACAAAAATGACTGTGCCTCCGAAAGTGATTGCTAAAGTCACAGAGGTAGTGGGCAGGAAAGATCCTTCAAGTGATAATCCACTGAAAGGACGGATGGCTGCCGTTCAGGCTGCTGCCACCGCCAAGGTCGGCAGTATTATTAAAGGAGCCACTAAGAAGGCCGTCAAAGTGACTGAACCCGAAGACAGTCCGGACGACGAGTCTGGACCGGACTCGGGTGGCGAGCCTCCAGAAACCGATCCGGATCCAACTGCAAAGGATCCGGAGGAGAAGATGGAGGTTCCGAATGAGGAGGGACCAGAGGAGGAAGAAGAGGGAGAGGATAAAGAGGGGTCGAAAGATGAGGAGGAGCATGAAAGAGAACAACGAATCTGGAAGAATAGTGAGGCGAAGTTCGCACACTTTATTCCGGGTTCGTTTGAAGAGTGTGCGAAGGGCAAGAAAGCGTATGGTTGCCCCGAACCCCGAAATATGAATGGCGAAAGTGATGACGAAGATTGGATTCGGGAAACCGAGGACGATCCCTTGCCATCAGAGTTCTATATGGAGTGGTTTCAACAATTAATGAAATATCCCGAAAGATACTACATAAGAGACCAGAAGTCGAAGTTGCGCTGGGCCTACTTATGTTGGTATCTGAAAGACGGTGAGCGGTATTGCCCGTTCACTATTTGCATAGAAGAGAAAGGAAAGGACCGGACATATCCAACAGCGATGCGGTTCCTAAGGCATCTGTGCGAACGGCACTTCCACCACACAGTGGTCTACGAATGTGCCAATTCGAAAGGACAGAGGGATAGCGCAACCTGTAATGGTTGCGTTACTCCGAGAAGGGGTGTGATGCTTCGCCATCTGAAGTTTTGTCACAGCCCGGGACTGAGTGCAGCACGCGAGAAAGTAATGAGTCTGCACGATAAAGTGATGATGGAATACAACAGAATGATCCCTTCGGACTTCAAGCATATCCACGTGAAGACCGATTCATTCTGTAATGTGCATGAGTCCACGAAGGGCAAGCTATGTGCGAGAATTGCATTAGTGAGAGCTCGAGGGAAATTTCAAATGACGAACGAACTATTCTCTAGAGTGTGTGAATGGAGGGGTGATCCACCCAAGGCAAAGATTGATGAGAAGAGGCGGGCTAGCCGCAGTCCAGCGAGTGGCAGAGGAAAGAAATCTCGGTCCGATTCGCCCGAGACCTCGGAGTTTAAGAAGCCACTGGCTGTGGCTCGTGACTCCAGGTCGAAGCAGCAGAAACGGAAAGATTCGACTGAGTATCAGTCGCCCATGAGTGGGAGGTCGGACACACGTCCGTCCTCGTCAGCATCATCGGCATCAGCGTCAGCTTCGCAGAGTGATCATCCACCTGCTTGGTTTGACAGGAAAGATCCGACCCCTGCGCCGGAGTCAGGTAACTTCCCCGAATTATGTGGACAGAAGGTTCCTGAACGTGTCGAACCTGTAATGACTCAGATTCCGGACAATAGGCCCCGACTGAGCACAAGACCGGTGGATATGTATTTTGATCCGAGTGACAGAGTGGTTTGCGCTCAAGCCCAGCAGGCAGTGGACGATTTCCAAGACACACAGAGGGAATTGGCTGTCCGATACAATCAGGGGGTGGCGAATTTATTCGCCCGCTCTCTGGTTGAACAGGAAGCCAAGACAAGAACGTCCCTGGAGAAAGATAACGAGGTGCTTCTAGCCGCCGAAAAGAATAAAATTCGGAACGAAGCCAAGCTAGCCGCATCACGGACTGCTTTGGCTCAAAAACGTCTGCAGGAGTCAAATGACCGGAACGAGGCTATGAACGTCAAGTTCCAGCAGGTATTTGGAGTGTTCTTGGACGATTGGGATGGCACCCGCGAATCCGCTCTGGAACTACTAAAGAACCAGAGTGAGGAAGGGTGAGCCCACGATTCGAGAGTGAGAAAATATGAGTGATTTGATATTCGAAAGAGAATGAGTTAGTGTAGTATGAACGTCTACTGAACCCTTGAACAGCAGTAACCGGAGTACGCAGGAGGAATACGGTGACCAAACATCTGAAGAGGAGAGCACCAATCACCCGTTCGAAAGAACGTGTCTGTTCAGCCAGAACAGAGACAGCAGTACGAACAATGAAGAGGAGAGCACCACTAACCCGTTCGAATGAACGTGCCTGTCCAGTTTGGGACAGGACGGCTGTTGAAGAGGAGAGCACCACACACCCGAGTCCTTCCAAAAGGATGGTACTTCGTGCCTAACCAATGTTGAAAAAGGTTAGGATGGCTGCCCGGATCTTCAGATTTTTTTTTTTTGTTTGTTCCTGTTTTTTTTAGTCATGAGAGATGTCAAGTTGCTCTAGTCGCTAATCTATATATGTTTGTATGTATACTATACATGTGTCCTTAATAATTCGAAATGTGTCTAGCCGTTCGAATGTATCACCACCTATGTAAATAATATTAGTTTTGTATATCTTTATATACCCTACTGTGTTCACGACGTAACATAACGCTTTACTAAAATAAACTCAGTTGTATGAGTTTATATAATATTGTATATATATTTAAAAGAGTAAGCGTATGTAATGTCTGGGGGGGTGGTGTAGGGACACTAATATTAGTATTATAGTCGAACGCCTACAAGGTAGTTCGGGCGGCCAGAGCCAGGGGGCACCCCTATCGGAAGCGGACAGTATATAAGCTGTCCTCACCCCCTTGCTCTGGCAGACCTTCTCAGGTCTTTGACTGTGTGATATATAGAAAGTTATTTGAAAGCTAAACATACATTGATCGAACCTCATATACTTCAAGGATTAGCATTGTTGTACAGGTGAACGACTAATAAACCCTGTTTTCTTGCATCTCTACATGAAAACTGCAGTTCGAGTCCTTATTTAATCGAATTACATAAAGACGAACTCTACAATAAGGTAATATTGCAGTAACCCAGTGGCTTACTGCCTGTTTTGTTTTTTCTTAAAGAGGGCCACTATCTTAACTAAGGCCACCTTTTATTGATAACTTGGATTACAGGCACTCAGAGTTAATATTTTGGGGGGCGGGAGGAATAAAAAAAAAAGCTGCCCTTCAGAACTGAAATTTCCCAGGGGGCGGAAGGAAAAAAAAAAAAAATAAAGCATGGAAAAGTCTTCTTTTTTCTATCAAATTAGGTATAATATAGAGAAATGTTCCCAAATATTCCCAATTTCGAAGGCCTAATTCTGGGTGTTTGCTAGTCAGCATGTACTTTTTTCTTTTTTTTGGCCAAAATTCTCAACAATCCCAGCGGAGGGGGGTAAAAAAAAAAGAAAAAAAAGGAATTTTCTTTTTTGCAATATGCCAAAATTCTCATCAGCGGATCCGTAATCCAAGTTATCAGAATAAAATGGCATAAGGCTTTGGATTTGAAAAGACCCCTAGATTCAGCAAGCCTGCAGGAGGAGTTAAGGTTATTCCACAGATCAATCCCTCTGTATAATGGGCTCTTGCGGTATCCTAACTTATCAGAGTTTGGGTATTGCAACAAACCAGTGTTAGAAGACCTTGTGACTCTACCACTAGCTAGTGTTGCCTGTCGGTATAGGCCCATCGCCGCCGCATCATGGTTTGGGTTATGAAGATATTTATGCAATAGTAGGAGTAGTTGAAAATCAAATCTGACACTTAAATAATCAATACATGCTTCATTGTTTATGCTGGGCAATTACAATTCCATTAGATAGATAACCACATTATTCTAACACTTGAAGAATAGTCTGTTTGTATACCAATACAGCAGTGGGAGTTGTAATTTTTCGTTTCATTTTTCTTAGCATTACACTTCTGTTGCTAGCTGAGCTTACACTTTTACTGACCCTTTTTTCAAGCGTGAACTTACTATCCAGTATGATTCCTAGGTAATCATACTGGCTACAGACCTCTAGGTTGGTGGTACCCATGTGTATTTTTACATCATCAGAATTAGTGGTTGTTGGTTGGCCAAAAGTGACTATCTTAGTTTTATCAGTGTTAATACATAGGCCACTCCTTGAAAACCATTCATATACAACATTGGCATCATCTTGTAGTAGAGACACAGCAGTTTTAAGGTTTTTGTGACTGTTATAAAAAGACACATCATCGACGTACATAATTATCTTACAATTTCTTATTTACCTTCCCAGCATTAACAAAAAGGAAAAGAATTAAAAACATTGAATTTATGACATATTTGTAGGCACACAAACATAGTTCTCATGTTATTACACAGCAATACATATTACCAGGTACTGTAATACAGTAATCAGAAAATGGGGAAGGAGAAAACAGATGCCCGTAAGAAGAGAATTCTGTTGCTGCTTATATTGAGCCATAACTTTGGTAAGTCTACACTTTAATGTTTAACAATTAATTTAATGATTGCAGGTTTATAATCGATCTACCAGTCGTTGTTTTTCAAACAGTCCAATGTGAAAGCATCTTTTACCAGTCAATTGTTAGTTTTAAAAAAACATTTATTATAATTATATAATTATGTTTGATATTTCTTTGTTTTTAATTCTAATTTTTTTTTTAATTCGAAATAACATGCTATGCATACATTATAGCCTAATCACATGTAAATCTATAGTCTAACCACTCTTTGAGAATTACACATCCTGAATGTTTGTTTTTAATGTTGAGAGTTGTATGCATAAATTTGTGAATGTATTTATGGTATTTCTATTTTCATTTGGTTGTGAAATTATAATAACCTTTTGCTACATCTTTCTGCCAAAGGCTGCATAAAGTGTAGATCCGTGTATTACCATTCTCGCTATATGACTACGTGGGAGAATAGTAGGGATGACTGTCAACATATTGGCGGGTATCTTGTTAAAATGGATGACGCAGAAGAATTGACCAATGTCATTAATAACAATTGGTAAGTATCATAGATTTATGACTGAATTCCACTGCAGTAATTGTACAGCTGCTGGGTTATTATATTAAACTAGAGTCCATAGTAAATGGGTTTATTCTCCCGGGATTTTATTGGTCAACATCCATGGGCCGCCAATGCCTATAGGACTGTGGTGAAAGGTATAGGTCCATACCTAAAAGGAAGCCTAAATTCACTTCCAGAAAGGAGCAATATAGGTGGCATGAATGGTAGGGAGACAGGACAGCATTGTACATGTACTTTAATCTATAGATTTCCTGTACATGACTTGCAGGAATCATGGATATTATAGAGGGCTGCCGTATGGCATTCTGTGGACAGGCCTCAATGATCTAGACAAAGATGGGGTCTTCCATTGGACAGATGGTAGCTCACTTGGATTTGAGGGCAGAGATACTCTCAGCCCCAACCTTGAGACTGCAACCTGCGCATATTCCCAGATTACAAACCTCGCCTCTGTCTTACAAAGCCGGCAATGTACGTGGGTGATATCATACATATGTGAGCTGGATGAAGGTAGGTATATCTATTACCATGGTTATTGTTCAAGAACAAGGGGTTGGTTGGTGGAATTGGGGCGACCAAAATAATATAGACCTCTTAAAGGGGGGCTAGAAGGGTTGTAGAAAAGATGGGTACCTGCCCAAGCATCGCTTATAAACTCCCAGAAACCAGCAAAAACGTTTGAATCTCATCTTTGATTTGATACAATGTACTGAAGGTCCCTAGAGTGCACCTTATACAATAGTTTTAGCTAGAACAGTATAATACTAAAGGAGCAGTTCTCAGAACCCTTATGCAGATTATAGTCTGTGTGTGGCTAAAACGTGAGTTAGGGTTATTTGCAAGAATGTACGCTGCATTTCAGATAGTGAGGAGGCACGGCTAAAGGCAGACATCCGGTCTTGTTGGGAGGCTAACGACATAATCCGCCGGGCATCAAATGGCGAGGAATCTCCAAGTTAGTTGATTTCACATGAATACAACTCCATACAATATTATATAACTTATATACATATATAGATATAGATATATTATAGACAAAGGTGCACGAGTGGAGTTCCTTACTTATTTCACGAGGCGAAGCCGAGTGAAATAACCCTCAGTGAGGAACTCTACTAGTGTTCCTTTGTGTATATTTCATGTTGTTATTAACAACATTCATCAAAATTCCACGTAATTGCACTGAAAAGGCAAATTCATTATGGTTAGATCAACAACTATGGTGATTTGACAGGCCGTGAAATACGGGGGAGTGTTATTTCACGGGGGATGTTAAATACGGTCTTCCTTGGTTAAGTCAATGGGAGTGCCGTATTCACCATGAAATAAATAGATATACATTATATATATATGTGTGTGTGTATATATATATATATATATATTTATATATATATAATATATATATATATATATATATATATATATATATATATATATATATATATATATATATATGTATGTATATGTATGTATACATAATGTAGGGGTACAATATTATCTGTACTATTTTCATACACAGTATTTCCAGGTAACATCTACTGGGGCCTGTTCCTATATGTGGATTTGCGAATGCCATCAAAGTTTGTGTTCCTGAATAAAGTATACAATTTCTGTATTTGGATTGGCTCTAGTCAATTTTGTGTTCGCAAATCCAATCATTTTATACATTTTTCAAAATGCAGTTGTGTTTCTAAATAGTATGCAAATGAATATATACTCTATGTGCGAATGCCAAATTTGTGTTTCTAAGGGGATGGTGCCGCCAACCTCTAGCGGTGGTCATGGCACCTATGAGACAGAGAAAACATGCATTTTAGTGCATGTGAAAGATTTAAGATGTCTTTGTAATCATTTTTGTGAAATATGTATATATTATTTAGGCTATAAACAGTAGAAATGAGGTTTTTTAATTGAACCTTTGCATTTGCACATCAGTAGCTTTCGCACATAGATACAGGATACAAGTATGACAACAATTGAATGGTGAAGTCATGATCATCAGCAAGGTAGGTTCTACGATGGCCTGTTGGGTCAATATCTTTTGTCATGCTATGGCTACCTCCCTAGTCCATACCCTGACCTCCCTAGTCCATACCCCGACCTCCCTAGTCCATACCCCGACCTCCCTAGTCTATACCCCGACCTCCCTAGTCCATACCCCATACGGGCTCCTGGTATATATGAAGCATATGTATATATATTTCTCCCTTATTTGTTCTGTGCCACCCTTTATGGTATTATGTAGGGCACTTCAGTGGGGTTATGTGGTGCTTCTTGTCAAAAGAAATCTACAACCAATGTCACAAAACCCTTCAATGGGCATGTTGGTGTAGACTGACGTCATGGGCTACAACAGATAAGCCTGCTCTTCTCTCTTATGATAGGCCATGGTTTACTCAATGTTTAAAAATATGTGTACAGGCAAGGGAAAAGGGTACTCCGAGGAAAAAGCCAACTTTGAAATTGACGTCATAAGCTTTCCAGTGATATATTACACCAAAAGATATTATTTCTAGTCTTTGAGAAATGGCTTTACGAATATGTGCGGGCATCACCCCTTCCAAAATCCGAATAAGCTCTATGTCTCATATTTTCCAAGATATCCCTATTTAATTAGCATTATTTATGATAATTAGAAATTTATGATACATTTTCATTCTTTAAGTCATAAAATTCGATCTAGTAATCATAATTTTGTTCTGATTTCACCATGGCAATCCTCACAAATCATTCTATCAATTTATGTCTTAATTTCCTCTATTTGGAATTAAAATCATTTTTCCATGGTAACATATATCAACAAGCACACCCATTTAGGCTTTAAAACGTTCCTTTTACCTGCCAAATAAAGAAGCTTTTTGTCAAAAATGGAATGTTTTATGTAATCCTATTGAATTCTCCAGAAAAAAGTACCCAAGAGCAATTTTTAGCCTAATTCTTTCATTTTAGGCCATAGTGGCGCCCCCTGGTGGCTAAAATCGGAACTAATCCCGCGGGGACCATCCTTTCTGCTTGCCTGCTCACATATTGTTAATTGGTACCAAGACTATCAATTAAAGCCATCATAAAAATAGAGTGGTGTTTTCTTTTAAAGGGTTTGATCAAATGTCTCATGTTGTATAGGTCGGGAATGTTATAAGGAAGGGAGAGGAGAGGCACTGGGTATGATGGAGAGAGGGGAAGTCGGGTAATACACTGGGAATATCCTTCCCTGGTATTCCCCGACCTCCCATCTCCCTTCCCTGATATACCCAGTGTATTATCCGACCACCCCTCTCCCTTCCCTGATATTCCCAGTGTATTCTCCGACCTTCCCTCTCCCTCCCCTGATATTCCCAGTGACTGCCACGCCCTCTACTATCCCTGTATGATAGTACATCTGTATACATGTATCCATCCTTTTGGATTTGCGAAAGGGGGAGTTTAGAAACACAAAATGGATTGACATTCGCACATCCCCTACCCCATGTGCAAATGCCAATCAATGGGATACTCAGACCAATTACAAATGTGATGGAGCAGTATAAAAGGCATGTGCGACTGCAGCTTTAGAAACACAAAGTATATTTTCCAATTTGGCATTCGCAAATCTCCTTTTATATACTACTAGCGAATGCCATTCAAAATCCAAAGATATAGGAACACCCCCCTGGTTACTCAGCTTTTCTGCTTGGAGTTATATTAGTGCACACAATTTCGGGGAGATGACTATAGGGTCCTCTCCTAGTTTCCATGTGCCACTCTTAGGTGGGAAGGCCGACCCTTTACCTATCCATGTGACCATTGCAGGAGGTTATGATGTTTACTCTGGTAGTCAGTCAGTGCAGGGGTTTGACTGATGGCAACCTTCACCAGTCCTACAGTGCAGACGAGGTTATTTGTGGTTGATATACTGACTTTGAATATAATTATATATAAGCTATTCTAACTGCAAGCAGTTGCTATTGATGTTGTTAAATTGCCATTGCAACAAACCCCCAGTTCTGCCAAGGGTGGTACATGAACCTCCACAAAATATATTCGTGCCGCCTTTTTAGGTTACATCAGAAAGGTAACCCTCCCCTTCATTGTTCCCCAACCCCATCCCAGCTAAGGAATTGTCCTTACCTCCTCCTTACTTCATCCTGCATGCTACATATGCAAGTGTTATACAATTCTATACTTCTCTTTTTGTGAGAATTCATTGAAGTACTTTTTTTTCCAGTTCTTACTAAGTGTCCAAGAAATAAGGTATATTTCACCCCATCACACCGGATGCTTCACCAGACACAGGAAGAGGCAGACGCTTACTGCAGAAAGGCAAATGGAATCCTGGCTAAGGTCACTTCACCAGAGGAGGATCAGATTGTAATGAGGTTCAAGTAAGAATTCTTATCTATTTCTTAAAGCTTTAAGAGGAGCATAGTGCTTTTATATGATTTGCCCTTTTGCAATTGCCAGGTCCGCTTTCAAACACTTTGAAGCATTATGAGGCCCGTAAAGGGCTAAATGAGATTTTAAGCACCAAAGCAGGTTGGGAATCTGACCGTATATTATATATTACTTATTGAGTGGCATTGGGATAAGTTACCGCCAGTTTTGCCCCTGTCATGTTTTTGAATGATTGTCATAAAGCCCTCTCTGTGTTCTTTTTTAACATCAGGAAAGTAAACAAATTCGACAGTTTCTGGATTGGAGCTACTCACGAGAATGGCCAATACAGCTGGACAGACGGCGAATCCTTCACATGGTACCCGTTTGCGTCCCCTACTAACCCGCCTGTGACTGCTGAAAAGAATTGTTTCATGATGTCAGGATCTAGTCAGAATACTTGGCATGTTTCAGCGTGTACTGAGCTGCGTCAAACTCTGTGTGAAATGGACCTTGGTAAGAACATAATTATAGAGGATGTTTTTATGAAATTATCTCAAAATTATATGGGCTTGATTTGGTCAATATAATCATTGGCAATGTTATGTGATGGTTCAAATATGAGAGACGATTATGCTACATTACATATCAGTCAGTCTGACTCCTTCCCTCTCTTTATTTTGAACATTATTTGCTTGATTACTATGTAATGTGAACCATACCCAAATGAAATGAATAAACTCAGCCCAACTACCTCTCTCTCTATCTTTCTATCTCTCTATCTCTATCTCTATCTCTCTCTCTCTCTCTCTCTCTCTCTCTCTCTCTCTCTCTCTCTCTCCTTTCGCTCTCTCTCTCTCTCTCTCTCTCTCACATACACACCCATACACACAGTCTCCCTCTTTCTCTCTCTTATGAAATGAGTCTACCTCTTTGTTTGATCAAAATCGGTTTTTAACATTATTTACCAGATGCTTCACTTCCAAAGAACCAGGCATGTCTTTGGAAAAACAGATACTCTGACACCTGGCCAAATCACCAACTGGCTTGTCAGGCTGAAGGAGGGAGACTCCCATTGGTAAAAACCAATCACCATTTCTTCAGACTACATAAAATCAAAACTGGGTGAGAAACTATTTTGATAAATAGAATAATTGATTAAGATACATAAATATGATTATGATCATTTATTTAGGAAGATGTATGTCACAAAAACCAGACATAGTAAATGTCAGGTTGACGTTGGCTTTTACTGCTGACATTTGTACAGTTGAAACTGTTGAATAATGTTGGAGATGTGTTTTTTTTTAATGGTTTACATTTTGACTTATTCTTAATCTATAATTATCACATATGACATTATGATCATTTTTTTGTGGAATCTGTCAAATTAACCTCTTTTTTATACAGTAATGGAGCTATTGGGGCGTTTGAGCTTAATGACACTAAGCAGTATCATTGGACCGATGGTGACCCGATGACATGGAGCATTTGGTTTAGAGCGGACCCTGATGGAGTGGGAGGAAGTCAACCCGTTGTTGCATGGTCTACGGAAGACACATACTGGGATCGGTCAATTGAAACTACCATGTTCGCAATGTGTGAGAAGGAAGGTATACCATTTACCATATTTCATAAACAATCACCAACCATTTAAACTGTGTACGCTATAGTAGTATAGTATGTATCGGAACGGGACTATAGTTAACTACTGTTTATTACTCAATCGACATGCAGCCAATCAGAGGCCTCCATTTGGTCACGTGACCCCCTCATTTGCATAATTACGTAATAGGCCACGCCCCCTCATTTGCATAATTACGTAATAGGCCACGCCCCCTTGATCACCAGCCAATCAGAGGCTTCCATTTGGTCACGTGACCCCCTCATTTGCATAATAGGCCACACCCCCTTGATCACGTGACCCTTTCATTTGCATAATAAGCCACGCCCTCTTGATCACCAGCCAATCAGAGGTCGCCATTTGGTCACGCGACCCCCTCATTTGCATAATAGACCACGCCCCCTTGATCACGTGACCCCTTCATTGACATGATAGACCACAACAACATCACGTGACTATCTTTGTTTGTAAACAACACCACGTGGCTCTCTTTGTTTGTAAACAACACCACGTGGCTCTCTTGTTTGTAAATAAGACCTACTAAGTTTAGGCATAGGTAACAGCAGTGTTTGTAAATAACGCCTACTATGTTTTCAGTCATAGGTGTCTAGAGCAGCAGCAGCAGCAGCATCTTCAGCAGCAGCAGCAGCAGCAGCCGCGTCATAAGTGTCTAGAGCAGTAGCCACGTCATAGATGACTAGTGCAGCAGCAGCAGCAGCATCTTCAGCAGCAGCAGCAGCAGCAGCAGCATCATAGGTGTCTAGAGCAGGAGTAGCAGGAGTGTCATAGGTGTCTAGAGCAGTGGCAGCAGCAGCAGCAGCAGCATCATAGGTGTCTAGAGCAGGAGTAGCAGGAGCGTCATAGGTGTCTAGAGCAGTGGCAGCAGCAGCAGCAGCAGCATCATAGGTGTCTAGAGCAGGAGTAGCAGGAGCGTCATAGGTGTCTAGAGCAGTGGCAGCAGCAGTAGCAGCAGCGGCAGCAGCAGTAGCAGCAGCAGCATCAACAGTATCTTCAGCAAAAGCAGCAGCAGCCGCGTCATAGGTGTCTAGAGCAGTGGCAGCAGCAGTAGCAGCAGCGGCAGCAGCAGTAGCAGCAGCAGCATCAACAGTATCTTCAGCAAAAGCAGCAGCAGCCGCGTCATAGGTGTCTAGAGCAGCGGCAGCAGCATCTTCAGCAGCAGCAGCAGCAGTAGCAGCAGCGGCAGCAGTATCTTCAGCAGCAGCAGCGTCATAGATGTCTAGAGCAGCATCGTCATAGGTGTCTAGAGCATCAGCTGCAGCAGCAGCAGCATCTTCAGCAGCAGCAGCAGCGGCAGCAGCAGCCTCATCAGCAGCAGTAGCAGCAGCAGCAGCAACATCTTGAGCATCAACAGCAGCTTCAGCAAAAGCAAAAGCCCGTAACTTAGCATCATGGGCATCAGCTATAGCCGTAACAGCGACACTGCGACTAGCAGAAGCAAAACAGACTATTTGTTTAGCAGCTGTACAAGCATTAATAGCATTAGCCCTAGCAGCAGCCGCAACAGCGGCACTTTTAGCAGGCGTTGCAGCATCAGTAGCAGCAGCATCGGTAGCAAGAGCGGAAACAGTAGCAAAAAGCTTAGCAGCACGAGCAGCAGCGGCGAGAGTAACAGCAACGTTGTTAGCAGCATGGGCAACTTCGTATGCTGCATGTGTAGCACGAACAGCGATACGAGCTTCACGTTTTGCACGAGCAGCAGCATTAGCTGCAGAAGTAGCCCTCACACTTTCCAGCCACCCGTACGAATCTTGATAAAAACCAACTTTTGCACGAGCAGCAGCATTAGCTGCAGAAGTAGCCCTCACACTTTCCAGCCACCCGTACGAATCTTGATAAAAACTAACCTCCACCTTGCTACTTGTTGACTCATCAGTAAACATGGACGTCTCCTCATGTGGTGTTGTCGCGGCTCTGTAGTAGTGTTGGGATTGCTCACATTCGGTAGAACGTAGAGTGATTCCTGATGACGCCATGCTGAAGGTGGTTGAAGAAGTGTGTGGGACTCATGTTTCACTCTCGCTTATGTACTAGGCTCCGAGATAAGCTTCTTAACTCAGGAGGAAAACTCTCACTAGGAAGGCGACCGGCTGTCTACCTGTGTAGGCGCGGGTTCGTTACATCTTTAATCCTGTTCGACCCTCCGAGGAAATACATGAAAAAACAAAAGACTCGAATCCGCAGACAGTAGGAAGCTATAAGGAGCTTAACTCGTGTTTGATTTAAGCTGTCTACCACACGCACGCGCTTGTAGTCACAGCTAGAGTGGCAGACTTCTGTCCGCCCGCTGGCGCATGACAATCGACTTTAGACACCCCCTGTAGTTTGTTTTTTTTGCATACACAGTTGACTAGCATCTTAAGCTCTTACTCAGCTATAAGCCCATATACATGTAACGCGCATTACTCTTCTCTATGGTAATTATCAGATCGATTTAAGGGTGGAAAGGGCTTAGGTGATGTAGATCCCTCTCTAGCTGAAAACAGGCTTAGACTATAGCATGTAGGCAGCTGGCCGCGTTAAACACCCCTGTAGTTTTTTTGTATACACTCTCGATCCCCTCTCTAGGTGAAAACAAAAGCTTAGAAGATGAGGTGATCCGGCCACTGGCTGGTGCGTCACACCTGGCGTTAATCACCCCCTGTAGGCTTTGTATACGCTCTCTAAGTGAAAAACAAAAAAGCTCCCTCCACGGGCTGGCGCGTCACACCTGTCGTTAAAACGCCCCCTGGAGTCTTAGTATACACAGGTGCCCCGCCTTATCTATCTATTCACCAGCTATAAGCCCATATACGCGTACATGCGATTTTTGATACCCTCTCTGGAATAGGGTGGGGCTCAAGGTGAAAACAAGATTAGTCCATTCGCTCTCTCAGCTATATAAAGAGCCTCAATTGTTCTTGTAACAGCACTTCACCACCGGTACACTATCAGTCACGAGGCAGATGTTTGCGGCATGGGTCATACAGGTTACCTACTAATAGCGGTTTGGGTGAGTAGATCACTTTTTTTCCCCTAAAAAACAACAAAAAAAACCCACTTATGACTCAGGTATGTATATGTAGCACTGTTAGTGTAAGTACACAGTAGAATCTACTGTACTATAGACTCGGCCCTCTGAAGACGGCGGAGCGCGTTAATGCGCGGGTCTGTGGCGGCGTCACTTGTTTTTTATTCTAACTAAAAAGTCAGAAGTCGATCTACGACCTATCAAAGACAAATTTGTGATAAGTTCAAACTAAATAAGACAGTTTGAGCGTCTCTTAGTCGCTGTCAAAGATGCGAATAACGAACGCGCTGAGGGCGGGGTTCAGGTCACGTATAGTTCCTTGCTCTTTCGTCAGATGGCGCCACAATAGGGGATTTGTACATTCTTACGATGCTCGCGAACATTTCAACGCATAATGAGCTATATAGGCAACAAAGTGTGCTTCTGAATATATTAAAATATAAAAACAATTCAATATTGTGTATTTCTGATAGAAATGAGGCAGTTTCTTTGAATACCAACTAAACTATAGCGAGATGAAAAATACCACACCATATCTAAGGCTTTATAAAAGATACATAGGCAGAAACTCTCGCCGAGTAGGTAATCTGAAAAACGAACCAACTCGTTGTGCCACAAGGGCCCCCACTCAACGGGGGCCTTTTGAGCTCAGGCATGTTGTTTCTCAACACTGGGTGTAATTAATTACGCCCATGTTGAGTAGCATCTACTAACCAACTGACAGTGTCAGTTGGTTGGCCCCTCTTTAGGGGCCACACAATAAATAAAGAATAGAGACCTAAGGGAACGTTCACAAACGTCTCCCCTGCCTACGGGGTGGGTGGGTCTTTGGGTTTAGTGACAAAACAGCGACATGTCAGTTCTCTTTTTTTTTCCAAGTCTACATATTATTTATGATTAAAAAAATTTAAAAAAAAAACCACGCTAATAAAGTGCGCTGATCAAAAACTGAATAGAAAAATAACCAAAAATAGGTTGGTAGCTGATCGGTCGTTGTCACACGGTGCAGAAAATTTACTGCATATCGGACCAGGGGATAGTCTGGCAGCGACCCGCCACCCCGTCCACAAGCTGTGTACAGCACCCCGTTTCTCTTTGTCCATATTGGCTAAAAAAACGGGACATTGTTGACTTGGCTATTTTACCCGTCTGGGTCTTATTATTTAAACACCTCGTGTTGACCCTGTGGGGCAGCGGGTACATGGAATAAACGTGTCCAAGTGCACGCTATCTAACACATAACCGAAGGTTACTGAGTTATGTAATAATAGTTATGTAATAATAACTGACCTATGAGGTCGCCAGTCAGTTTGCCGTGATTATTTTGACACACTCTCAGTTACTCGTAGCACATCTAATACATAATTAGACTCAGCCTCATATAAGACAGTCTCGGCCACGCAGGCTGCATATCGGACCAGGGAGATAGTCTGGCAGTGACCCACCAGCCCGTCCACAACCTGTGTACAGCACCCCATGTCTCTTTGTCCATATTGGCTAAAAAAAAAACACAAAAAAAACAGGTCATTGTTGACTTTGGCTATTTTACCCGTCTGGGTCTTATTATTTAAATCACTTCGTCTTGACCCTGTGGGGCAGTGGGTATATGGAATAACCGTGTCCAAGTGTACTCTATCTAACACATAACCAAAGGTTACTGAGTTATGTAATAATAACCACCCTATGATCCTATGAAGGCGCCAGTCAGTTTGCCGTGATTATTTTGACATACTCTCAGTTACTCGTAGGGTATCTAATACATAGTTAGACTCAGCATCATATAAGACAGGCTCAGCCACGCCGGCTGCATATCGGACTAGGGAGATAGTCTGGCAGTGACCCACCAGCCCGTCCACAACCTGTGTACAGCACCCCGTGTCTCTTTGTCCATATTGGCTAAAAAAAAAACCCAAAAAACAGGTCATTGTTGACTTTGGCTATTTTACCCGTCTGGGTCTTATTATTTAAATCACCTCGTCTTGACCCTGTGGGGCAGCGGGTATATGGAATAACCGTGTCCAAGTGTACTCTATCTAACACATAACCAAAGGTTACTGAGTTATGTAATAATAACCACTCTATGATCCTATGAAGACGCCAGTCAGTTTGCCGTGATTATTTTGACATACTCTCAGTTACTCGTAGGGTATCTAATACATAGTTAGACTCAGCATCATATAAGACAGGCTCGGCCGCGCCAGCCGCATATCGTACCAGAGGGATAGTCTGGCAGCAACCCGCCATCCCGTCTACAATCTGTGTACAGCAGTCTGGACCAGACCACCAACTCTGGGTATAGCATTCTGGATGCCTGTAGCAAGACTGGATCTAACCCTTTAATAGTCGCATAGCGCTTTAATGTGCAGTGCCCGTTGTCGTCATAAGTCATGAATGCGGCACTCAGAGTTCCTCACCAGGGCTGCATGCATGCATACACTAGCATATCGACAAAGGGCGTAGCGCATTAAAGCACTATTGCCACCTTTAGCATTAAAGCGCTGAGGGTTTGTTTGTTTTTTTGATAGTGTAGAAACCAATATCTGTCTAATTAAACTCCTTATCAGTGCTGTTTTTTTTTTGGGTTTTTTTCACATACAAAAAGAATTAGGTAATGGCGCTGCAGTACTCTGAAAAGCGGTGGCGGTGAATTTCCATTTAGATCCTGAAAAAGGGGGGCGGTCAGATGTCGTCAAGGCTCTGATAAGTAGGGCAGTTAAAATCATATGATTACATTGAGCTAATTTTCTTGCTGAAAGGAATGAATAATTGTATTTGTATAAAATTCACACACACACACACACACACACACACACACACACACATCCCACACACACACACACACACACACACACACACACACACGCACACACACACACACACACACACACACACACACACACACACACACACACACACACACACACAGGACACCTGATGATCTCCACACGATGACCTGATTGCTCTTCCTAAAAAAAAAATGCCCAACTCGATCTACCTACTCAACAGGGTTTCAGTGTATAGCGTATTAGGGGTTTTTCTGATGCGTATATTATATTGAGATTGATTTTCAACTTTTGTGATCAGTGGTTGGTCCTTAAAAGGACCGTTTGGTAGAGAGAGGGTCGCAGGGACCTTGCTGCTGAAGCGGAGGGCGTGGTCATAACGCGTGGCAGTCCTTCAGCAGCTCCTCCAGCACGGCGGGCGGTAGTCCTTCCTCCATGCAGACTTGCTGCTTGACCTGCTCCACGCACCGGCGGATGAGTTGATCAGCGACGTTCTCGATCAGCTCATCCACCACACCCTCTGCTTCAGCAGCAGTCCGCTGTCTCTCCTCTCTCTGTAGCGAGGCAAAGAACTGCTTCTCCACGGCCGCATCGATCATAGATCGAGAAACGGCCACGAAGTTCTGTCTCTCCGCCTCCTCTCTCTGTTGCACGGCTACGAATTCCTTCTCCACGGCCGCATCGATCATAGATCGAGAAACGGCCACGAAGTTCACTCCGTGAGCCATTTTGTCGAACTGACTTCCTAGCCGCCTGAGAGATGCTGACGTCACACTATTTTCGACGACGCTATGACGCGCACGAGGTAGACAGACGACGTCGTTTCACTTCCTTATTTGGAGTTTGGGATCTTTTGACACCGAAGTCATACCGTACGGTCGCGATAAAGCAACTAGTGTTGAAAAGCGTGCCGGTCTTTTATAAGCGCCGGAGTATAAGAGCCTCCAAATGTTTTTTCTCAAGCACTAAAATCGCGACTTTGAATAAGCGCCAGCGCCTGGCTTGTATATAGCTCCTGAGTAAGAACTTCACCGAATTGAAAAGCCCTCCCTCAGAGCTCTTAATCGCGACAGTACGGTACAAATCTGATGTCAACCCGCGCCAAAAACAAAAAAAGGTGTTCCAGTCACACGTACCTACGACGAGCGACCTTCAGCTATCACCACGTGAAGAGTGGGAAATAAATTTTGTACGGCAAGAAAACTGAAAACTGATAACGATTCCATTAGATAAGTATTTGGTTCCAATCTATGGCGAGATATTTCCACCAAAGCGATTGATTTATATGTCTGTAAGGTTCAGCTCTCCAACACTCTCCAATGTCCGCCGGTGCACGACGGTCGCCGCCCATCATTAGTCACAACTAAACTTCTGCTGGAGAGTGAAAGTTACGTTGAGTCTTGAGGTGCGCAGAGATACTATCTGCCGCAGCCTGATTTTAGTTCCACGCTATTTAGATAACCGCCCCATTTAAAATCTCTCTCTCGATCCTAGTAAAGGAAAAAAAAAGGCTAGAGTTTATCATGGACGCGTCTCAGTTTCAGTCAAGCCGTAAAGTGAAGAACCAGAGCTTGTACATATTCCCACGTGGTGAGGGGTGACCCCGCGGGGCGTTCAGTTAGTACTGAGTCTATAGTACTGAGTCTATACTCAAGGTCAAGTTCCACTCTCTAAACAGAGCTTTAGCGACTCCGTCATATAGACTAGACCGCGCGCGTGATTTTTTTTTTGCTGAAGCAGCTAATCGATGGAAGAGTAGAGAACAGGTGCTCGACCAAAAATCTGCTTCAGAGGCTTGTTATCAGGTATTAACAGTTAAATCAAAATATTTCAAAACATCCAGAAAAGCAGAATAACATGTCCTACGGGCTACAGCCGGGCACTGACGAGCAGCCGGCGCTGACGTCATTTCAATCAGGTCACAGGGCTCTTTAGACACCTTTTCTGTAAGACCCGTCTCATACCTTAGTATATAATACCGTAAACACCGGTGATTAGTATATGATCACATTGGAGTCGCGGATCCACGAAGAGGCTGAATAAGCCTCGCGCGGACCCGCCACTTGAAAATGTGACATAATCTTACCATGCGCTTTGTTTTGTTTTTGTTTCTATTTACAACAGCAAACATTTCAAACAACCTATTGTTTTTTTAAAATGATGAAAAATCAGCCCAAAAAAAAAGTAAACATTTTAGAGCTAAATTTGTGGAGGATAGCCGGACATGCTGATGTCACTAGACCCCTAAATTCGATATGGTGACATGGGCATTTTCTTAAAATTCGATACGACGACACGGGCACGGACATCTAAGTGACATGGGACATGTGGCATTTCTTGAGTCCCACATGTGCCATGGACCATAGTGACATGAGGAAAAAAAAAAAAAAAAAAAAAATGTTCAAAGAGTGCATCAGAAAAGTGCCATTTCAAGCCTAAACATTTCGCCAAATTTTTTTTTCTCTTGGATGGTACTCGGTTTTGCAGTGTCTGGGTCCTTAAAAATGTACCAGAATGCTCAAATTCGGGTTCTAAATATTTTCAAAAAACGTTTTCTCCCTTAGTGACGTGTGACATGGCCATTTCTTAAATTCGACATACGGCTGCATGGGGAGGACCCACCCGTCAAGGGCCCCATGATGACTCATACCCGCCGCGTTCAAACTAGCGTGGTGGTTATAGGTAGACCTTCTTTCAGTATCCACGTGACCAGATCCATCGCCGTCTCTTGAGCAACAGTAACCGAGGTAACTAGGGTTATTGTTATCCGGTCCGTAAGACGACAGTCTAAGACGGTGTGTAGTCGCGTTTTGCTCTCCCTAATACTCTAATTCAAGTCGAGTTACCGCTAACCCCTACAAAAAGAGGGTCATTTGTGTAATTCAAAAGGCGTTCCTTTGTTAGCAATGAGGGGGTCGTTCTATTCATTGATTTTTTTTTTTTTGATTTTTTTTTTTATTTTTATTTTTTTTTGTTTACAACAACAAGTCAAAGTACAGTCAATCAACCGAGATCCTTTCTACTCCGTGGGGGTGTAGAAGGATCTCCCCCCTGAGGTTACAAAGTCACCTCTTTATTTAAAGGGTTACAAGTCGCAAAGTCGCTTTCGCTTTCGCTTACAAGTCACAAAGTCGCATGAAATATTCAAGTCAAAAAGTCAAATTCATCAACTATCAGCACAGTCGTTTGAAAAGCATCAAGTCACCGAAAAACTCCTCTACAGTCACCTCCGACTCGCCTCCTCCCTACCCCCCTAAAGGGGGGTAGAGAGGAAGCGATTCCCTAGAGATCAGATAATTTTTTTTTTTTTTTTCTCCCGAGCAGACCCTAAAAACCCCCCCTCCCCCCCAAGTGCCCGCCCACCCCATAAATAGTGCCCCCCTCCCCCCCTCCCCTCCCCATGCATCTTAAAGTGCCCCCCTCCCCCCCTCCCCTCCTCCCCTCGCCCCTTATAGAAGCCTCCCATTAGCTAGTCCAAGTCATGTGACCAAAAGGGAGGCGTAGTCTGTCTATTGTCTATATTATGCAAATGAGGGAGGGGGTCAGGTCACGTGACCAAGGGAGTGTGGCCTATTTTCTAAATAAAGAGCGCTTCCGGTCACGTGACCAAGGGGTGTGGTCCTATTATGCAAATGAAAGAGTCACGTGATCCATGATTATGCAAATGAGGGAGTCACCTGACCAAATGGAAGCCACTGATTGGCTGGTGATCAAAGGGGCGTAGTCTACTATGCAAATGAGGGGGTCACGTGATCAAGGGGGCGTGGTCTATTATGCAAATGAGGAGGTCACGTGGGAGTCACGTGACCAAATGGTGGCCCCTGATTGGCTGGTGATCAAGGGGGTGTGGCCTATTACGTAATTATGCAAATGAGGGGCGTGGCCTATTACGTAATTATGCAAATGAGGGGGTCACGTGACCAAATGGAGGCCTCTGATTGGCTGCATGTCGATTGAGTAATAAACAGTACTTAACTATAGTCCCGTTCCGATACATACTATACTACTCGCTATCATGACCTGTACTGCACCAACACGTTAACATTGGGACTTATCTTTACATGAACCAAATGTATACTACTTTATATAATTATTTGATTTTTGTAATCAGCTTCAATCTATAAAGATGATTATAAAAACTTAGTTCTAAAATGATGTGTGTGCTTTTATAATACATATTACTACTTTGATCACTTAAGTTATTCTTTGATAATTATTTTGTGTTTTGCATTGCTCTTTACGATATTATGAATAAAAACAAGCTCGAAGGAAAACTGAAGAATGTATTGCTAATGGTAAATTTCAAGTCTTTTAATGAAATTCTCCCTTATAAAAACCATTCACTACTTTGATTATTTACCCAGATATTACACTTCAAAATACTAGGATTGATATGTTAATAGCCATATTATTTTGTATCTTTCAAGTGTTTCAGTTCCGTAATGCTACCATATTCCACATTGATGGCAGTATGACTGTGAAGTGCCACAAGTACTGTGCCTTCCAAGATGGCAGCATGAGCAAGACGTGGACCTGTGCTGAGATCGATGTAACTAGTGAAGAAGAAGGATGTATCTGCCCTGGAGGTAAAATATCCCTGCACATTTTCCAAATTTTTCATACATGGCTATTAACACTGCATACATATCATTTTTGGGGAAATTTCTCACTCTAACAGGCCCATTGTCTGCCTATTGTCTGAATACGCTCTACTAAAACCGGCTCTACACTACAGATAGTACTAGTGCTCTGGTACTGCATATATATGCAGTATCGGTTTTTGGGTACTAATAACCAGTACTGCATATATGCAGTATCGGTTTTACAGTGGTACTGCATATATGCAGTACCGGTAGGGAAAGGGTTAATAGAGCTGTTAATTGTAAAAGGGATTCTTGTGATTTGTTGCTAGCATAACATATTAAGTATATGTAATTGAGTTAACCTCTTAAAGTCAGTTAGCAGAGCAATTTGCAATGAGAATTGCATGCCATACAGAACATTGTTCACCATCATAAAGAATGTAGTTTCAGCAAAGAATGGGAGCTTTAGCATATACAAAAATAGAAAATGGTACATCGACTGGCATTCATGTTTAGAAAAAGCTACCTCAGTGTTTCCCTAGAAAATTAATGTTATAAGCTCCTCTGTATAAATGCATGCAGTGGTGTCATATATTGTGATCCAGTGCAATGTGTTTGGACTTCAATCATAGCTTTCTATTTCTTCAGGTAGTGCTTGGACCATACTGGAGCCCCGGCTGGCACACCTGGACTCCTCAGTCCTGCAGGATGAGGACAGCACAACCTGTCTCAGCATTGAAAACAGCATGCATGCTATGACACTATTCAGCAAGATGACATTTGAATCTGATTTCGAAATTGATATTGAACTCTCACCTGAGATCGAGTTTCTCCGCAATGACATTGTTCGTCCTTTCACATCAACTGATGTTAGCAGGCCTCCAGCTTCTTGTCATTTGTCAGGCCCTCTGTTAAGGTGTAAACATGTGTCGGGGAAAACATACAATTGTAGATGTGAAGGTTCCTGCCATCTGTATGTGAAGGTGTTCCCACCAGCGGGTACTTCAGTGGATGTTTCCATATGCGATATTGATTTTTTTTAAATCTGATCAGTTAACAGAGGAATACATATATTCTTTAAGAAAAGAATGCATTTTACCTGTTTTTGAGAAAGTCAAATAAGCCCCTATCAGGCCAAGTTTTGGATTATGTGATATTATTGTAGGAAAACTCACTGAGAAAACTTACATCGACTGATGCTAGTGCGCCTACAGCCTCTTGTCAATTGTCAGGCCCTCTGTTAAAGTGTAAAAATGTGTCTGGGAAAAGTTACAATTGTAGATGTGCTGGTCTCTGCCATCTGTATGTCAAGGTGTTCCCAGATGGTGCGCTGGATGTTGCCATATGCGATATCGATTTTTGTAATCTGATCAGTTAATGGAGAGATACATACATTCTTTAAAAAAACAAAAGTTTTAGCTGCTTTTGATAAAGTCAAATAAGCCATATTGGCCATAGCTTTTGATTATATGGAATAATTGGAGGGATTGGACTCACTGAGAGATACCGGGTATTACTCGCAGAAAGATGTCTGCAACCTCTATTATAATCTACTCGTATATCAGATTAAATAACAGGATATATCAAGATGAAGAAACAGAATTTAGGAAGAGGATAACAAATACATAAAAAGGTCGTCAGACACTTAAACTATGATAGTTGACCTTTAAGACTAAAGAAAAGGGAAACATATAAAAACATGTCTAAATGGACTACCATGGAGATGAACATCATACGGATTTACACATTTTAATTATATGCGATTGATGATGGATTGTTTCATAAGTGATGGTTAGACTTTTAGCATCAGTTTTGGGTGTTGGTGCAAACGATTGCTTGCTTTTTTGGGGATGTAATGAGGACCTGTTTCATGTAACATAAGACCATGATATATGTGTTAGAGAAACCACTTTCATTGTACTGTTGATAATAATTATTGTTCCATTTATGTGTGCTAAAAACTCTTATCACATGTGTATTCAAGATTATGGCTTTATGCTCTGCCAGATGTAGGAGAGTCTAGTAAGATTATTAATATTCACTATGCAACATTTACAAGAGAAACTGAGATGGTTTTGTGGGTAGTTGTTTTTTTCCTTTACAACTACAGTTAAAATCGTTGTTTTGAATTGATGCATCATGTATTGCAGTGAACCATCCGTTTTGCCTCAATAAGCCTTCATCTTTTCCAGAGAGCAACATATATACATTGTTCTCTCCTTTTAGCATAGTCTGTTATTTGTCCCTATAAATATGACTTGTACTATAGGCATGAGCTTTCAATCAAATTGTTCTTGACAACAATGAAATTTGCTTAAAATAGGATCAACGCGATGGGTGATTATGCAATCATCATGCATGACAAGGATATTGCTAGGATTTCCGCTATGGTATTAGATGTTTATTAGAAGTTTATGCCGGCACAATATGTGAAGATAAAAGATTTGTAGGCCTATGGTTTTATGCAATAAACTTGATTTAAACTCAATATTCAAATCGTAAGCAATTACTTTATGAAGACGCATTATCTCTTACAGAGGACAATTAAATGAATGGCATGTTGCTGAAAGGCAATAATACTTCATGCCAACTCGTCAGGAATTTACCAAGCCCTAGGGTCAGCATTATATGCATAAAATCAGTACCGTACGTTAGGATACTTTAGGGCCTATTGTTCTAATCAACAGCCATAGTTCCTGGGCTGTCTTTGGTCTGTAACCCAGCAACTCTAGGTACTCATGCTTCATTGATTGAGTTTGTGTCAGTAGTATGGTCTATTGATATAAATAGTTGATGGCCGACTGCACACACTACTGCGGACAGGATCCATATCTGGAAGTAGTATGACGAATCGCATATTCAAAGAACCTTGACACTTTTGACGTTGGTCGTACACATTTTATGGGGCTTCCAAAATGCAGTTAAAGTGTGTTATATGTAGTGGTACTAGTCACTAATTATCATATTGGCGCAGCACAGGAATAAAGTCGATACAATTCAGACAACGCACCTCACTAAGGTAAACATGGGCAGACTATGTAACTGGTGTTAAGAATAGTTATGGTCCAATCATACATTTTACATGGTGAGCCACATGCATATTATGTATAGTTCCAGTAAAGTGTCGGAAATGTAATTTCCAGGAGTCCAAGAGCACATCCAGCAATGTATACATACACAATTTATTACCTCATTCTCCCCTCTCTCTCTCTTGATCGAAATAGGTGAGGGTTTGTCATCCTCTTCCTAAGGTAAATCTCATTTTAAACAACGGTGAATTTGGGCAGGGGGCCAAATTAATTAGGGCCCTTCGAGAGGGGGTGGGGATAGAACAACATTTCTGAGGAAATTATGGCGTGCTCGTGGAAATATTCCCAATCCCCTGTTTGTTAAAAAAACAGACCTAAAATACCATAATTGTATGCTGTTGTTCTAATGGATATGGTACAGTGTAAAAGTTTCTGATCCAGCCGGGTTTCCTTTAATTAGGAGTCTAGATGATCAGGACATAGGAGTTTAGACCAATAGGTCTGGGCAGGGTATAGTGAGTAAAATTTAATGCTCATCAAGGCGGAAGTCATGTGATATCTTGACCGGATGTTGTATTAAATGATACAACAGTAGAAATGCCAAACTGCGGTTGATTACTTATATTGTGTTGTATATTATTTTACTGAACTATATGTGCCTTTCAGGGATACATGTTTTGTCTTTAAGGTTGTCTCAAGTACTTTGAACAGTTGCAGGTTTGTCTACTATGTATATTCCAGTACTTTCAATGTTCAATGGTGTAGCTGGTTGATAATGGAAGATGGAGCTAGTAATTCTATGCTAATTCAATGAACTAACGGTAACACATAATCAAATAACCAAGGGAATTAAAATGGTTCAGATTTATTGAAAAGATCTGTATAATTCATCACCCAATGGTAATGATTATCGATTCTGTTATAAAATAAATGTCATTTCAGTAAACCCAAAGAGAGATATTGTATACACATGGGCACACTTTATAGCAGAAGATATATGTCAGTGGGTATGGATACCTCATGATAGGCAATGAAAATACTCAGTCAAATATGTTACTGATCAGAGATATGGGACCCTGAAACTATATACCATTATTATCATTATTGTAGTCTGAAAAGCATTCTATGCTAGATTATACATCATAGTACAGTGACTGGGTGTATTAATATCACAGGTTAGTCTTACCTCTCACTCATAATTAGTGCACAACCATTTTCTGTGCGTTATATTACATACGACATACATTATATTCATACGACAACCGCAACAACCTCATAAATCCTATCTGGGGATTTATAAGTAAGACATTATATAAAGTTTTTGATGAATCATTTATACAGATCAGCGAGTACTGACCGTTTTTATATATCAAATATTATAATGCACATGTGTACCAACACTGCACAAGCTTTGGGATTTACATAGGCTTTACATTTTGTGTAAAGGCCGATTTTACAGGCAATTACAGACCATTACAGAGATTTACAATGGAATTTCCCCCAAATGTAAAGGTGATCAAGATCGATCTTTGTATAGTGTTTACACCCTGATCAAAGCTCGTAATGGCTGTATTTGCGCCCTGAGGAAATGCTGGTAATTCTCTGTAATTATCATCTTTACAACATTGTAAATAGCTGTAAATCTTTGTAAATTTGACCATTAGAACATTGTAAACAGCTGTACATCTTTGTAAATTTGACCATTACATCAGTGTAAATGGCTGTAAATCTTTGTAAATTTGACCATTACAACAGTGTAAATAGCTGTAAATCTTTGTAAATTCAACCGTTACGACAGCGTAAATGGCTGTAAATCTTTGTAAATTTGACCATGACATCAGTGTAAATGGCTGTAAATCTTTGTAAATTTAACCTTTACTCCAGAGTAAATCTGTGCAAATTTGACCATTACATCAGTGTAAATAGCTGTAAATCTTTGTAGTGTACACAGAACTTTACAGCTTCCGAAATGGCTAAAACATTGTACATTTTGGTGGGATCATCGATTTAGGGGTTGGGAATACTCATATTTATTCATTTCTCATAAATTGAAGCATCATTTTTGGAGGGGTCTGCACCCCAGGGGCAGGGGTCCGGCCCCAGGGGCAGGGGTCCGCCCCCTGGGGCAGGGGTCCGTCCCCTGGGGCAGGGGTCCGCCCCCAGGGGCAGGGGTCCGTCCCCTGGGGCAGGGGTCCGCCCCCTGGGGCAGGGGTCCGCCCCCTGGGGCAGGGGTCCGCCCCCTGGGGCAGGGGTCCGCCCCCTGGGGCCACTGGGGCAGGGGTCCGCCCCCTGGGGCAGGGGTCCGCCCCCTGGGGCAGGGGTCCGCCCCCTGGGGCAGCGGTCCGTCCCAGGTACAGGGACAAAGATCTGATTAACTGCAAATAACAAACAACAACAGTTATGCATGTAGAGTGACTCGTCATGATGTAGAGAGAGGGTTTGAGGTAAACTTAGGGAGTGAAGAGGGAGCTAGAAAGGTGCTCCACTACATGATAAAATATTGCAACCTGTTATAGTACAAAATGAAACATAGAGCGGTTATGAGAAACATTAGCAAATAAATAATAGTTTATAATATTCATATCAAGGTCGCAAATGTAATCAATTTTAATTTTACAGAGTATCAGAGGATGAGTTATTACTACTACCAAAGTGTAATTACTAGAGGCCATACACACTTTAGTTCAATCCAAATTGTAAACTAAAACAGTGTTCATTATTTATTGCGGCACAGGGTTGGTGATAATATCGGATTTGCTGCTTGTTTGATTGTGTACTTGTGGGGTTCTGTAATAGAATACATGCAAATATATTAAGTTATTGCAAGGAAGAAAACGCAAATAGGGAATAGAACGTTATGAATATTTCTAAATAAACCAGTAATTAATTACACAATTGGAACCTTCTACTTCATATTATATTCTCAATGTTACCTTTTCATATCAATAGTATACGTTCATACCTATACTACTATTCGGGATTAACTTTACATTACAGCCACTTATGCATGAAAGTACTCACCATGTGTATAGGATAGGACTATGACCAGGACCTGCACATGTGTCCGTTTCCAACGGCTGACTGCTTTAAAATGATAACCTGACTTCTGTAGAAGCGTCCTCATTGGCTGGTGTATGTATATAGGTCACACACTACCCATTGTTTAAGTGCATAGAGGTAGACAGGGTGTCTGGGCCAAAACGGGATGCCCAGTCGCACCTCTATTGTTACCTGATGCACTGTGGTGGCAGCATTCACTCACAGGTGTGGGCACAGTACAGAGTGTGTGTGTTTGTGTGGGGGGGGGGGGGGGGTGAAAAACGATATTGATGACTGTGTGAGAGTGCATATAGCTATGTTCTCTTCACTGTCTTAATTTACAATGATATGTATATGCGACCATAGTATAAGAATTACCCTCTTACGGAGCAATAGAGACATATCCTGGCAGAGCATAATACAGTGTATTTGATACTCATTCAAGGGGCCTATTGGCTTATGGTCACACCTGCACCCACTCACAATAAGCGGCATTGTGGCGCAGTCATAGCTTGCTCCAGACGGGCCTGTCTCTTTGGGGTTGACATGGGGGTGACAGGGGGTGGCTAAAATGATAGATTTATTCAATATTATGAATAATACGTTAATAATTATACAACATAATTCCATGCATTGTTAGCATTATGAACATATTTTTCATTTTCTCCTCTGATAGCAATTACACCTGTGCTTTAGCATAAAGGTGTGCGGAAAATACTGTAGAAAACTGTATTTATCATGGCAAAGTGTCATGGTGACTTTAGTAATGGTTCTGAAGGGTTATTCCATTCCGTAGAGATGGTATGTGGATCGTTAGGTTTTGATTAGCATGATGAATCATAAGCCATGTAAGATGTGCACAGGACCATAGGCCAGAGAAGGGTCCAACAGTCCGGGTAATGGTCACATAGGTAGGACAAGGTTCGCAATCACATATGCCGGGTATGTGTTCCCTTTGGTTCACTATACATTATTCTGAGGCCCTTTGGGGGGTTAAAACCTGTGATACTAACCAGGGGAGCTAGGGGACCCTTAACCCGTTATTATACTCTTTTTAAGGCCTCTGGTCTGAGAACCCCCCCCCCCCTCCAACAACCCCTTGTGGCGTCAGGGTGGTCTGGGTTGACCCTTTACCCAGCCTGCATGCCGCCTAACCTGATAAGGGTACACATTACAAAAGGGGTAAATGTATGTAAATATCAACTCATGTAAATGTCAGGTAAATTGGTGTAAATCTTGGTCTTTATCTTTGCATAGATTTACAATGATATTTGCACACGTTTACATTAAATTTTACTTGGAAATTACAGAGGGGTAAATCCATGTAAATATCAATTGATGTAAATACCAGGTAAATTAGTGTAAATCTCAATCACCATCTTTGCGCAAAATCCCAAAGAGATTTACACCGATTTACTTGGACTTTACATGATGTAAAACCCAAAACTCGTGCAGTGCAAGTGGTTTATTAGTTCTCACATATACTCTATACATACACATGATTATGAGGTATGTATTATTGCATTCAGAATGGCTAGTCTTGCAGGAAAAACTCTACACATAAAAGATTGTGGACCTCACTTATCAAGTTAACTTTGTATCTTCACTTTGCGTAGCACTGAATATGTCAGTTATCTCATCATTTCATATAGCACTTAGAGATGACATGAATTATTCCTATGACTTGCTTCTGACTGCATTATGTGTATAGGTAAAAGGCCCAGCCTTACATCTGTTATATATGTGGGGAATAATGGAGTATACTTTTGTAAGAATATTATTGGTTCATAGCATTTAATGGTATTATGCTTGATTGTATGAATATGCATATCATAGATACAACAAGTTTTTCGCGACTTTTATATTGCAACAGACAACATTGCACCACATGTATTAACTCCAGTAGTATAACAGTTATCAGCTTAGTTGCGATTAACGTATAGATTTATAAATCCACGTAACAATAACATTCTTAAAATCATATATTCACATCTCTCCCAGTACATCTGATTATAGCATCACTGGTATGAATACCTGTATATATGTCTAACAACTCCTTCATTGAAGTATTTATAGCAGAAAATATATCGCAATTATTTCTAGATTGAGTAAACTTAATAGACAAATCAATAGTACATGAAAAAAAAAACATAATTATGTGATGTAAATAATATAGAGCATCCAGATATGATAATTATAGAGAATCCTAATGTAACATTAGTTGCATCTAGTATAGCAGAAAAAGAGTATTATAATACCCTGCATCAGGAAACTGTACAACCAATCATAACAAAGGGGCAAAAAATGTGTCAGACCTGAGACATTTATCCTTCAATATCTACAACATGGACATAATAATTATAGTTATTATAGCAGATAGTTTGCCTTCCATATTATGCATTTCTGTTTGCACAGACTGTATGGTATTAGTAAACATCAATCAGGACTCTAAGTATTGTGCTTGTGAATGTATCTTTCCACCCTTCTACAAATGTAGAGTTACGATAATAAATATATACTTCCATTTATTATAAAATTTGGAAAGATTAAGACCACTGTATTGTGGTTGTGGCCTAATCATCCAAGATTACAACAAAATCTCACTCTTATCATCTTCTCCACAGTTATTTACAATATTGCCCTTAAATCTCAAAATAACCAAATTGTCTGGTTCTGTGAAAAGCTTCGAGGCCCTTTGGAAAATGCAAAAGTTCCTTACTAATTAACTAATGGCTTCCACATCTATGTACACAAATAAACACCCCCTACACCATACCTAACCCTTTGAGGACCACATTATGCTTTGATGCATTATGCCTTTTGTTAGCATAATGTGTGAATGCTGACAAGCCTGAGGGCTGCTAGATAGTCTCAAAGTTTTGAGACTATCTAGCCTGACGTGTGTTTTGAGACTATCTCGCAATTTTGAGACTATCTAGCCTGAGGGTTGCAAGGTAGTCACACAACCATAGTATCTTGAGTCTATCTTGCAATGTTGAGACTATCTAGCCTAACACACTCGCCAGCATCATGACATCAAATGTTTCCTTTCACCAATCCTTAAAGGGTTAAACATCTTACACCATGTCATTTTCCCCGATACCACTGATACTGCGCCTATCAGAGCGGTGACTAAACTTGGACGACATGGACCCGTTAACCCGTCCCGCCGCGATACTCCCACGGGCAGAGTCAAACCGCCTCGCTGTATCAAACTTAATAGAGTGCATACTCTGTCCATCGAAAGCGCTATGATACGAGGCATAGGAACCATGTGAGCTCCTCGGAGGCCTCTGCTGGTGTTGGTCGATGGAGGAGTAGGGCGGTGGCTTGCTCTTCCTCCTCCGCTTGGGTCGACAAACACAGCAGATAATGATGACTATGATGATGAAGAGAAGTCCTCCGGAGCCTCCGAGGATGCCAGCCCGGCCAGGCGGATACTCCCAAAGGTTGTGCTGGTATTTCATGAGGCCTACACTATTGTCCAGGTAGCCGATCTCAACCTGCGGTGGATACCATGGAAAATGAAATAAGGATACTTCATTGATGCATGAGTCAAAATTGACTGTTGAGTCAAATTTGATAGTGGAGTCAAATTTGACAGCACTCAAAATTGACAGCAGAATCAAAATTGATAGCATAGTTAAAATTGACAGCTGAGTCAAAATTGACAGTGGAGTCAAAATTGAGGCCCACATTCTTGTCCAGGCTTAACCAGCTCAACTTCAGAGTCAAAAACAATCTCGGTATTAAAATGACAGGGGAGTCAAAAGTGTAATCTAATTTTTTCTCATGATAATTAGTTGGTATAGGATAAGTCATGAAAGTCACAATATTTGAAATTTTCTCGATCATCTATGCATTAACTTGAACAGTCAGAAAGCGCTCTCACAGCCAACTTTTCCAACAACAAAAATCTCCCTTTAGATCATGAAATTAATATTTAAAATAACACGGGACAAACATAACACGAAGTCTTGCAGTATTGAACATGCCCCTCATGCTCTACTTACCACAATAGTAGAGCGTCCTATACTGTCAACGCCACCCATGGGCCTCCGCTTAGGTGCATAGCATACTATCTCATTGACGTACACGTCTTTCTTCTCACATGCCCCATCTCCCACCTTGACAACGACATTCTCTTGCAAGTTTGTAGGTATGTCTTTAGCCTGGGAGAAAAAAAAATTAAAAAATCAATCAGTTTATCCGTTCTGGAATACAATTAGACTTTCACCTTTTTATGTCGCTGTGCAAATTAAATTGAAGTGTTTTAATCATAGCACAGAAATTATTCATGAACTAATTTTATCATGATAAAACCTCGCTTATAGGTCGATTTTTATTTGGGATTTCCTTTTGCTATAAGTCGATTTTTTACCTCAAAAGTCCAATTCGACTTATAAGTGAGGTTTTGAAAAAGTATAAAGTTTTTGGGGGCCTAAAAATATTAATTCTTAATACTGTAAAATACACCTTTTTTTGAGGATTCTTTCCCCCAATAAGACCTGCTTGTTTCTCTACAAGTAGGGGGTTGTCGTAATAAGGGCAGAATATCATAAATAATACTCAATTTGGCCAGATAAAGGGTGCTTTAGGGGGGTCTTGGGTGGGGTCTAGCCCCCTAAAAATTCTCAAACTCCAATTCGACCTATAAGTGGAGTTTTCCAAAAAGTTCATTGTATTTGACTATAGGTCGACTTTTTTCCTCAAAAATTGCAATCCGACCTATATAAAGTGAGGTCGACCTATAAGCGAGGTTTTACGGTACATATTCATGGCAATCAAAACAACTTTACTAAATTCTCTAGAGATAGGATTGGTAATATTATGTTGATCTATGAGAATTTATTGTCACTTTCAATTGGTAAGTCGATCAATACCTCACCAGGTCTCAGCTAACACAGGGAACCCCGACGTTGCCAGTAGTGCAGACAGGGGCATATTATGCCTCTGGTCTGGTCAGCAAAACTACCTCTGTCAGCAGATCTGACTACAGCACAGACTTGTAATTTTAAATCACAAATAAATCAAGTTATTTGAGCATCTGGCCTGAACTGATACTCCTGCTATAATAATAAGTGTCCAATATATATGCATGTTAGTTGTCAAGTTGTTTAAATTGACTCCTATTATGACTGGGTCATGAAAACTAGCAAAAGTTGCCACTGAATCTCATTTAGGATTTTTTCATCAACTTTGGGAAAAAATTCACATATCTATCTCACTAGATATATTCATGCCCTAGTCGAATCCAAAATATCTAACATCTACCATATTGAGTAACAGAGTAATATCAAAATAAAAATCCCATTCAGTTGAGAAACATATCTCCCTAGCACCAGTTTGGTGGTACCCAGGAGCTAGACTACACACACCTCCCCAAGTGACCATGGGACCATCCCACCCCCCCCCCCCATCCCCTCAGTGTGACCCAGCACAGCATTCACACCTTTTCACAATAGCCTGTGCCCCTATACTACATGTATGTACTTTCAACAGTGGGAAAACACATGCATGTGCAAATCTGCTGACGGCAGCAATACTGGCCCTGTGGGGATATTTGGTAACGTCTGAGTATTTCTTATGTTGCTGGGACCTGCTCACAAATGAGGCATTTCTCTAAGCCACCAGTAGAATAGAATCAATGGTGACGGCATGATAACTCTGTGCAGAGCTAATGCACTACCAGTGACAAGGTCACGGAAAGGTCGTAATTGGAACTACTGGGGATCGAACCCTGATCTCCCATGCCATTGCGCTGCATGCGAAAGTGTTACACAATAGACCCTTGCCTGAGTATTAATTGGTTACATGCTTTACTGGATTGCATTGAAACCCTAAAGGTGCTAGGCTAACCCCACAATACTAGGAAATATCGTCCCCTAAAGTGACATGAATGTTAGTTGGAAATGTTTTATGTTTTCTACACCAATGTGAAGAATACATGGTGGATATTGTACAAGTGAGTATTATAAGCCAAGGACAGGGTGATTGTCTTAGGCACCAGTTGGTATAATTATCTTTGTCCAACACTTATACAGCTACTCACAAGTATCTATATCTGACTTTCATTCACAGTTGTAGGAGGGCGCTCAATGGACAGCATCCACATACAGCCTTGTATGTAATATACAGTCGGGCTATTTATCCTGTTGTCTCAGCCAACTGGGGTACAAACTCTTGATACTGTAAACGTATGTTATTTCGCGCTGTATTTATTTTCGCGATTTTCGCAGATTTTCAAATTCGCGAAAATATGTACAGCTCAAATATTTATCCAATATAGTCCTATAACTCACACATGCCAAAATCCGCGAGTTCAAGTACACGTGAAAGTGTACTTTCTAGGCAAATCGCGAAAATATTCATGCGCGAAAATATATACGTTTACAGTAAATAGCCCCAGGGAGTATTTGATCCATACCTTAATAGTAAAGCTTTCATAGTTGAACGGCCAGAACGGTCTGAAGTAGGTCAGTTCATCAAACTTCTCAATGGTAGGATCTACGTAGACATCTACATATGACCCGGTCTGCTCGGTGTAGTTGACCCTCACTCCATCCATTACCACGACAATCGTAAAGTCCACGTTGAGGTTTTGGTCATTAATTGGCTCAGGTTCACCATCATCTCTGCGCATGCGAGACTTACGAGATGGATTCCTCACAGCATTGACTTCCGGTACACGTAACTTGTTGTCTTCAGCAGTGGCACTGCGCCTTCGTCGGGTCTGGGTGGAATCACCCAAAGGGATGCCTAGCTGTATTTTCTGAGTATCGGTCAGGGCGATGTGTGGGTATGGGCAGATCATCTGGTCTGCCGTGACATTCCTGCATGCTTCTTCCTGTGTGTAGGAGGGGGGGGGGGATATAAACTGTAATAGTTAGATACTATAAGTCATTGAATCAGACATATATTACCAATCAATAGAATCTTTTGAATTTTGTCTACTAACGTCCTGCAATATTTTTTGTGTTTTATGTTCATTAAAGACTCTTGAAAAACCCCTAATAGTTTGTGTTGGATGTGTTCAGTAGTATAAACATAGATTTTGTTTAAATAGATTGTCTTAGAGATTGGAGATTTAGAGATCAATAAAAGAATTTTAAGATCAAGCTCGCCAAAAAAGAATAGATTTTTTTAAATTTGTATTATAGATATGAGTAATTGTCAAGCAAGTGATTACGCACAGCTTTGTACTCTGGATAGTCCGGTCCAAACAGCAGCTTTACTTCTAGTGTTGACCTGCCGGCATTAGCCAGGTTGAAGCCTGTAATTGTTGCTATTGTGCCTCCCCTGAAATAGAAATTAATTCATATATCAATGGGTCCATGCAATATAATAGTATGTCGATAAGAACTCGAGACGATTTCGAGTTATTACTCTATATGCCTACAAGTATTTATATAATATTATAGCTGATGGGAATTTGTGGACAGCTTATCTTAAGAGGTACATTAGGCATTGTGGTGTGTCATCATGCCTTATTACTTGCATGAGTGAAACTCGAGAAATTACACACAACTATTGAATCTGCATTTGGATACATTCTTGTTTTTTGAGAAACTATCTTGTGTAAAACAAAATTTTCTTGAGAAATAGTGTGACGTGTCATATCCGATTGATCGCTATTTACAATTATAATCTGAGGATCCATTTCTCCGGGTTTGCTTCAAATACACGTCAACACTTTTCACAGATTAGATCTAATTGCTGTCTGTGAATAGTAGCGCTGAAACTAAGCTGCAATACGCGATTTTGTTCTCAAACAGATCCAATAGAGTATAAAGCCGGACTCAACTACCCGATTCTGTTGTCATATCTGGGCATTCTCACAAAGTGGATGCCCTGATGGAAATATAAACAACCCCTAACATAAACAATCGGTTATGTTAGGTTTTGTTATCATGATCTGGCAGATTTACTTTTGAGATCTCGAACGGACCAGAAAATCGGGTAGTGGAGTCAAGGCTAAATGTGACATAACTGAGAAAAGGGACCTTAGTGTAGTGGCCTTTTACGCAGATCGTGTCACATATATATTCCAACTCAGGACCTACCGCAGTAAAGTCTCTAAAGGCTTGATGAGGGTTACTGAAGGGTTTGGTTTGTAGATGAAGGACTTCTGGAAGGTCTGTGTAACTCCATCATTCCATGTGATCCGCAGCTCGTAGGCAATGTTTATCAATGACTCGGACACTGCACTGGTTGTACAAACGATTTTATCGCTTTCCCTAAAGTTAAAATATTATTCAAAAGTTAATCGAGTTGTTAAATTATGGATTCATAGGTCATAATTTATAGAGATGGCTGTGTGAGATCATCAGGCAAAAGAAATTTAGCTCAAATGTGTTCTTAATTGTATTGCAATATAGTATCATATTTGGAAAATGGTGCACAGGTGAATTTATGTAGTTTTTACAGTGTATTTCCAATGGATGGACCACATATATATAGAGGCTGTGAGATAAAAACACAAAGAAACATTCAAAATGTTGCCCACAGAGGGTTAACTCACTCCGCTTTACTTCATTATTAATTAGTTAATTTATTAATAACAGGGGGCTGGTGAAGGCGCCGAAAAAATGTCGCCCACCCCTCCTTTGAACTATAGAAAAGCACAGGATTTTTTGCTTAAAAGGGGCTGAACCTTTTAGGCCCTCCCCTCAAGAGGGGTCAGAATTCTTTATGCCCACCCCCCCCCCCCTCCCTGTAACTAATAAATAAAAACTCCCTTTAATATAACCCTTAGTGGGGAACAGTTCTCATGAATCTTTGTCTGCCTATCACTCATCACCATGAATATCATGATGCAAGAATTATAGTTGAAATGAAAATCAACCAATCACTTACCTTGCTGTGATGGCACATGGGAAGGTACCAAACTGCACCGCTGGGAGGTTGGCTTGTCTGAAGTTGACCCCAGTAATTGTGACACTTGTTCCACCGGCCACGGGACCCATCCGCGGGATGATGGTTTGTACTACAGTCTGAGTAGCTGTTATAACATGTGTACAGTTTGAAATAGTATTTAGACCTTTAAGTAGCTTTAGGGGCCACAGCCATAGTGCTAGGGGGCATGATGCATGAATGAAGTCCTGGTGAGTTATTTAGCAGGGTTGCATTTAAGCATCATGCCGACGTCCGACCCTATGAGGTTGAAGCGCTCCCTAATTGTAAGGGTCATAATGATATCAGCATTATAGCACTCTAATGCATTAACTGAGGTATAATGTTTGCATTCACAAATGATATTATTCATGCTAAATAGCTGCAATTAGAGTATCGTTTCATCGTAGAAAGTATACAAACTATAACATATTGATATAACATATTGGATATCATAAAAATAAACTCAAACTAAACAAAAAGTACATTTTCAAGCTGAAGATTGGATAAAATGGGATTTCTTTAAAGACATGTATAAATAAGCTTATATGTAGACAGAGACATACTAAAATCATGCGGACACAGACATGCATAGATCTAACTTAATAAAAGCTCAACATTTAATGTTCTTAACAGTAATTGTACGAAGTTCTTTTTGGCCTACAACGTCATTCGCTGAAGAAGCACATGCCGCAAATTATAATGGCATCTTAATTCTAATGGGCTATTGTTATGAACATAGTTACTGTTAACAAACCAGAATGCATGTTTAATGGTATGGTTTACACTGGAAAATGTAATGGTTAGTGCCTAGAACTACATACTTTCCAGGTCAGACATGTTAACACAATCTTATGATTCATTATGTCAGGCAATTTTGGACTCTTCAGACTTCCTGGATTGTAAACAGGTAAAGGCGTCTGGTAATGCTGGGTTGTCTTTCAAACAATCTGGCAATGCTTGACTCTCTTTACAGAGTCTGGCATTACTGTATTTTGCTTTCAGAGCCTGACAATGCTTGACTTTCTTTCAAGAGTATGACAATGCTTGACTCTCTTGATAGACTCTGGAAATACTAGACTCTTTTTCCCTGGTAATACTAGACTCTTGAAGCCAGCCCTTCAAAGCCCAAGAGTTAACATTTTTGACCCTGGAAAGTGGGTTGTTTTGCCGACAGTTCGAGGTAGGGCGGGCCATCATTTTTCTCTGTGTTTGGTGATGATGAAGTGGTGTTGAGAAATTCAGGTTTTCACTCACTCAAAAAAAACTGTTTTTGCTAATAGCAGAGTGCTGTTCTAATTATTGTTTGTTGTGCATTAAAGCATCTTTATCTTGTGTGATCCTTTTTTTGGAGTGGGTGGAATGACCCCAGTGGGCACATAACATTGAATCAACATTGACAGATGGTTGTCAATGTTGATTCAATGTCGAGTCAACGTTGATTCGACGTTGCACTGAATTTTTTGCCCACTGGGACTGTGTTTAAAAGTTTTTCAAAGCAAAAAGAAAGTTGTGTCCCAAACCTATTGTGAAAAATGTAGATAAGTACCTATGTTAATGAATAGTTACCTTCACAAGATGATCTTTGGTTGTAGCTATACCTGAACATGGTTTTATTTCTTCGTAAATTTCTTCTTTTACAACTTTTAGAGAAAAACTTACTGTAATTGACTGTATACGTACTCCCTGTGTTTATATAAAAGCTGTCCTTATAGAGATATTGCAGCTTTCTATGTGCCCCTTAATCTCTGTCAACCTGTCAATCTGTAATAGACCTGCGCATTTTTGAGACAGATGCATTTTCTAACAGGCAATTACGATACTTGAATCGGTTCCGTCGATGATGGTTCCTCACCTGTACAAAAAGGGCCAGTGAAGCCGGTGAGGCAGACACACACCACAGTGTTATCTGACATAATGCAGTAACCGCCATTCTGACACACCGTCTGTGTCGTGTTGCACCCTACCGCTGAAAGGGGTTACAGAGCAAAACTATAAAGTACCGTAAAGCAAGTCGTCCACGTGCCAATGGATAGACATCTGTTGGCCTTTATGGCTTGTTTGGCTATAGAGAACTTGTTTTGCCAACCCACAGACACCATTCCATTGGCAAGTGGACTTGCAGCTTTGGGGAATGTTCCACTACATATATATATATATATGTTTTGCTATCCGCTGATATTTTTCATGATTAGAAAAAAGAGTGGAATATTTCCATTTCTCTAGATGGCCAAAGACCGACCTAAAACTTGTGCATGACGATGTTCCGATAACATTTGTTAGAGAAATCTACCAGAAAATACTGGCTATATAGTGGAATCCCCCTTTGCACTACAGAATATGTACTGCATGAATATTTGCATTTAAGCAAATTAAATATGCCTTAAATGTTCGGGAAAGGTTATAACGTGGCTTCTAGTGGCCTTTACTCAAATCGAATATGCTCAAAGTGCTCATTTAAGCATACTTAATATACTTAAATGCAAAGATTAATGCAGGTATGTTGACGTTCATTGCTTGTATCGACTCTGACAGTGTAGTTTGTATAGTGTCCTAAGGTGTATCTGATTGATGATTACTATGTAGCAAACGTAAAATCATGCAGAGACTATATCTAGTCATATTATTATTATCACAACTTAATCTTAAGATTAGGAAAGCTTGCTAGAAGACAATGATGCAAACGAACAATTTGACATACTGTATCCACCAGTTTTAGAGTACCTGCGCTTATAAATATATTTAATCCTCCCATTTCCCCTGAGTTTATACAGGACATGCGCTTATTTGAGACCCATTTTAATTGGTCAATACTATTCTGAAACACTCTTTTACCCTGCGCTAAAACGGGACATGTGTGGATTTGAGTACTTGCGCTAAAACAGGCGGATACGGTATGTAAGCAAAAATAAGCACATTCAGCTTAATATGTTAACATTGACTTACTGATACAGTCAGTGACTGATGTTGAGCCCAGGTTGAGTGTGGTGCGCCCGGCGGGACACGACGTACATGTGGTAACGGTACCAACGGTGGAGTAGGTGCCAAGCTCACAGTCCACGCAGTCGTTGCCCACCGTCTTATGGCCTGCAGTACAAGGACCTGCAAGAGGCAAATAGGTAAATGGTTAATTGCGAATTGAAGGCAAATAATATTATATGTAGCCACACCTGATAAAAAGTTGCTCGATGGATTTCACTTTTTTTAAAGATGCAAGCAGGCGGGAAAAAACAATTAGGATCTTTATGGTCAGTGTACTTTGTACATTGAAAAGATGATCAAGTTACAATTTTCCCCCTTTTTCACTCAGTCTGTAGTTCTCAGTGACCAATATCCCTCCAACTAATCTGGGATAGTCACTACAGACTGAAGCCTGGAGCATGAAGATTATCAGTGTAGACACTGAACATACAGACCTCTGCAGCTGTTGCTGGTCGTGGCCCCCCTCACGGAGGTGGTCTGCCCATCTGGACAGGAGGTACATCCCTCCAGGTCTATGGTATCCTTGTAGGTGCCTATGGGGCAGGTTATACACGTATTGTCATCTCTGTACTGGCCAAGGGGACAAGCAGCTGTAGGGAGAGAAAAAGATATATCATATCCAGAGCATTGGTGTATCATGTGTAGTAGTTATACCACCACCGGAGGCTTGTACTCATTATATTGGAAACAGTCAAGGCTGATCACAAGTCGCAAAATGAGTCTACTCAGCTATGACTAAGCCGATATTATGAGTACAAGGCTCTGGCTGTGGTTTTGTACGTAATATTATACCAGCAGGCTGTTTGTTTAGTTCCGCTGGCCAAGTATGGTATAACGTAGTGCATTAAGTTTTGGTTAGCTACTTTCATGTTTTGTTGATTTGGAAGTCAATGATTTGGAATTCAAAATTTGACATGATTATTTAAGCTAATCTAGTATGCTTTATTCTTAATGCATTCTCTGATACTGTTCATTATATTCTGTATATCATAGATGTGTCATTATATCTCTTTTGGAAATCATATAATGTCATTGAATGGTTAACTATAATTTTGCATCATATTCATGAATGAACATTTTGTATAATAATACATTGATTATTGAGAGATAATCAGGAAAAGGACTTACGGGAACATGAATTGACCCCAACGGAGCCAACTTGTGCAGTTGTTTGCCCATTTGGACAGCTGCAGCGACAAAACAAAAATGCATTACATTTTTGTAGATTTTTACAGAGATGTTTTTATATAAAAGCAGATAAAGCTGACCTAACTGAAACGATGATGATAAACAACAACAATAGATAATTGATTGACCAATTTGGGTAGATTTAACCACCCCCTATTTATTAACGTAAAAAAAAAGATAAAAATAAATACACAGGTGTGGATCCCTGTTAGTTGGTTATGGTCCAGTGAACAAGGAGACCTTGACCCTGACCTGGGGCATACAGAGCCAGCAGGCCAGGTTGGCTTAGTATTAACCTAAGTAATACATATAACCAACTGTGACTAATCATACCGGCAGCATTACACTTATATAATTATGGGGTAATTATATACACAAAAAAGGTCATCAATGTTTACAGAATCTTATAAGTTCACAGCAGAAAATTCTCTGCCCATGAAATGAAGGTATATTGATAAATACTCCAAATTTGAAAAGTCTAATGCTGAGCGTTTACCAGTCAGCATACACTTTTTTTCCTTTTTTTTTTAGATCAAATTCTCAAAAGAATACCAGTAGCCCGAGGTAAAAAAAGGAAAAGAGTTTTTCAAAATGCCGAAAATCCCATCAGCGGCTTCGTGATCCAAGTTCTCAGAGTGAAACGGCCCAATGCGGATCTATGATCATACACCAGAGATAAAGGTCATCACTCCCCAAACCCTAAGGGATAACACTGAGAATCAGGTCAGGGTATAGCTTTAGTTGAGTTTGAGTTTGGAAAAGATTTTGTTGACCACAAATTCCATAACATACAGCTGCATCTCTCAAACAGGGCCAATGGTGATGTCAAAAACTTAGCCATTCAACATCACAATCAATAGAATAATATACGAATTATAGATCATTCGCGTATCTATATACACAGAAAACACATGACAATTATAACAGGCCGCATATATATACTAGTGGACTAGACTTGAACGCCTGGCTTTAGACTGACACTAAACTCACCTTGTGCAGACAGGTCCCAGTTCCTCCAGCCAGTAGGTTCCGAGTGGGCAAAACTCACAGTCCTGCGTCACTTTCCGCCAGTAGTCCCCATCAGCACACCGCGCTGTTACCAGATATTGATTCAACAATGAGCTTTCAATCATGGACTTTAACTGTATACACAGGAGCATGCACCAGACCCCATGGGGATAATGTTACATAGGTTATAGGCCAATGTCTGTGACACTTTCGGTAGAGCTGGATCGCATTTCATTAGATATATCAATAAAATTATCTTTTTTTTCACCTTCTTTTAGCTTTTGGTTAAATAAAAAGAATAGATTTGACACTCAGAATATGGTTTAGGTGTGAGATAACCTGAATGGGTGTACATGATTTTATTAATGATGTTTTATTCAGAATAGGAATGCTTCTGTTAGATAAGCCTTTTCCAGTATATCACAATCCATGCGATCATGAAATTCCTTAAATTAAAGAATAGACTATTCAACATAATTACCCCTTTCAGCTTAAACTCATAATTGTAGTTCAGATCACATCATAGATACAAAAGAGCATTTAAATTATTCACCAGTGAGGGTTATCCCATGAGGAGAACCCTTTGTGAACCGTTGTCTACAATTATGTTACAGCAATAGTAGAGTCTTACATATGCAGGTAGTGCCATCATTAGGGTCTGCCTGGAATCCATCTTGCGTTCTGCACAGACATTGGTTCTGTACGCAGGCTGCGTACGGGTCACATAGAACATTGTTGTTGGTGCCGCACAACACTGAAATGGGGCAATGAACCCAACATTAGATCCATACATTATAAGACGAATTATAAGATTATGCAAATGCTAACGCCCGTCGATACCCTCTCTTCCACAAAGCCACAGGCTGAGTGGAAAATGCCCCAGCCCCCACAAGTGAAAAACGTCAAAGAGGTATCAATGTAGTTGGTGTTTGCATTTATTTTTTGATTTGAAGTAATTTAATGAAAGAAAGACAGCTTCTCTTAGCCCATTGAATACGGCCACATTGTAATCAATGGGGGGCATTGAATATGGCCCTTCCTATACTTAAGCATAGTGAATCCTGTATTTAAAAAAAAAGTATCATATTAATTTACATTACCATTATACTTCATGTATATATCTTATGAGTACTGTAGATATAACCTATATCCTATCAGTATTTTAGCTATAACCTAAACCCAACTCTTTTGGATAAGTTTCATGAAAGATAAGCTAGTGGTGAAAGTATAAATTTATTGACATGTATCAATCAGGACAGTAAGCGCTGCATAGTACCTTAATGCGCCGTGTCCCTTGTTAGCATTGTTAGCTCATTTAATACCCCGAAAGGGCAAAATGAGAAATCATTGCTGACCAATAAGTGTCCAATTCCGACACCCCACTCGATTCCCCCCAGCTCTCACCTACCAATACCCCCCTCATACCTCACTCACTCACTCCAGCCCCATTCCTAGGCTTATTTCCGTCACCACCACTACTAAATTTTGGGATAGTATCAACCTGGTGGGATTGGCGTGATACTTGGATGCAACCCACGCATCACCAGGACTATACATTTATGCATTGATGTGAACAGTATGAAATCAATATGTGACACTTACAAGATTACTGACTATAACTATGAATAGAAACTACCTTTGCATATTCCATCCACAGAATCCTCTTGATATCCTTGTTCACAAACACATATTGCAAGCTCTCCGTCCTTGACACATTCTTGATTCGGGCCGCAGCTTTGCGTTGAACAAGGATCTTTAATAAGTAGAGTTACAACCGTTTATAACTATACAAATTGAACGTCAATAATTACTTTACTTAAGAGAATACACGCTACTGCTCGAGACCATTCACTTTGCTGCATTTCCCACTCACATACAAGTAACTCATGTTACATGTACCTGGTTATGTGAGAAAATACCGTTAATACAGAAGCTCACGGCACGCATAACATATAATGTGGACAATTTCAATCAAATGGGTGACACAGTGAAAACATGGCAATTTTTTTCATTCCAATCGTCTTTTATTTTGAAAGAAAAAATTGATAGATATTGTTGTCGCGATAAGACATTGATACAAGGAATTGAACATGAATTGAATTATAATTATTATATGAATAATACAACAAAATGAAATAATGTAGTATGGCACATACGGTTCTGGACCAGTTAACAGGAGAATAGGTGCTACAAATTGGAAGTTGCCTCCAAATAACAAATCTAGCTTTTATAGCCGATGATCAATAGTGAATTACCACATTGAACACCTTCAATGAATTAGAGATAAGGGAATGAGTATTCATGTCAGGCTGGGGTTTTTCTGTGTGACCTCATTTTGTGAGAGATGACCATAATTATAATCATATTTCTAGGTGTTGATTAACATGATGCTAATTATGTTCCTAACATTGTTGTTTACTTACCCACAGTAGTTGTTGTTTGTGTTGTTGTTGTAGTTGTTGTTGTTGCTTTTTGGGGGAAAAAATAATGTATTGTTCCTTTTATGCAGTGTTTAGCATTAGAGGTTAGTGAACAGTCAAACCTTTTGTTTCGTTTCTTGATTAGGCCAGTCTATGTGACATATATTTTGTACATTGGTATTTTCAGGTATATTGTATTGTATGGTGCCTTCTTTCTCATTCAGATTGCAATTAGAATTGGTATTAATTTCCAAAGCATTCAATTATTGGCACATATATTTTTTAACATAAAACAAAGGTACACTTTTTTTTCAAACAACAATGATCTGGATTTGGACAAGACAAATACAAGAACTTGATAAAACTTTCGCAGAATATTCAAATAATGTATGCCCCATGTTTACAGTCGTAAAACAACAGGAACAAAAACAAAAATATCTCCAATTGTTCTCATCGGTAAGATAAGGAGGTAGTGGCCTTTTTTTTTTTAATAATTACTTGCATACGACCAACAGTACTACCCTGATTCTGACCCAGTTACTTGTCAGGGCTGCTTTGGTGCATCATGTCGACAAAAGTAGACATCTTTTAGTAACATGCTGTCCTTAAAGGGTAAAGCGTGGTAACTTGCATTTGCTAAAATGTTTAGAAATACATACTGTATGGAGATGTGACATAGAAACACCTGTGGTCACTGCTCCCAGGAGTATCGTCAAAGCAGCATCCTCGTTGATTGCACAGTAGCCTGTCTATCCCAGATATCCCAGGAGCACAGTTCTCCCTCCCATTGTTTGTCGCCTCAACACATGCTTCTGATGGCGGAGGTGCTAAGTAATAGAATGATATTTGATTGTATAATTTATTTTGAAGTAATATAAGATGAATTGGAATTCTGCTGTTCTGCTGCAATTTATATGAGTCATAAACTAGGAACGGTAAAAGAAAAGGAGAGTTGGTCCTACATAGGACTTTATACCATTTAAATCAACATGATTTCAATGCACTGGTAATCTCATTATTAAAAGGAGCCGATGATCTGAACATTGGGGTACTTTTGAGGCTTACATTTGTAATATTGCACAAGCAGCTCATTGAAGACCCTATTTTAGCGCTAAATATTTAGTTTAAAACCTCAGTAACCCGGTGCTTATTTAACCCTTTAAGAACGGCATAATGCATTAATGTATCACGGCCTTGGTCATCAGGATGCATGAGTGCTTTGTTGCATTGGTGCATCATGCCGACCCTTGGGAAGTGGCTCAACCAGGTAGGGCACGATGCATTTAGGCAGTATGCTGTCCTTAAAGGGTTAACTGACCGATATGGTAATACAATAGAACACCGACCTGTAGCCACCACCCTGAGGAAGCACCAGGGGACATCGTTGATGCTTGAGTCCCAGCAGCACCCTAGAGCCTCACACGAGTCCTGCTGAATTCCCCCGAATCCACAATTCTTACGATCTTGGGCCTCCGTTGAGATACAAGAATCTGCAATACAATAGAACAGCTTTGTAGAAATGTCAAAACTGTCTCATACCTTATTCATTATAACAGGGATTGGGGTGGGTAAAACATGTGCATAATTGATCGTTCTAATAAAAAATGTTGATCTATACATTACCAGGTTAAATTATCTTATAATCTACGTTAGTACAGAACCCTTTTATCTAATTCTTGACAACTATACATATCCAGATATGTAATGGACTGCCGAAAGTCACACGTGAAGAATCGTTAATTCCAGTAAATGCCACTAAAAGCCGCTGAAATGTCATTATTACCATATAGTGACATTTGTATGGCATTTACTAAGCTGTTTAACACTTTAAGGTCTGTATGTCATTTATGCCCTTCTTTTTGTTATGATGCAACAATGCAGCCCCAGCGAGTAACTCGCCGGTGCTGTGGAAGTAGGGTTGGTATGATGTTTCCATTCATGATGACCAGGGGCATATTGGATTAAGATATAATTCCGAATTAGAACGATTTTAATGACATTGTAACTGAGCGTGTATTGTCCTCTCCTGTTTTGTTAGTTTTGCCTATGTTAGTCCTGTCCTTTTTTTATGAGAACCTGACACCCTTATACAATGTAGAGTATGCATGACCCATATTTTAGGTAGATATATTTTGTCAGGAAAAAAAACATAGTAACGCGATAAATATGCTTACCTGCATATACTACTTTATGGAAAATAAAAGTGAGCTGCTCATTTGAGAAAAAAAGAAGCATTTAAAAAAAGATATAATGCCGTCCTAAAAGGGTCAAAGAGTGAGGATAGGCAATAAAAAAGTTGGTTTAAATGCCAACGTTCATGCAGTTGCCCTACCTAGACAGTTGCCGGGTAGCCCGCTGCCTACAAAGCCATCAGGACACTGACACCTATAGGAGCCTATGGTGTTGACACAGGTGGCGATGCTGTCACATTGCGAGGACGGACACTCATTTACATCTGGTGGTGGAAACAGTTTTGAACAAATTAAAACTTTATTGAGTAACGAATTATCGTTTTACTATGTCATCATGGGTTTAAATTATCAAAACATGGATATTGTGTACACTAGCAATCCACTCAGTGTATACTTCAATATTATAACGTCACATACTGTAGACATGTTAAGTCCTTTGATAAAATTCAAAAGAACCACATTAAGATTTATGTATAAACGGCCAACAGATGTATGACCAGCTATATATTTTGGCAGCGCAATTTCATGTTTGAAAATTTCTTAAATGTTTGATCGTAACCCTAAAGATATCTCTTTATTTCAGCACGTATTTGCCCTTTATTCAAAGTCAAAAACAAGGAAGGTGTTTTACTGGTGTGCCCTTAAAGGTCAGTATACGTCATGATGATATGAATTGTCAGCTCATTGTTAAAGATCATAGCTAATGTTTATCTCTTGGTTCTATAGTCTTTATGATAGTCACTCACCACTCTCACAGTTGGGGCCTGTATACCCTGGTCGGCAGGTGCATGTTGTCTCAGAGATACCGTCTACGTCTCCAGATGTGAACACTGGGGTACATGTGCCTCCGTTGATGCATGAAGTCGCAGTGCAGCCATTGCTATATTCTGTCAAAACACGAGAATATCTATCTTTAGTAAAGTTCTTATTGCTGACAATGATAATACATTTCTTGGATAAGTAATTTCTCATATTTTCATAAATATCTATATTGAGTACAATATAGGCAAAGATTCACCCCCAAAGTGCAAAATGCTCTCATTTTAACTTCAAAATGAGGGTTCTACGGACTTCTTTGAGAGGTGCCCTCTTTTGACTTTCAGGCAATGCAATGTTTTAAGCCCTTCATTTGTAAACAATGGTGACGTTTATGTGTTTTTCTTTCAAAAAAACACAAGAAGTAGTAGGGTCAATAAAATAAGCTCAAAATCCACTGCCCGTCTCAGGGTATGTGTCTGACTCCTACCCCTTTGGCTTTACATTGGAAACACTTCATATGCGATAACTTCATTTGGCCAAAATGAAACTGTTTTAAAAAAGCTATTCTGGACAAAGCTCTCACTTTTAAAGTTTTAAATATCATATACATAAAATATTTCATAGCCACCTACCAAATTGACATTGATCGCCATAAAATTCACTTGTACAAGTACAGATGAAGCCTTGTCCCACCGTGGCACAGGACCCTCCATTAATGCACGGGGAACTGACACATTTGTTGGCCTCAGCTGTGAAGTAAAAAATTTGTTTGTTTTTTATTCGTTCCATACACGTACCTCTCACATGTCCATTAAATGGATATTTATATACAATTCAGATATTCTTGTTTACATCAACCTCTCAATACCTCATCCTGGACATTTCAGGGAAAAAGGTTTGAGGATACAAATCATCCTGGATTCAATATCTAGATATAGCACAGAAGGGCAGTTGTGAGGGCTGCTGACTGGGACATTGAGTGATCCAAGTTAGTGAGTGTTCGACATGGTGAGGGCTATTTGTTGGCTTCAGCTTTGAAGTAGAAAATTCATTTGGTTTTGTTTTCATTCTATAACTCTCATAACATGTTCGTTTATATGTTATATATTTTTGTTCATTTTACTTCAGTACAATTAACAGTATATTTCTCAACTTTCTTAAAAGAGTATCACAATTACTCATTGTCTATGTACGTTTTAAAGCAGCTTAAATGTCATTATGACCTTTCTTTAGCATGTACATGGCATTTACTGAAAGTAAAGCCTCTTACATAGAGGCCCCCAAGTGACTTTAAGCAATGGGGAAAAAAGCTTAAATGCCAACGTTCATGCAGGGTAAGCTATATGTACTTACTGTATGGCTTGAAGCACTTAGGCCCTGAGCCTGTTGTGGACCAGCAGCACCCCCTGTTAGTACACAGGTCTATGGTGATACCCGGTTTGTTCGGCGCGCAGTCTCTGCGTGCGGACACAGCCTGCTGACACTGCACGGCCGGCGGCTGAACTGTTTGATACACAGGGATAACAAGGTTTTAAAGTTAGTGTTGAGAGTGAAAGAATAGTTTTAAAAATGACACAGCAGAAGGCTGGTCGGCATGTTCACTGTCCATGTTCACAGTTGGCCATACACATGGATTATGAAGCAGAATTACCCCATATGAGGCCATTTGTTTCTCAACACTAAGTGACTAAACTGTTACTATAGTTACTGAACTACAGACTGAGTGAATAACCAGAACTTTACTATAGTTACTGTCTTATAATTATTACTTAGTGACTAGCCAGAACTTTACAATGGTTACTGTATCATAAACTTAGTGACTAACCAGTTACTATGTTTACTTTATTACAAACTTAGTGACTAATCAGAACTTTACTATGATTACTGTCTTATATTACTTAGTGACTAACCAGAACTTTACAATGGTTACTGTATTACATTACACACCAAGTGACTAACCTGTTACCATGGAACTGTGTTACAGACTAAGTGACTAACCTGTTATGACACGTGACAGGTAGCACCATGGAGCTCCACCCCTGACCTCCCAGCAGCAGTTTTGTACGTGGTTCACTATCTGACACTGCGACTCAGTTATCCCTTCATAGCCACAGTCGACGCGTTCTGAAGGGGCTATTTCCTCACAGCTATCTGCCGTTCACATGAATTAAAGACATTTATATCGGGATCTTAAGTGGGCATTATCAAATAATTAGATAATTAGATGATTAGATATTTGAATTTTAACAAAAAGAGGTTCTTCGTTGCCGGCAACTGAAACATTCAGTTCCTCTTAGAACCACCAACTTCTTCTTTCTATCATTTTGAAAATGGCTTAAAATATATTATATTGCTGAAAGGCATTTGTATATACAAATGACTTCTGAAAACCCTTGACTAGCTAAAGATATGAAACACTTGCAAGCACCTACCCATGTCTAAACAGTTGACTAGATATGAAACACTTGCAGGCACCTATCCATGCCTAAACATCCTCAGTATAAAATTTAGAATTTCTATATATTATTTAGATTTCTCGAGCGCTATTCGCAAAGCCTATGGTACCTTAATTGCTCTGAGAAATAAAGGATGAGATAATAGGCTATACAGTAAAAATCATTGTTTGAACAGAAGCACTATATTATGCTAGTCACATACCTGTTTCTCCCTGGCAGTATTGCCCGTCGAAACCATTTGGGCACGCACACAGGCCTCCGGTCTGTGGATTACACGTCCCTCCATTCTGACATATGACGTTCCTGCATGCACCTATACCGGGCACAGGAGACAAAGCCACATCATTATTCTGCTATGCCAGACTTTACAGTAGGTGATCGTTTTATGTTTGGTACTCCCACTACACTTGATATTCTTTGGCTCTCTATACGACAAATCTCTTAGTCACTATAGCCTAACCAAGTTAGTCATTATTTGGCTAGGTAAGTTGATACTCTCAGGTGAGAGTGGTTTTAGCAACAATGACGCTGACTTTCTGAGTGTTTAGGCTAAGTCATTTTTGAGCTAGCGCATTAGCCTATGGGGCCGCCATCTTGGCTCAGAGCAATGCATTGTGGTTAGGCCCCCGACTCCAGAGCAGTGCATCATGGGAGAATTTCTTTGTTCAAAGTGTAAAGAGAGGAGATTAGCCTGATAAGGAGATTGAGTTTAGCCCCTGGCTACCTCAGGTACCAGGATGTGCTAGTCCCGTATATGTTGTTATGCCTCAGTCATTTTTGGTCATACTAATGTCCTATGACACTTTAGACTAAGGGCCGGGGCATAAAAAAATTGTCTGTGTAGGCACTTTTTATCCAGACAGGAACAGTGGGGTTCTTTATTGTACAGGCGGGCATCAATCTTTTCAACCTAATTTGAATTATAAATATTCTAAAGCGGGTAGAGGGCCGATCAGCCGGTGTGATAAATCCGTCACCCATTGACCAATGGACTGGTGTTTGTCTACACTTTAATGTTTTTGGGTAAATTAAATAAATTTTAAAAGTAACGCATTAAACCTAGAATTGCATTTCTGATAATTATTGTACTTTTTACACAAATAGAACACTTTCTCTTTAAGCGGCCAAAAAGCACAATGCCATCGGCTAGAGGATGACCGGATGTACACTACATGATAGAATAGGTTTCATACTTACCATACTGACATCTGGGACCTTTATAAGATAGGGGGCAGACGCAAATATAGCCATTTGTAGCACTGGCCCTGTTAACACATTGGCCAGAATTTAGACACGGATTACTGTCACAGGGTTGGACTATCTCTGAAAGGTAATAAAATGTGAGTTAGCAACCAAGCAGAGTCTCATCACAATAGCAATATAATCACAGTAGCACAATACAAAATCAAAATTTCTGATGTGCTGGGAAACTCTTGCCGGTTTAGCCAATAATTTTGAAACATAAATGTGGCAGATGTACGGTGTCTTAAGCCAGTCGTCCAACGGCTGATAGAACGGTGTTTGTGTGCCTTTTTTAAAGTTTGGGTTTATGAACAATTACAAAGGTAATTGTACTATCTACCCTGATAGATAAAACACGTTTTAAGGCCAGCAAACATAGTGAATATTCTTCCCATTGAAATGACACTGTGAAGATATGGTTGGGCCCCCTTTGTGAGCTGTCACTGCCCATGGATAACGTTTGGTCGTCCTCTATTCCCTAAATGATATTATTTTTTAACTCATTTGAACATCTTAAGCTAGAATTTAGAATTTGATCAAATTTGGATATAGCAGTTTTAAGTCGATAATTTGTCTATATAAATGTGGCCGTATAGAGCTCTGTGGGTGGTGCGCATTACCTGTCTGACAGAGGGGGCCCGTGTGGGTAGGTAAACAGTTGCAGCTTGCCACACCAGGTAAACGGACACAGGTACCACCATGCTGACACTTCCCAGAGCACAGATCTGTAATACAAGAGTCATTATTATATATAGATTATTTCATGTCTTAGATGATGCTCTTTTATCTCAATGTAAGTTCTTTTTTTAAATTTCCAGAAAGCCACTCCTCTCCAAGAAGTGAACTTGATGCAAGCCTTCCTTAATGATGTCAATATGGCACAAAATAGATGCATCATTCAATACTCATACCCATACTTTAAACGTGCCATCAGACTAAGAAGGCTAGTTAACAAAAAAGTGTGTCCAAATGTAGCAAAGGATGTGAAAGGCAAACTGGCCAGTTATAAGACAAATCCAAAAACATTCTGGGAGAAGTTAAATGAGCTATGGAAAGAGAAAAAATCTAACGCATGTATTGGTCTGGTTCATGAAGTGCATGGTTTAAGTATTGAAAGTGAGGATACGGCAAACCATATTGATCAACAATTATTTGTGTAACATTGGTAGTAACCTAGCAGAAAAATTTAAGCATTTGGCTGGTGATCATGACCACTTCAAGGCCTTAACCATTAGAAGTGATGAAGCAGTCAATACAGAGGAGCATTAGGTAACTTTCCAAATGAGCTGAAATGTGGAACCATCATTCTCCTCCCCAAGACTGGTAACTCTAAGAACATGGCTAATTGGAGACCCATAACACTACTGCCAATCGTTGGGAAGGTCCTCGAACGTGTTCCTTATGAACAATTAATGGACTTCATTCTCGAAATAAGCTAGTAAATGGTAGTCAATTTGGCTTCCTGCCTAAAAGGTCAACTAGACTCTCTATTTTTTTTCTGATCAATATTCTATATAGTGCAAGAAACAGAGGGAAATTTGCAATGGCTGTTTTCCTCGATAGAACAAAGGCATTCGATGTAGTCCACCATGGGCGCTTGCCAGTAAGACTCAAGGGTCTTGGACTATCTCACTGTGCGTTGAGACTCCTCACAAGTTATCCACATGAGAATGCTGTACTATGGCCAATAACCATCGATCTGCAAAATGTGCAATAAACTATGGGGTACCACAGGGCAGTATATTAGGTCCGCTTTTATTCCTCCTATACATCAATGATCTCCCCAGTGTAGCATCCTACAGTAGGGTGATTCTATACGCTGAAGACCTGGTTATTATAACTAGAGCAAAGGACCCACAAAGAGCTCTAACGTTAATACCAGAAGACATTAACCAAATAAGTGACTGGTGCAGAGTAAATAGGCTCACCCCCAACCTTAAAAAGTCAAAAGGTATGTGGTGAAACTCAATGACTCGGGGTGAAACTCAATGATGAAGTAATGCACAATACAGACCAATTCAAGTACTTGGGTGTGTGGCTGGCGGTGCGCTTAAGTTAAAAAACAGTTAGATGAGACAGTCCTGAAGACTGACCTGAGTGTGAAGCAGTAACAAAAAATCAGGTACTTTATAACAGAGATGACTCCATTGATCTTTACAAGCATGCTATAGTGCCAATCCTTGAGTATGGAGACTTCCTAGTAGACTCTGCCCCTAAGTCCCACATAAAACAACTCCAAATGGTGCAGAACAAAGGACTGAGGACCTGCCTCCGTGTCAAACTGCTAGAGATGTCCACAAATGCCATTCACAAAAAGTATGATATTGAGCGACTTGCCCCTAGGAGGAAAAGACATTTACTGTCTCTTATGTACAAGGTATCTCAGGACCCAGGTAACCGATTTATACAGAGAAATCGGACTAGATCAGACAAAAAGGTCAAACTGAAAGTAGAAAGACCTAAAAGAGAGAAGTACAAAAAAGGACCCCTAGATAGAGGCATGAACCTTTGGGATCAAGTCCTATCCAACTGAAGTACAAAAGGGTGACACTTCGCATATGTTTTTAAAAATTCCAATATCAAGTAATTAAATACCTCATTTCATGAACTCCAACACATTCTTTAAGTGATTAATGATGGACTCAAAACTGGATTGCTGCTCAACTGTAATTTAATTTTTGTCTATGCAAAATTTCATCAAAACTCTGAATCTCAAACGTGGATATACCATGTAATAATAATGGACTCTTCATCACTGATGAATCATGAAAGAACTTCAATGGATCTAACATAAGTAATTTGGGCAGAATTTAGCCTTTATTCTTTTTCATTACTTCTTATTTACATGTTGGTAATGTTTCCCACCATGTATCGTCCCTGTTTTCAAGACTACATTGGAGGATCGTATCAGTTGATATGAGATGCCATCAATAAACATATTTTTTTAAATACTCAAGGACCATGTGATCTAGACAGCCTCCTTATGGTTAGTGTCTAAATCTCATAAACCCCTTCGTACATACAGGGATCTATCGTTAGTACTTCAATGTGCTACGTCATTGGTCATAATGCAAGCCAGTGCTGCATTCTTACATCATACCGATCATTTAGGAGTGTATCAACCCTGTAAGGACTACATGATTCAGCACTTGTGAGTTACTCACCAGGGCATTCATGGCCATTCTAAAGGGAGTAACAAATCAGAGTACTGTAAAGTCTCGCGTAGAAGCCGCGGCTAGTACGCGAATCAGATCGCCAGTGCGGCTTATATAATCTGCCCAAACTCAGGGTGCGGCTGATACGTGAGTTTTTCTGAATTTCTATTTAGAAATCAAACCTTAAATCCGAGTTAAGACTCATGCCCCCCCCCCCCCCGCAGGTGCATTATTCAATGTACAGTGGCGGATACCATAAGAAGAAAGCTGTCATATAACATTAGGGCGAAGATTGGGGGGGGGGGGTGATCTGGTGATGTATGACAGCTTTTTTCTTACGACCATGCTACTATGATATGTATATGTGTGTGTACGTAGTAGGGGGGAGGTGGGCTGGTGTTTTTGTCTGTGGGGAGGGGCAGGCTATCCCAGGGTTTAGGGTGCGGCTAGTACGCGAGTTTTTGCCAGAACTCATTCAGAAGGCCTCTGCGGCTTATAGGAATGACCCCAACTCGGGAAGCAAGTTAGGCTTATACGTGAGGTTTTAAGGTACTAATCCCTTGACACAAAATCTGCTGTATTGACTGCAGTATAGCAAGATGGGGCCTTATTCCATTACATGATACTGGTTCAATAAAAGAAATTCAAACTCAACCTCATAATAAGACATTAAGTGTTAATAATTTACCTGTTTCACAACTGGCACCCGTGAAGCCTGGGGGACAACTACATGTCGCTGAACCAGTGCCACGTTCACAACTACCACTTTGACATTTTCCATCACATAGATCTGTAATCAAATGACCATGTAACAAAGATGGTAATGTCTTAAGAAAAGCTTTTTTTCTGCCTTTGTTTCCGCAAACACATTCGTTGTTGTCTTGAATTTCCTGCAGTTTCCATGATGACGAAAAAGGGAATATTATATAATGCATTAAAGTACTACGCTAGTGGCTTGAATAAGCGCACCTGGGCTTATATATTTGGATGGTATGCTCATTTACCTTACGCTTATACAGGAGACATGCATACCTATTCAAGCCACTCTGGTATGCCTTTAAGATGTATACAGCCAATTTGAACACACAGAAAGTTTACCGCATTAACTGTAACATAGCAAGATGGGGCCTTATTTCATTCCATGACACTGTTTCAATAAAGATATTCAAACTGAAACTCATTATAAGATGTTAAGTGTTAATAGTTTACCTGTTTCACAAGCCTGCCCTGTGTAGCCCGCGGGACAACTACATGTCGCAGTACCAGGACCACGTTCACAACTACCACTTTGACATTTTCCAGCACATAGATCTGGAATTAATGAAACAGGCAACACAGCTAGTAAAGTCTCGAAAAAAAAGCTTTTCTATCTGCCTTTGTTTGCATAAATGTGTTCAGTGTCACTAATGCATTGTCATACTTTATTGTTTTGATTTTTCTGCAGTAATCCAATGACAGCTTCGTGTAAAATTTACTTTTGTAATGTACAATGAAAAGCATTTTCCTTATGATCTATCGTCAATAAAATATATCAGTCTCAATCTGTTCAAGGGCCACATTGTGCATTATGTCATCTACGGTGATGATGCATGAATCAACCTCAGCGAGTAGCTGGCGAAGGATGATAGACTCCTGGAGGGTCTTTCAGAATAGACTCGTCAGTCGTCATAATTGGATTTTCGTCAAAACATGTCAAAATTGTAAATTTGGGTGCTGACGACCATGGCAAATGTATGGATCCCAAGTGGGCGTCAAACAAAATTTGGGATCATTTCAGAAACCATACATGTACCTATGTATATGTATGTATAAATGCATATTGTTACATAATATGTTATGCATGTATAATACATTTGATTTCCCAGCAGACTTGAATAATTATGCTTTTTGACTATTCCATCTTCTGAAAGAGTTTTTACTAGTGGTGGTCAAACAGGTATCGTCACGTCACCATTTGCCTATGACCACGTCAGTTGATCCTCCAGATGTGTCAGCATGATGCATGAAAGGGCTCCTTTCATTCAACATCATACAGATCATAATGCATAAAAGAACAATGCCGCCCTTGAAAAGTTAACCCTTATGGCAACTTGTAGAGTGATATACTTGATTCGGGTAACCTGGGTTCCCTTTTGTGTTCAGGAAACAAAAACAATGATTTCAGCTGTCTTCTGAAACAATTACATAATGTATCTTACAAAATGTAATTTTGTGGCAGAAAAATAAAGCCATAATGGCCGAAAATACCCCCCGGCCGAAAATACCTGCCAGTATACTCTATAGTCCTCCCTCACAGTTTTACCTCAACCTTAGCTTGCAATTGGTGAGTGAGTGGACTGCCAGGTAACATGGAAAGATGTGATACTAAATGTCCACGGTCATGAATCTCAATGACCCCTCCTTCTGCTATTCACACATGTAGTGTCCACAACAGCCACTAGGTGTCTGTAATGCATACCCTGGTGTCTGTTTTGGACACTACAGGTCTGAAGAGTCTAAAGGGAGGTCATAGAGATGACCGTGGCCATTTAGTATCACAACTTACCATTTATACACTCTATATAACCAACTCATACTCTATGCAGACTCTTTAAACATGTGCTCTCACCTGTGCCACATGTTGGACCGGAATAGCCATCAAGACATGCACAGCCCACACCTGTACTCGTTTCTGCACATTCGCCGTTAGCACATGTCAATGCATCACACTTGTCTAAGAGAAACAAGGAATGTGCTTTAATATTGTATGGTATAGATCAGAATGCAATGACAAGACATGTAATTTAGTAATGCCAAACAAAAAAATCGTGGGTCATATCACATGAGGCCATATAGGCAGGATGTGATACGACTCCCACTCAGGGTCCAACTCCTGAAGAAAGATGCAATGTATCACACTATTGTAAAGTGTTGTCTATGTACATTCTTTATGTCAAGCACATAATAATTGTATTCCTTATTTTAACCTTTTAATACATAAGTCTTTTTTATAAATTTTAATTCAAAAAAATTAAAAACTTTTAATAATCAACAGTGAGACAAACTAGTATTAATCAAAAATATATATTCCTATGTGTGTTTAATCCTACCTGTTTGACACATGTCTCCCTCATAGCGGACTCCGCAATCACAACTGACAACACCTTGGGCATTGACCGTGCAGCTTCCACCATTTCCACATGTACCATCACATTGATCTGAAAGTCCCAAATACAGCTGTTTTCATCAGATTTATTTTTGCATGTTGTGTCTAATTTCGGTATGATATTGCCTTTTAGGACAATTACTCATAATTATGTTAGAATAATGTAAAAAAATAAAGCAATTTTCCAAAAGTAATACTTTTTCCATCTTATATATTATATATAGGAGTTTGGTGAAAAAGAATTTCATTCAGATTTGGTACTAGATTTGTGCATTTCTGACTCATATATTACTTTGATGGCCTATATCTAGGCTCTTTCAAAGTGCAACGTTCGACCCATTTCATTAAAACGGGTCACATTTATAGGATGTAGTTGGTGTTGTGTGCTGTTCACCTGTCTCACAGTTAGCCCCGGTGTACCCTGCAGGACACACACAGCTGGCTAACCCCTGTCCATCCACATTGCAGGTAACACCATTCTCACATGAAGCACATGAATCTGGATTTAAAAAAAGGCAATATATTAACAATAGAGTAAAACTATGTTTCAATGGTTTGACATTGAAATGTATGGTTATAAAAGGGGTATTCCAATGCCGATGAATCTACTGTAGTTGGTCTCTTACTACGTATGTAACACTTGAGTACAAAAACCAGACAAGGTAAATTAGACTTTAATATACGGCGACTTTATTGTAAAGGTAACTCTTGGGTATTATAGTACAAGTATAACCAGCGGATATACAAGATCAGAACAGATATATAATACAGTGGGGCAACCCTATAGCATAGAGTTAAGCCCGTGAGCACAGGGTGGTCATGTCACGACAGTCCCAAACCTGACTGACTTCCAATGGAGAAGTAGCCGTCTTATATACAGCGCTGCATAGCCACGTGACCGTACTAGCAGCGCCACCTGTTAGGTTTAGTTATGTAAAATGCTTATGTAACAACTACCGACGGTAACCGAAGGTGGTACCGGTACACTACCGTATAGATAACCGACCTAGAGGAGTCGGTGTATGTAACGAACCGACGACACTAGTTAGATGAATAAAACAGTTATTAAACACAATAGAACCGTGTTGTCTTACATCATACAACATACAATAGATATACAACAATAACAGTTAGACTTTATAGTCAACCCGTTACACTACCCCCCTTAAGAATGTAGGAAGGGTTGGTTTTATAATAATAATACCTCTTGGATACATTATATACCACGTATATCTATTTATCAACAAGTAACATTTCTACTCATAGTAACAACAGGCATACATACATGAACAACCAGGTTAACATGTATATAACAGTTTATATCAACAATATAGTCTTTGGTATCAAACCATAGTCCCGTAGGCACATGATATAAAAACTGTCCAACTGATAGTCCTAGACTAGTATCAGTTAAAAGTAAAGGCACCAAATAACCACCTTGGAAACTCAACACATCACCTACTACATTCAGCAATGGTGCGAATCCGTGTGGAGTTAGTGTCCTTATATATAAATAATAGAACTATAATAGCTCTCACTTCCTTTGGCGTAGAAAAGTTTATATATAAAAATCCATAGTAGCGTATCCTAAATAAGGTGGGATAGATCGTCATCCTTATTAGGGGCGGTACTCCAGTACCTAGCAGTTTATGGTGGTAGAGATGGATAGAGTCCAGTACCGGTATAGTACTTCCATCTCTTGTGAAATATAAATATAAAAAGGTAGGTCCGTGCCTCCCTATAAATAATTATCACAGGAGGATGATCCATATAATAGTTCATAGGTCACAATAGTAGAATGTGACCACAGGATCAGGAGCCCTGGACAGTAGTAGAGAACCGACGGTTGTGGCTTAGTAGTAAACCACCGTTGAAGACATCAGGCTGCTTCCAGTGTGGTGGCAGTAGAGACTAGGTTAAGTCACGACAGCACCGTCGGTCTGCTTCGGTTGTCCAGGGGCGTGTAGCTGCGTCGATGGTTTAGTTTTACCTCCGAGGGGCGGAACAGTGCACCCCAGAGGGCCTGACAGGGGACCATCCTTAGGTGTCCATAGGGACACCGCCGGATGGCTTTCCTTCCCCATCAGGACTTCCTCCAGGAGGGGCCTCCGTGGTGTAAACCACAGCAGCCTCCACCTGGAGAGGAAGGGCTCCACCTGGGGCTACCGAGAGGGTACTCGGCGCCGCAGTAGGCTCCCCGCCACTGACCACCCGGGTAGAGTGTGCCATGAAAGAGAATGGCATCTCATACCTAGGTGGGTGTACTGACAGTACCGGGGTCACAGGAGGAGCAGGCCTTGCGGCAAGCCCCAACCTGGACTGGAGATCTGGAAAACCAGTTCTCTCCCACTCTGTCAGCTTTAGCCCGAACTGTCGGAAGAACTTGGCGTCACAAGTTGTCAACCTTGATTCAAGCTGATCGATCGTAGCCCTCCAGAGGGCATGATCTTGATCCAGATTCGCCTCACGCTCGGCAAGGACTCTGGTGCGTTCAGCAACCCAAGCTTTCCCTTCCCGGATAGCCTGTTCTCTGAGCAACTTGTACTGCTCAAAGTAGGACTTCTCCAAGAAAGAAACCTGAAACTGGAGTAGCTTACTTGCGTTTTCAGCCATTTTAGCCCTGTAGCACTCAAATCCGGGGACTAGAGTGTCAGAGAATCCAGTGTCACAAGCAGGACCGTCTCCAGGCAACACAGGTAACCCTGCTAGCCCTTCGTCAACAGCCCTGTGCTCAGGTACTGGAGTCACCTCGTCATCCCTTGCGGGGTCAGAGGTTGCTCCGTGCTGGGGTGGAGCAGTCGGCTGGGCTGACGCCCCATCCGGCTGTTGTACCTCTACCTGTTCAGCGTCACTGACAGGTGAGATACTCTCCTGTGGAGCTGAAGCTTTCTTTTGCTTCTGGCTCCACTTGTACTGCTTGACATAGTCAGCAGCAACCTGACCCGCCTGCTCGTCACCCAAAGAGTTCTGAACAATAGCCAGTGCATCACCCAGTTTCTGTCTCTCCTGCCTGGGCAGTTGATCAGCAACCGGGGGCAATGCAACCGAAGATACCGTGACGGTACCGACGGTTTGGCTACGGTCGACCTCAGATGTTACCGTGGCGGTGGCGACACGTTTCTTCGCAGGTTCACTGCGGGAACGGTCACGCCCACCTTTGGTATCATCTTTGGATGACTGGCGGCCCCTTTTCAGATCTTTCTTCTTAGGAGGGGTATCCTTTCTGACAGTGGGCATCGGAGTTTCTGTATCTGGCCCGAGATCGGTTTGTTCGCACTTGGCGCCCTTACACAATCTCTCCCAGTCAGCTTCCGAGAGGTAATTCCACTGTTTAAGTTTGTTGGTTCGCCACTTATACTGTAGATTTCCTACACGTTTGTGGCATCCCCAAACCTTCAGTGCAGCCTCAACTCCACGACTAATAGTGCGCTTGTGAACGCCCTTATTGTCGCAAAGATGCCTTACCAAACCAGCCCTCCGTTGGCAACGGAATAGCTCCCCGTCACTGTACTCAGGGCAGGAAGTAGAGGTACTCCCACTCACACAGTACAAGTAGGGACGCACATTCATGTGCTTCTCTACTAAATGACGGGCAAACTTGAACAGGTTCGGCCACCGTTTTGCGGCTGTCGAAGCCCCTTTCAGGCGCTGACAGCGAACATACGGGCAGGGATCCCCTGGCACGTAGTTCTTCCAAGCATATTTCAGCTTGGGGCGGCATGACCTGTGGATGTTAGGTTTATTCCCTTCCAACACTGCCCTGAGGTACACGAGGTACCAGTCAATGGGGTGGGAATCACCTGTCAACCAGTCTTCGTCATCCGAACCCTCGGTCGTGTGAGGTGCAGGAAGAGCCATTTTGCCATTTTCCTGAACTAAGTCAGAAAGGCTCAGGTTCTTCCGGTCATCATCACGGAGACACAGGTTCAGACGAACATGCGCTGCCTTGGCGCGGAGGCGGCGATTGGCCCTGCTCTCTGCGACAGACCATCCCTCGGCTTCCGCCTTGGACAGTCTATCAGCAACAGCTTTGAGCCTTTCTGCCTCAGTCGGTGCGACCTCTTCGGTAGCAGGAGTTTCAGGGGAAGATGCAATCCTCCTCTTACGCTTCCGCTTCCGTTTGGTCTTGACACGAACCGTGGACCCGTCTGATGAATCACCATCAGGGACCGTCGGTTCTTTTGCCACTACACCGGCGGGTTTCGGAGAAGATCCCCCAGCAGGGTTCTCCTCCTGGTTGGTATTACTACCACCCAGACCAGGTTCTGTTTTCGGAACAACATCACCCGACCCCTCAGGGTTAGGTTCTGCTGGTACCGAAGCCGAGCCTTGACCGACGGTTGGAGCACCGGTAGTGTCCATTTCCGTGTCAGACTCGAGAACTCGGTCTTCCCCGTCGGAGGCCTCAGCCTTCTCCGGGGCCGTGCATTTGCCATCTACACGGGCTGCCATACTGTTAGCTCAGGCGTAGGTGAACCTCACGGTTCACTCACCCGAGCCTTTAGTAGCACAGCAAGTAAACAATAGTGTAGGTACTGCCGGGCAGACCTAGGCACCACTGATCAACACGTTACCCTACGGGCAAACGTGCTGATCTGAAGAAGCCTGGCTGCCTGTGGGGCTTATATACCCCACCCGTCCCCCGTGACCCCGCCCCTTGACCGGCTTCTCAGCCAATCAGGGGTCGCGTCTCCAAGACGCGCCGAGGTGACCCAATTTCTCACGGCTCATTTGGCGGGAGAAATCGATCAGGTGACGCGGGCAGCGCCCTTCCCACGCCTGGCATATCCGACGGTGGGAACTCTCACTGTTGTTTACAATTTTCGTGGCGGAGCCACCAGAAAACCCGGGAATGATATACCGGCGTTAGAGGACATACACAGCAGCGTGTTACTAAGCAATATGTGGTCAAAACTAATCCCATACTTAGAATTAATCGGCAAAGCCAGCCACCCGCCCTGGACACGTGCTTTTCTACCTCCAACGGATAACCACACCGGATAACCCGTCTCTTCTCGTTGTGTTTTGGTGATCGAGTACCAGGCCAATGACCACCGGCCCAGTACGGAACTGTCCATGGAAATTTAATCAAGCCAGCAGCTAAATGTCGTCAACAAGGTAAGAAAAAAATGTTTACACAATTTTATCTCGCTCTCTGACACGTGTGCTCCTCCGTAGACCTTGTACCGGTATGTCCAGCAATGATGACACCGGAGGTATCACCTTGCTTTGTTTACCGGTGTCTACGGTTAGTCCTTTACGCACAGCTGACCCTTTTTTACGAGGCCTACCGCGCTTGGGCTTGGTAACACACGACTGTGGTTCAATCGGTAATTTCCTAGGACGACCCCTTCGGCGCGCTACCGTCGGTACCGACGGTATGACCGTTGGTCCTGCCTTCGGTATCTTCGGTAGCGTAGGGTCGGTTGGTGCTGGTACTCGACCAGCACCGAGGGAATCTTCACCGTCATCTATATATGGAACTCCATACCAAGGTCGGAGTCTAGCCACATGTGATTTAGTGAGAGTCCCTTTTTGCAACCGTATTACTACAGTAGTTTCACTCACCACCATAGTAACCGTATGCGGACCATCCCAGGAGTACAGGGTCTTGACTTTGGAATTTGGTGTGCTAAATCTCGCGACCTTATCCCCCACCTTGAATTGGCGGAGTTTAAGGCCCGTGTCATAGCCCATCTTCTGCAAACTAGCAGATTTTTCCAAGTTGTCCCTTACTACTCCATAGGACTCGCGTAATGATTGTCGAAGTGATTCAACAAACATCACTGTGCAGGGTTGCTCGAGCTGGTGTCCCTGCACTCCATAGACCATGTCACTAGGCATGACTATGTCTTCACCCATTACGAGCATATTAGGCGTACAGCCCGTCGACGCATGTTCGGTAGCATTGTAAGCATGGGAGATATAGCGAGCGTGCTCATCCCAATCATCCCGGTGCTCATTAACCATTGTCGTGAGACATTGGATCAACGTCCGATTGAAACGTTCCACCATACCATCCGATTGAGGTCGGTAGGGGTTCGTATGCGTCTTGCAGATGTGTATTTTACTACACAGTTCTGCCCACAGTCGAGATTCAAACTCACGACCCTGGTCGGAGTGAAGCATTAAAGGACCTCCCCACGTGAGGATCCAATTCTCGAAAAGTGCTTCTGCGCAGGTAACAGCCGTATGATTTACCATCGGATATACTTGGACATACTTGGTATAGTAGTCCTGTACCACCATCATACAAGTATTCCCACGGGGGGTCGTGTTGAAACCACTAATGATATCAACAGCGATCCGGGCAAATCGAACACCGAATAGCTCTTGACTTAGAGGTAGTTTACCAATACCAGGCCCAGGCTTTGATAAACAGCATTGGGGACATTGTTTCACCCAACGCCGTATGTCCAAAGTCATACCAGGCCAGTAATATCTACTCTTAATCTTTGCCTCAGTCCGTTGTCTGCCAAAGTGTGCTGAAGTTCGGTGGCCATGACAGTAATTGAGCAACTGTAGTCTGAGTGACAAAGGCACTACAGACTGAGCTGTTCTCTTCCTGCCAGGTTGCACCCTCCAGCGGCACAATACACTGTTCCGTATAAAAAGATTATCCCACTGAGCTAACAGTTGTCTAACTTCTTTACATTCCAGCGAAAGTGCGGGGCGAACAGGCTTGGACAGGCCCAACAACTTCAAGGAGTACACCCTCGAAATAGCCGGATCCGCAAGCTGCTCATCCTTCAAGTGATTTAACGTCCAGTTAGGAACTTTCGCACCCACAGACGCAATCACTGCATTGTGAGACCCACAGTCTCGGCAATCTACACGGTGACAGTTCCGGATAGGATAGCGGGACAAGCTGTCCGCATTCACATGATCTACTCCACTCCTGTGTATGATATGCTCATTTGTCATGCCAAACTCAGAGAGGTGGTTCAACCATCTACCCATCATCCCCTCAGCGTCCTTGAAGTTAAGGAGCCACTGCAGAGATGAATGATCCGTCCGTACGAGATAATTCCCACCATATAGGAAATGTCTGTACTTTTTTGTGTAAACCACCACTGCCAAGAGTTCACGCTTGGTTGTGCAGTAGTTACGTTGTGTTTTGCTTAGACTGTTGGACGAAAATGCCAGCGGCACTTCTCGCCCATCCTGGATCTGCGACAAGGCAGCACCAATACTTGTATTAGAAGCATCAGTGTCCAAGATGAACTTACCAACAGGTGCAGGGTAGTGCAAAACAGGTGTTTCTAAGAAGAGTCTCTTTAACTCACTGAAAGACTGTTCTGCGGCTGGAGACCAGACTATCTTAGCCTTAGCCTTCTTCTCTCCAATCATCAGCTCTTGTAAGGGAGCTGCGACTCTCGAGAATCCAGGTATAAAATCTCTGTAGTATGAACAAAACCCGATGAAAGAGCGTATCTCCTTCGTGTCCATCGGACGAGGCCAGTTCTGTACCACTTCGATCTTATGAGGATCAGCCATGATGCCATGTTCAGAAACAATTCTACCTAGGTATTCAACTGATTTCCTAAAAAGCTTGCACTTTGAAGGTTTCAATTTCAGACCATATGATAAGATGCGTTTCAGCACAGCTTGGAGGTTCTGTAGAGTTTCCTCCACAGAACCACCGAAGACGATGATGTCGTCCAAGTATACTAGGCACTTCTTCCAAAGTAAACCCCGTAACATGGTTTCCATCATTGCCTCGAAGGTTGCCGGGGCATTGCATAGCCCAAATGGCATGACGTTGAACTCAAATAGTCCCATATGGGTAGAAAATGCGGTTTTTTCTCGGTCCCGGGGGTCCATGCCGATCTGCCAATAACCAGATTGTAAATCTAGTGTACAGAACCATTTCGCCCCACCCAGAGATTCCACACATTCATCTATCCGAGGTAGAGGATATGCATTCTTCCTAGTGAGTCCGTTCAACTTCCTATAGTCGATGCAAAATCGACAGGAACCATCCTTCTTGGTGACCATCACCACAGGACTTGACCATGGACTCTCACTAGGTTGAATCACATCTTCATCCAACATCTTTTCTACCTCAGCCTCCATAGCACTTTCTTTAGCCATGGGTAACCGACGGTAGGGGATTCTACTGGGAAGCGCGTCCCCAGTGTCAACCCGGTGTTGTACCGTATTGGTACGCCCTAGAGGATCTCCTGGTTGCGCAAAGGCGTCAGATAACTCCGACAGCTCATGTGCCACCATTTCGCTCTCTAGGGTTGTGAGGTGTGACTCACACAACAGAGACCTTAAATGTTTCGGTAGGTTGGATTTAGCTAGAGCCTCTTCGTGGGAAGAGTCTCCCGCCACCACACCTACTTCCACAAAGTCCGTAGTTAGTGAGTCTACCCCATATGCTCGCGTAGTATTACCAATAGGCGTCCCTTTTCGTAGAGTGATTTCTCTACTACTCGAGTTACAAATCGGTATCACCCCCCAACGAGCGTTGGCCAGGTAAGTATGATAGCCAGCAAGACCTAACTCAGAGAGCTTTTGATCTTCTGGTTCAAACATTCCCGGCCGTTTGGCCTGCACTCCCACGCAGCTGACTAGGACATCGGATACATGTCCTGCTGCCAACTTTGTGTCTTGTGCCACTGACGCCACAGAAGAACCATTCCTTAAAACGCACTGTACAGATTGTTTATAAGGATGTTTAATCTGAAGTCGGCCTGTTGCGGTGTTCATTGTTACCCCGTAAAGAGCAGCAAAGTCCATCCCCAGTATGCCATCATCAGTGATGTTGGTGATGGTTGGACATATCCAGTATGTCTTGCCATCGACCAACATAGGTTTTACAGTTCTGCCATAAGTCTGCATACTATCTCCCGTAGCAGTCCGAGCCTTTACTCCCAGTAGCGGAGCTTCGGGCTGGTTGCAAAGACGGGCCATGAATTTACGATCGACCAAGGTGTGAGATGCACCCGTGTCGACCAAAAATTCACCAAGCGTCCCGGAAATAACCAGACTCAGGTACCAACGCTGTCCCTGTAAAGGGACACACTCAGAGGTCAGCATCGGGCTTCCCCCTCCATCCATAGCAACCCCTTTTGTCAGGAGATAATCCCAACACGGGTCGCTCGGGGAGTCTTGAATCACACTGCTCTGGGCAATTGATTCTAACCAAGACTCCTCTAAGCCAGCGACTACAGAATCCTCCGGATTCCGTTCGTCCTTGCCAGCCCCGCCTTGCCAGACGCTTACAGGTTGTACAGACCCTTCTGCCTCTGCGCGGCCTTGGTTCATGGAAGAGTTAACACCGTCTACTAATCCCTTACAGGCATGGCTAACTGTGGGGGCGCCATCCTTGCCAAGAGGATGGGCCCCATTCAGTTTTCCGTCTCCTTTTCGGTTTTAGCAGCGACGGGTGCAGGGGCTTTGCATTCGCTAGCCCAATGACCCATCTTTTGACAGCGTCTACATGGCTGAGGTTTCGTGTCCTTTTTCTTCTTTTTCCTTCTCTTTCCAGATCCAGAATCAGAAGTGGACGCAGAGCTCTTTTCTAAGTGCTTCCGCAACAAACCCTCAATCATCTTTTCCATGTCCCTGTCAGGCATTACTGCCGCCACCTCCTCGGAGGCGGGCTGTTTTTTCTTAGGTGGTTTTGTGGCGGCCTCTACCACCTGAGCTCCTTTCGGGGCTACAGATGGAGCTGCCGACACTCCTCCACTAGGAAAAACAGCCTGTTTGGTGTCATACACATCTGCATGGTCAAAAAGGTCAGCTAGAGATAAGTCAGGCTGCCATTTCTCCCGCAGATATGCCTGGAGATTGGTGTCTCTGACTCCATTGACAAACCTGGAGGTTAACTCCTGGATGACAGTGGGGGTGTCAGGTCTACATCCCTGATAACACTCGGATATCAGTTCTTGTAGAGCAAATCCGTAGGATCTCAGATGCTCGTCCTTGCGTTGGACACGTTTGAGCAGCTGAGTCCTTGGGTCATGCTCACCAATCTTCCCAATCGCCCATTCAGCTGTTTCTTCAAGTGAGCTCAATGTCTTGATCTTCACTCTCTCGAACGCCAAAAGGGCTGGTTCACCTGGCCCGTTGCAGAGTGCCTGCTTCAGAGCAACCAGCGCTTGCTGATTGTTCCAGCGATTGCTCTCCACAATAGCCTTGAACCGAACTTTGTACTTTCTCCAGGGTGGCGACCCTGTGAAAGGCGGAATATCTATGGCCTTTTGACGGGCTGCATCAGGATGTTTGATCTCCCCAAAGTTGAAAGGAGCATACCGTTCATCCAGTTCATCGATGTCCCGCGGGACGATGTCTGTCCCCAGCTTCTCAATAGCCGGGTTCCGGTCGTACTTAGCCCGCTGGACAGGAGTTAAGCCCTGTCTAGCTCTGGGTTTCGGTACTGGAACTGAGACCATGGTCTGCTGTTGGTTCAACATCGTTGAACCAGTAGATGGGTGGGTGTACCCTGGAGGTGTTGCCGTGCCTCCAAAGGCGCCCCCACAGACCGGAGTCTGTAGATAGCTAGCCCCCATCTGAGGTGTCATACCTGCTACCGTGATGTGTACTAGCGGCGGGACACTTGAAGGTGTCACTGTCGTGTACACATTGGGTACGGGTACGACTGGAGATACCACCGTGGTAGGTGGTGGTACTTGCTCCGACTTCGTCTTCAGGTCATGATTGACTTGTCTTAGGCTTGCGAGGTCTTGTCTGGCTAAGTGGAGCTGCGTGCTCAAATCCTTTCCCAAGGAAGTTAAGCTTGCAACCTCACATTCGCCAGACACCCTCTGGTGCAAAAGTTTGTCAACCTCCACCTTGTGGGAAGCCATCTCGTTCTGGAGTTCCAGCAGGAACCTTTTCTTCTCATCAACCTCCCTTAGGAATAACTTCCTAGTTTGATTGATGGAAGCAAGTTCCTTCCGGGCTTCCGCGAGCTCATGCAACTCAGTTTTCCTGGTGGGAATACCCATGGCAGCTAGTAGGTCCCCATCCAGTGGTAAACTGGATGGCTCATCTACTGCTGGTGGATACTCCTTACCAGGAGCTTCTGTTGCCACATTAGTCTTCTTTGATAGCCCGCCACCCCCCATACCGTTCGGTGTAGGAGTGGCACCATCAGTGAAAACCGACGTGTCTGGATCCAATGAAGGATCTGCTACCGTCGGTGTAGAACCGAAGGCAGCTGGGCCGAGAGTTTTAGGCTCTCTACCCGGTATTTTCTGACCCTCAGGACAGAAAAGATTCGTGGAAAGGGAGTCCAACGATCTCCTGGAGCTTATATCAAAGGGTCCCGGGATTGGAGATTGCTCCCCATCCTCTCCTCTGGTAAAGGCTTCCACAATAGGATCACCTATTGCTTCTTGGGAGAGGTCGTCACCGGGCACCTCCAAGGTTGCCCGGCTCTCCCCCCTATTGGATTTGCCTGTGAAGAAGCGTACATTCTGTACGGCTTCTTCACGTTCCTCAGCAGGGGTTTTAGTCCTGCCGCTGAACGAGCTGACAAAATCGTATAGGTAATCCATATACTGTAAGTCTATTTAATACCCTATCAATGGTCGGTTCGATCAAGTGGTCACGGCACCAATGTAGTTGGTCTCTTACTACGTATGTAACACTTGAGTACAAAAACCAGACAAGGTAAATTAGACTTTAATATACGGCGACTTTATTGTAAAGGTAACTCTTGGGTATTATAGTACAAGTATAACCAGCGGATATACAAGATCAGAACAGATATATAATACAGTGGGGCAACCCTATAGCATAGAGTTAAGCCCGTGAGCACAGGGTGGTCATGTCACGACAGTCCCAAACCTGACTGACTTCCAATGGAGAAGTAGCCGTCTTATATACAGCGCTGCATAGCCACGTGACCGTACTAGCAGCGCCACCTGTTAGGTTTAGTTATGTAAAATGCTTATGTAACAACTACCGACGGTAACCGAAGGTGGTACCGGTACACTACCGTATAGATAACCGAACTAGAGGAGTCGGTGTATGTAACGAACCGACGACACTAGTTAGATGAATAAAACAGTTATTAAACACAATAGAACCGTGTTGTCTTACATCATACAACATACAATAGATATACAACAATAACAGTTAGACTTTATAGTCAACCCGTTACACTACTAAGGGATGCCCATCCGCGACTCAACGTTACTCTAGCCCTTTATATAAGGATGGCATGTCGCTAAAGGGTGACATTTGTCGTCAGAATACACCAATGCAGCCCCGGCGAGTACCTTGCCAGTGCTGTATTCATGCAGCAATGCCGACCCTATGAGGTTGATATACTCCAAAAGGGCCGGCATGATACAACAATGCAGTACTGGTGAGTTACTCGCCAGGGCTGCATGGGTGCATCTTGAGGACAAATGTCGACTTTTGGCGATACACCTTCCTTAAAGAGATAAACACTGAAACAGTATCCTGAATAAATGTCTGTTTTCTCATAAGCACTGGATGCACATAATATTTATAGTGCTAACGAAAATATAACGGTACGGTATGTGCAGCATATTCAGAATCCTGTTGCAATATATTACAATTAATTTTCTACAACCAAACTAGCATAGTTTTTGTTAGAGATTATCAAATATAACAACGTGTAAATATCATATCAAATAGTATAGATTGTTGTAATGTAGATCTATTGCAATATATATCACAACATATTGCAGCTACTCTGACTCGGTTCAATAATCAAAAATGATTAAATAATTATGAGACAAAATGCGGATTGATGTCATCCAAGAATAATGGGAAATTACACTTGGGATCTACATGTGATGATTTCCAGGGAACATGTGATTATAAATATAAAATTAAACAAACCTATTTCACAGTTGTTCCCCGTGTAGCGTGGGGGACAATTGCACTCCACTGTATCAGCTATACATGTGCCGCTGTTGAGACATGGGCAATTATCTGTTGGACATAAGAATAATGATATTGTTAGATCAATGGTGTATCATCTTTTGATCTGCTTTAACTGACCAGATAATTGATTAAATAGTGCACAAAGTAGCTAAGCCTTGTCAGCAAGTCGATATAAGTTCAACTCAATCTACCGAAGTTAATTGTCCCCATTGTGTGTGAACCCGTTGGGGTCTGACTTTTGATTCTTTGCATTCAGTTGTACTCGTTTTACGTGTTAGCTCTGTATATAGTATATATTACACAAATATGTGACCCATCTGGGGAAAAGACCCCTTCAGGCGGGATTTTTGGTTTTTAATTTTGGCCACCAGGAAGCATTTTATCAGCAAAATAGTGAAAATACATGAAAAGAAATTCTAGAACCATTTGTTATGTAGAATACAATAATCTTCATGAAATTATTCCATCTTTGATGCCAACATTCTATATTTGGAATGCAAAACGAACGTTTAATGAAGAATTACCACATATGACAGTTTCTGGTTGCCATAGAAACCACCCCAGAAGCCAAAATTGGAGGAAATAATCCAAATTTCAAAAATCCCATTAGTTACCCAAATCTGAAAACAAAACGCAAAAATTCCTTCTAGAACCAAATTTAGACTAATATATTCTATTTTATTTGGTTATTTATTGATAAAACCGATTTTTCATAATTATCATCATTAACTATGCGATACAATGCATTTAGAGCTTATTTACCATTTTCAGCTCGTGATATGAACTAATTTCAAAACAAGTACTATGAATTTTTTAGCTCATGACATCTCATTTTAAAGATTATGACACCAACTTTAATTACTAATTTCCCCCCTGGAGGGGTCTTTTCCCTCACCTGGTCACATAATTATGTTAAAGGAGAAACATTATGTCAATTACTAACATATTAGTTGGATTGAGGCACACAAACATGTTCTATGTATCGTAAATTATTACCAATCAATGAGATACTAAATGTATCGACAGTTACCTACAATTACCTACATTATGCTAGAATAAGGTGATGGCGGCATCAAGCTGCGTAAATACATTTAACTATGATGTATTTCATTAAAACGGATCACATTTAAGGATGTAGTTGGTGTTGTGTGCGTATGATTGAAATAGTTGACGGGATGGTCGAGATCTATAGATTGTTTTGGTGTGCTTTACTTTAATGAATGGCTTAGCTTAACTCCATTTTGGGAGAGGATAGCTCCAGAGGAGGATGGATCCAATATGGCTGGAGGGGGTGTATACTATAATATGTGTAAACAAGACCAGACACTTTAAACTGTGATTACTAAAGAGATATAATCATTGTTCAATAAGGACAGATACAGAAGATTGAATACAACTAGTCACATGTCAGCAATATATAGATAGAAAATATTCCTCACTCCTAAATCACCAATCAAGAAACAGTAGCCTGTGGCATTTACCTTGTAACCTGAAGTGTTCTGGGAGTCTGAGAGAGAGCTCTCCCAGTACCCCAACTATATAGGCACCAGCCTGCATGGGCACTTTCGGAAAGTCATGCAGGTGGCAACCTTTACAAGCGGTTCCCGTTACATGATTAATTACTGTATTTTACAGTGTATTTCATATTTCATACAAAATTACTCAACACATCTTTATTTCAAACTTCTATTGATAATAGTCCTTGTTGTCAAATGTAATAAGGGAGTGGTCATTTTTTAACAACAGGGGGGGGTTGGTGGATTTGGGGGGGACCAAAAAAATTTGGGCCCCTTGAAGGGGGGGTACCAAAAAGATTTGGACCCCTTGAAGGGGGGGACCAAAAAAATTACACCCCTTTTTAGCGGAAAAGCCCGCGCATTACTATAGCTCAAAGGGTTCGGCCGCGCTCAATTTCAACCTGCTGGAGGGGGGGACTAAAATAATTTCGACCCCTCTCGTGGGGGGGACCAAAAGAATTTTGACCCTCTTGCGCGGAAATCCACCGACCCCCCCTGTTGTTAAAAAATGACCACTCCCTAAGTTCATACTCTGCACGTGTTAATGGTGAAAAAAGTTTAAAATATAATAAAGGGAGTGGTCATTTATTATTAATTAACAGTGGTGGTAGGTTTGTTTTTTTTTGTGTTTTTTTTTGTGGGCGGGGGTATTTTCGACTCCTCTTGAGGGGGGGGCAAAAATATCAGCACCTTCAGCACGGGGGCACTAATTTTCACCCGCTGTAGGGGATGGAGGGGCATATATATAACCCACCCCTGGTTGTTAACAATGACCAGTCCCTAATACTTATTAGACCTACCTGTTTGACACCTGTCCCCTGAGTACCTGGCTTTACATGCACACTGAGGTTGCCCATTGCTAGGGCTGCACGTCCCACTGTTTTGACATGTGCCTGCGGTACAGATCACTGTTCAATAAGAAGGAAATCATTCATTACTGGTTAGAAAAGCAGGGCCAATACAGTAAATTACTAACATTCCAGTGAACGCAGCTCAAAAAGTATCGCTTAATAATTGATTATTGATATAATAACCCTTTAAAGACGGATGTTGACATTTGTCAACATGATCCACCAACACAGCCCCGACAAAATACTCACCTGTGCTGCATTGGTTCACCATGCCAATCCTACGGGAGTCCCTTAATCCCATAGGCTCAGTATTGGCATGAATGCAGCCATGGCGAGTTACTCGCCACAGCTGCATTCATGCATTATGATGACAAAGGGTATATATGATGCATTAATGCATTATGCAGTCCTTTAAGGGTTAAGCACTACAGAGCATATGCAGGGTCTATTCATATTCTTATCACATGTCTTGATTAATATGATAAGGTAATGTAGCTGATTGCTTACATGATTCACAGGTAGTGCCAGTGTATTCGAGTGTGCACTGACACGTTCCGCTATCGTCACAATCCGCCCCGTTCAGACATGCCGCGCATACGTCTACAAATACATGAATGGTAAAATCAGGATTCGGGCATAAATGTAAACATAAATGTTTTGTGTTGAAAATAATCTTTTTAGTCTGGTATGAATCACACATAGATACAAATGTATGCTATGAAAGTGGGCACTGATCTTATGTCACTGTAGCAATTGTCTGGTCATGTATGTTATGTGAGGCTATGTTCATATACAGTGCTCGTATGAATGCACATCTTGGGGAGATTCTTTTCAGCAACTAGTTGAATAATTTTATTTCTTGCAATTCGATTTGAAGGTACTCATTATATTTTGTATAATAAATATGACATGCACTGGTAAGGCCGACATGTGGTTTTCAAAAAGCTAACAGCTGGACAGGATAGCCAATGTATTTTCACAAATTAGCCGGATAATGAAATGAGTAGGGGGATGCTAGCTTTAACTGGATTCCACTGTGAGCTGTAAAACAACACCCTCAGAAAAGTGAGCGGTCCTGTCGCCGAAAATACTCTCACCTGAAAGTCAGGCACTGCCTCACTTTCAGGAGAGAGTGCTTTTGGCGACAGTGATGCTCACTTTTCTGTCCGTGTAACAGTAAATGTGGTAACCAGGTGGGTACAAGGTAGTGCCTGTATACTTTGTTTAGGCCTAGGTGTTGTCTACATCTTAACTGATATTGTCAATGTAAACTATGATAACTTCCCAGTCAGGTGTTGTCTACATCTTAACTGATATTGTCAATGTAAACTATGATAACTTCCCAGTCAGGTGTTGTCTACATCTTAACTGATATTGTCAATGTAAACTATGATAACTCCCCAGTCAGGTGTTGTCTGCATTTTAACTGATATTGTCAATGTAAACTATGATAACTTCCCAGTCAGGTGTTGTCTACATTTTAACTGATATTGTCAATGTAAACTATGATAACTTCCCAGACACGGGGCCTGCTAGCAGGTCCCAGATTCAGTATATATGGTGCTAGTGTTAACTATTAACTCACCGATTTCACAAGAATCTCCTGCGAATGCTGATAGACACTGGCAGTTGGCAGTCTTTGTAGAATCGACAACACAGGTTCCACCATTTTGACATGTGACCTGCTGTACATCACACACGTCTACAACACAAGATGTAAAACATATGTGAACAATTAACAATCATTAAGTGTGTAGCTGTTGGCTATTCTAAAATAGGCATCGGCTATGAAAAACTCCAGATTCGAAAATAGGTTGTTCAGAAATTACACTTTATTCATTCAGACATACGGCACGTAATCATACAGACAGATAGTGACAATCAAAATTAATATACTTCTGAACACCAGTGGTCATATGAACATATGGGAGGTATACGCTCACGGTCTAGTATACAATTCCCAGAGATCCAAGGCTCTCTCCTATCTTGGTCGACTCCATGTGGACCAGACTCCCCAGAGGGAGTTCTGTGTCCAGAGTTATTTACCAGTGCGTCTATCTCCTCTTGCTCCCCCAGAGGGTGGAACAGAGAAAGACGCAGGGCGACCAGGTTAGGAGCAGCAGCAGGACTAGGCCAAAAGGGTACAACAGAGTTCGAGGAATCTCTGTTATGGAGCAGTCAGGCTGGCCGAAGTGCGCAGCAAGACTGGGTCCTCGATTAGCAGAACCTCCAGGTTTATATACTGAGCCTTATGTAATTCTCTCCATTACTCGTAAACACTTGAGTTCCCGAGGAACTCCGGGTAACCTTGCACCGGTTCATCCGGACCGACACGGTACCCGGGATATATCGGGTAACACGTGGCGGTCTCGGCTCAATGCGCATTACCAGGTCGCGCTCCACCAATCCTCAGGTGCAGGCTTATGTAACCACATACCCGGCACTGGACAGGAGTGCGGCCTGGATACACGGCAACACACATACTCAATATAACCCAAACTGGTTCTATAGAAATAGTACAGCGGCGTCCCACTACAAGTGTACTAAAAATGCCTATATATTTAGGGTGCAGTTTATACGAGAGTGTTAATAATACTACAGTATCAAATTCATTAGCAATTTTCAAACCTGCTATGAATATTGCTGAAGATACTTTTAATAAAAGCATCATCATGATGTCATTGTTTGACCATTTTTTTCAGCTGTGCAGTGTATGTTGAAATAATTATGTACATTAGTAAAACCGGCAGGCATGCTACTCTACAGTAGTTATTTTTCATTCACTGGGTGAATTAATATAATGCAATTACACTGAGTTTGGTATTGGTGTAAGTTAGACCTGTCAAATGTTCTCAATTATTTGTGTATTTCATTAAGACTTTTAACTTCAACTTACGGTTTTCGCATGTGTCACCTTCATACTCCAGAGTACAAGTACACACTGCTGTACCTGTTGAGGCGTCACATGCTGCCTGGTTCAGACACTCTTTTGCATCGCATTTACCTGCCACATCGAAATGTATATTACACCAGGGAGCCTAGCTAACACAAATATGTTATTTTAAGTCAAAGTAATGTTTTATACGTTATACAACGTTTGTCCATATTAATGAGCCATAAAGAAACGATCTGAAACGTTTTATAACGTGTTTTTTGCTAATTGTGACATCTTTAATGACAGAATCGAGACATTTGTGTTTATGGATAGAGACAACTCGTTGTGTCGTGTATTGATCCAGTGGATGTAATATTTAAGAAAGGTTTGATGATCAACTTCAACTCACTTGTTTCGCAAGTGTCCCCCATATATTCCAGCGGGCAAATGCATTCAATGGGCGTAGATGACGTGTCACACATTGCCCCGTTTGCACATCCTTTTTCAGCACATTCATCTGCAACAATATACAACAAAGTTACATCAGGATATCGTTCTCCAAGCAGGACGACAAAACCATGATGTCCACCTGCTAAAGGAAATATCTTGCTGGGATAGTGCAGTAAATAATTGTACACTAACATTGGCACATCTGGCAGCAAGCATAATAGTTTATCTATTAGACGTCTTCAATGTGCTGAATCCATTTTTGAGTAGAAACATCATTTTCGATCGAAAAACATTTCTAAAACTTTTGGCATTGAAAATAAAAATAACCAATTAGTTGATTAGCCAGGACAACACCTCATTTCATTTTTTGATATCTATAGGCCTATTATTTTCAACTTTTGGTAATAAGATGGAGAAATCTTGACTCATTTAACTCCCCTCCCCAATGCTTATTATATATATATATATTATATATATATATATAATATTATAGATATAGATATATACAATAATCATATAGAAATATAGAGATATATACAGTAACGGGATGAAAAGCTCATCCCAATGGAGCATAGGATAATTATTGATATTCTTGCTAGACTATGAGAAGCTGGTTGTAAGTTATCCTCACCTGTTTCACAAGTATCACCAGTAAACCCATTGGCACAAGTACAGCTTGGAGATCCAGAAGAGGCATCGCAAGTGCCACTATTCATGCAAAAGTTTAAGCACTTATCTGTAACATCAAGAAATAGAGAAATATGTTGAAGTATTCTCAGCTCTTTGATCACTTTTAATTCATATTATTATCTTCTCAAATAGCACTACATCAGGCTTATACCATGACACTGGGCACACCCCGCAAGGAACTTTAATTAATTGCAACATGACTAGTCCTTGATGGCAGAATGAGATTTTACTCTGTATTTAATTCAAATAAAAGGTTTGTGAACACTTTTTACTGCATGGTAGTAAAGAAATGTATATATACTCATACTCATAATACATTATGCAAAACTCCATGCCATTGATATAGATGTACATAATACTCCGCGGGTGGCAGATGGAATAAGATGAAGCCGGAGGATATGACCCCCCAGTAAGCAAATAACGTTATACACCATTTTATAACATTATACAATGTTATATGTCAATGTTTTCTAAGGCTCTTTAGTATGACATAACGTTATGTAAAGTTTAAAACATCATCAGCAAATGAAGGCTACTTTAAATTTGTCAGTCCAGTTCTCTCTATTACCATATTGACTCATTTAACTCCCCCCCCAATGCTTATTATATATATATATTATACATATATAGATAGATAGATTAATATTTATAGATAGAATAATATAGATATAGATGTATACAGTAACGGGATGAAAAGCTCATCCCAATGGAGCATAGGATGATTATTGGTATTCTTGCTAGACTATGAGAAGCAGGTTGTAAGTTATACTCACCTGTTTCACAAGTATCACCAGTAAACCCATTGGCACAAGTACAGCTTGGAGATCCAGAAGAGGCATCGCAAGTGCCACTATTCTTGCAAAAGTTTAAGCACTTATCTGTAACATCGAGAAATAGAGAAATATGTTGAAGTATTCTCAGCTCTTTGATCACTTTTAATTCATAATCATTATCTTCTCAAATAGCACTACATCAGGCTTATACCATGACACTGGGCACACCCCGCAAGGAACTTTAATTAATTGCAACATGACTAGTCCTTGATGGCAGAATGAGATTTTACTCTGTATTTAATTCAAATAAAAGGTTTGTGAACACTTTTTACTGTATGGTAGTAAAGAAATGTAGATACTGATCAGAATTACAAATTATTACCCAAAATTGATGAAAATATTTTCTCACAAGTTCTAAGAAAAAGAGTCCAATTTCTTACCAATTTGACATGTGTCCCCTCCAAACGCTACTGGACAGGCACAACTAAAGTCACCCTGTTCATCGCTGCATACTGCCTCCTGCAGACATGGGTTGGGGCTACAGGGGTTGGTTTGCACTGGAGAAAAAATGTGATATTGATTATTTTGGATTCATTGACAAATTGTTTAACATAATATTATATGAACAAATCAATTTCAGAATACAGCAAGTCAATGCTGAATAATGGAGAGTCCCATATTGAACATCCCCGAACATCCCATGTGGAATAAACACAGTATTCAATATATGTGACCCTGTAATGTAATCAAGGTAAGGAATTACTTATAGTGTGTGTGTTTTCTATCTCTAATAGGACGATCAGTTTCCATATAGAATGGTTTATCAGAGATATCTCCCAGCAACAAGTGAAAGATGAACCTCAAAACCTTAACATACAGGAGAAAACGAGAGGTGATACATATGCAAAACTCAATGCCATTGATATAGATGTACATCGTACTCGATGAGTGAAAGACGGAATCAGATAAAGCCGGAGGATATGACCCTGCTTCAATGAGTGAGGTATGACGTACATGTATGTAAAACAGTTGGGTATTTGAGTATTATAATTAACCCCAGGGTATCTTTACAAAAAGCACTATGTGCTTCAATTCTGGGATGGATTTATGTCGTTTTGCATCCAAACTCTTCAGATATAGATATATACATAATAATATAGATATAGATGTATACAATAACGGGATGAAAAGCTCATCCCAATGGAGCATAGGATAATTATTGGTATTCTTGCTAGACTATGAGAAGCAGGTTGTAAGTTATCCTCACCTGTTTCACAAGTATCACCAGTAAACCCATTGGCACAAGTACAGCTTGGAGATCCAGAAGAGGCATCGCAAGTGCCACTATTCTTGCAAAAGTTTAAGCACTTATCTGTAACATCAAGAAATAGAGAAATATGTTGAAGTATTCTCAGCTCTTTGATCACTTTTAATTCATAATCATTATCTTCTCAAATAGCACTACATCAGGCTTATACCATGACACTGGGCACACCCCGCAAGGAACTTTAATTAATTGCAACATGACTAGTCCTTGATGGCAGAATGAGATTTTACTCTGTATTTAATTCAAATAAAAGGTTTGTGAACACTTTTTACTGTATGGTAGTAAAGAAATGTAGATACTGATCAGAATTACAAACTATTACCCAAAATTGATGAAAATATTTTCTCACAAGTTCTAAGAAAAAGAGTCCAATTTCTTACCAATTTGACATGTGTCCCCTCCAAACGCTACTGGACAGGCACAACTAAAGTCACCCTGTTCATCGCTGCATACTGCCTCCTGCAGACATGGGTTGGGGCTACAGGGGTTGGTTTGCACTGGAGAAAAAATGTGATATTGATTATTTTGGATTCATTGACAAATTGTTTAACATAATATTATATGAACAAATCAATTTCAGAATACAGCAAGTCAATGCTGAATAATGGAGAGTCCCATATTGAACATCCCCGAACATCCCATGTGGAATAAACACAGTATTCAATATATGTGACCCTGTAATGTAATCAAGGTAAGGAATTACTTATAGTGTGTGTGTTTTCTATCTCTAATAGGACGATCAGTTTCCATATAGAATGGTTTATCAGAGATATCTCCCAGCAACAAGTGAAAGATGAACCTCAAAACCTTAACATACAGGAGAAAACGAGAGGTGATACATATGCAAAACTCAATGCCATTGATATAGATGTACATCGTACTCGATGAGTGAAAGACGGAATCAGATAAAGCCGGAGGATATGACCCTGCTTCAATGAGTGAGGTATGACGTACATGTATGTAAAACAGTTGGGTATTTGAGTATTATAATTAACCCCAGGGTATCTTTACAAAAAGCACTATGTGCTTCAATTCTGGGATGGATTTATGTCGTTTTGCATCCAAACTCTTCAGATATAGATATATACATAATAATATAGATATAGATGTATACAATAACGGGATGAAAAGCTCATCCCAATGGAGCATAGGATAATTATTGGTATTCTTGCTAGACTATGAGAAGCAGGTTGTAAGTTATCCTCACCTGTTTCACAAGTATCACCAGTAAACCCATTGGCACAAGTACAGCTTGGAGATCCAGAAGAGGCATCGCAAGTGCCACTATTCTTGCAAAAGTTTAAGCACTTATCTGTAACATCAAGAAATAGAGAAATATGTTGAAGTATTCTCAGCTCTTTGATCACTTTTAATTCATAATCATTATCTTCTTAAATAGCACTACATCAGGCTTATACCATGACACTGGGCACACCCCGCAAGGAACTTTAATTAATTGCAACATGACTAGTCCTTGATGGCAGAATGAGATTTTACTCTGTATTTAATTCAAATAAAAGGTTTGTGAACACTTTTTACTGTATGGTAGTAAAGAAATGTAGATACTGATCAGAATTACAAACTATTACCCAAAATTGATGAAAATATTTTCTCACAAGTTCTAAGAAAAAGAGTCCAATTTCTTACCAATTTGACATGTGTCCCCTCCAAACGCTACTGGACAGGCACAACTGAAGTCACCCTGTTCATCGCTGCATACTGCCTCCTGCAGACATGGGTTGGGGCTACAGGGGTTGGTTTGCACTGGAGAAAAAATGTGATATTGATTATTTTGGATTCATTGACAAATTGTTTAACATAATATTATATGAACAAATCAATTTCAGAATACAGCAAGTCAATGCTGAATAATGGAGAGTCCCATATTGAACATCCCCGAACATCCCATGTGGAATAAACACAGTATTCAATATATGTGACCCTGTAATGTAATCAAGGTAAGGAATTACTTATAGTGTGAATTGAATTGAATTGAAACTTCGTTTATTTAAACTGCATAAAGTAGGCCCAGGGCCTTTTTGCTACATGCAGTGGTGTGTAGATCTCGATGTTATGAGTATACATAAATTTCCCTAAGGGAGAATTATATGTTCTACACAGTGTGAATGCTTCTCAATAGGGAATGCCCAAATGGAGAAGCATTCACAATGAGAGTCTTAACACTAAGTTATTAATTTTGAAATGATTAATATTTTGTCCCGTAAGATGAGACAAGACCACTGTTGACTTTGTGGTGAATAGCATATTATACTTGTGTTTGGGATATAATCCCAACATAACTTATATACAGTAAACATATGTAAATAGGACTTGGTGTTATTAGTCCAGACACGGTGTTATGTGTGTGTTTTCTATCTCTAATAGGACGATCAGTTTCCATATAGAATGGTTTGTCAGAGATATCTCCCAGCAACAAGTGAAAGATGAACCTAAAAACCTTAACATACAGGAGAAAACGAGAGGTGATACATATGCAAAACTCCATGCCATTGATATAGATGTACATCGTACTCGATGAGTGAAAGACGGAATCAGATGAAGCCGGAGGATATGACCCTGCTTCAATGAGTGAGGTATGACGTACATGTATGTCAATAAGTTGGGTTATCATTGTGTTTATTAAATGCTCCTACTGTCTTGAAGTGAAGAAAATCGACAGACTGATCATCCATGGAGTTCGGAACACCCATTGGTTTAACATAGAGGATGCCATATCTAACATTTAATAAAATATATATAAATCATCACAAGACAAATGTAGCTATATCTACCTGTTCCACACAGCTCCCCACTGAAGCCGTCCTCACAGGTGCACACTGGTGTGCCAGACGCTGCACTACAGGACGCCCCATTTAGACATACGTCAGCACACTTATCTGGTAAATACATTCAAAGAAAAGTTTAAAAGATATATAAACTGCTTAAATAATCAACATTAAGAACCCAAGAATCACAATTGACATCACCAAGAAGCCCTTATTCCACAACGTTCTTATCAGGGGCAATCGCATATTATCTTTACTATTATTGTAAATGTACAACATGTAGAAGCAAAGCTGACAAGATATCCTCACATTTCGAGCCAAGAGTACAATACTCATTAAAGCTGGCTCAAAGCGTGTGATATGGATCGCCAATCAAATTAGATAATGATAATAAGGAATTGGTCCCAACGAGGAGGCGAGCTAAGTTTGAAGGTGATAGCTAAATAGTGAAACTTCATGTTCATTGAAAAACTATGAGATTGTAACAGCAACTAAAAAATTATTCTAATTTTACATTGATTAATGTAGGGTAGAGCACCCATGAGATAACTAGCTGGTCTATTGGTACCATGAGTAGACCACAGATGCTACTATTTATCAGTGTGCAATACTTGTAGGGCCTTTACACATTTTCAATGATAATCATGTTATAAGAGTTAATTGTAATACCTCACAACGTGCAGTTATATCTTTGAAAGATTATTTCTGCTATCTGATATAAAAGATCAAATATCTGGCATGTTTCATGTATATTTGCTACTCTTTACAATCCAGATTTATGTAAAAAGGGGGGCCTACAATAGCCAGAAATGTGAAAAATAGGCCAAATAATTATGTTTCATGATTATTTTTTTGTAGGAAACGATATTTTTCTCTAAAACAATCTGTTTCGGTGTCATTTTACTAATATATTGTTAGCATTTCCAAGAAGATCCTTCAATGAATATCTAAATCAACATTCAAAACTACTATAGTGGGAGATGACAATTTATTTCTATTGAAGATACCTTCTCAAGTGTATGCTACAGAGTTCTTGGGCAAAATTGGTCACATCATTGGCGTTTTCCCCTAATAGGAATTCAAAGCGTGTATGATGCAACAGATTCACGATGATTAGTAAAATATATATATATATATATATATATATATATATATATATATATATTATATATATATATATATATATATATATATATATATACATATATATATATATATATATATATATTCCCTATACACAAACAAGTGATACAGATATATACTTTGCCCTTAGCGAAGATTCTAAGGCCCTGTTTATTGAACACCAACACAATAGACAGTAATACTAGACTATAAAAAAAACAAAAAAAAACAAGGTGCTCACAGGCTGAGGAGAAGGAGACGAATGCGGAGACGCGCACCAACGCGGGGGGGTAGACCCTCACTGTGCGGACATTGATGAGGTAAGATGAGGGTAACAGTCAGTGTGGGTGAATATATCACCGTAATTCATATAACCAATTACCGTACACATATTCCCTATACACAAACAAGTGATACAGATATATACTTTGCCCTTAGCGAAGATTCTAAGGCCCAAGAGGCACACAAACAATACTTTGCCCCTAGCCATAGATTGATAGTTTCTGAGCGACCAACGCGTCCTTTTCTTTACGAGTAACATAAGTGTCTGATACATACAGAAGTACCGCCCAAGACTTCCAGTCGCCATAAGTCTTCACCACATGAAGGGGGAGGAATGAAGACAGGTAAGTAGCCAAACCACGCCTCAGGCTATGCGTGGTATATTTATCACGGAGGCCAGCTTTAAAGCACAGTTTCTTGAACAACTCCGAGAACTTGTTGTAATCATATGGAAATAAAGGAGAGGTTGATTTGAGGTCAGCAGCGGCTATATAACACCTCAGGTAACGGACAGGACACAATACACTGTGACCAGACCGGATAACAGGAATGATTTGCAGTCTCTCTTTAAATTGAATTGTCTTTGATGACCTTAACTTAACATCCATCCCGGCAGCGTTGAAACTCACATCCCCCACCAGGAGTGTGTGAGGGGAAGAAGTCACGTGGCTCACCCTGAGCAGACATCTGTAAGCCAAGGTGATGGCACACCACAACCGTAGGTCAGAGAATATGTTCAAATCCAGGGCACCCCACATTTTCACCAAGTCTGCAGGGAAAAGTGGAGGTGCTTGTACGGTTTCACATCCTAGCAGTCTTTTGGCCCCTTTGAGCGTAGATTGAATAAGAAACACACTTCGATCCACATGCTTAATACCCCAGTAATCGTGCAAGGCCCAAAGACCTGATATGTAGTTCTTGATAGTCACGTAACAGCATGTTCTTGACAAGTAGATAATATATAAGCACACAGTTTCAGAGGCCGCAGGTAGGGGGGTCAGCCCAAACTCCGCACAGAATCCAAAGTACTTATTCCACTGACTCCTGCGCGCCTTGAATGTATTATTTGACCAACACAGGCTCCTGACCTCGTCCCACTCCCCACGCAGCACATCCAGCTCTGCAACACACAGAAAAACCTTCCATCAAATCACCACAAATTATAACACTGTTGGCATTGTTCAGCCTGGAGAGTGAATCCGCCAGAATATTGTCTACCCCTGCTACCCAGGCTGCCTTCATGTCAATATTAAAGAAGGCTGAGACCCAGAATATTTCCCTCAGCCAGGCCATGGTGGTAGGGTTGACACTCCTACCAGTGTTGATGGCCTGCTGCACTTGTGTATTGTCTGTATGTATAATCACTTGGCGATTCCTCCAGGCTGGACCCCATCTGTGGATACCCACTACAACAGGCCACAGTTCTGTCACGTTGATATGACTGTCATACGGCTCATTCCTAGGGGCATGAGCTACATGCGAACACATGAGTGATTCTGGCACATCCTCGTGCCACGCCCCCCAAAAGTAATCCCATTCATTGTAGGCACCAAACCCAAAGTCTGAAGAATCTGAACACATTGTTAACGGCTCTGCGCCTGCGCCTAAAACCTGGGCTTTGCCATTGAACCAGGTAACAAACGACGACCACCACACAAAATCCTGCTTGATGCACTCATCTAGATATACCATCTCGTCCTTGCAGGTCTTGAGCAGCGTATAGATGCGCCTAGCAAAGGTGCGGCCCCCCTTGACGACCGTGGCACAATGCGCAAGGAGGCCCGCTGTCTCCTCCAGGGTCTTGCGCTTACAACTTGATTTGTCCAGCAATGACACCACCTCACTCTTCACCCTTGATAACTTGTCATCGCCTATTGACACAGTCATCTCAATACTGTTCACAAAGATACCCAAATATTTGAACACTTGTGATGGGTCTGTAGACTTCTTCAGAGCAAGTTCGAATCCCAGGTTCAGGAGCATGTCTTGAAGAAGAACCTGGTGGGTCACACACATGGGTCCATTGGACCCCAATACACAGAAATCGTCCAAATAATTGATAACCCTGTCGGCCCCTTGTTTCCGGCAACATTTCACGACAAAGTCTGAGATTTTTGTGAAAATGTAGGGGGCACACTTCAACCCAAAACTAAGACTCAAGTCTTCATACCAAATAGGCCCACCTCCAGAGTCCCATTGAAACCCCTGGAATGTTCGATGTGATGGTAGAATGTGAACCGAGCGATAAGCGCTAGAAATATCGGTGACACATCCAAAGTCACCCCGTGACAGGACACCCACTACCGTATCAATGTTTTTGTAGTGAAACTTTTCACATGTGGTGTCCATATAGTTATTGATTGAATGACCATCTGGCATGGAACAGTCCGTTATAGGCCTTAGTGACCCGTCTGACTTGGAAACACCACCCATAGAGTGTATACACCGAGGTGGCTGACTGACCACCCTGACCAAGGTGCTCACAGGCTGAGGAGAAGGAGACGAATGCGGAGACGCGCACCAACGCGGGGGGGTAGACCCTGACTGTGCGGACATTGATGAGGTAAGATGAGGGTAACAGTCAGTGTGGGTGAATATATCACCGTAATTCATATAACCAATTACCGTACACATATAAAGAATCTATTATGAACTTGACTTACCTATGTCACATCGAGTACCTGTGAACTCGGCTGTACAAACACAAGTACCAGCCTGACAATCACCACCGTTAAGACAAACGGAGCCTGAACACAAATCTACATGATCTACAAAATGAATCAAGTGTGTGTGAGTGGAATAAAACAGTGGTTATATGTACAAAATGTCACAAAAATCATTCCTATTTTAAACACAGCCGTTGAATGAATTACAATATCAATATAGACATATGGATTCACTTATTCTTGATACAAAAAAAAAACAGGAAACCAGTCTTAGACATTATAGACATGTCAAAGACATTATAGGATGTAATGCTATTATGGGTATTACAATCAAATAGAAATAATTACCATTATACATGGTTAGCCATATTTACTATACAGCACACATTCCATATTTTGCAATGATAATCAAGTGATTATTTAAAGTGTAAACGTCCTTTAAATTGTAAACCAGCATAACCCATTTATTACTGGTACTTTGTTTATACATAGCAACAAGTAACTAGCTATGCTGGTCTACAAAGTTGCTTCAAAGGAAATACCACCATATTTCCATCAAGACTTTTATCAATAGTCTTGGCATCGCTAGTGATAACATATACAGTACATAAAATAAGCTTAGCATTCTGCATAATGAAAACACACAATTTACGACATACACTGCATGAATGTTTGTAATAATATAGTGACTTCAAGATGACTTAGAGGGACACTTTAAGTAGCTTTAAGTTCGGTAATGCCGTGTAAATGTCATAGATAGTTCAAAGATAAATGAATTTTAAGTGCCTTGAAGTAGCATTTACCCTGATTGAATATGCTTGAAGTGTTCCCTTAAACATATTTAATTTACTTAATTGCAAACACTCATGTATGCAGTGGTATTTTCTATTCTTTTTAGCACTGTTTTCCAAGATTCAGCATAAAAGGGAGGCTCACCGACACATTGCCGCACGCCCTGATCATTAGTGTCGCAGATAGCTGTTGCTGGATCACAGACGCTGCCCCCACAGTCTACGAGTAAACAGCACACATGTAGACATGATGATAACAATTCAGGAATATTTCATATCTATCATGAAATTCAATCAATAGTAATGTTTTATTCTGATGAGTTGGATTACAGTTTACCAATGCCTGTGTGGCCACAGGAAGGTTAGAAATAAGTTTTTTCAAAAAGTTTTTTTGATCCCGAAAACTTCTTCCCAATGTTTCCCAGAAGCTAGAGTGGAAAGGTGGCATGGAGAACACCAATATCCACTCTTTCCTATGTCTTGAATCTCAACTGCAGATCTCTAATCCAAGTTTTCAATAATAGAAATCATTGTTTCTTAAGGCCACTGGTCAAAGGGCCAGCTCTCATCAGCTGCATTTTGTTTTGTTCACGAAGATTAGCCGATGAGAGGCCTGTATAAGCATTCAGTGCATCTGTATCCAATCTATTCTGTTGGAAATAGCTCAAACTGAAAATAGTATTGCCTCTTAAAAACCAGCGACAAAATATAGATGGAGAATTGAATCATCCTTGTGACCCTGACTACTGACCCTGACTATGAAGTTGATAGTATTATTATCACCATTAGCATTACTTGTAAAGAATTTATAACCCGTTTTAACTAAATGGGTTGAAAGTCGCACTTTGAAGACCCTAGATATCTATATAAGCTAGCTGTTCAAGTTGTATAAGGTGAAAAATTCTTCTGGAATCCTAGTTACGGACCAAGTTTGAACTACCATTATTTCCAAAATGATCACCATATATGATCATAATTGTACTGTATAATATGATTATACCTCATTTAATGCTAATTATCTCATTTCCCTTTTAGTTTAAAAATAAGTATAAAAGATATAGCATCAGAGTCCATCTTGGTTAATATACTGCTAATCATATATACGGAATGAACGCTCTTGATGAGCTGTACACGGACATGGCTATGTCATAACATTTTAGATGTGCGACTTCCGACCTGTTTCATAAAAACGGGTCACATTATCAAAGCCTACCTGATTGTACTTGTCCTTGTACGACTAGAGTGTTGACTAGAAAGACTAAGGTCAGTCGCATACTTTGCGTCATTTTTCCCAAGAACATCTACGAACCCGGAATTGCTCCAATTTGGTTCTCACGAAAGTGTTACTGTAATGAAGAGAAAACATGGTATTGAAATTTGATTATTCTGATGAGTATGTTGCTTCAATACATTGAATGTATTACATATATTACAGTGCCTTATACAATTACATCAATTAGATATCGAGCTGAAATGTTTATGATTAGTTGAATCAAGCTGGCACATCTTATCAAGTCTAAGGACATGTTTGTGGTCGTAGTTCAAGGGTAGACGTCTTTCCTTATACAAAAGTGTTACATATTGAAAGTGGGTGTACAGATGCTGACGCGTTACGGCTCATGTATATCAACCAGGAAGTAGAAAAGTGATAAAGTTTTCTTTGGAAGGTTTTTCTCGACCATCCAGATTAAACAGACAAGGTTTAACTAAACCAAATTCTACTCTTTTTTTTGACACAATAGCCAAACAAATCTTACATTGTATATAATCAATATCTGCCCCCATCTGTGTGGAGCTACTGGCGAAGCCTGCATTCAAATAATCATAATTATGACAATGGCCATAGCAAATTCAAGCATTGTGTTGTCGTTAAATGATTATTTATATTGTGTGGAATGATCAAAGTGTTAATTCCTCATACATACTGGCATAATAGGCTTGAAACCTTATGTTGAGTCCAGCAGATGTTTTTACTCTAATAATTAAGTCGACCAAACATCTTATTTTCCACCTGCTTCATACTTCCTGGAGTAAAATGATAGCCTTTAGAATATTAAGTTACTACAGGAATTTAAAAGAAACATGTTGGGATGTTGATTAATGTTTATATTTCTTGTAGAAATGTGACATCAGTAACTGCAACCAACCAGAATGGTAATCTATGTCTCAGTCCCAGCTGATTGCCAATCTCAAATGACACTTGAGTTGATTGAAAAAGTATAATAAGATTTGTAATATTTTTAGGAAAGTGCTCGGATTCTCTATTGCTCTAGACCCCTAAATTCGATATGGCGACATGGGCATTTCTTAAAATCGACATGCGACATGAGGCCTAGTGACATGCGACATGAGGCTTAGTGACAGGGGACATGGACATTTCTTAAATTGACATGGGACATGAGCATTTTAAGCGACATAGACATGCGACATGGTCATTTCTTAAAACCGACATGCGACATGGGGACCCCCTATCAAGAGCTCCTTCTCTCACCATGGAGCTGATCAAGAGTTATTTAGATGGAAAAACTCTTTTTAACTTCCTCTTCGTAACAAAGGTTGTCAATTTATCAAAGTGACAGTTGAGTCTTTAGTCATTCGTTTGCAGGCCGATGGGTATTCTCACTATTTCTACTTCCTCTTTTAACCCTGTTCCTCTGCCCTGTTTTCCCTTATCTCATTGATGTGCTGTAGCTGGAAGTATAGCTGTTGGACCACTGAGACAACAAACACAACCAAAAAAGTGTATTGTGGACGTTGGCATTTTTCACCATAATAAGTCCCAGAAACTTGTGACTGAAGTAACGAAGGCATATATACCGTCGTTAACCCGTAGCATAGGGTAAAACCCATATTGTGAGCTCTATTACAGATTAGCACTTGGCCGCTAATTCTACCATTGGCGGATCCAGGGGGCGGGGGCAACGGGCCTTGCCCCCCCCCCCAAAAAAAAAAAAGAAGAACAGAGAAGAAAAGAGGGGAATAAAGAGGGTTGCAAGATACTAACGAAACTATAGTATTTTGAGACTATCTTGCAATTTTGAGACTATCTAGCCTGAGGGTTGCAAGATACTAACAAAACTATAGTATTTTGAGACTATCTTGCAATTTTGAGACTATCTAGCCTGAGGGTTGCAAGATACTAACAAAACTATAGTATTTTGAGACTATCTTGCAATTTTGAGACTATCTAGCCTGAGGGGTTGCAAGATACTCTCAAAATTTTGAGACTATCATCTAGCCTGACATGTGTTTTGAGACTATCTCGCAATTTTGAGACTATCTCGCCCGAGGGTTGCAAGGTTGTCACAAAACCATAGTATTTTGAGACTATCTTGCAATTTTGAGACTATCTAGCCTAACACCCCCCCCCCTCACTAAGTTCGTTATGATATTGTACCCCAAAATGCCAGAGAATGCACCATTTCAGGTCTAGACCATCAACATTTTCTTGGGGGCCATGTCCCCAAACCACCCTAGTGTGGCCGCTACGCTGCGCTTGCGGTACTCAGGGGGAACACATAGTCACTCTATACCAGGTTGGCCAGGTTTGCCCCCCCCCCCCCCCCACCACATCTAGAAAATTCTGGATCCGCCACTGTTCTACTGTCCGTTTTAAAACTAAAGGCACTACTAGTCGCAACTGTTTTATCAATAATGCCTTTAACTGACGCTTAGTCTAGGTGTGATCTACACTTTATTTGATATTATCAATGTGGTTCATGGTGAGGGGGGTGGCTGCCAGCAGGTCTGCGATTATATCATATCGGATACCCCTCTGTATGTTGCTCATGCAGTCAAGAATCGTATACGGCTTAGAGTAAAAGAAAACGTGTTTTCTATGGTAAACTTGGGACAATTCAAAATATTCAAATTATCTTTAAACCACTAAATTATTTTGAAAGGGTAGCATATTGGCTCCATGGAAATGCTGGAGAAGTCTGTTTGGCCCCCAGGTGTACAGCTGCACACATTATATAGGAGCATTGATACGGGGCCCTTGGGGCATGCTTTGCCGTATGCTAATGACGCATGTACATTATGTTAGATGAGTCCATTGAGTTTGGTTCTCCACAGGAAGTGGACGCTATAGTCCTGTGTAAAATGCTGACACTCTGCGCAATGAGGTCTTTGAAATAATTAACTTCATTGCGGAGGGGACTTGGACCTCAAGGGTACAAAACACTGACCTGGCATTCACAACTTGATCAACATTGATCCAGTTGTCAACGTTCATTCAACGTTTTGTGTATAGTGAAGTTAAGGCTCATCAAATAGGTGTGATATTGTGTAGCGATGTAGGATGCTTATTCCGTACATTTCTTCTGTATGTAATTATTATACCTGGATACGGCATTATATTACAATTTGCACCGAAAATGTTGATATGCATGGTGCATATCGATGGGAAATCCCTGAAGGATCCACTTGTGATAATTAAAGTAAATTCCATCGAGATGATGAAACATAATTCAACACACCTGTCATTATACGGGAGTATGCCTGGATCTCCTCAGAAAGAAATCAGATTTTCCCTAGTTGGCTGCTTTCGGCATGTTAATGTCATGATAGTACTAGTAGTAGAGGGCCGCCATGGCCCGCTGCATTCATGACCTGCTGCCATCGTGATTGTGACGTCACCGTGTTATGTTAGTGAGTGCGAGCACCCATGACGACATTGAGACGTGACGTAAAGGTAGACAGAATGTCCCAAATCACGGTGGGGTCTCATAGATTCAATACCAGGTAGCGCTCAGATTGCATCTTCCCTCTATTTATTATTGCTATAGAGGATGGAAGCGCACAGAAAACCGTTCTTCTTGAATTTGGTCCAATGGTGTTGTAGTGGCGGATTTTGAGGGGCTGCTTCTTTTCCCCAGCAGTAAGAGGTTTATTAATTTTGCCTATTTTAAACCAAATTTAGGCCAATATTACCAAGAAAATCATAGACCCCCCCCCATTTCTTTCCATCAAAGTGAGCAGTAAGGCAAAAGGTACTCTCTCACTACATAATGGTAGAAAAGGATGCATTTTTAAATAGAGCATGTCTTCTCCTCAGATCCAGGGGTAAGGGTATATGTAGAAGTAGGCCTGTAAGCCTGAGGGGTGGGGGATAGGTGGGAGGGTGAAGATGGATATTAGGACAAAGATATGATTGTATATGTAGGGTAGGGAGAACACATCACAGCAGGAATCCACTCAGACAGGTGCAGGGTGTGGGGGGGCGTCTATGTGCATCACTAACCCTTTATTGCCTGCACAGTGCTTTAATGTGTTATGCACATTGTCAGCATGGTGTATGAATGCAGCCCTGATGAGACGACTCAGAGCTTCCTAGGCAGAATTCTCGCACCATGCCAACCTGCTGGGAGTATATCAGATCCTCTGGGTCGGCATGATGCATGAATGCAGCGTTGGCCAGGGCAGCATTCATGGATCAGAGCGCTAACGGGTATAGCGCATTAAAGCGCTATGCAGCGGTTTATGGATTGAATACACCCACAGTATGTGACAGGGTATTACATAAACATTCATATAACCCCAATTTCCCACAGTTTCTGTGTGCAATGAGTCATATTGAATGTATAGTAATGGTGAGAGATGAATAGAGAATAGAACTTGAGAAGCTTTTGACTCCAGTAGCTATAGTATTTTATTTAAGGCAAACTTGTGTTAATGTAATAAATCATAGCAATGCTCACAGCAATCTATAATGGTAGCTACGTGCAAGTTTGCAAATAGCTCCCGTTTTTGGTTGTAATTCATGTATCTGTCCTGTCATTGGCGGGGCTTTTAAACCTGTCTCTTACTCTTACAACAACAAATCCAGTTTTTTAAACCCATTACCATAAGTACAACATATGGTGTAAGATCCTTAGACAAAAACGTCACATTTAGGTATAGTTCTGAATAGTATAAAGATATATGTGACACGATCTGGGAAAAGGGACCTTTGTGCAGGGTGCATTAAGGTCCATTTTTCCAGTACTCGTCACATATTTTTAAAAAACGTCCTCATTGCGGGATCTGTACAATGACTGAGGTATTCCCTTCTATTAATATTGCTCGGCGCTGTCATGGTCAAAATTAATAGTGTTTAAATGAATTATGCCATTTATCAACATGATGCATGAATGCAGCCCCGGTGAGTAACTCGTAGAGCTGCGTTGGTACATCATGCCGACCATTTGGGGTGCATTAATTAATTACACCTCGTTGAGCCGGCATAATGCACGAATGCAGCCCTGGCGTCAGGGCGGCACATGACGACAAAGGGAATATCACATTTAGCATGTTTAACCAGTATGCTGTCCTTAACGGGTTAACATGCACTTCGAGCATTTGAAAGGGGTTACATAATATTCATATAATTCCTAATTTTCACTAGCTATCCCACAATTTCTACTTCGGTTTTTATTGTATGGAAAGTTCGGTGCATAGGGATGGCAATGACCTTGAGAGGCTTACTACTTTTTTTCCGGTGGCATAATACATTTCGGGCTAATTCTTATTATTTTTTCGAATATTCGGAATTGTTTGAAAATAATAATGTTGTTTGTCAGTCAGGGTAGGCTGCAGTGTCCCCTATACACTAGGAAATGTGACTGTCACTGTCGACAAAGTCACTCTCATCTAAAAGTCATGACGTCAGAGTGTTGGTGACAGTGACGCTCACGTGTCTCTCTGTGCAGGGTGAACAGGATCCACAATTGAACTGAATGCTGTTTGCGGCCTTTTTTCAAGATTCAATTCATGGAAATTCACAATAGTAGTATCTACATTCAACCCTCTATTAGATTGTTTTGAAAAAGATGTCCTCATTTCCAGGAATCCGGAATGCCTAAAGATGCAATACATGTCCTACTGGCTTTCTCTACCTAGAATAGAATACTCCAGAATAGAATTCGCCATGTGCATTTAGACTGGGGGCATGTAATTTTAGCCATCTAGTTTCTGCCTTTTGAAAAGGGGTTTTCTTCTTGTCATTCTTCAGCTTCTACATGCTCAGTCATGCATGTGTATAGGATGTACAATGTGAAAGTAGACCATCCATCTTCAGTGTCATAAGAGGCTACATGTATTCAATGTTACATTATAAAATGTTCTCCCTAATAGGTAGTCTAGGGATAGAAAATAGTGTTAGACTGACTCTTTAAGGGCCGCATAGTGCTTTATTATACTATGGCATTGGTCGTCATGATGCATGAATACAGCCCTGGCTAGTCTATTCATACCACACCATGCTGACTATTCAGGGTGCACAAACCAATAGGATCCATATGTTGCGTGCATGCATAACTTGCAGGTTACTCGCCAGGGCTTCTGCATGTATGCATCATGACGACATGATGTGGATATGGTATTAGCCTTTTATGGGCCGCATGTGAATTAAGCATAGGCGGCCCATAAAGGGCTATAATACTAGCAGCTGATTGTATTCCTAGACGTTATTATTCAGTAGGGACAGAGATGTATGGAGACGAATTCATTCTTTGCCTTTTTTATTGCCTTATTTATTCAGTTAATTGACCAGATCCAGTTAAAGTTGTGGAGAAAATGATATTCACCATTATAGAAGGAATTCATAGTTTATGCTCTCTCAGACGTGAGCAGTAAAATACCCACTTTGCCATGCTCAACGGTAAACAGTAGAATCTACAGTAGAATCTACTATAAAATGGATTTACAGTAGAACCTACTGTAGATTTACAGTAGATTCTACTGTTTATCTACAATCAACAGCACACCTACAGTAGAATCTACTGTACACCTACAAAAATGGCAACCAATAATTTTACAGTGTAGGATGGATGGGGGGTTTAATCTATAATGGTAAATATAGATGCCTGGGTGTGCGCAGCATCGGGCGCGGCAATATTGGTTCTGACCTTGGAATATCTTGCAAGATTTATGCCGGAACCAATCAGACTCCAATACATCATAATTTGCCAAGAACAAGCTGCGTTCCGAGAGCAGAACCAACATCGCACTAGAGCTGTCTGTGCCAGCGTACACGTGGAGGTTCTGGAAACAAGCTGAATCCCGTTTTATCCTTATAGCCATTCCTTATGGATAACATAAAATTTAAATTCACTAAACCCACTTATTATTTCCCACTTATCATTTCCCTCTATACGTGTTGTTTATGATGGTTATACCGCTTGAAGCAAGAGGCTTCATCTTCAAAATGTTAACAATTCTTCATAAATCACACTTATTCTACAGTAATGATCTCCTCACACACGGTGGGTGTTGTGATGTGGATGACTGAGCTGACCCGGCCCCACCCAACCTAGTTTGCAGCTTACCCCTCCAGGATCTATATACCTGTATACAGCTATGCTATTCGTATTGCATTACTATTGTGTCTAGAGGATGTATGTACAGTCCTTACATGAGAATTGGCCAGAGGGGGTAGTGTTCTATAGAAGATGTTTTTCTTTAATTTTCGTCAATATTCTTTTGGTCCTACTTGGGGGACTTATCATATGTTGGATCTTGGATCTTAATTCAACTTTTATATAATATATAGTTCATGAGAAATTAAACTGGGAATATTTCCTAGTTTAACCATTAGATTGATGTATTGTCCTAGTTACACAATTCATCTGATGAGGGTGTAGTGTTATGTAGAAGATCTTTTTCGTTAATTTTCTGTAAATCCTACTTGAAGGGCTTTTATATTGTGCCCCGTATTGTACACATGCTACAAAGTGTCCACATAATTTAATTTGACCACACTGAAACTTCATAAAATATTCTATAAATATTACTTTGTCCACACAAAACTAACCAAATGTATCTCTACTGAACACTTAGGCCACAAGCTACTATCACAAAGTGTCCACACAGCACACTTTGTCCACACAAAACCATCATGAAATGTCGAAAGGCACATTTTGTCTGCACAGTCAAAAGCACCAGAGCATATGGCAACGGAAGGCACAAACTATATTACAAAGTGTCTGTAAAGTAAGAGTCCCCATAAAACCAGGAAAATCAGGTAATAATCATGTCTTTTTTTGGTAACTATGCTGTTCAAAGTCAAGGAAATCTTTTTGTTCCATTCATGTTTCACACCCATTAAAACATACCAAAGGCCTAGATAAGTGAGACTGTCAGGCCAAGAAGAGGACGAAGAACAGACAAGAAGATGTATGATAGTATGGTGTCACAGTATACTTGTTATAAAGAAATTGTGTTCTTTGGACATTTCATGCTGATTTTCTGTGGGCAAAGTGTGCTTGGTGGACATGTTGTAATGGCTTTTTATGTTTTTTTGTGGACATTATGACATAGAATGCTGTGAAAAAATTGTGGTTTGTGACACTTTGTGGTGGCAGGCTGTGGACAATCTATTTTTACGGACACTTTGTGATGGCTTGCTGAGGATAAACGGTATTTTTTTGACATTTTATAATGTTGAGTGTGGACAAACTATATTTGTGAACACTCTGTAATGGTAGGATGTGGACAAACTATTATTTATGGACACTTTATGATGGTAGGTTGTGGACAAACTGTATTTTGTGGACATTTTGTGATGAAAGGCTCTGGACAGATTGTATGTTGTGGATGCTTTGCAGTGGTATGCTGTGGACATAATGTGCTGTAGACACTTTGTAGCATGTGGAAAATATGGGGCACATCAATGTATTTGAAATCAAGTGGTCTATTGACGAGTATATACTACTTAAAATCCATGAGAAACTAAAGTAGGGGTATTTCCTATAATTGAACCATGTTTTTGATAAGGATGTTACATCTCGTGAAACTTATGCAGTTTGCCAACACAATATGACCAGGGAAACGAGTAGCATTGTGATTCCTTTCAGACACCTTTCAGACATTAGACGTAAGACCGCACTGCAAGACCCAGCCCTGGAAGTTTCCTGGCTACCTTCTTCTTACTTACATGCATGCTAACTGTATCAGTTTATCACCCTAATATGCGATGTGATTTTCTGAGATTCATTCAGTTGTTGTATTATGTATTTCATTATTAATTACAAGTGACCAGAGGAGAGAACCTAATTACCCTAAAGCTTTTTTGAGCATATATTTCACTATTCTGCCATTCTGCTGCCCCCTGGTGACAAGAACCAGTACTAAAAATCCCCTGCGAAGGTACCTTCTCACGTGTTGAGCCACCTATGTACATTATGATGGAAGCACCAACGTACCGAAATATACCAAAAGTGTATATCACACAAAGTCGGAATCCTGTGGACGGATATAGCCCTAAGGGCCTCAATCTAAGTTCTGTTGACAATAGGTGTGTCATTTCTCAGAATAAACATTCTACTGAATCCTCAGGGAGTTCTATATAAAGTAAAACAATGTCATTTCTTCTGGCTTTGAATAAGAGTCACGAGTCTATGTGACCAGGTCATTGTGTTTTAGTGCCCCAATGGTTACATTGACCGAGTCAACTAAAGCCAAAGTCAAGTTGTCTTTTTTCATGGATTCCTAACCTTGTAAGTATGCCCTTTTTGGACCAGTGAGTATTGTTCATGTAGTTTTTATTATTAGTAGTTAAAGTACCGTATTCGATGTAATTAACAAACGGTGCGTTTAGCAAATGTTATGAACAGAGTTTTATACTGAAAACTGCTGGCAAGCCCCTCAACTGTGGGATCATTATGGTCCGTATTGATCATATCGATTAAAATGTAGGCAAAACATAACCTAAGTGTCAGTTGCAGGTCATAACACCTTGAATTCTCTCGGTTTTATAACTCACAATGGAATTCCTTCAAGGTTGCACCAACTCTTACCACAGTATATGATTGCCCTGAGCAATCCAGGAGTCCAGATACGAGGTCATTAAGGAACCGCTATGTCGGCCTCACCAGCTAGTCCCACATTCAGTTTAGTAGTTAAGCGTTTAATTCGTCTCAGAAAGGGGATATTTTGTGTTATTTATAATGTAGAAATCGGCGCAAAAAGGGAGCTCATAAGGGAGTGAGCGCCAAAGACGGTATAGGCCTATATGTATCTTCTCTCAGTACACCATAGAGCACTACCAGCCCTAAGGGGCCGTGTGAGGCCCCTATCCCTCAAAAGGCCCCTATCCCTCAAAATTGGTCTGTTTGAGGGATAGGGACCAGCTCAAGTCCCTATATGCCAAACAGCCCCTATCCCTCAAAACGGTTTGAGACATAGGGCCCATGTGAAGTCCCAAAGCCACAAATATTTTTTTCATGTCCCTATCCCTCAAAATGGTCTGAAAACAATTTGAAACATAGGGCCTATGTGAAGTCCCTGAGGCTCAAAATACTACTTTTCAAGCCTTCTTCATTGTGTTATTAAGGTGGGCTAATTCTCTACCCCCACCTGAGGATTCAGGGGGAGGAGAAGGTTAAAGTCTAGGTTAAAATAAGGGTTGGATCCCCTTTATTTAACACTACTGCTAAAATTTAATGTAGAACTGGTACCTTTTCCCTTTATAGGTCTCTTTAGAGATGTCCCATTATATGTCTCCAGAGCAGATCACAATAATAATAAACATGAATTAATTAATATAAACCTCCAGCATTATAATGCCCTTATCTAATGCTATTAAAGCCATCTTTTATGTTTTTATCAATCCTGCTAATTAATTCATTTTCAAAAAGAATCATAACTCACTTTGTGAGACACACATACCTGTTTTAGGTTGGAAAATATACCTCATCATGGTTTTAGAGCGTACAAAGTGATGACAGGTGTCAGTCTCCAGGCTATTATATAGACCCCAGAGGGCCCCCTTGACTTATTGTGAGGCATACTTCCTTGCTGCAGAAGCAAGAAATAGTCATAGAAATTATTACAAAGGTGTTTGATGCTTGATATGGCTTTTGATACTTAGGGAATGTTTGTAGGATAGGGGCCTGACATGTCCCTATCCCTCAAATGGCCCCTATCCTACAAATATTTGTGGGCTAGGGGCTGTTTAAATGTGGTCCCTATGTCTCAAAATGTTGTGGGATAGGGACTTTTTGCTATATAGGGGCCTGGGGTGGGCCCTAAGTCTCAAACAGCCCCTATCTTACAAATATTTGAGGGATAGGGGCCTTTTGAGGGATAGGGGCCTCACAGGCCGTCTATTTTGAATAGGAAAACCTATATAGGCAGGGTCCATTAGGAAATGTGCCATCTAAACAAAATACTTCCTATTTGTACGACTTACTTCCTCTTTAATGTGGAAATACAGGTTTTGGTGTTGCCCAATTTAATTAACTACGTGTATTTAAGACCTCTTGCCTATTTTTGCAACAAGAGGAAAGACATTTCTATATAAGAAACATAAATACAGTCGAGCGAAACAGGTCATCCAGGGGTAAAACTTAATTATTTATAAGATTTAGGTCAAAAGCTTTCCAATGATATATTTCATTAGTAGGTACCTCTTCTAGTGTTTTGAGAACTGGCTCCTTGAATCTGTGTGTGCACTGTCCAATCTTAAATGCTAATAAGCTCTTTACATTCCAAATATGGAATGTTTTCACCAAAGATAGAATTTTCTAAAGTGGCTCATTGTGTTCTACACCAAGAATTGGTATAGATCAATTTTTATGATATTTTAGACAATATTGGCTATATGGAGCCCCCTGGTGGCCAAAACTGGTACCAAAAATCCCGCATGGAGGTCCCTCTTCCCTTGTTGATCCACATGTATACGATGAAAATCTAGTTCGATATAATGTTGTTATTCTCAATGTCCAGCATTGAATATCGTAGGCCTACTACTTTCATTCAGTGGCGACTTTACCTGGAATGAACACATGCAATTCAACCACTGTATAAAACCTCCATGGATCCAATCGAGACAATGAAGCTGAATTTAGTGGGTGTGTTTTTCAACCATTATTACAAGTAAAACAACAGTGCCGAGAGCATGCTCTCGGCAGTGTTGTTACATTGGTTACCATAACTAATGGTGTATAGCGTATTTCGTTTTAATTCACATATAAAGCTTAGGTTGCTGTAGGGATGTACTCCCAGGCTGTATAGTATTAAACATTGTTACCGAAACGTTGAATGTTCACACTTCTCTAGAACTGTGGCATGGCTGGGAGCTGATGGGATATGTATTTAATATAATACGGTAGTTGACCATAAACTATAGGGCATTGCTGTTATTGCTGGTAGGTGTTATACATAGAGTTGTAGTGCCAATAGCGGTTCTAAATAAGGTTCTACATAGTACAAAGAGAAATGTAGTGCATAAGGTAGATTTGGCTTGAGTCAGACATATATTTGTGCATAATGGCAAAGTTTAGATGGGTTTTTTCAACTAAGAGCCACTAGAGGTCTTATGATACAAGAATAAACAGAAAATGTCAGTATAACCTTATGATATGTGTCCGAATTATGCATGATGAATCTACCATAGGCTGACTCTCTTTCCAGAGTCCAGTCTTATATATTGCAACAATGACATTTTTATTTTGTTATTAACGTGGAAAATTATGTAATTGTATTTAGTGATGTATTCACAGTAGTGTAGGAAAAGGAGGCATGGAGTTCTGCCACCCCACCCCACTCCAAATCTCCACACCGATTCACGGAGCAGGGAGCTGAAGATATCACCCTAAGACCCTTTAGTAAAATACACAATATTCCCAAATCATCCCTGATCCCCATTAAAAAGGCAACAAGGACACCCCCCTATATAAATAGGTGCCCTATAGCTATGCCCCTGGTACATGCGGAGTGTGAGGACATTGATGCAATAAGTAAAATGTATACACTCATGGACCAAGACCATATTAAAGCTTTGAGCCAAGTTAAAATAACATTATTGACATTTGCCGGCCTTCTATTATACTTTAATTTGGACTTATTCGTCAGTGATTCTTTGGAATAAAGAGTTTAAGAAAGTTGTTTTATGTATGCTATCGTATCAAGGTGACAAATATTAGGTCATTAGGATGCTTGTACACGTGTACCATAGCCCCAAACCCAGGAGGAGATTTATGTGTTTACACATGGAATAGACACCCCTCACCCCTACAACTAAACCCTACAAGACCTTCATTATGACCCATGCCCCAACCCTCCATGGTAGTTTAAACCATCTGTATTTGAGGGTTTATCAAAATGTCTCATATCTGATCCAAAGATGACAAGCAATCCTGTACAATTAAATAAGTTTAAGGACAAGCTAGAAACAGCTGAGTGCTGTAGATATATGGGTAGGACCACGCTATAGGTGCCCTCACCTCACCTGAGGCCCTACACTATACACTTACCTGGTTGGATCCTCCTCACCTCAAGCCTGAGGTCCTCCTGGTATCCACCCAGGCAGTAACAGGGCACTCCTGGATCCTATCTCTCCTGCTGGTGTCAGGTAATCCAGGATACCCTCACAGGGGGCAGTCATTAACGTTATAAATCCCTTGTTTGGTGGTAGTGTGTATCAGAAGGACTGTGTAAGTCATGTGGATTTTCAGTTTTGAGGATCTAAAGTTTGAGTTTAACTTGAGGGAGGTGGATGGTAAGAAGAGTCGTTCCGGTTGGGTGCTTGAGGCGTGTCGTCTTTTCCATTGACCCGTGGCGGTTCTCCGTTTGTTGCTTAGGTACGAGTGAGTACAGCCATGTGGTTGGCTGGTTGGTGTAAGATTGTACTTGTGGGAAGTTTGGATGATCTACCCCCTCCCCCTTAACCCCCATCGCCACCCCACCCCGACCCTTGAAAGTACAATTGTACATGGACATAAGATACGCATACGCACTTGGGATTGACATACATTTCTATGATAATGCACATCTACCAATAGAAGCATAGCCAATTCAGATTAGATAGAAAATGAAAGAAGGGTATCAACATTGGCATTTTCTATCTCTTTCCCTGTATTTTTCAGAAACGATTACGTCATCACTACTTCACATCCTTTTCAACTTATGCATTTCAACTTGCAATTTCATTTAAAAATAAATTTCCAATGTCGCTTCAAAGACTTCATTTTCTGGTATACTCTCAAGAGACAATCAGCAATGCATCCCTTTATAACATATCACTAATCTCTAACCTAGGCTTGGAGGGTGCTATAAAGCAGATAGGGGTCTATACTATAGGACACTGCTATTTCCTGATCTAAAGAGTTCATACATAAATCACCCCAAGGAAGGTAAGGCTCATTTGCTTGTGTTAAGGATTGGTATACAGTGCTGCAGGGGGAATGGGAGTGTTTGAAATGTAAACCACATGTCATACCAGTACACCCCCCCCCCCCACCTGTTTACCTCCCACTCAGTCTGAGTCTGACCCTCCTGAGGTCAGCAGTTCAAGCTTAAGGTCAATGTCAGTCTCAGTCTATGTCCTGGTTCATTTATAGTATATACAGTACACATTTAGAATGATGAATAAATTATTTCCTATTTTGGTATTTGCATACAAATCAAATGAAATGCTTTGCATTAGCGATTAGGCCTATGATCAAGTTCCCCATAATATGTGAGTAGAGAAAATACCATTGATTATTTCATATAGCAATCATTATGTATAATCTTCTCTTTTTGACACCATAAATTAGGACATTTCTGAATATGTATTGTCGCTTGGCAAGCCTGACACACTGAAGTTGATATATAAAAAGAAAGTAATGTCCATACACTGTGGTAATAAACACTATTTATATCACCTAGATCCACTCTCCCACCAACCGGAGATGTCATTGCAGCCATACGATGTTAGGTCCCAAATACAGTTATTTTATCAGCCTGGTGAATTATACACTGTTCATAAACTTGTCTGACATAAATTATGTGTTAGTGTTATATGGTCACGTGTATGAATTGTCTGCAGTTCCAGTTCAATGAGCAGCATTAGATCTCACAAGACAGAACATACCACAATAATACACACCAATCAGCTTTAGGACTATTATTGATGAGGAATATAATGCTGGATAGTTCCTCAGGGGCACATGAACAAGGGTTTCTGAGACAAAAGAAGATACAATAGACACCAATACAAGCTCAGTTACAAGATCTGTTATGTTATTGTCCATTATGTTTAGGACCATCGAACCCGAATAGGGTCATATATCTATGTACAAACCAGCATAGCAAATGATCAATGTCATCATATCCTATGTCCATTTAATCAGTGAAATATGAATACATGTGCATTATGTGGAGGTTTTGTTGTTTCAAAATTCATCTATTCCTATTCTATCTGTTCTATTCCGTTTTCATTTGCATAAGAGAGTCATATCATAATAGGTTTTTCATATCCGCAACATTTCTAGGGGAGTCACATAGCCCCATGGCTGACCGGAGGGAGTCACATAAGGAGCAGGACTCGCCTAGAGAGGGGAGTCATTCTGGAGGCATCCTGGACTCCCTAGCTCTTGACTCTGTTTCTTTTCCCTGTGCAAGCATAATTTGTAAGTTTATCTCAATAAGCTATGTATGCTATTGAGACCAAGCTTTCATGCCTCAGAAAGGAAATAAAACCTAAGTAAAATAGCGAGATTTCCTTTCCCCCTAATTGACATACTAGCAGCGCACCCCCTTTTCGCTGTAACTCTATTCCTCCTCCTATAAATGCTTTCACACCACAACGTCAATTCTGTGCTGTTGAGGTACTGGTCCTGGGGCACTGTTCGATATGAGACATATGAGGGCCTTGTATTTTGTTCAGAGCGAAGGGTCGGGAATCAACATTTGAGATAGTTTACACCTCGATTTAGCCTAAAGTGTGCCTTTTCCCATCGGTACCAGACTGCAGACCTTGCAAGGGCTTCTAGTTTATAAAGCTGGACAGTCGTACATTTGAAAATGACAATTACCAACTTTTTTCAAAAAAGAACATTGAATAACATTCCTTCTACTTCATCCGAAATGTGTCAATTTGTGGTTGTACCATTAAGGATATTCTTCCTTCTCGCGCACAGAACTAACCTTTTTTTACATGACAGACGCATCCAATCTTGAAATCACCTCCGGGCCGTACGTCTGTTTTGAATACTTGTCACCTCTTTTCAATGGTTCAGGATCATGATGTTCTAGATCTGTTGCGTATAGTCTGTAGGCTTATAGGACCTAAATCAACTCAGGTATTCGGCCCTTTGGATGGTGGAAATCTATTTCATATGAAGAAACAGCGTTACAGTTGTGTATGCATGGGAAAGGCTACAGCCAATGCCCACAGCCCCGCGCAGAAAATGATGCGCGATTCTTAACAGAGAATTCTCTATGATGACGTCATCAGAATGACGATATTAAAGAGTATGTTCAAAAATTAATCAATAGTTACGCATTATAAATACATATATATATCTACTAGAGATTGCCTAAACTGTGCATCCAAACACAGCTCACGAGGAAACAAGCAGTTTTGACATATTTTTAAGGGCCCCCTTTTATATACGTTCCTACCATCTACTTAGTTTCCATAACCGATTTAGCTTTACATTTCCTCAATATTCGGCATTAAATGTTATAATAGCCCAGTAAACGGTTGAGACCATAGTGAATATAGACTTTAAGGAATAATCATGTACGTTAGGGCTGTCTAGGGGGCAGCAGTAACATAGCAACAGATGTCAAGACATTCTGTATCAATCAGTGCATTTCTGCATGGCAATTATACAGACTATAGTGTCCTGTTTTAGTACAGGCTCCCAAGTAAACTGCAGTGCAGCAGAGTTGTTGAAAATCAGTTTTACATTACACTTGTATATCTAGATGAGTGCAGGTTCTATGTTAGTGCAGAATAAACTATTTTTCTAATTCAAGAACTGCAGGTATACTTAAACAGGCCATTTTGGTAAATACCTATATTTTTGGCTGTCAATACCCTCAATATGTAGCTTTATACCCACTCTTATTTATAGAAAGACAATATTGCCTTTGTTTGTTTTGATGGTTGCTTAGGCAACTAGCAGTAGGCTCACTTTTTGCAAATGATAATTCTGTACAGTTCTGCCTGGGGATTGAACAACTGACCTACTGCTTGTTAGGCACATACCCTACTACTAGGCTATTGCTGCAGTGTGTTAACAGCTCAGGTATTTCAACTCCAGGTAGATTCACATTTTGCCAGTGCGTAACTAGATCTAGTTCCATCCCTTTTCTCTACCACGACTGACACAATCTAGATATCACTACAAATGCTTGGCTAAGATAGACCTCAACATCTTTTTCCCCGCTAGAGTAGAAAATTGTCCTGATAAAAACATCTTTCTATATTGATGATGCTTCCGAGCCTCCTCCTGTTGTGGTCCACTGGTTTAGACCTTGTTTCCGAAAAGGAAGTAAAATATGTAGTTGTATGATTTGTCATAATAACCTCACTGCAATGATATCGTATCAGTTGCAAGTTCAAGCCTTTTTGAGTTTACTTTATTTATAGATAAATAATTATCGTTTATAGATAAATATACCATAAATACTTAATCGCTTTATTTATAGATGAATAATCAATTTATCAATCAGACGGAAACCTTCATCTGCAGTTTTTCATTGTTTGATCTTAATCTAAAGCTTACCAAAGCTAGAGCTGGAATGTATGGATCATTCTCCTCATTTTGTGAGGATTTGTTATCCTTTTCGGTTAAAACACATTAAAGACCACAGGGGAAGTCTAAAGTATCTAATATGAGCTAATGACGAGTATGTAAGATGTAGATGGTTGGTGGACGGTATGTCTTATAAAGATGGAGGGCGAGCTAGAGTAAGAGACTCTCTGTGTCATACGACTCCCCCAGGTGACTCCCTTAGGTCAGTCACATAGACTCCCTTAGGCTACCTGAGCTCCCCCAAAGAGGAGAGTCATTCTGGAGGCAACATGGACTCCCTTTTGACGCTCTTTCTTTTCTCTGTGTAATAATCATACTGAGTACCTCTATATACCCCACCCCCTTCATTTCTTACGGGAAGTGGACATTGTCTAAATCAGGGGTTGGAAGACTTTCATGAGAGCAGGCAGAAGGGGCCTCACCTCCCCCCTCCCAGCTTCTAGTGGGATAAAAATGTTACTGACCATCGCCTTTGATATACTTAGTAACGTCCATGCTTTTCGCTGAAAATGGTTGAGCCCCGCAGCCCCAGCGTATACTCCAATTCATCTCCAGCCCCATGTTGCTACAATGACAACTCCCTAATACAAGTAAAAAATTCTGACACCTTCATTGTTGTCCCTGTGGGAATCCACATACGTCCTTTATGCTGTGGATGCCGCCCCATCTTATTATCTGACGGCCTGTCAATGGCTAATGACAGGTGGAGATATCAATCAGTGGGTGCTCTAGTGAACTCCTATGTTATACTTATACTTATTGAAACTATAATTATAGATACTTGCTTAAATGAATGATGTCCCTATTTTTATGATTAGACTTATGTAAATCCCACTTGCTATCATCATTTATGCAATGATGTAAGTATTTTCTTTGTATAGCACATGTAAGATATTTTATGTATTTTCAAATGTGTTAGTGGAGTCTTCATCACTGCCATTGTTTGGTTATTTGATGAAAAGTGAATATGGTTATGTGCAAATCACATATTTATTCTAACAAGCATTGTATTATTTAGTGAAGCTTTACACACCCAATTCATGCACAAATGCAACATTATGAAACACGGTCTGAAACCCGATGCAAACAGAATCCCCGGGAACTTTCCTCTTACCTCCAGAATGAACAATGAAGAAAACTACTGCAGGGGTCTACATTTATGTCAAAAGTAGCTTTTATTCAAAAAGTTGCTCATCCTACTTGCTTTCATGACAACACAAGGGTCCCTGGCCATCCTTAAATGCCCACTTCTTACTGTCCCTCCAGGTGCCAGTTGCAGTAGGTATGGAGTAAGAACCGGTACTCCCGGGCCTTTATATAGGAGAGGTTTTTTTGGGGGGGGGGGTTAACCTTAGTGAGCAGGACTTTCCTCCTTCCTGAATGACACGTCCGCCTACAGTTATACGGTCCTATCTGAGCTGGCCATGGTATGTTACAGATAAGTAACGCTTTTCTTGTCATCTGGGGCGTTTTGGTTCTTAAGTTCACAAGGGCCTGGAAAAACTGGTTTTTCAAAGCCAATTTCTGTAGGCTAAAAATATAACTATCCACCCAAAAAGCTTATATTTGTGCGACGGTGGTACAAAAATGTATATGATTGTTTTACTCCTGATATAAACCACCTCCTAAAATGTAGCACATGCCCATCAAAACTATCATGATTTAAGCAATCAAGTCCCTTATTGCTGTGGAATTGTCTGTTGAGGTCAACGAAAACAATTTGAATGGTTGGATTGCAGGTTTTAGTTGGGAGGGGGGAATCATGTTGCCAGGAGAGGGTTGGCGATTTATATTTCTTTCAGCGATTGACATTAATTAATTCTTATTAAAAATAAAAGTCGGAAAATACATCGCCACTACTAAATATGACCTAACCATCATGGAAAATTTAGTATGAATATAATAAAGCCCTATCCTTTAGGTTGGTCATAATAAAATAACACATATTTTGGATCTTAAAATAGCAGTACACAGAAGTTTGATTTACAGCGGACAACTGAATTAGGGCCAGCTTCAGTGAAATACACCATGGTCTGATAGGTATCGAGGCTATAGTCGTGCTGATCTCCCTCAGCCTCACTCTGAAGTAAACATACTCAATCACAATGTGAGATCCTTGATGGCGTTGTAGACTATTTACGTATGCTGTAAAACCCCAGGTAAAGCTGCACCTAGACTTTGGATGAATCACCTAACTTTGGGGCAATTCCTACGAGCCCACACCTACGTTCAGACTCTTGCATAAGCGAGCTGCGACTGTGCAATGTTGGTTGAAGCTCGTGGGTAATATCACTTAACAACGAGATAAAGTATACCCCATGGTAATATACAGAGGGGGTAAATAGCAAAGTATGATATGGCTGACTGGCTTTCCCCAGGGAACCGGCTCCTCTGAATGCCCCAGGCTGCATTGTTGTCCATCATACTATACAAGGTCATATAGTATTCATAGCGCAGACATGTGGATAATAATACCATACAGTATCTGTGATTTGTGATCAGATCAAGAAAAACGCCCATGGGGCGGGTGGGGGGGGGGACAGTGCGGTCTCAGCTACCAGGGGTCATCCGGAATGAATTAGATAAGCATGTTAAGAGAACGCAAATTACACTCCACAGCATTCTTCCGCTATTCTTGTATGCATACTATGGTCCTCTTAGAAACAAATATGGTTGCCATGAAAACTATTTCATTCATTTAGGTGAGAGGTTTTGCTTGTTCATCAATGTCAACTGTCTATCTTTAATTGCAATAATGCACAGGACATTCTCAATGAGTATCTTCTTTTATGTGTTATGATGCACAGCTCTAGAGGAACACAGAAGTAGATTGGACTAAGATCAGCTTCCTTCAAATGCATAGGGCTATATGAGAAGCATCGATCCAAAGTGCCATGATTTGGAGTTGGTTCTATCCATAGTGACATTGTGTGTATAAATATGTGAGTAACTTCTTTGATCCCTCTGATACTTATAAATGCATGTAACATAGAGAACCCCATGGCCGGAATATGTCAGAGGAACAATCCCCATTATGGAGAGGGTTTTCAGTTATTCATACATTCAGACAGACATCATGAACACAAACACATTGACAAATAAATGTCGACCTCAAATTCGCTCCTACAACATATTTAAATCAACATCCCATACATATAAGAATCTCTATGGCTATAACATTTCCCTTATTTCTATCTAGTAGCCTGATCTTTAAGAATGTTCCCTTTCCAATTGACATCATTTTCCAACAAAACATATTAGTTTAGCGCTATATTACACATGCATTGGGGTATCCAAACATGGCAAGTTCTTTTATTCAACAGTCTAATTGTTTTCATAATTTCATTTTCACTTTATTATACAATTAGGAACAACAAGACCATCTACTGAATCATTCAAAAACAATTGATACACACACACACCAGTTCATGTATGTTACAGCAAAGATCCTGTGAATCAAATGTGATCATAGTGACGGTCGTCGTGTTGTTAAATAAGTATGCCTACCAGAAGTGTTGGTACAATCGTGTGTTTTGTATACTGCTATAGTATGCTGCCGTTTACCCGAAATTAGATCGAGCGTTGTCATTGCTATTTCCCGAGCCAATTTATTCTGGACTATAAATATGTACAGTAATTAAAATTAGGAGGAAAAGACCATTTGAAAAAAAAATTGAAAAAGAAATCTTGTGATTATCTTTTTTTTCGATTTTCTATTTCGATTCTAATTTCATTTTTGTTTTTCATTTTAGCCCTCCTGTGACATAGTTGAGATGAGATGGTCACAAAGTAATTGTCTTTTTATTATGAATCTTTGAAGGGAAATATAGTCCAATAAACCTCATTTTGGACTGTTCTAGTTCGTCAGTTATAAGTGTTACCCTCATGATAAGTGTTATGCCTCTCTATACAGAGGATGTATGATAGCAGTCCAATCAAACAGAAATTCCACTATATAAGAGGGAACATTTCGTTTGTCTCTGCAAAATATGTACAAATCGTCTTGGTAATCGTAGGTACCATTCACTTTCACTATAGGGGTCCCTCTAGTCATCCTCTATAAAGCGTGCAGGATATATATACAGATATATGTAGTTAGTGTTAGTACTAGTCACAGTAGTACAAGTACTGTCCTGGAACTACAGTGTAGGTGGCAGCACAGTCAAGAGGAGCCACACTAGATATATTTGGGCTCCTAGGGGTTAGCCCATGGGTGCATCCATGTTTGGGGCTTAGAACTTCAATCAGGTAACAGCAGGTGGATGCTCCAAAAACTCACTCCTGACCAAACCCCTGGCTAGTGACCCACTCTTCTGAGTATATAGGAATTGACGCTTTTTCTGGTGCTGACTCCGATAACCTCAAACTTACAGAAGTCTCATCTTGCTATGTTATGTGTGGTTAGCTTGTCAATCTCCCCGGCAGAGACTTCCGCTCCCCCCGGTCACTTTCTATCTCTGCCAAAACCTAAGAACTCTCCTGTGGAAAAAGTCTAGAAAGGGGTACTACTTTCCTGCTCTCCTATCCGCTTCACACACTGCCTATATCCCTACTCCAAAATAGTTCCTAGGAAAATCAACAAATTCCACCAAAAAAATATAACCAATATGTCTGTAACTTTCAGAAATTCATGTTCAGACCTTCCTACAAATATTTGAATCAAATCATAGATGGGAAATTGTATATTACAAGAGGGAGTATAAAAGTGCGCAATGGACAGAATCTGTGCATTTGCAAAGCACGGAGCAAGGTTTTGGCAGAGAGGAACTGAAGACCGGTGTCGCACGAACTATCTGCTGCGGGAGATTGTTAGCTTGTCGGCAGTTAGGGTTATGCCAACTCCCCAATCGGAGCATTGGACAGCCATAAACTGTGGATGAAGTTGTAAAGTTTGTCTGTCACCGACACCTTAAAATTGAAAAGAAAAAATGATGTTGTTAGTTTATTATGCAATTTAATTAAAGGAATTTAATTGTTGTGGTGGGAATCCGTTTTTCAAAAGTATCGAGATTTGTACTTTCAATTCACCAGAACTATCCTTGATCTAAGCGTCCTTAATAGTTACTGTTGATAGAGAGAATTATTTTGTGAAAAATGTAATGCTTTTTTAGAGAAATAATCCGATGAATTTAATCCATCACATCCTTACCTTGTAGGGCGTTGGGTTGAGGTTTCGTTTCTGATCGAGTCGTATACATTCAAGAGACTCGATAGCTTTTGCACGTATATCCCTTAGTACTGGCAAATTTTGCTGTATCTGAAATGTAAGATGATATACAGCAACAGGATGAAACAAGATGAGGTAGAACACATTTAGTATTATCTTGAATCAAGCAGGAACTACAGCCTGATACCATGTCAGAAAAGAAAACTGTTCAATATACAAAACAAAAAAGTATAAAATATCAATGGAACCTGACTTTATGTCCTGGACTGATATAATGTCTGTCAACTTGACTGTTGGTATTATTTCTCTTTTTCCAACTCGTTTATGCGGTGATGGTAGGCCCTATTGCTTTGTAGTAAATCTTTGACCAAATGGAATTTTCAAAAGCTCAACGCACTGTTTACTTCCTGGTGGTGGAAATATACTTTAAGGCATTAAAGATGGTGTATCAGCTAATAGACTTCTGAAACCTTTTCTTCAAAATGAATATAAATTTAATGTCAAGGGTTTAGTTATTATTTAAGCTGATATGCAGTACTCAATGTTAAATATATTTGTCTATAAATGCATGATTTGAGATAGAAAACAATGTTGCTTATTCACCTCACTGACTCAGTCACTCCCCCAAGTGAGGACAGAGGAGACTAGCCTGGTAGAGAAAGCACTGAGCCATGCAGTACCACAACATAGAACGTTTTAGTGTCGACCTACAGTAAAAATTATTGGACTGCCTGTGCTACTTTTATAGCTTAAGACACTATCAATCATTTTAAAAGTCAGGGAGTATTTATAGGGGACTCTATACAAGAGCAATATGACATTATCAAAAATTCACCGGGTTTTAGCTGATATACCATCTTTAACGCTTGAATCAACTGAAAGCAACTTCCATCTGATAAAAAATCAAAGTTACTTCAAGCTGCTGAAAGAAGGCCATTAATCGACTTTAAGTGTTGATTAAAGTTGCATCATCTAAAGGTTCATGCAGTGGCAAAGACTTTAATGTGTTACCTCTCCGTGTTTGTAGTACACCTTGTATAAAGCTTCCACCCGGGCAGGTACGATGTTGACACGTTTTGATTCCTGTATTATGCGATGAAAGTTACTTTAATCATCCAAAGAACGCTGCATTTAGTGTAATCGAATTATTTCTTAAATCAATAAATGCGTGATTATTAGTATAGTTCTTCCTCTGGTGATTTCCTCCAATTTAATGGAGTCTCTATCATTCAAAATACTCATCATATCCCCCCCCCCCATTTTATAAACACCAAGATCAAGATCTGTATATGTATTAGTTAGTATATCCCTTGTAGTACTAGTTCGAGTTGTAGTCAGTGCAGTTTATTGTATTGTTGTATAGTAGGACCTTGTAGTGACCAATTGATATCCTGAAAATGACCACAATGAGTCATAACAATGATCATCTCAGGTGATGAACTGAGCATGAACACTCTCAAAGTCATCACAGTGAACACCTCTATCTAGGTCTAGGTTTTCAGTGTACACTGGCTCTTTTTGTGTCATGACGAAAAATGACAAAATGCATCAACATACTATGTGACCCATGTAGGGATAAACCTACCCACCTGGAAGGGATGCCTACAGAGGACGCGTTTGCCCGGTTGGGGTGGGTCTTCGTCGGGTTGGAGCAGGAGGTCGGCGAGGGCTGTACCGTCACTACTGTACAGGCGGTACGCTACCTTCTTACCCGGTATAGTCACCTTACCCACGTCCTCAGATAACTTTATACGGGGGATACCATTGATCTCCACAAGCTGGGGTTATGGAAATAGTAGAGAAACCTGAGACATTCTGTAACTTTTGGTGACATTAACAATGAAAAGCATTCAAGTTCTTGTTGATTGCAATGAGCACCACTACCCATACTATCCCCTGGGTCATCATGATGAATCCATGCATTATCATGTAGCACAAGATGGCGTCAAGACTAGAGTAGACGACCGATACCGCTCCCCCATAAATCCAGAAGTAGTAACTACACAGCAATATTTCATAACTACATTGTTGCACCGCTCATCTATAAACCATCCATCGTGACATTGAGGCAGGTAATATACATCAGCGACTTTTGAGTTAGGAGTTATTGATGTTTTTCTGTACTTGCCGGTGTCAAATGGTTCTCTCTCGAGTTGTGATTGCATAACAGAGACCGGAGCAAGCCGTGCAGTGTTTACACACCTGTGCCGCATACCTGTGCAGTCTGTGGGCTGAACTGAGGTGTATACACAATGGATGGTCGCAGAGGAGGTCAGCGTTTTAACCTCAATGGTCCAAACTACCATCGTCCAGATGACCAATATTATTTTGGTCTTGATGGCCCAGGTAATTATACTACATATGGAAATAATTACCCGCCGGGTCAGATGTCTGATCGGAATGACTGGCCTACGCCAGGTGAGTCAAACAATCAGAATAGTGCCTACAATAACGACAAAAAAAGAACACGTCAATCGAGTGAGGAATTGTCACCCAATGCCACTGGGCCTAGTTCATCTTCTAGCAACAAACCGCTGAATAAAAAGCAACATCGGGGTTTTGGGGGTAGACAAAGGGGTACTGGACGTGTTGTTTTTGGATCGAGTCATGGGTCTGAAAGGTTCGATAGTGCTGTTCCCACTTATTACCAACAAAGTGGTGGAAGTGCATTGGAAAGAGGCTTTGAGGACATGAAAAGATTTGTAGAGGCGGGAAATACTGATCTGAAAGGTGACATACGGGGTCTGAATGAGAAAATTGACAACTCTCATAAGGTTCTGAATACTCGTATGGATAGAATAGAATTGAAGTATGATTCTGTCAATAATGATATGAGACGTGAGGTGGATAGGCTGAGAGATCAACTAGCTCTGGATAAAACAGAATTATTACAGAGGATAAATGAGGAGGCTAGCAGGAAGTTTGACTTTGCTCCAAATACCGGTACTTTTCCTGACCAAAATGGTGATCGATTTGTCTCTCAAAAACGTTTCAATGTTGTAATTGATGGGCTACATGAGGGTCGAGAGGATGACCCCTATGATGATGTCTTCAACTTTATGACTGACATGAATACTGGAGTAGAGCCACACGAGTTGAAGTATGTCAGGAGAATGAATAGGCTAAATGACAGGCAAACTGGCCCCAGACCTCTTTTAGTCTGTTTTACTACTGTATGGCGCAGAGACAGTAGCACTAGACTGAAGAAGTCACTGTATGGTCATCCCAAATATGGTTCAGTGTACATTAATCCCGACGAGGATGCAGCCACACGTCAAATAAAGGGTCTAGTTAGGAGGATTGGTCGCCACTGTCGTCAGTTGCCTGAGTGTGAGGTACTACTGAGGGGGACTAATATCATTATTAATGGATCCCTATATGATGGATACAATGTCAATGCCATCCCTGAGCACCTGAAACCGGAGGACCTGAGAGCTGGCAACATCAACAGAGCAAATTTTAGTCGGGATGAGTCGAATGGTAGAGGCAGGGAGTCGATCCGGGGCGGTTCCAGAAATCGGCATGCTGAGGGTAGTAATAGTAACAGCAACATGATGGTCAGGTTGAATGATGATGAATTACAGCAACAAGACATACTGCAAGCTGGGCTTCGTCACATAAGGCAGCATCAATCAACAAGTGACCACAGAGACAGTGGGAGCAGTAGCAACCGTGGTAGACATGGGGCTACAAGTCAACAGCATCAGATGCAATACCAACGTGCACCTGAGTGGTTTGACACACAGGGCAAGAGATATGTAAGACAGAAAAGACCCAGTGGTCATGATAGACGAAGAAGTGCAGATATAAATGTATCAACTTCGTCGAGTACCGGTAGAGGGAGAAAAACCAGTGATTACACCAGGTTCCATCAGAATGCCAACAATGACCCTGACTGGAGATCAACCGCCAGAAAACATGACAGTGATGATCCATCAGCGGACTCACCACTGGCCACTGGAGTTGACCCACATAATGCTGATGGTAATTGTCTTTTGCCTCTGCAGCAGATTAAAGAATTTGAAAATGCCAAGAAGAAGGACATTAGTGTCAGTCTTCCCAGGGAGTTGAACACTAATGTTACCTCAACACAAGTTACTTCCTCAGTACCGGTAAATGGTGGGTCTGTGAAAGGGAAACAGGATAGTAGAATGACAACTAGATCTGAGAAGAAAACTACTAGTAAGCGGAAAGCAGAAATATCTAGGAATACATCGATAGAAGATTCGTCTTTGAATTTGCTACAGAGTAAGAAGGTCTCGGATATGACCAACAAAGAAAAGGTACAGGAAGCGATGCGCATTGCCCTTAATGGTCCACTACAGATGGAGACAACCCCTGCAGGTATTACATTCTGTGGCGCCAGATGTATACTTAGTAATTTCTACCCTTGTGAAATTACCCATGACGGTGAATCGTTTCATTCTAGTGAACAATTGTACCAATATCTTAAATGCGTTGAAAATAAAGACTCCAAGCGAGCTGACGATGTGATGAACACCATCACAGGATATCAGGCGAAATGAGCAGCGTCAGACTGTGAGGTCTCTGATGAATGGGAAAATCATCAGAAAATTGGTATTATGACAATTGCTCTCTCGAAGAAATATGTTCAAAATCCCAAACTGAAGAATTCTTTAATGGAGACTGATGGCTTTGTATTGATAGAAGCAACTAATAATGAGTTTTGGGCAGGCAAGGCTCGTTATGGTGACAGTATTTACCAGACGGGCCGATATCAGGGCAGAAACGAGCTAGGAATACTTCTATGTACACTTAGGGGACAGTACATAGCGCGTGCAAGACGAATCGAGTCTGACAGAGCGGAGGCGGCAAAGCTGGCGAAAGATCTGTTGGAGAGTGATGTGGTAGCGGCCGCGTCCTTAGTCACCCAAAGCAACGGCTTGGAGAGTGTGAGCGACAGTCTCGCGACGGGCGCGATTTCACACGAGATGTTGCCGGGAAGCGATGGTGATTCGACATTCTGTGGCGAAGACAATCTAAATCACACGGAAAGTTCGATTGAGCTGTCTTGTGAGGATAATTCCTAGATCAACACGCAACTAACAGCAAGTATGAATGCATTACCGCTGATTGAGGTGATTGGGGATTCGCGGGTGAGGCACTTGGACTTCCATGCCACACCACGTATGCCAAATCTGCGTGGAGTCACCTGTATACCGAGTGCCACGATTGACATTGTAAGTGATTTCATTGTGACTAGACTTCACGACCCGGCACCGGTTGATGCAATAATAATTATGGTTGGCATTAATGACATCACAAAGCTCACCCATAATCCACGCAAGGTGTCACTACGTCACATAAACATTGAATATGCAATTGTAAATGTCTTGCATAAGTATGAAGCTCTTCTTGAACGTGCAGCTGAAGTAAACAGCGCTGTCAAAATCATGATTGCATCCCTGTATGGAGTGAGTCTATCCAGAGCGAATGGGCTTTTCAGCCACCCCCACCAGTCACTAAGTGAGGACATCATAATGGGTGTCAATCATGGCATAAAAGTGATGAACCTGAAAAACCAGTCAATGACCCCGTTTCTTGAAAGGATTTGCCACAGGTATCATCCGTCAAATGGCTGGACCCACAAGTACTGGCGACTTGGAGATGGGGTACACGCTCTTCATGATGACCACAAGCTCACGACGAACTACATGATAAAGAGTGTGCAAAAGATGGTGGATGCTGGATGGCTGTAATGTGTTATGATTCCATTGAGACGACGGGTGATTCCATCCATCGAGAAAGAATACCATGAACACGGACGAGCAACAACTAGAACATACAGCTGCGGTGCTAATCTGAGTGATCTCCCTGCTGACACAAAACCTGAAGCCAATAAATGGGGATATATCAACATAAAAAAATGAACTGCTGTCCGTGAGTGACATTGAGTTAATGAACTTTTGGAGAGACATTGATTTAAATAACCGTTTGCAGTCCTTTGATATTAGAGGTGTATTACTATCAACTCATGATGAGCGGCAGAAGTATTATTATTATTAATATTGTACTACATGAATATGTCAAATATATTGTATTTGAAAGTTGAAATAGATGGACTACGTATTTTCTGAGTGGTGTATTTGGTATGAGTGTTTCTGGTAGTTGATATAGTGATTGATTTATAAACTGACTGGGGGAGTCGGCACAATTGAATTTGAATACTTGAATATTTGGTATAACTATTTGTGAATTTTTGACTTGTCCTTTCCTAAATAAATTCATTAGTGGATTATTTTTGGATAGAACAGACTAAGTAGCCATTTAATTCATATGTAAGTTTAGTGGACGTGTCAATATTTATTGAAACTACCTTTCTAAAAAGTAATAATACTGAGTTGTATTATAACACAATGTAACATTACCTGGTCATACTGAACTATACTTGAGTGTATTTATAATTATGGGTGAGACCTAGTATTAATCTGTACACCCTTTTTCTAACTAGTAATTGATTTATATTGACTTTGTTTGTATAGATTACCGTGCCATATAAAGTACCGGTACCTCTTCAGTGTATTAAACACTCAGATAAGGTTTGGTTATAATATAATGTTTGTTTTGTAACTTGTATATCTACACTTCACCTAGAGTAGCATAATGCGTCAGCATGCGGATACTCTGTACTTAGTGCCCTGTTTTTCAGCGCCTAAGACCTTCATGTTTGCACTTTTGATTTTACTGGTTATGTATGTTGTTTCGGGTAGAGCGTCTAACTGTGTGAGGTATGGTTGGGGTTTGAGAGTTTATGATGACGTATTACAGTTATGAGGAGCTGGGTGGGCTAAGTGGTCTGCGCATGATTAATATGAACACCCAAAGTTTGTGTAGTAAGGTGGATAAGCTCCGTAAACTAAACATTAATGTTGACCACATCAGCATATCTGAGTCCTGGCTTGACGACGGGGACTTTGATTGGATGGTGGATTTGCCGGGCTATGTACTTTATAGGAATGATAGACAAAATGCCTTAAGAAAAAGTGGAGGTGTAGCTGCTTATGTGCCATCACACTTTGCCGCACACACCACTGTTCTTGATGATTTTAATATCATGACCCCCGACCTTGAATGTATGGGGTTATTAACCAGATACCCAGGGCATAAGTTCAGAGTGATTGTCACTATTTATCGACCCCCGCGTGGTAATATTAACCGTTGTTTCAATAAGTTGAAGCAGCTTGTGAAATTACCATACATGAGAAACAAGGAGATTTGGTTGATGGGTGATTTAAATATAGATACAAGGCAGCGAAACAGTCCAAAATGTAGACGTATGTTTGAGTTTCTAAAAGGAGTGAAATTGAAATACCTTCAGACCAAACCGACTTATTTCCACCCAAACGGTAGATCTACGCTTGATCACATTTACACTAACTGTCAGCATGTTAGCCAGTTTGGAGTCATGAATGATTTAAACGGTGATCATGCACCAGTCTATGTGGTTAAAAAGAAGGCCAAAACAGTGCGGGCTACTGGTTTCAAGGAGATTGAGTGTCGTTCTTATAAAGACTATTCGTCTGAGGCAACCAGGGAATTTGTACTTAATGAAAATTGGCAACTTGATGGTAACCCAACAGTGGATGATTATGTGGCACAATTGTTGACTAAATTGAGAAAGTATCTGGATACTAAACATCCGATTAAAAAAATGAAAATTAGTGCTGCACGCCCTGATGGTTTTACCCCCTTGGTTGAAACACTCATTAGTCGAAAAACCAGACTGCTCCGTAAATGCAGGAAGGTCAGAATGGGTGTACAAAATTTATATCTACCACAAATCAGAGACTTGGACAAAAGAGTTGGTCGTCTGTTGATAAAAAATATCAAGCGTGATATTAAATCTAAGTTGGATAGGTATAAGGACGACCCTAAGCGTTTTTGGTCTGTTATAAATAATATTTGGAAGGGGCCTAAGAAGGATAACACTCTTTCCCTGGTGGATGATAATGGGGTGCGAGTAAGACATGATATGACTGCAGATTTTGTGAACTCATATTATAGTGACATTGGCAGGAAACTGGCTGAAGCCTTCAATGAACCCGTTTTGGATGAGCCTTGGACTTTCCCAGTTTTGGAACGACCCCGACTAACTTTAACAAGGATTGATGTGCTTAAAGCTAGTAAGATGTCCAGTAAAATCAAGGTAGATAAATCATCATGTATTGAACACGTTCGAACTATTGTAGTGAAGGATTTCTTTCTGTCTAAGCCAGTTATCCTGGAGCGTTTGGTGAATGCATCCATTGATGAATCCGTTTTCCCACGGGATCTTAAGACTGGGAGTATTACACCTTTGCCAAAATCAGGTGATAGTAGTAAGGTGACAAATTGGCGTCCAGTCAGCCAGCTGAGCATACTGTCCAAGGTTATTGAGAAGGCAATACATCATCAGTTAATGTCATACATATTACTCCACGGCACAATTGACAAATGTCAATTTGGTTTTATGCCGGAAAGGTCAACTACAGATGCGTGTTTTGGATTGATTCAGTTTATTTATGAAGCCAGGAATAGGGGGGAAGTAGTGTCGATCGCCTTCCTTGATTTAAGGAAGGCGTTCGACACTGTCAATCATTCAATACTGCTTAGCGCGCTGGTTAAGATGGGCTGTTCGCGGAGTACTGTTGAGTGGTTCAAGAGCTACCTGACGGATCGAAAACAATGTACTGTGGTGAATGGGTGTAAATCGAGTGAACAAGGTATAGAGTGTGGCGTACCTCAGGGATCCGTCCTTGGACCGTTGTTGTTTAATGTATACATAAATGGGATTGTGATCAACATACTGAATTGTGTCCACTTTATGTATGCTGATGATTTGGCTATATGTGTGTCTAATAGAGACCCGGAGATGGCTAGAATATTACTACAGAATGACCTAACGCGCACAGCTGAGTGGTGTGATACTAATAGGCTTACAGTCAACATTGACAAGACTCATGTACTGTGGTGTCACCCAGAGGACGATGGTATTAACTATAATAACTATCAACTCAAATTGAGTGGTAGGGTGCTAAAAAATGTAAAAGTCTTCAACTACTTGGGTGTCATAGTAGACGACGTGTGTAGTTTTGAACCACTTTGTTGTAAAGTACAAGGCTCAGTGAAAGCTAAATTAAGACACATGCGTAGAACAAAGAAAGTAATGGACACTGATCTATCACTGACAATGTATAAACAAATGGTGCTACCGGTGATGGACTATTGCGACTTTGCCCTTGAGTGTGGCCTAGAGAGCAGCGTTGCGAATTTGCAGACTTTGCAGAACCACTGTCTGCGTACGTCAATGGGTATAAAAGACCCAAGGCAGATTAGCAGACTGGAACTGCATAGAACCTGTAGTTGTGACAAGCTGCTAGCTAGGAGAGACATACATCTTCTAAGTCTAATGTATAAATATACAAGAGATAACAGCAATTTGGTATCAGATGTAAGAGTATTACGTAGTAACTGTAAGAGAAAAATTAAGTTGCAAAGACCGAAAGACAATCTCTATAAGAGGAGCCCATTGTATAGAGGCAGTTTCTTGTGGAATAGGCTCACTGCAGATGTGCAGAATCTGACGAGTCATAGCCTGTTCATGAAGAAAATTCAAAGTAAGTGATTATATGGATGGATGTGAGATTCAACTGATTTGTATCTTTATACGTAGTGGTGGACCCGACTAAATAATGTGTCACGTGATTCCATGTGTCCTGGTGTCGTGGTCATGAAGAAAACGTAGGGTGTATGATGACTTAGTTACATGTATGATAACTGTGGAACTGACTGACTGAATAATGTGTCACGTGATTCCATGTGACCCACTGTCGTGAATATTATAGTGATACTGTATTGTGAAGAGAAGCTATCTGAAATGTGATATATGTATGGGTAGGATATTATAGTATGTGCATGATCAGCAGGACTGCTCTGGCTATATGGTACTGTATTGAATTTATGCCTGAGACTTGCGTGTCCTATATTCCCGGCCATTAATAGTATTTGAGATATGGTGGATGATCTGATGGTACTGAAAAATATATTATTCTTGCTCCAACTGTATACCACTGTTTGCTACGCTCACTTCGCTGCCCGATCTTTCTATATGTCTATGTGTGTATGTCCATGTTTTTCCTGTGTACTGAATGGTTGAAGTTTCGGTATTTGAATGTATATGTGAGATGTGTATGCTAACGACATTACGTTGTAACCTGCTCATAAACATGTGTTATTTCTTTGGCCTCATTTGAGAGACGTTACTTGTAATGGAATTTGTGCCAAATAAAAATTTTGAAAAACTCAACTCATGCTGATGCACTCCCGAGGAGTAGGAATGATGCATGTATGTAGCACTGGCGAGTACCTTACCTGGGCTGCATACATGCATCATACCGAAAAAAAAAGGAAAAGTGCATTAAAGCCCAATTCTAACAATTATTTATTGTGCCATTTTTTCTGGCTGTATTTCTTGCTTACCTTGAAGACACATCCCAGGGCAGGCTGTGCTTGACACGTGACCAGATGGGTCCCGATACCGAAGCAGTCTATGGAGTGGCCCTGGGGACATGGTAATGTGGAAATCAGTGTGCGATCTCAATACATGGGCTACAGTAGTAGCCACAACCCAAAATGCGTTATTCTACGTCAAAATACCGTTTTTAATGTTGTATAACGTTTTGCCATTGTAAGGAGCCATAGAGAAACGTTATATAATGATGCATAACTTTTCTTTTGTTTAATGGGAATGTTTAACATTTTTTGCGTTTTTTTATTTCCTGCTTCACGTTGCTGATGAGTTTACCTCTTCTTGATTTATCATTTGAGAATATCATAAAAGAATACTACTATATGCATGTAATAGATTGTTAAATGACAATCACATAAAGTCTCATTTCCAGTAAGTCAAATCTGCTAGGATTGCTAATAGTCACTCGCCTTTGAACGGTTCCCGGCATTTGCCTATTAAGGAAAAGGAGATGCAGTGTATTATAACAATGCTAGTAGACGTATGCCAGGCAACAGAAGCCCATCTTCCAACAAATCAAAATAGATTATATCTACAGTTGATATTTTAGAGTGGTTTGATGTCATCCGACTTATTTGGATACGATAATAATCTAAACCATCGAATATTGGATCATTTAGGTTTGGTGATATTATGGAAATATTAGAGATATTTTTAGACTTATCTTTTAATATTGTTCAACACATATTTGCTCAGAATGGATTTAGTGATATCAAGTATACTATTCTATGTCCTTTAATAATTGTCACCTTTTCGTTCAGTGAGTGAATAGTGCCTTCATTAATGTCATTGCTGCCAACAATCGTCATATCTTCAAACCAGTCACGTTTAAACCTAGAGGGATGAAGATTTAAGGTCGATAATTGAAAATGTAATACATCACGGCACATTGATGTCATTCTGTAGGAGAATGTGTCATGGATATGTATGGTTATTTTGTGTTATAGCGCTGTGTGACTATATCAGCGGATGGCAAACTTGAAAACACCACACTGTGGTTGTGGAATACTTATTTTCACCTTGTCCACCGAGGGGAGATGAAATTGCAGCCAAACCATGATAGATCCACTATATTTACTTGTCCCAAAGATTTATGACTGGAGAATCAGCAGCCTCACCCTGTCGATGTCCAATCTTTTAGTAATGGCTCTCAGGCAACCCAGCCCTCACTGCAGAAGAGGTCTGACCCTAGCATAAATTTTCCTCCATTCTTTAGGATTAAAAACCAAAATGTCTCAGTTATTGTTTATTACATAATCCGACCTGCCTACTCTGATTACATGACACTTCATTTGGCATAGAACAGAAGCCACACGAAAAGGGATTACTCACGCCCTAGCCACCTTCCTGAAGCAGTCCCTGGTCTCCAGAGATAGGTACGCCAGGTCACCACTGTCTATACGGACCCCCTGCGACCTATACCCCATGTCACCTAGCGCCATGGCCACCGCACAGAAGTTAGGAATACCACTCCTGAAAATTAATCAAATCAATTCCAATTTGACAGGGTTTTCATACACTTAATGTCAATTTAACAGGAAAGTATAAAACTATGACACATGTCTTCATTGTACAACAGAATAGATTGTTATTCATATGGCTAGATAATAATGAGAAAGAAATCTGGTTTTAAGATGATATATTTAACTAGTCGCCTATTCACCACATGAATGTTAATTTAGAATAGTGTGAGTACTTTTCATTATAATGAGATTTTTTGTAGTTTTGTATAAACTTATCAAATTTCCCATGGTGTTTTTATCCCTGTCAATTTTCTTCAAGACATTTAAAATTTTGCACATACCTGAGTACATCATAAGTGTCTACCAGTGCCATGAAGGCGGCTGGGAAGGCCAGTGCATAAGCTATAAAGGCGGCCAACTCTCCCTGGTTTGTGTCATTACTTCCCACATCTGGAACGCCGAAGGACAGTATACCATGGCTTAGATACAATAACTGAGACAAGTACTGTGCATCTCTGGTGTTGAGTTTACACTAGATATCAATGAGAAATGAGTCAAAATAATGGAAAAGGTCAACCAGAAAACAAGTTTCTAGTTATGGTAAAGCATACACCCTTTTAAAATGCACTCATATTTTAAAGCCGCCGAGACAAGCTTCAAATTGTTACTATCGATAACCCCTGTAGTCCCAAGACATGAAACGAGACATTGTACATAAGGATACTTTAGTTATGAACAGAGACGTACCGCCTTGATACACTTGATAAATCTGTGTGAGCAGCCAAACGGAAAGTATACTCAATGTATAGACCACCTGGGCTATCTTTTCTGTTTGACCGCTCACATTATTTAAAACATAACTTATTTTTAAGACATTCAGATGCTCAGCTTTTACTTGCCAAGAACGTGGCCAACCTTCTCCAACCAATCCGTCGATAACTTTACCAGATCAATTGTCATACCCCATTCACTTCTCAGCTCCTTGAAAGAACAAGGGTATGTGGTGAACAGCTGGTGAGCATATATACTGGGTGTGGGATTCTTTATAATTAGTACTGTATTATTTGTTATATTCATAATGTAAGATTCTGTATCATCAATTGTTTCTTTTTTTAAAACACCAATTACCCGAACGAAACATACTTATGTCATCAGTTTATATGTCAAAATTGTATAATTATATATATGAAACAATAAAGGTCCCAACATAGACCCTTGGCGTACACCATAGGATGCCATTCTGTGATTTGAGGTACTTTTTACTTTAGCACAATATAATCTTATTGTAACATATTCAGCTACTTCGATCTATACATCAAAACGCATTTTCTCCAAGCGATTTATATGTTATTATCTTGTGACTGACGTTATCAAACGCTTTACAGAGGTCCCAAAATGATGCATGAGTAAGCTAATATGTATGATGCCTACCCTTCTCCTTAGCTCATTTAAACTTGTGTATGACGTAACATACGCATGTGCATGGGTTCCTTTGACTGGGATACCATACAGCTTCCCGGCTAGGACATTACTAGTCCCATCAAATCCTGTAAACCAAAAGTAATCAAATCCATCGAAACCCTCCGACTATATAAGTAATACCTTCATCACCTGATGAAGACCTATACGGTTGAAACTGTAGTGATGGTATATCGACAATAAATGTTTTATTCTCTCATCCTTGAAACCATTTGTTGTTGTTGGTTGTGTTTATTGATAAATATATTCGGCAAATTTATTTATCTCCCTCATAAGTTGAAAGTAATACAGTTGCATAATATTATACCGATTTGCATCTCCTCACAAAAGGTTCAAAGTCAAGGTGAGAGCATGTGGTTTATTATGAAAATGAACTCAATGGATCCGAGACTATGGTCTATTTCTAAAAATAGCTGAATGGATTACAGGATGAAGTCGTAATAAATAATAGAATATTCAAAAGCAAAATTTTGGATCAGACAGAGTGATTAGTTGTGACGTAATCTGTTAAGTTTGAGGTCTCTTTGTGTATGCTTAGGTGAGACTCTGACTGAACTTTCTACATGGTTTTGGAACATTTCCAAATGGACACACCTCCCATGTAGCAGTAGCGGGAGGCAGAGAGGCCCCCGTCAGGTCCCTGTGCTCTCCGTAACCCAAACTCTAACAGAGACTTGTCTGGTCCCGCCGCCATCCGGAACCGAGCCGCATTTGTCGCTACTAGACTGAAAATGGGTGGTGAACTTCCATTGAATTAGCCATAAAATTAAGTTAATCAATTGTGCGACTGTTTTGATTTCCAAGGTCATTTGTGTCGATAAATAATATAACAGTGTTATATGTATGAGAGAATATCCATAGATTGGAAACAAGTCGCAATATTTCTTTCAAATAATATGCCCAGGTTTTTATCAATCTTTTTTTGATTATATTATGCAACTCTAGTGGAATCCTAGATATTGATAATACAAAAGCAAGCTAGGACCCACCTGGCAAAGTTAACTAATGTGAGCAGTGTAGTTTCTAAGAGCTGCACCACAGCAAGCGGGCCCTCCAGCCGCAGGAGGGGGACTTTGGGGAAGACAACTGAGCCTTCATCAATGGCAAACACGGTCACCTCATCTGTAGTCAGGTCCTGGAGGTACTCAAAGAACTCCTCTTCTGTAGTTTCAGGTAATACTGTCCTCAGGTAGTCAATATCTGTAATAGAGCATTTATTATGTAATCAAATCCAAAACTATCCAACAGTTTATTAGATGAATTTAGTGGAATGTATGGTATGGACTTCAGAAAATACGTACTTCTCAGTTAAAAGAACCTTAATAATATATAATGGTATAATTCCCACAAAACCATACAAGCTTCTGAATGACCATTAGGCAGTAAGATAGTTTAACTAGAAGAAGTTCAACTAATTTTATCCTAGCATTGGAATATCATACAATTTAATATTATTCCTTTGATGGTTAAGATGAGTTTGAAAAACCGTTTATTGACACTAAATCCCTTACAACGTCTCTTTCAGTCAACATAGAAACTTTTTTTAAACCATTAATGTATATGTGGACAGTCGAGGGAAAAGGGTCCTCCAAGGTAAAAACTCAGTAATGAAATTGAGGTCATCAGCTTTCCAATGATATCTTTTATTAGCAGGTACGACCTCTAGTTTTTGAGTACTGGCTCTCTGAATATGCGTGGTCACTGTCCAATCTTAAGTGCCAATAAGCTCTATTTTACTTTGTTTTAGAGATATTCCTATCTAATTAGCATAAGTATGCTAATTACCAAATATCCACATTTTTTCAAACATTTGGTCACAGCTTTTGATCTAAAAATGGTATTTACATTTTGTTTTCAGCATAGAAATCATTGTGGGGCCTTCTATCAATTTATTTTTTGAATTTTCGATTTAGAACGAAAATCATGTTTCCATGGCAACCAACATGTGCAACAACACCAATTTAGGTCCAAAAACATTCTTTTCACATTCCAAATATGGAAGGTTTTCACTATTAATGGAACTTTCTAAAGTAGCCTATTGTATTCTACATCAAAAAGTAGTCTAGGGCATTTTTTGTTATATTTTGATCCTGTTTAGCTATATGGAGCCCCCTGGTGGCCAAAGCTGGTACTAAAAATCCCGCACGGAGGTCCCTTTTCCCTTGTTGATCCACATATTGTAAATAATAATAATACATTTTGTGAATCCATGGAAATATAATTCAGATAATTCTCAAGGAAATGTTTACCTTGAGATGAGTAATGGAAGTTTTTGAGGAATTTCAAACATTCCTCCAACCCAGCAAACAGACAGAATTCTCCCTTGAACGGGTTCCGTCTGAAGAAGAGGTCAAAGACTGATTGTTCATCTTTCTTCCCACTTTTCCAGTAGGCATACGCCATGGTGACCTGGTAGTGATCTGCATCAGAAAGTGACAGTGATCAGATCTATTGAGATAAAGAATTTTGTTGTACATAACAGTATAACAATATCTTTACCTGGTCCCAAGGGGATTCGTTATAACCAAGTTTTATTGTATTGGATAATGAGAGGTAGATAATTATGTATTTTAAAGTAGACATGTATGCCCAATCAAAGAAATGCTCATTATATTTCCCATAGACATTTTCAGAAAACATTCATCAGTCGATCTTTTTGGTTTTCATGGAATAAAGATAAAGGTCAATGGACCACGAATAACAACAGTGTAGACATAATTATTATCAACAGATAGCAATAATCTGATACTGAATCATGTACAACTAGGCACATAAAATCGTCATCGAAAGTAGTATTCAGCCTACGTTGACATAGAACGTTGACTAGACATGCAAAATTATTGGTGGTATAAGGGGCATGCAACTTATAGCCCTATAAACGCAAGAGACTAACCCCCCCCCCCCCTTGGGGTTGGCGGGAACTAGACAGTGTTACCCAGTGGGGTGCTGCCACCTGCAGGGAGAAGTGAACAATACCTGTGCCTCCACCCAAGGAGCTCAGTGCTGGGGCGGACCTTGACGTATGCATACCTCAAATTATTTTTCCGCTGGTGGACATTAAGAACATTGGCGACTGGAAGTCAATGAGTGTTCTCCTGTATCTGAGACGCCTGTAGAGTCTAGACTAGCGCTGGAGAGGAGTGTGGCGGAAAGAATTTTTAAGAACCCGGTGAGGTTCTTGCATTACTGACTCCCATCATCATGGTACCTTCGGCTTGGGGGTTGGGGATGTGACTAGCTGGACGTTGCCAGCAATAAAGTATCGCCAAACCTTCAGGTTCTGTGTTATGTTATATCGTTCATCTGAGTATAAGACAGCTAGTATCTATTGATAGTGATGCCAGGCATATCTGTCTGCATGTGATTGACTCATTTTGTCCGCAGGGTTTATCGCATGATTGTGAATGGCACTTTTGATAAATAGTAACTGTTCCTAGACAGCTTACAGGGGGCAGGTTGGGTATATGTAGTTCCGGGTTAGCTCACAGGGGGCAGGTCTAGTCTATGATTAGTTCCCATTCAACTCACAGGGGCGGGTCATGTATGGTTTTGTAGTTGGTCTCTTACTACGTATGTAACACTTGAGTACAAAAACCAGACAAGGTAAATTAGACTTTAATATACGGCGACTTTATTGTGAAGGTAACTCTTGGGTATTATAGTACAAGTATAACCAGCGGATATACAAGATCAGAACAGATATATAATACAGTGGGCAACCCTATAGCATAGAGTTAAGCCCGTGAGCACAGGGTGGTCATGTCACGACAGTCCCAAACCTGACTGACTTCCAATGGAGAAGTAGCCGTCTTATATACAGCGCTGCATAGCCACGTGACCGTACTAGCAGCGCCACCTGTTAGGTTTAGTTATGTAAAATGCTTATGTAACAACTACCGACGGTAACCGAAGGTGGTACCGGTACACTACCGTATAGATAACCGAACTAGAGGAGTCGGTGTATGTAACGAACCGACGATACTAGTTAGATGAATAAAACAGTTATTAAACACAATAGAACCGTGTTGTCTTACATCATACAACATACAATAGATATACAACAATAACAGTTAGACTTTATAGTCAACCCGTTACACTACCCCCCTTTAGAATGTAGGAAGGGTTGGTTTTATAATAATAATACCTCTTGGATACATTATATACCACGTATATCTATTTATCAACAAGTAACATTTCTACTCATAGTAACAACAGGCATACATACATGAACAACCAGGTTAACATGTATATAACAGTTTATATCAACAATATAGTCTTTGGTATCAAACCATAGTCCCGTAGGCACATGATATAAAAACTGTCCAACTGATAGTCCTAGACTAGTATCAGTTAAAAGTAAAGGCACCAAATAACCACCTTGGAAACTCAACACATCACCTACTTCATTCAGCAATGGTGCGAATCCGTGTGGAGTTAGTGTCCTTATATATAAATAATAGAACTATAATAGCTCTCACTTCCTTTGGCGAAGAAAAGTTTTATAATTGGAACTATAGCAGTTCCCACTTCCTTTGGCGTAGAAAAGTTTATATATAAAAATCCATATTAGCGTATCCTAAATAAGGTGGGATAGATCGTCATCCTTATTAGGGGCGGTACTCCAGTACCTAGCAGTTTATGGTGGTAGAGATGGATAGAGTCCAGTACCGGTATAGTACTTCCATCTCTTGTGAAATATAAATATAAAAAGGTAGGTCCGTGCCTCCCTATAAATAATTATCACAGGAGGATGATCCATATAATAGTTCATAGGTCACAATAGTAGAATGTGACCACCGGATCAGGAGCCCTGGACAGTAGTAGAGCACCGACGGTTGTGGCTTAGTAGTAAACCACGGTTGAAGACATCAGGCTGCTTCCAGTGTGGTGGCAGTAGTGACTAGGTTAAGTCACGACAGCACCGTCGGTCTGCTTCGGTTGTCCAGGGGCGTGTAGCTGCGTCGATGGTTTAGTTTTACCTCCGAGGGGCGGAACAGTGCACCCCAGAGGGCCTGACAGGGGACCATCCTTAGGTGTCCATAGGGACACCGCCGGATGGCTTTCCTTCCCCATCAGGACTTCCTCCAGGAGGGGCCTCCGTGGTGTAAACCACAGCAGCCTCCACCTGGAGAGGAAGGGCTCCACCTGGGGCTACCGAGAGGGTACTCGGCGCCGCAGTAGGCTCCCCGCCACTGACCACCCGGGTAGATTGTGCCATGAAAGAAAATGGCATCTCATACCTAGGTGGGTGTACTGACAGTACCGGGGTCACAGGAGGAGCAGGCCTTGCGGCAAGCCCCAACCTGGACTGGAGATCTGGAAAACCAGTTCTCTCCCACTCTGTCAGCTTTAGCCCGAACTGCCGGAAGAACTTGGCGTCACAAGTTGTCAACCTTGATTCAAGCTGTTCGATCGTAGCCCTCCAGAGGGCATGATCTTGCTCCAGACTCGCCTCACGCTCGGCAAGGACTCTGGTGCGTTCAGCAACCCAAGCTTTCCCTTCCCGGATAGCCTGTTCTCTGAGCAACTTGTACTGCTCAAAGTAGGACTTCTCCAAGAAAGAAACCTGAAACTGGAGTAGCTTACTTGCGTTTTCAGCCATCTTAGCTCTGTAGCACTCAAATCCGGGGACTAGAGTGTCAGAGAATCCAGTGTCAAAAGCAGGACCATCTCCAGGCAACACAGGTAACCCTGCTAGCCCTTCGTCAACAGCCCTGTGCTCAGGTACTGGAGTCACCTCGTCATCCCTTGCGGGGTCAGAGGTTGCTCCGTGCTGGGGTGGAGCAGTCGGCTGGGCTGACGCCCCATCCGGCTGTTGTACCTCTACCTGTTCAGCGTCACTGATAGGTGAGATACTCTCCTGTGGAGCTGAAGCTTTCTTTTGCTTCTGGCTCCACTTGTACTGCTTGACATAGTCAGCAGCAACCTGACCCGCCTGCTCGTCACCCAATGAGTTCTGAACAATAGCCAGTGCATCACCCAGTTTCTGTCTCTCCTGCCTGGGCAGTTGATCAGCAACCGAGGGCAATGCAACCGAAGATACCGTGACGGTACCGACGGTTTGGCTACGGTCGACCTCAGATGTTACCGTGGCGGTGGCGACACGTTTCTTCGCAGGTTCACTGCGGGAACGGTCACGTCCACCTTTGGTATCATCTTTGGATGACTGGCGGCCCCTTTTCAGATCTTTCTTCTTCTTAGGAGGGGTATCCTTTCTGACAGTGGGCATCGGAGTTTCTGTTTCTGGCCCGAGATCGGTTTGTTCGCACTTGGCGCCCTTACACAATCTCTCCCAGTCAGCCTCCGTGAGGTAATTCCACTGTTTAAGTTTGTTGGTTCGCCACTTATACTGTAGATTCCCTACACGTTTGTGGCACCCCCAAACCTTCAGTGCAGCCTCAACTCCACGACTAATAGTGCGCTTGTGAACGCCCTTATTGTCGCAAAGATGCCTTACCAAACCAGCCCTCCGTTGGCAACGGAATAGCTCCCCGTCACTGTACTCAGGGCAGGAAGTACTAGTACTCCCACTCACACAGTACAAGTAGGGACGCACATTCATGTGCTTCTCTACTAAATGACGGGCGAACTTGAACAGGTTCGGCCACCGTTTTGCAGCTGTCGAAGCCCCCTTCAGGCGCTGACAGCGAACATACGGGCAGGGATCCCCTGGCACGTAGTTCTTCCAAGCATATTTCAGCTTGGGACGGCATGACCTATGGATGTTAGGTTTATTCCCTTCCAACACTGCCCTGAGGTACACGAGGTACCAGTCAATGGGGTGGGAATCACCTGTCAACCAGTCTTCGTCGTCTGAACCCTCGGTCGTGTGAGGTGCAGGAAGAGCCATTTTGCCATTTTCCTGAAGTAAATCAGAAAGGCTCAGGTTCTTCCGGTCATCATCACGGAGACACAGGTTTAGACGAACATGCGCTGCCTTGGCGCGGAGGCGGCGATTGGCTCTGCTCTCTGCAACAGACCATCCCTCGGCTTCCGCCTTGGACACTCTATCAGCAACAGCTTTGAGCCTATCTGCCTCAGTCGGTGCGACCTCTTCGGTAGCAGGAGTTTCAGGGGAAGATGTAATCCTCCTCTTACGCTTCCGCTTCCGTTTGGTCTTAGCACGAACCGTGGACCCGTCTGATGAATCACCATCAGGGACCGTCGGTTCTTGTGCCAATACACCGGCGGGTTTCGGAGAAGATCCCCCTGCAGGGTTCTCCTCCTGGTTGGTATTACTACCACCCAGACCAGGTTCTGTTTTCGGAACAACATCACCCGACCCCTCAGGGTTAGGTTCAGCTGGTACCGAAGCCGAGCCTTGACCGACGGTTGGAGCACCGGTAGTGTCCATTTCCGTGTCAGACTCGAGAACTCGGTCATCCCCGTCGGAGGCCTCAGCCTTCTTCGGGGCCGTGCATGTGCCATCTACACGGGCTGCCATACTGTTAGCTCAGGCGTAGGTGAACCTCACGGTTCACTCACCCGAGCCTTTAGTAGCACAGCAAGTAAAACAACAGTGTAGGTACTGCCGGGCAGACCTAGGCACCACTGATCAACACGCTACCCTACGGGCAAACGTGTTGATCTGAAGAAGCCTGGCCGCCTGTGGGGCTTATATACCCCACCCGTCCCCCGTGACCCCGCCCCTTGACCGGCTTCTCAGCCAATCAGGGGTCGCGTCTCGAAGACGCGCCGAGGTGACCCAATTTCTCACGGCTCATTTGGCGGGAGAAATCGATCAGGTGACGCGGGCAGCGCCCTTCCCACGTCTGGCATATCCGACGGTGGGAACTCTGACTGTTGTTTACAATTTTCGTGGCGGAGCCACCGGAAAACCCGGGAATGATATACCGGCATTAGAGGATATACACAGCAGCGTGTTACTAAGCAATATGTGGTCAAAACTAATCCCATACTTAGAACTAATCGGCAAAGCCAGCCACCCGCCCTGAACACGTGCTTTTCTACCTCCAACGGATAACCACACCGGATAACCCGTCTCTTCTCGTTGTGTTTTGGTGATCGAGTACCGGGCCAATGACCACCGGCCCAGTACGGAACTGTCCAGGGAAATTTAATCAAGCCAGCAGCTAAATGTCGTCAACAAGGTAAGAAAAAAATGTTTACACAATTTTATCTCGCTCTCTGACACGTGTGCTCCTCCGTAGACTTTGTACCGGTATGTCCAGCAATGATGACACCGGAGGTATCACCTTGCTTTGTTTACCGGTGCCTACGGTTAGTCCTTTACGCACAGCTGACCCTTTTTTACGAGGCCTACCGCGCTTGGGCTTGGTAACACACGACTGTGGTTCAATCGGTAATTTCCTAGGACGACCCCTTCGGCGCGCTACCGTCGGTACCGACGGTATGACCGTTGGTCCTGCCTTCGGTATCTTCGGTAGCGCAGGGTCGGTTGGTGCTGGTACTCGACCAGAACCGAGGGAATCTTCACCGTCATCTATATATGGAACTCCATACCAAGGTCGGAGTCTAGCCACATGTGATTTAGTGAGAGTCCCTTTTTGCAACCGTATTACTACAGTAGTTTCACTAACCACCATAGTAACCGTATGCGGACCATCCCAGGAGTACAGGGTCTTGACTTTGGAATTTGGTGTGCTAAATCTCGCGACCTTATCCCCCACCTTGAATTGGCGGAGTTTAAGGCCCGTGTCATAGCCCACCTTCTGCAAACTAGCAGATTTTTCCAAGTTGTCCCTTACTACTCCATAGGACTCGCGTAATGATTGTCGAAGTGACTCAACAAACATCACTGTGCAGGGTTGCTCGAGCTGGTGTCCCTGCACTCCATAGACCATGTCACTAGGCATGACTATGTCTTCACCCATTACGAGCATATTAGGCGTACAGCCCGTCGACGCATGTAAGCATTGTAAGCATGGGAGATATAGCGAGCGTGCTCATCCCAATCATCCCGGTGCTCATTAACCATTGTCGTGAGACATTGGATCAACGTCCGATTGAAACGTTCCACCATACCATCCGATTGAGGTCGGTAGGGGTTCGTATGCGTCTTGCAGATGTGTATTTTACTACACAGTTCTGCCCACAGTCGAGATTCAAACTCACGACCCTGGTCGGAGTGAAGCATTAAAGGACCTCCCCACGTGAGGATCCAATTCTCGAAAAGTGCTTCTGCGCAGGTAACAGCTGTATGATTTACCAACGGATATACTTGGACATACTTGGTATAGTAGTCCTGTACCACCATCATACAGGTATTCCCACGGGGGGTCGTGTTGAAACCACTAATGATATCAACAGCGATCCGGGCAAATCGAACACCGAATAGCTCTTGACTTAGAGGTAGTTTACCAATACCAGGTCCAGGCTTTGATAAACAGCATTGGGGACACTGTCTCACCCAACGCCGTATGTCCAAAGTCATACCAGGCCAGTAATATCTACTCTTAATCTTTGCCTCAGTCCGTTGTCTGCCAAAGTGTGCTGAAGTTCGGTGGCCATGACAGTAATTGAGCAACTGTAGTCTGAGTGACAAAGGCACTACAGACTGAGCTGTTCTCTTCCTGCCAGGTTGCACCCTCCAGCGGCACAATACACTGTTCCGTATAAAAAGATTATCCCACTGAGCTAACAGTTGTCTAACTTCTTTACATTCCAGCGAAAGTGCGGGGCGAACAGGCTTGGACAGGCCCAACAACTTCAAGGAGTACACCCTCGAAATAGCTGGATCCGCAAGCTGCTCATCCTTCAAGTGATTTAACGTCCAGTTAGGAACTTTCGCACCCACAGACGCAATCACTGCATTGTGAGACCCACAGTCTCGGCAGTCTACACGGTGACAGTTCCGGATAGGATAGCGGGACAAGCTGTCCGCATTCACATGATCTACTCCACTCCTGTGTATGATATGCTCATTCGTCATGCCAAACTCAGAGAGGTGGTTCAACCATCTACCCATCATCCCCTCAGCGTCCTTGAAGTTAAGGAGCCACTGCAGAGATGAATGATCCGTCCGTACGAGATAATTCCCACCATATAGGAAATGTCTGTACTTTTTTGTGTAAACCACCACTGCCAAGAGTTCACGCTTGGTTGTGCAGTAGTTACGTTGTGTTTTGCTTAGACTGTTGGACGAAAATGCCAGCGGCACTTCTCGCCCATCCTGGATCTGCGACAAGGCAGCACCAATACTTGTATTAGAAGCATCAGTGTCCAAGATGAACTTACCAACAGGTGCAGGGTAGTGCAAAACAGGTGTTTCTAAGAAGAGTCTCTTTAACTCACTGAAAGACTGTTCTGCGGCTGGAGACCAGACTATTTTAGCCTTAGCCTTCTTCTCTCCAATCATCAGCTCTTGTAAGGGAGCTGCGACTCTCGAGAATCCAGGTATAAAATCTCTGTAGTATGAACAAAACCCGATGAAAGAGCGTATCTCCTTCGTGTCCATCGGACGAGGCCAGTTCTGTACCACTTCGATCTTATGAGGATCAGCCATGATGCCATGTTCAGAAACAATTCTACCTAGGTATTCAACTGACTTCCTAAAAAGCTTGCACTTTGAAGGTTTCAATTTCAGACCATATGATAAGATGCGTTTCAGCACAGCTTGGAGGTTCTGTAGAGTTTCCTCCACAGAACCACCGAAGACGATGATGTCGTCCAAGTATACTAGGCACTTTTTCCAAAGTAAACCCCGTAACATGGTTTCCATCATTGCCTCGAAGGTTGCCGGGGCATTGCATAGCCCGAATGGCATGACGTTGAACTCAAAAAGTCCCATATGGGTAGAAAATGCGGTTTTTTCTCGGTCCCGGGGGTCCATGCCGATCTGCCAATAACCAGATTGTAAATCTAGTGTACAGAACCATTTCGCCCCACCCAGAGATTCCACACATTCATCTATCCGAGGTAGAGGATATGCATTCTTCCTAGTGAGTCCGTTCAACTTCCTATAGTCGATGCAAAATCGACAGGAGCCATCCTTCTTGGTGACCATCACCACAGGACTTGACCATGGACTCTCACTAGGTTGAATCACATCTTCATCCAACATCTTTTCTACCTCAGCCTCCATAGCACTTTTTTTAGCCATGGGTAACCGACGGTAGGGGATTCTACTGGGAAGCGCGTCCCCAGTGTCAACCCGGTGTTGTACCGTATTGGTACGCCCTAGAGGATCTCCTGGTTGCGCAAAGGCGTCAGATAACTCCGACAGCTCATTGGCCACCATTTCGCTCTCTAGGGTTGTGAGGTGTGACTCACACAACAGGGACCTTAAATGTTTCGGTAGGTTGGATTTGGCTAGAGCCTCTTCGTGGGAAGAGTCTCCCGCCACCACACCTACTTCCACAAAGTCCGTAGTTAGTGAGTCTACCCCATATGCTCGCGTGGTGTTACCAATAGGCGTCCCCTTTCGTAGAGTGATTTCTCTACTACTCGAGTTACAAATCGGTATCACCCCCCAACGAGCGTTGGCCAGGTAAGTATGATAGCCAGCAAGACCTAACTCAGAGAGCTTTTGATCTTCTGGTTCAAACATTCCCGGCCGTTTGGCCTGCACTCCCACGCAGCTGACTAGGACATCGGATACATGTCCTGCTGCCAACTTTGTGTCTTGTGCCACTGACGCCACAGAAGAACCATTCCTTAAAACGCACTGTACAGATTGTTTATAAGGATGTTTAATCTGAAGTCGGCCCGTTGCGGTGTTCATTGTTACCCCGTAAAGAGCAGCAAAGTCCATCCCCAGTATGCCATCATCAGTGATGTCGGTGATGGTTGGACATATCCAGTATGTCTTGCCATCAACCAACATAGGTTTTACAGTTCTGCCATAAGTCTGCATACTATCTCCCGTAGCAGTCCGAGCCTTTACTCCCAGTAGCGGAGCTTCGGGCTGGTTGCAAAGACGGGCCATGAATCTACGATCGACCAAGGTGTGAGATGCACCCGTGTCGACCAAAAATTCACCACGCGTCCCGGAAATAACCAGACTCAGGTACCAACGCTGTCCCCGTAAAGGGACACACTCAGAGGTCAGCATCGGGCTTCCCCCTCCATCCATAGCAACCCCTTTTGTCAGGAGATAATCCCAACACGGGTCGCTCGGGGAGTCTTGAATCACACTGCTCTGGGCAATTGATTCTAACCAAGACTCCTCTAAGCCAGCGACTACAGAATCCTCCGGATTCCGTTCGTCATTGCCAGCCCCGCCTTGCCAGATGCTTACAGGTTGTACAGACCCTTCTGCCTCTGCGCGGCCTTGGTTCATGGAAGAGTTAACACCGTCTACTAATCCCTTACAGGCATGGCTAACTGTGGGGGCGCCATCCTTGCCAAGAGGATGGGCCCCATTCAGTTTTCCGTCTCCTTTTCAGTTTTAGCAGCGACGGGTGCAGGGGCTTTGCATTCGCTAGCCCAATGACCCATCTTTTGACAGCGTCTACATGGCTGAGGTTTCGTGTCCTTTTTCTTCTTTTTCCTTCTCTTTCCAGATCCAGAATCAGAAGTGGACGCAGAGCTCTTTTCCAAGTGCTTCCGCAACAAACCCTCAATCATCTTTTCCATGTCCCTGTCAGGCATTACTGCCGCCACCTCCTCGGAGGCGGGCTGTTTTTTCTTAGGTGGTTTTGTGGCGGCCTCTACCACCTGAGCTCCTTTCGGGGCTACAGATGGAGCTGCCGACACTCCTCCACTAGGAAAAACAGCCTGTTTGGTGTCATACACATCTGCATGGTCAAAAAGGTCAGCTAGAGATAAGTCCGGCTGCCATTTCTCCCGCAGATATGCCTGGAGATTGGTGTCTCTGACTCCATTGACAAACCTGGAGGTTAACTCCTGGATGACAGTGGGGGTGTCAGGTCTACATCCCTGATAACACTCGGATATCAGTTCTTGTAGAGCAAATCCGTAGGATCTCAGATGCTCGTCCTTGCGTTGGACACGTTTGAGCAGCTGAGTCCTTGGGTCATGCTCACCAATCTTCCCAATCGCCCATTCAGCTGTTTCTTCAAGTGAGCTCAATGTCTTGATCTTCACTCTCTCGAACGCCAAAAGGGCTGGTTCACCTGGCCCGTTGCAGAGTGCTTGCTTCAGAGCAACCAGCGCTTGCTGATTGTTCCAGCGATTGCTCTCCACAATAGCCTTGAACCGAACTTTGTACTTTCTCCAGGGTGGCGACCCTGTGAAAGGCGGAATATCGATGGCCTTTTGACGGGCTGCATCAGGATGTTTGATCTCCCCAAAGTTGAAAGGAGCATACCGTTCATCCAGTTCATCGATGTCCCGCGGGACGATGTCTGTCCCCAGCTTCTCAATAGCCGGGTTCCTGTCGTACTTAGCCCGCTGGACAGGCGTTAAGCCTTGTCTAGCTCTGGGTTTCGGTACTGGAACTGAGACCATGGTCTGCTGCTGATTTAACGTCGTTGAACCAGTAGATGGGTGGGTGTACCCTGGAGGTGTTGCCGTGCCTCCAAAGGCGCCACCACAGACCGGAGTCTGTAGATAGCTAGCCCCCATCTGAGGTGTCATACCTGTTACCGTGGTGTGTACTAGCGGCGGGACACTTGAAGGTGTCACTGTCGTGTACACACTGGGTAGGGGTATGACTGGAGGTACCACCGTGGAAGGTGGTGGTACTTTCTCCGACTTCGCCTTCAGGTCCTGATTGACTTGCCTTAAGCTTGCGAGGTCCTGTCTGGCTAAGTGGAGCTGCGTGCTCAAATCCTTTCCCAAGGAAGTTAAGCTTGCAACCTCACATTCGCCGGACACCCTCTGGTGCAAAAGTTTGTCAACCTCCACCTTGTGGGAAGCCATCTCGTTCTGGAGTTCCAGTAGGAACTTTTTCTTCTCATCAACCTCCCTTAGGAATAACTTCCTAGTTTGATTGATGGAAGCAAGTTCCCTCCGGGCTTCCGCGAGCTCGTGCAACTCAGTTTTCCTGGTGGGGATACCCATGGCAGCTAGTAGGTCCCCATCCAGTGGTAAACTGGATGGCTCATCTACTGCTGGCGGGTACCCCTTACCAGGAGCTTCTGTTGCCACATTAGTCTTCTTTGATAGCCCGCCACCCCCCATACCGTTCGGTGTAGGAGTGGCACCATCAGTGAAAACCGACGTGTCTGGATCCAATGAAGGATCTGCTACCGTCGGTGTAGAACCGAAGGCAGCTGGGCCGAGAGTTTTAGGCTCTCTACCCGGTATTTTCTGACCCTCAGGACAGAAAAGATTCGTGGAAAGGGAGTCCAACGATCTCCTGGAGCTTATATCAAAGGGTCCCGGGATTGGAGATTGCTCCCCATCCTCTCCTTTGGTAAAGGCTTCCACAATAGGATCACCTATTGCTTCTTGGGAGAGGTCGTCACCGGGCACCTCCAAGGCTGCCCGGCTCTCCCGCCTATTGGATTTGCCTGTGAAGAAGCGTACATTCTGTACGGCTTCCTCACGTTCCTCAGCAGGGGTTTTAGTCCTGCCGCTGAACGAGCTGACAAAATCGTATAGGTAATCCATATACTGTAAGTCTATTTAATACCCTATCAATGGTCGGTTCGTTCAAGTGGTCACGGCACCAATGTAGTTGGTCTCTTACTACGTATGTAACACTTGAGTACAAAAACCAGACAAGGTAAATTAGACTTTAATATACGGCGACTTTATTGTGAAGGTAACTCTTGGGTATTATAGTACAAGTATAACCAGCGGATATACAAGATCAGAACAGATATATAATACAGTGGGCAACCCTATAGCATAGAGTTAAGCCCGTGAGCACAGGGTGGTCATGTCACGACAGTCCCAAACCTGACTGACTTCCAATGGAGAAGTAGCCGTCTTATATACAGCGCTGCATAGCCACGTGACCGTACTAGCAGCGCCACCTGTTAGGTTTAGTTATGTAAAATGCTTATGTAACAACTACCGACGGTAACCGAAGGTGGTACCGGTACACTACCGTATAGATAACCGAACTAGAGGAGTCGGTGTATGTAACGAACCGACGATACTAGTTAGATGAATAAAACAGTTATTAAACACAATAGAACCGTGTTGTCTTACATCATACAACATACAATAGATATACAACAATAACAGTTAGACTTTATAGTCAACCCGTTACACTTTGTTTAGTTTAGATTTCATCCACAGGGTGTCTCTACTGAATTGGCTCCATGGTAGATCAGACTGGTGGCTGTTTCTAAATCTATAGCTTTATTTATTCATAGTGGACCCGGCTGGTAATACCAGGGGAGAGTATATGATTAAATCTGTGCACGGAGCTATGGAGGTCATGAATATACCATACCCCTAGAGCTTAAATCTGTTCAAAACAATCTACCTATACTAGATCTGCCCAATGCAGTAAGGGGGGGGGGGATTCCATGCGAAATATATACAAGGCTTGTCAATAGAATTGGAAATGATAGCCAATGCGTGTAAGATTGTATTTTAGCTATACTTATGTGTGTGTGAATTTCATCTTCAAATGGCGTGGAAATAACAATGTTTGGAGTGGCCTCTTTGTATATAATTATTTTAAAGTTATTACAAGTGCTATTATTGCTATCAGGCAATTGTTAAAAGTTGTTAAAGTGGCTATATCTGATTTCTTCTAGGATATGGGGGGAATAAAAATAAGAAAGGGTGTCCCATTGAGCTCAGTCCTGGTCTGTTATGATATAACTTCAATGGGAAAAATAAAGTTGTGCATGATTTTAACAAGTGACCAGATACATTAATTTTATTGGGCAGGAAGATGTAATTTTGAACAAAACAAAGGGGAATAATAATTGATGAAATTGGTAGATAGGGAAGTATGATCTTAGTGAACATCCTGGATCAATTTTAATAAAATTTTATTTTGAGTCCTAATCATCGGATATACTAGCTTTAATCCATAGAATTGAGATATCTAGAGCTAGTTGGCAGCCGTTGCTACTTCCTCCTATTTAGTAAAGTGGAAGCATCAGTTGTCACGCTAGGCTGCACCTGGGGTACCCCTCCAGCCCTCCTCCAGGGTATAAAAGATGCAGGAGGAGGCGGCCTCCCCACCCCACCCCTCACCCACCGGGCACTGCTTCTAGGTCAATATAACAGAGCCAGTTGTATGCTGGTCTAATATGCTTAATGTATTGGAGGGTAACTTTGCCATATCCAAGTGTGAACAGGACCACTTATTAGTAGCTGCCTCCGTGGCTAATTATCTCGATTATAGATGTGATTTGGAAGGTATTACTTATCACCCATTTGAAGTGCTTCACAAGCCAACAGCTGCAGCTATATAGGGCTTGAAAGCAATTCCACCTTAGTACAAGTTTAGAGGCCTAATGGGCCCTGCAGTAGGGTGGCTGGAGGGTTTAGCTGATCGCCCAGTCTGTATCTGATCCTATGTTAAATTACCCTTTTATGATGGCTAGGGAACAGATAGATACTTTTAGTACCTTGGTATCAAGAGATCTTGAATCGCTCTTTCATATACAAACTGGAATAAGCATTATAAACTGTATTACATAATGTAATGTAGGGGCAATGTTGACAGACCTTCAGATTTTGAGTCTCTTTTGAGCTCAAAACTGGGAAATCTCTTTAACCTGACCTTTGGGAGAATTTGCACTGGTTGGTGGCAACCCATGTGTCCATGAGATTCTTTTTTTGTTTGAAGCATCTTGAATGCAAGTATCTCACTATGGGTCATACAACTACTTAGGTGGTTTATATCCTTTTGAGACAAGCCCCCTAAAAATGTGTACTTTCAGGGTTCATTTTATTATAGAAATATTATTATTGGTAATCCAGGGTAGATTACTGAGGATAGAGCTAAATTAGCTCAAAATGATGCATTTGGAATGGAACTGATAGGCCCTAGCACCAGCCAGCGTCAACCTATCTGCCGGAGGTCATATGGGGGTCTCAGACCCCAATCTCAAGTATTATAACTTCAATTAACTTCATAACACTAGAGGGCCGCTCTGCCATTGGGCTATAGACTTTGTATGCACTATGTGCCTGCCTTCAAACCTGTCAGTTAGGTTTGAGGGGTGAGCTATATGTAATCAGCTACAGTTAGTAACCTAGTTACTGTATCAACATTACACTGATAATTAGTTAAATGCGAATATTGAGGCATTCTAGACATACATAAAACATGTCTGTCTAATTCAGTTTAAAAAGGAAACCGGCTAGCCTACCTGCAGTGTTGGGGCTTATCTGTCATTTAATAAGTGGTGCGTGATGCCAAAACGGCTCAGGTGAAATATATACGTTTATAGTATCATTCCTCCCACCCCCCTCAGTTTCCCTCCTTACCCCTTTAAGGGTCGCATAATGCTTAAATGTGCCCTGATCTTTGTTGTAGTGATGCATCAATGCAGCAGTCCCAACTAGACTCAACAGGGATGCATGCATCATGCCGGCTCTTCGGGAGTTATCAAACCCATAGGGTCGGCATCAATCTGGAATGCAGCAATGGCGAGTTACCCGCCAGGAGTAGACACCAATATGTGATTTCAAACTACCAGTAAATCTCTGGCCATTATCATACAAAGTGCCCCACACAGTGGAAAGCCATTCGATTCTAGATAATGAACTCTTCAATTGTCTTCATGAGAATAGCTCCAATTCTATATTGAACTTGTGTCTATGGAAGCCCCAGAGCTGGTAACCTCTCCTTACCACCTCCCTACCTAACCTATATAATTTATAACCCTTTACGGACCGCATGTCTCTAGAAGATTACATTTTTCGTCTTGATGCACCAATGCAGAAGTAACTTGCCGGTGCTGCATCGGTGCATCATACACCCCTTCGGGACTGTCTCAGCAAGGCTTGAATGCAGCACTGGTGAGTTACTCGCAAGGGCTCCATCCATGCATCATGTTCACGCATCATGACGACCATGGGCATGATGCATTAAGACATCATGACATCCTTAAAGGGCTGAATAACCCTGTAAATAATCCATACTTTAATTAGACCTGTGCCAATATGTACCCTAGCACAAGCCCCCCCCCCCCTCTTCATTCCTTTACCGCTGCCAACGGGAAATTCAGGCTAAGCAGTTGAAGATCGATGATGTACTCTGGTCTGACAGAATATCTACTTAATACATAAATGTTTAAAGGACTTTCTCTTCTTTCTTGTATTCAACTAAAGGACATTATAATGGTCAATATACATGTAGTACCCATCACATTCAATTTTAACAATAAGTGTATACATGTACATAACTAGTTAAGCCTGATGAAATAACATTTGTTCAAAAACGTTGCTATATGTGTCACTGCTCTAAAACCTTAGGCTGTGTACATTGTAAATACTTGAAACTCTAACAGTGTTTAGGAAGCTATGCCTAAGTTTGGCTTATGAGATAAGTAAAATAAGAAACTAGATCTGAACCAATAAAGTCAGACTAGATTTTGCACAAATTGACAACAAGGTACTACTCAGCTTATACAATCTAATCATCCTCATGATAAATAACCACAACCGTCTTTTCCTCCCCTTATATAGGCTGAATTCCGCAAATAACCAAGTTCATAGGGGACTCTTTGGCCAGTAAACCAACTGATGCAACCTAACTACGCATAACTACATTGATTATGAATTGTATTTATTATGTTTTGTAACAAAAGGGAAGGAAGCTGATTTAGATATGTATTTATGCATGTAGCTGGGCCACTCCCATTAAATTTGCTATGACTGACCTTTACACCAAATTATTAACCCTACTTTAATGTGTTCCAGACACAGTAGCAGTGTACTATTTGGGAATTGGGGACACCCAAATGTTCTTCATGGGAATTGAGGGTACAGTGTATTAGCACTGGGTGCTACTTTGGAGTGCACTCCAATATTATTAGGATGAATCTAGCAATTAGACCAAATAATTATACACAGCTAGCTTATACTGCCTGTATATTCATGTCATTGTTGCATTGCATATTGTGGTTGATAGTATATGCTAGTAGTTGTTGTACTAGCATTGTGAGGAGAGAATGGTGTTATTAAAAACATTGATCCAGGCACACCTGTTGTTATAAAGTGTAAAGACATTAATGGTGGTCAAATTATAGTATAGAAAGCGTGACTCAAAAATCAAAACTTAGTGTGCACTAAGGGAGTGGTCATTTTTTAACAACAGGGGGGGTTGGTGGATTTGGGGGGGGGGACCAAAAAAATTTGGACCCCTTGAAGGGGGGGTCCAAAAAAATTACACCCCTTTTTAGCGGAAAAGCCCGCGCATTACTATAGATCAAAGGGTTCGGCCGCGCTCAATTTCAACCTGCTGGATGGGGGGACCCAAAAAATTTCGACCCCTCTTGCGGGCGGGACCAAAAAGAATTTCGACCCGCTCGCGCAGAAATCCACCGACCCCCCCCCTGTTGTTAAAAAATGACCACTCCCTAACAGTCCAAAGGATGTTTGGAAGACTTTTGGAATAAACTCTCCTATGATTGGAGTGGTGGGGGGGGGCGCATGTCCCTCCTTCTCATACGCCACTGTGCCAATAAAACAACTAATTATATTATTCTACGGAAAGGGTAACTGATAACAGATCTGTGGGGTGGGGCAAGTAAATAAAGGAACAACAATAGTATTATATTAAATAATGTCTTAACAATAATTCCCAAAAAAGGTCAAAGAATATATGATGACAAACCTGTGAGTAGGGGCTGGATAACTCCATTCTGGTACAAATCTGTCACATATTCCTTCACCTCTGGAGGTAGATTTTCCTCCTTCCTTTGCTGCTGTTGCCCACCATATCCAAACACCCCATTGCCATGTGTTGTACCCCCACCACCGCCGCCACCGCCATCATCAGTCCCCCACCTCCTCTCCACCTCTTCTTGAACCTCCCCATTCCTCCTGGGTCCCTCACCAAAGTTGTCATAGATCCCATGCTTCTTGCCCCTGGGTGGGGTGGTGACAGGGGAGATGGTGTAGGCCCTGATTGACTGGAGTTCAGCTGTGGGGGAGATACTCCTCCTGTAGCAACACAGTGCCATGGTATATACCTGGATGATAAGGGGTATGGTGGTGGGACTCCTACTATACTCCAGTACCTGCTGGCTGCACCCTTCACAACAAGTATCTAGACCAATGAGGCAAGAAAGGGGGACTTTCCAGATAAATTGTTGATAAAGTTTTTGACATGTCTTAAGCATGACTGACAAATACAGGAATATAATACCCTCAAATCCTGCACTCTAATATAATCATATACGATTTGAAAGATAATTGTCCTGTGAATTTCCTGATATAAGACATTTGCAAACATAGCCATTCTAGACAATGTTATGAGGATTCTGCTAAAACCAATGTTAACACAACCTTATCATGAAAAAGCCACCCTAACTCGCTGCATTTGTCTATAGGTATAATGAATAAGTGATCTCTATACCCTGGGTGTAGGAAGGCTGGAGGCTTCCTGTATGGGGGTATAGTGGTTAGTTACTGAAGGCCATGTCAGGATCAATATCCAGTACTAGGGCTATGGTAGAGTTAACACAATCCCACATTTGGAAAGATTAGACTATTAGGGTTAGATTTCCCATGTATGCCCTTCTGGGTAATTTTCAAACAGCTTCAGCATTAAAATAACTGTTGATTTAATATAGACAGAATGTTAGCGGGTAAGGGATGACCACGACATACAAGTGAGGGAAATGGGTAGATTATGTAAAATTTGAACCAATACTTATTTTACCATGATAAGGGGGAAAGCTGCATCTTTTCCATGTGGGTGGTATTCTATGTCCTATTATCTCTAATCTAATGGGTTCTGATATGGGCAATAACCTCTTCCTTGTAGAACATCTCATTGAATACCTCTACACCCACCTCTTAATCACATTTCCCTTCTAATACATGTAGTACAAGAATCAAGAGTAATATATGTAATTATAAGGAACTTATACTTAAATCTGGGGAATGGGGGTTAGTGGATTTCATGAAAAGAATGTTCCAATTTTGATGAAATATATTTTCTTCAACTATAAAGAAAAGAGAACTCTTTTAGCAAAAACGATATCATTCTTTTTGTTTTAATTCCAAATTCAATATCCAAATTAGTGCTATTGATTTAATTTCATTTGTGAGTGAGTGAGTTTTAGGGACTTTATAATTAGTTGGTCCACCAAACCAGTTTACAGCTGCCCTCCAGATTAACCTCTGCAGCTGTATAGACAGCCACCTGTTGCTAATGCTATTCCTTTGACGGACTGCACCTAGGACGGGACCTAGGTGGCAGCACATACAGTGAGTTTAAGTTTTGCAACATGTTATTGTAAAATAAATCCCCGTGAATATATAAATACAAGTGAATGAGATAATGTAGTGAATCCATTGAGAGCGGGATTGATTATGGCCTACTCATTTATATTGAATAATAATAATATATACTCAGATCATACAGCACTAATTATAAATCTTCTTCATCCATAGGGCTAGCTGCAGGACCATGGCCTTCTGGAGTTATAGGCACGGGTGGCCCACAGATAAAATCTCTACCCCTGTTTAATGTTACAATACATATCGACCTCGTAGCCATCAACATTCATGTCAAATATTCATGGTAGAGTTTTTCAAACAGTTCTGAATAGATAACAGTGAATCGTGATATCTTCTATAAAGGATGATTTATTGCAGTAATGTGTTGTTACATGGTGGAAGGTTTGATTAATAGCACTGTGTCAGTGTGTATACATTAATTCATTATTGATCAGTATATATCACATAATGTACATAATGCGGTTTAATTCATCACCAGTATTATCACATAAATCCACTCTGATGACTTAACAATAGCTGTCAGCTGTGGGGATGTGCAGAAAAGCTAGATGTTTCCATGATTATGTATATTTACTTTTTTGTATTACATTATTGACCCGTCCCAGCTCTTTTTGCTTTGCGCATGGCATACTTTTGTGCATGGTTTCTCAGCGAGCCTGTGGCATTGTTTCCATATCAGAATTAGTAACGTTATATGACGTATTGTATACTTTACACGGTTCTATGCAGGCATGTCGCATACAACATACCGCATACCGCATACGTCATAAATTATCAATCTCCCCAACAAACAAAACACAAACGGATCTGGGGGTGGTTTCATAAATAATATATGAAATGGAACGATGTCACAATTACCCCATCACATGAACAGAACAACAACCTGCTGTCCCAAGTAATTGATACATCCCAAGACGAGCTAATGTGACTTAATAACCCTTTGAGGGCCGCATGCTGCTTTAATGTATCGTCTGTCGGTATGAATGCATTCTTGCATCATGCCGAATGCATGAATGCAGCTCCGGCGAGTCTACTCGCCAAATCTGCATCCGTGCATATCATACCGACCCTTCGGAAAAGTGTATCAACCGCTCACGGTCGGCATGATGCTTGAATGTAGCTCTGGCCACTAAAGGGTTAAAGGGTCGGTGAACTTCGGCTTGGGGATAAACAATTCTCAGCTCGGCTGTTACCTATACAAGGGGCCCCACTATCACGCTACCTGAATTACTAAGGGACCCTTAACACGCGAGAAATCCTGACAATGAAACTCTGATATCTCTCCTTAGCTCCTGCCTGACGACTCACTGCCAGTCTATACTTCAATAGTTTATAAAAACTCTATATTGCATAGCATAGTATAGAATTGGACGTATTAATGTGACTTATTATCCAATGTAAAAATGTACTAAGTTTTTCAATCAAGTTTACTTAGCCGTATTATCATGCCAATATACAAATGTACTATGTATCTTCAACCAAGTTTAATTAGTTATATTTTCATTATTATCATTAGCAGCAGTGTTGTTGGACGGAACATGTTGCTGAGATATCAAAGGATGGGCTATCTATTCTTTTCTATCACTCTAATTGGCTGCAATGTAGATACAAACTTGGTTATAATAGTATACCTTCCAAGGTTCCATATATACAATATTGTTGAATCATTGCAGTTGGTACAGCGGTGATTTGATTTCTCAAAACCAGTGCTATGTATCACCTTTAAAATCATTAAAGCTTCCTATAGGCATTGCTACTTTTAGCTATTTCCAAATGCGCATAAAACTATTGTTTACATAAAAGCATAGTGATGAAACCAATATTAAAGGTTGGAGGAGGATACACTTCTTTATACTGTGATATGATTACGATAAAGATTATCTGCTTGTATATCTGTATATGAATTAGCTTCTCAGCAGTTCGATATTACTTTATCAGTGGATAAATCAGCAAATAGGGGAACATTCAAAAATGACGTCACCTATTTTTGGAAATTTTGCAAGACCACACACACCCTCCCACCCCTTGTCACTATTTCCGGGCAATTGGCCGATCTTAAGCCCGGGTCGTGCATCGTCACTGAACCCAAATCCCACCCCCTCCCCCACCCCCACCCTCTCATCCCCTAGCTGGTGAAGAAATTTGTTAACGGTCCCTAGCAAAGTGTGATTCCACAGAAAATCATTATTGCAGCCACCAACTTGTTTGTACCCGGCATCCCTAATGCTAAAAGAGAACCGCCTAAAGTAGGAGTTACTTGCACTATAAGATAAATGTTAATGTGTTTTGGAATAATTATTAAATAATATAGTAAGTAACTTGTCAGCACTGCATTACTGCATCACGCCTTATACATATACAGGTGTATATCAACCCTATAGTGTTGTTATGATGCATGAATGCAGCCCTGCATGGTGAGTTACTCACAAGGGCTGCATTCATGCATCATGACGACAAAGGGCATAATCTATTAAAGCACTATGCGGTCCTTATAGGGTTACATATATGTAGGTCCCGGTATGGATGCAGCAGTCTATGAGAGTTCACTGATGGGGGCATTCTGTAGCCACAAGTCGTGGATGAAGTTGTACAGCTTATCCGTCACAGACACCTACAGGAAGAAACGCCACAAAAACTAAGTCTTACATATCATACATCACATATTAAATTTTAGCTTCAATAGTATTATGAGTTATTATTATTTGCTGAAATATGGACCAACATGTTGATAAAATATTTCGTTGACTTTTCACGAGGTTTCTATTAGTCATATTTTCAAAAACATTCTCAATTCTACATGGTGAGTATTGACTTTTCCTGATTAAACCAATGGTGTTGCCTTATTTATAATATACTTAATAGACCCACCTTGTATGGTGTTGGGTTGAGGGCACGTTTGTGGTCCGTTCTTATTGTCATCAGGGATTCATAAGCCTTTGTCCTGATCTCCTTCAGGTTAGGGAGCTCCTCCTGAATCTGAAAGTATGTACTCAATGATGTTTTGGTACTTTGGGAGTGGTCATTTCTTTTACAACAGGGGAAGGGGGGGTGGTAGACTTTCACTCGGCCACGCCGAAATTTATTATGGTCCCCATGAGAGGGGTCCAATTTTCTTTCCACTGGCTTTGTGATCCACAGCTTCTACTAGTATATCGATGCTCAATGATGTTTATTTCTCGAATACAGTCATAGGAAAAGCCTCGACATTAGTAACTCAATTGGTACAAGTTTCGTGATTTTCTGCTACCACTGCATGAGCGTTGGCATTTTTATTGCTCAAAGTCACTCTTTAAGCGGCTTCAAGTTCAATGAATGCTATGTAAATATTGCAGAAGGTCAAACCCAGTGGGCAAACTTCAGTTGATTCAATGTGTGTAGCGACATAATATCAACAGTTGATACAGGGTTGTCATTTTGTTGATATTGATGAGGTCATCAACGTTGATCATTCATCAGTGATTCAACATTGATATGACCATTGTAAATCAACAAGAAATGAACATAATAAAATGATTTACATTGATTTGATATTGACTGCTGATGCATAAATTGAGATTCAGTATATTAGATACAGTATTCTTATGTAGACTCCTTCCTTCAATTTATATATTTTCATTACATCACCCCCCCCCCTTCATTTCTCCAAGATTAAATGCTAATTCTAGCACTATCCAGGATAGGGGTACATGAATGACCTCTGATGATCACGCTAAGAGGCATTCACATCCATTTCAAACTGACCTGGTCATGACTGAGGCTTTATCCATCATTCTTAGCAACATAAAGGGTGTCTTACTGAAACCATGCATGTATTCTTGTAATTTAATTCCAAATGTCAACCGAACGCACACACCATAGTTGTCAATGAAAATGAATGACATTTTGAGCAATTGTGTACATGGATGAGAAAATAAGAGCTTACAATTAGGGAAGATTGGTGTAGCATGGAGATAGAAATGCTAAGGAGTAGGTTGTGGAAGCACCTTGTGGGAAAGGTGGGAAAACCGATGGTTGATTCAAAGTTGATATCCCAACATTGCATCAATGTTGAAACAAGTGTTGGTTGACAACGTTGAAATTGCAACATTGCATCAATGTTGAAAACAGGTTGATCTACCCTTTAACCCTATATCAACCAGTTTTCAACGTTGAATCAAGGCTTTGTGCCCACTGGGAAATGACATTTAGGCCGCTTTCAGTAATATTTGTGGAATCGAAGATGCTTGAAGTGTGATTTTAAGGGGCTGTCCATAGAGTATGTCACACATGGGTGGATGGGGGCCTAGGCAGCCCAATATTTGATTAAACAACAATATCCATGCAATGTACATATTGAATAGGAAGGAGTCCTTACCACACCACCCTTGTAGTACAGCTTGTACAGAGGCTCCACCTTAGCTGGGATCACATATGCACGCTTCGACTCCTGAAGAGAAATACATGGAGTTATACAATGGAATTAAAAGAGACATCCCTACTGATATGAGCAGTTCTGATGGTTAAGGCGAGTCCACAAACAGTTATTGACCAACCGGGTCTCTCTATCCTTTTTTGAATCAAAATGCGTTCGGATACATACTTGGAAAGGATGTCTGCACAGAACTCGTTGCCCGACCTGCGGAGGTTGTTCGTCCGGTTGCTGAAGGAGATCAACCAGTGCATTCCCATCAAACCCATAGAGACGGTACGCAACCTTCTTCCCCGGCATTGTCACCTTCTCCACGTCCTGTGATAGCTTTATACGCGGGACTCCATTCACTTCAACAAGCTGTCAATTATATAAAATCATTTTCTATACTAAGGTATTCTCAAAATTTAGAATTATTTCAGCAATGACTGCTTTTATTTGATCCTGTTTCAAATTGAAATCCTTTCTGCACATGTCATTTAACCTAAACTTGTTTAGTATAGGTTAAGCATGAATGCCACCAGCCACTGTGATAACTAATGCATCTGGGAGTACTGAGGTGGTGTTTTTCCTGTATATATTTCTAAGGTGTTCTGAGGGGGGGGGTCAGAATTCTTCATGCACCCCACCTCCAGAAGTGTCAAAAATGTTCACACGCCCCCCTCAAGAGGGGTCACCATTTTTTACACACACACATCCCCCCACGCCCCCCCCCCTGATAATAAATGCCCAGTCCCTTACTGACCTTGAACACGCATCCCAGGGCGGGCTGCCGCTGGCAGGTCACAAGGTGAGTCCCGATGCCGAACGAGTCGATGGAATGGGACTGAAATATTAAAGGGGTCAGGGGTATTAAACAGCCCAGCCTTCCTGCTATTCCTGCCAGAGACAGGTAACCAATGGAGTAATTATACAGGTAGGACATCTCTGCAGTCAGGCCTTGAGCCATGCAGAATATTTGGTATGGCAGATGTTATTTATTACAGGCCTGGCTTAATTGCTGCAAACTCGGATACCTGAGTACAATTATTATGTCCAAATACAGAATGAATTACAAAGAAGGTAGCCGGCAAATTAGCGGAAAGACTGTTTAGTCTAATTTCATATGTAATTGAAACTACCAATATGGTGTAGTTTAAGCACAGATACTTGCCCTTGGCTCACAACCATCCACGATAACGCGCTGCAGCAGTAACATAAGAATGAAATACATGTATTAATTTGGTGTAGTCTTTTGTATCAGTATACCTCAGTGTTTAATGATCTCTAGATTATTGAATTGTCTTATGTAAAAGAACTTTTGCCAAGGGTATTATCAAAGACAGTTTTAGAAAACAGAGAGTTGTATCTTTTTTTTATTCTGTGTGACTTTGCACATTATAATCTTATGATTATATCACTAAAACGATATATGATCTAGATGTCTGGTATTACTTTTAACAGAGTATATTTATCTTAACCCTTTCGTGCCCAGAACTATTTGACTAATGTCATTTATTTACATCATCAATTGTGAATTGTGTAACAGTTGGATATATTGTTCTGACATATGCTTCATATTATATTTGTTGAAAGCTATTGGAATCGCCATTCCATTACTATTTAAGAGAACATTTTAATTTGGTTACTATGACAACCAGAAACATTCTTTTCACTCATATCAAACAATATTGTAAAAACCGTCAACAATTCATATTTTGGTCTCTTTTAGTTGGAAATAGGCTATCTGGGCTTGGTAAACGTTCTTTTGGTGTTCCAAATTGGGGTATACCTATTTAAAATAGAAGAATACCAACACCATGTATGCAATCTGCAGAAAAATTGACTAAAAAGTGTTTTTATCACATTTTTGACCATTTTTATGAATATTTCTGTTTTTTATCTGCTTCCCCATGGCCAGAGCGCGCATTTTATGCCATTTTAAAGACATTTTTGACTTATTATATTATGTATTCAAGCCTACCATCAATAGCATACATGTCTCAGCCTGGAATATTTGGTATCGTTAGAAATTTTATGCATTTTTGCTTCATTTTAGTCCCAGAATTATCTTAATCCGAGTACTAGGGCACTCAGGGTGGTGCTCTAAACATATATAGGTGCAAAAGCGCGCATTTTTGGAGTTCTGGGCACGAAAGGGTTAAACAAACCATTCCGTTCATTAGATAAATTGATGATAAAAAAAATAACAAGCTTTCATAATTATAAATAAAGTTCAAGGAGAAAGAGTAAGCTTCCAAGACTATTCAGCGTGAGCTAAGAATTTAAAATATGCTAGAAGTAGCAGAGTGTCCAACAAGAACCCCCTGTTTATGGCAGAATATTAGGACTTTGCCACAGCCGCCCTCATCCTTTAGTTCTACACCTGTTGAACCATAAAGGAATCTCATCATGGGATTCCAGCCTACCAAGACTGAAAGAGAGTCTAGCAATGCTGGACTCCTTCCAGAGTCTAGCAATGTTGGACTTTCCATATAGAGTCTAGTAATGCTTGACTCATTCTAGAGTCTAGCAAAGCTCGACCCACCTGCTAGAGTCTAGCAATGCTGGACTCTACCTCCAAAGTGTAGCAACCATGGACTCTCCTTCTAGAGTCTGGCAATGCTTGACTCTCCTTCCAGAGACATATCGAGGGTCAGCCTGACATTTTCGGCTCTTTTCGCTTCGTAGTTGGGTCTATGCTTTACCCTTATGGAGGATAGCCTACCCAAGCCGCCACACTCTTTGTGAAAGGATGTGCAAACGGTTGTTGTCCTAATATGCTGCCATACCTGTTGACATCTCCAAAGACACCCATCACCAAACTTGTGGTATAGGAACGCAGTGAGGTCTTCTACAGAAAAGCTACCAAAGTGTCTACCAACAAGACCAAAGATATAACCATGATCAACATAAGAAAAACAGCTATGAGTCTCCTCCTTTGAATCTATTCTGAAGAAATACTGAGTTACACTCGGTATTCCCTGCGATATGAAGACATGGTGTGATAAAGGCAATAGTATTGTAAGGCAGAGTCAAGTTCATTGCAAAACTAAATAACCTTTTCGAATGGAAATTCAGAGTTTCACCAAAAATGAACTCATATCCCAAATTTTTTGTTCCGCCTTTCGATAAGAAGATTGAGTTTTGTCCGTTGAAGAAGCGAATGCACATTCTTCGTGGGGCGTGCAGAGAATGAAGTCTCAGTGTTATTTACCCTATGGGACTACACTCCCGAAATCTTTTTTTCTTCTAATTATAAAAGACCTGGGGTCCACTGCACAGCTAGGCTACCAATTAGAGCCATTCTGTTTGAAGCTCAGCAAAAGGAGTGGAAAATGTAACTTCTTATGCCCGGGCCCCACCGCACGATTTTCAGATTCTCATGAAAGTTGCTCCAGTTGCTTCAAGAGCACCCCACGATTTAGACACTGTTGCTTCATTTTTTCTGAGAATAAGCCGGGATTGCAAAGTGGAGTCCAAGCCATATACACAGTGAAAAAAGTCAGTGTCAGTCCGGTGCTGAGAATGTATTTAATATAACCTGTGACACGATCTGCGTAAAAAGGCCCTTAATGCAGGGTACACTAAGGTCCCTTTTCCCAGTACATACCACCTATGTTTTCATAGTTGGACCTTTTTAAGAGTCAGACAATGCTGGAATATCCTTAGAGAGTCTATAAATAGAGAGCTCCTAAACATGTAACAGAATCTGGCACTGTCTTTCTAGGGTGAGTCTGGCAATGCTGGACTCTCCTCCATAGTCCGACAATGCTGGACTCTCTTCACAGGGTCTTGACTCTTGTTCAAATACCTGACTATGAAAACATTGTTTTGGAGTCATTTCCAGCCTCAGGATGACACTCACTCTTTCCTGTGTGTACATGCCCCTTTGGTTCAACTTTCAAGGAATATGCCCCAGATTGTAACCTAAACCGCACAGTGGACCCCGGCCTATACTGACTGAGGTAGGAATTGTTGATGTTGAATTTGTGTAGTCAGTCTGCTTTCTCCGCTAATAAAAATGAACAATGGAGGCCAAAAAAGCTAATTAGATGGTGTAATTGGATCAATGGAAATTATATTCTTCCCTAATTCTCTACTGACACAAGGTGAATATTACTTAATATAATATGTGATCAGTAAAGAAGGCGCTAATCATTATTTATCCCGGTTTGCCGATTGAATCTTACATTGACGAAAATAGATTAAATGATCGGTATGAAAAATAATTTGTTCAGTGTTCACGATGCATCTGAGTTCAGGTAAAGCACTACAAATAAAACAAAAAATGATATTCAAGTTAAATTTAATGATAACAATAATAGTCTCTTAAGAACTCCTACATGACCCAAAAGCAGTGATCGGGAAATATGGGTTGGTCTAATATGTCTTTAATTTACTTACCCCACCCTCAATTGTAAAAAGGGAGAATCAGTTTATGAGGAATTCATTCAGTGCATAAAGTGAGTAGGTTCTGTCATAAAATACACGTAGATATAAGTCATCCAAATATAGCAATAAGTGCAAATTTTACCTCAATTCTAAGTACAAGAGTCAGTGCTTTAATTCTCCTGATCCAATGTTTAAGTTTACTACAGATTCACTGAAGATAGAGACTGACCTAAGTATACCAAGAAAAACTTATATTTGAAACATTAGGCAACGTACTTGACTATATGGTATGTCTACGTTATTTTATGTTCATAATGACTGTACTGTGATTGTAGTAACCATCTGTCTAAAGCCTGACTAAACCTGGGAAGGGGTTGACCATTGAGCATTTGTTAATAGCTTCAGAAACATGTGTATACCTGCTGATTGAGTGAGTGGATGGTGTCTTCATTGATGTCATTGCTTGCAACAATCGTCAGGTCCACGAACCAGTCACAGTCAAAGCTGCAATGTTCAGTAAAAAGTGTGTTTCAGGCAAGCCGAAATTCAAAATATGGCCGACCCTAGCATCTTTCCCCATTCTAATATTCATATTTCTCTAGATTTTGAGCAAATCTGTGGTCAATAAGAACAAGTTCTTAGGTTTAGGTTAGGTTTAGGTTTATAGTCAGGATTAGGTCTGTGTTTATAGCTAAGATAAGGACTTAGGGCTAGTTTTGGGATAAGAGTAAGGATATATAGTGAAGGTTACTGTAAGTAAGGGTTTATGGTGTTCTAATGTTGGTTCACTCACCTGTCGGCCATTTTCTTGAAGTAGTCTCTGGTAACCACAGACAAGTAGGCGAGATCTCCACTGTCTAGGCGGATCCCATTTGCCTTGTAGCCCAGGTCATCCAGGGCCATGGCTACAGCACAGAAGTTGGGGATACCACTCCTAGAAGGAACCCATGAATTAAGGATATTATGAACAAATGCATGAATCATCCAATTTAAGCAACTCTAAGCAAAAATTGAAGTTGATAAATGGCTTTTTGGCAGCTTTAAGCAACTTCAATTTTCTTTTTTTAGATTAATGTTGCTTCAAGCTGTTGAAAGAAGACCATCAATCAATATATATATTTTTGCTTAAAGTTGTTCAAATCGGATGATTCATGCAGTAGGCCTACCTTCAATGAATTTCTTATGAACTCCATAACTACTTCCATCACTTGTACTCTGTTCTGTTCTATGATCTGTACCGTAATGATGTTACTCGGTTGTACCTCGGTTGGGCCAGGGTGTGTATTGATGTGCTGTAGTCTGACTTGCATAACAATAATTGTACGGCTTAACAATTGCGTTTTGAACTACACGCTAATTAAATTATGTCTAATAGAGCTTTAATATATTATGGCCTTCGGTGTAATGATGCATGAATGTAGCCGTGGTGAAGCTATTCACCAGAGCTGCACTCAAGTATCATGCCGACCCCACGGGCTTCATACACTCCTGATGATTCGTCATGATGCATGAATGCAGCACTGAGGAATTACTCGCCAGTAACCATAGAGGATGTTGTATAGGAAATTTTATAATCTTGATACCGATGTACATTTTGAATGTGTTTGTTAGGTCAGGGTGGTCTTTCAGAACAACTGACGTAGTCATAGGCAAATTATGACGTGCGAAACCTGTCTGAGGACCACTAGTAAAAAGTGTTTCACAAGAAATCCTGTTGAAATCTACAGTAAATACCACATTTTGCCAGATGCAAATACTCTGGTCTATTGCAAATATTGCAATATTGACGAAAATCTCATTATGACGACTGATGAATCTGTTCTGAAAGACCCTCCAGAGGCCCTGTGTAGTAGATATGGTACAAGTGAGTCACTGTTTAAGGACAGGGTAATTGTTTAAGGTGCCAGCCATGTCGGATAATTACCCTTCACAAAGGTTTATAACATTCATGCAACCACTCACACATAACCATATCTGACTTACACCCAGTGATTAGTTTGTGATAAGTTTGTACATCTTATACAGACAGGCAATTTCTTTCCTTCTCCCAGCCAACTGTGGTATAATGATGTACATATTGCTCACCTTAGAACATCGTAAGTGTCAACCAAGGCTAGGAAACCCTCAGGGAATGCAATGGCGTAGGAAATAAAAGCTGCCAGTTCGCCTTTGTTGGTGTCTCTAGTGGCTACACCTGCAAAGAAAACATCTTTTTATGTTATGTATTCTTATTATGGGATCAGTATATATTTTAGTGTATATTTTCTAGTTGTACATACAGGTATTGTTATTTAGTTTTAATATAATTTAGGCGTATTATATGTCGCCCATTAGGTACTTTATACAACAGAGTGCTCTTATGAATTATGCCCTTTTTCCCCATATGATGCATGATTGCAGGCGAGTAGCGTGCCTGCCAGGGTTACATTCTTACATCATGCCGACCCTATGGAGTTCATAAGCTCCTGACGTGTTGGCATGGTGCAGCCCTGGCGAGTACACTCACTAGGGCTACATTTATGCATCATGACTACAAAGGGAATAAAACTACAAATGATGTGTGGTCATTAAAGCTTTACTCTCTCATTTGATAATACTAGGAAGACCACATTGGTAAGAATTCAGCTTTAAATGGTTAACTATAATTGAAGAGTTTGGATGCAAAACGACATATCTCCATCCTAGAATTGAAGCATACAGTGCTTTTTGTAAAGACACCCTGAGGCCAATTTTTGTCCTTTGGTATACTAAGTGGGTCCTTATGAGATGAAAAAATAATAAATCTTGGAAAAAAAAAGTTTGAGAATCATATTTCATTGTCCCTAATTTCTTTTTTTTTGGCAAATTTTTGCCCCCCTTTTTTTAAAATGGCGCTTATGTCGTTTTGCATCCAAACTTTTCAAGTTCACAATCAGGTACGTACCTAGCACTGGAGTCACCTTGTTCAGCCATCCCTCACACAGACTAACGAAGTCCATCTTCTCATCAGAATCACGTTTCTTTAGGGACTTTAGATATGGAAAAGAATTAACACCATATTAAGTTAATGATTTTCTCAAAATAGTAATAATTATTTCAATCAAATATTTGATTTTTCTCGAAGTTATCTTTGTAATATAATGAGTGCTTTAGCGAATTATCTGATTTTTTTTAGATTGTCTAAGTTAACAGAATTATTTTGAACACCAGACATAACATAATAGGTTTTCCCTTCAGTTTACATGTGTATGAGTAATACATATTGAGGTAACGAGTCATAGGTAGAACTTGCACATATACCAACCCTCTGCTTTATTTCACCCACAGTGGTGAAAGATGTGACAAATGCATGGGCATGTGTCCCTTTGACAGGAATACCAAACAGCTTCCCAGCTAGCACATTGCTGGTTCCATCGAAACCTGTGTACAAAATTGTAGTTCCTAAGTTACAAACTAACTAAGATTATATTATAGAATATACATTTATTATATAGGTGACTGTCATTATTGTATTATCATTCTTGTATTCGCTGATATTGTAATACCATAACGAAGCCAGGAAAATCTACTATAAAAGGTTACCCAGATATCATCACTTTGTGCGCTCTATTTGGGAATTTATCCGGTCAAGCTGCACTGTCAGGAGTTAGTATAGCTGTACAGTGAGTTATACTGTAGATTTACAGTATGATAGGAATATGTCTTTTTATACTGTAAATCTACAATATGACTCACTGTACAGCTACACTAACTTCTGACAGTGTGGGATTGCCCACCTTTTAGTTTTGATCATTATTGCCCAGAATTACCAGTGGGAGAAGGTCTCTGTACACTCACCTCCCATGTAGCAGTAGCGGGAGGCAGAGAGGCCCCCGTCAGGTCCCTGTGCTCTCCGTAACCCAAACTCTAACAGAGACTTGTCTGGTCCCGCCGCCATCCGGAAACGAGCCGCATTTGTCGCCACAAGGCTGAAAATAGTAACCCCCAAACAGATGATTATATCGATAGTTGAAATGGAGAGAAAACATATGTGTCAATAGAGACAGCTTCTCTTAAAACAGACACAAGTAGGCAGATTGATGAGGGAAATTTTGATACTCCCAGAAAATGCACTTTATGACTGTATGCAATCATGTTTAAGAACTTTGATATTATAAGCTTGATACACTATTGTAAGGTTGTACAGGGGTACATTCATATATTTTCCACAAAGGGTAAGAACTTAGATGTCACAGAATATGTTGATTAATATAGACCGTTAGATACCTGGAGAAGTTAACCAGTGTTAACAGTGTGGTTTCAAGTAGCTGCACCACAGCAAGCGGACCTTCAATCCGGAGCAGGGGTACTTTGGGGAATACCACTGTGCCTTCATCAATGGCCCAAAGTTTCACATCTTTGGTTGTTAGTTTTCCAAGGTACTCAAAGAACTCAGGTTCTGTTGTGGGTGGCAGTATCGTCTTCAAGTAGTCAATGTCTGGAGGTGCATGGAATAAAAATATGGGCCAGATTTTCTATTTGTGTTCATTTGAGGGTAAAATACTGAATGATAAAAATAGCATAACAGTAACCTGAAACATCATTGCAGAAACTTCATATCATATTCATCATTCTTGGAAATTACGTTTAAAGTAATATAACAAGGTGTTAAAGTGGGCTGGGTTTAGGCTGGTAAAATCCTAAGATTCCTCCCATTTGTCCCACTGTAACTAAACAATTAGTTGAAAACATTTCAGTATATGATACTCACCTTGCTCTGAATACTGGAAGTCCTTCAGGAACTTAAGGCATTCCTCCAACCCAGCAAACAGACAAAATTCGCCCTTGAACGGGTTTCGTCTGAAGAAGAGGTCGAAGACAGCATTGTCGTCACGTTTCTCACTTCGCCAATAGGCATAAGCCATTGTGATCTGGTAAAAATCTGGAATTCAATAGAAAATAATAGTTTCCTGCACATGATAATCGATGAAGTTTTTTTTAACCCTACCATCTACTGTAATGTGATATGTCCTTTGTTGTGATGCTGTTAGGGCCAGTGTATCATGCTAACCCTTCGGGAAACTATAGGGTTGGCATGATGCTTGAATGCAGCCCTGGCAAATAGACTAGCAAGGGCTGCATAAACGACCTCAATCATTAAACTATTCTGTTTAAAAACGATGCCGCCATTAATAGGTTGATTTGAGATATTCTTCACGTACACTGTCCGTATGTTACAGCTTGACCGTGGGGCGTTTATACAACTTCCACCATTAGATGGGTTGCCATCTGCAACCCTTACCCTATGTCCTTTTGCCAGGTACTTGGCAAATTGACAGAAGGTACAATTTTTAATTCCCTATTTTCTGACCTTGGGATTGCACCACCGACCTTACTGCATATGCGGCACAAGCGGCACCACTATGTCAACGTTGTATATAATCATATCTGGTCAGAATACAATACTAGTGAATAAAATATCGTGTACTTTGATTGGACGGTGCAGTTATCTCATTTAATCAATTCCGACACAATGTAATATTCATAGTTGTATTGTCATCGATCTCTTCTGGTATGGGAACGGCACACAGTTCCATGTTTATGATCCAACTTCGATATTTCACCCCAGTTGATGGACAAGGCATTGTTTCAGGATATGGTAAGGGGTATTCAAATGGGATCCATTCGTTATACCAGCTGTACACCTAAATTGCAACAATAGCTGATTTCGACAGGCTTATGTCATAACAATGATATAGACTGGGTTCCATTGAATATTGCATATGTTGTATATAATTAAGTCTACCCCATGCCATTTGGTGATTTCGGCTTCCTGTCTCCTCACTCCCCTTACTCCATTCTCCGAGTCAGACAAGCCATTCCCGTTACATTTATGTCAGATTCTGCCATTTTGTCGGGTGCTCCGATGTACATATATCAAGGGCTTTTCCCACGAACCCTCTTTTCTTTATTTATTTTTCTGAGAAACAAATAGAATAATACCATATCATACCCCCACAGCTAGATTTTAATATCTTTACTGCCCATCAAGGTTTAAGATACATGAGGTATGAAGTTAAGGAACAATGCGAGGTTAAGGCAACTGGTTCAGTTAGTCCCTTCTTGTATTAAACAATTCATACGGGGAGTATATAGTCTATAGACTTGTATTGAACCACGACCTACTGCTTGCAAGGAGAAATGCCCATCACTATAGACTACCACCGATATGAATTTAAAAGATGATTTATATTTTGATTCACGAAAATATTCCAAATTATATAGTTTAAACCTGTTACCTGAACAGTGCACGAGAAGCTAGCCACCCTGCCCAAACCATCCAAGGGACAAGGGAAGCTCGAGGATCTTTACAAAAGTACCTTTCTACCCTCCTTATCGTATCATTAAATAATAGACCCCACATCACCCCGTGCCAAACCAGCTTATCAAGGGTATAGCGTACTGGGAATGCCTATACTTAACCCTTTAAGGGCCACATAGTGCTTTAATGCGCTACACCCTTTGTCGCCATAATGCATGAATGTAGCGCTCGCGAGTGGACTTGCCAGGGCTTCATTCATACATCATGCCGACCTTATGTGTTATCAACCCCGTTGGGTCGGTATGGTGTATGAATGCAACAGTGGCCAGTTACTCGCCAGGGCTGTGTTCATGCATCATGCCGACCAAGGGCATGGCACATTAAAGCAATATGTGGCCATTAAGGAGTTAAAGATCACTGACTCTTGGCAATAGCATACACAACTAGTTTCTCAGTGCGCAGTGTATATATCTCATCCAATATTAAGCAGCCAATCTACTTGCAAAGGGCACTGTCCACCAATTGGGGAGTCTATCAAAATACGCTAAATAGCAGGAAATATTTGAAAAAAAAAGTGTGATCTATGTTGTGAGTATTCGGTTTGGGAGGTGGCCAATTTGGTCATTGAAAAGATTTCATATGACTGTGAAAATAGGACCAATTGCGCTGGTTGTTTTATATGACTACAAACAAATACAAATGATTATTGACAAGACTAGAAGAGGGGTACATGATAGTATAGGGGGTATTTTTATAGAGGAAGTTATTGATATCAAATAGAGGTTACATTTTATGTCTACTAATGTCGTATTCCTCAGTCCTACTTTTAACCATTTATAGAGTTAATGATGGTTTTGCATGAGAATAAATTTAGGTTTTTTATGAATATATTTTAAACTCACTGTATACATAGACACTGAGGAATTTCTTTATGGTTTAATCCTGGTGAGGGGCACGTCCCATCGGCCCCTTTAGCCGCCAACCACCTGTGGGCCTTCACCCTGCACGCCCAGATTTTAATCAATAATCGATACCCCTGATCAATAGCTGATTGGGTATAGATCTCTTTTCACCCCTGCATCTACTGGCCTTTGCTCTGTGGGAGTGGTAGACGGTCGAGCTGTAGGGAGGGACTAAAAATGGCTGCCATCTTGGTTACCATTTTGACAGGAATTCCTATTAAAAACGGTATTTCGCTGGTACCTGCCTTAGAGACAAAAACAGCAGCAACCAGCTCACTGCTGGTTTCAGTGATCACCAGCAATTAGATCCTTGACCAATCAGAGAAGCTGAAGTAGTTACTGCATTCACACCTGTATATAGACCGTATCCGTCTGTCAACAGCCACTTCTAGGCTGTGGGTGTGTGTGGGTGTGTGGGTGTGTGGGTGTGGGTGGGTGTGTGGGGGGAGGGGGTGGACGTGGGGTTGTGGGGGAGTGAGAGGGAGAAGTGGGGGTAACCTGCTGTTTATACTTCCGAGTTCCAGGACCAAATACTATGCAGTAAACCTAGAGGTTAGATTCATCATTTGAAGTTTTCTATTATATAGGACAAATATTTTTACATTTACATTTGGGTTGTTATTCATTAATTTTACTTCCCCATCATTAGATTAGTAGATTAGATCGCGGGATGTTCACAAACGTTTCATAAACAAAATCGGATAATTCATTTTCTTTTGGATTTGCTTTTGTTGACATGCAAATTATGAAAGGCTATTCCCACAGTGATTGGAGGTATACTTGCTTACTTCCCACAGAATCGATTTATACAAGATAAACGTGCTGTAATCAGAATTTGAGTGTACGTTAATGTTGTTGATGCAGTTTATATTGACAATAGTGGGTACAGTCGGAGGACACAGAGGGCCCGACAACCAGACTTTAGTTTAAAACTAAAAGGGGTTTCACGATATAATTACGGTGTTGGGTCCGAACCCCTGGACCCCGCCCTTTTCTGCAGCACTGTTTTTCCTCTTTGGACACTACTACTTCTGGGGCTTCCATAAAGTAGTTAAGCACAATTTCTCCAGAAATTGCCCCCCTCCCTCCACCCCTGAGGTTTTTGTACAAAGCCTCTTTAAGATAAAGAAAGTATTTAAGCAAGGTTTACCAATATGGGGACTCCCACCACCCCCTGATATGTATACACTAACTATGAATATGTTACGGAAGCCCCCCTCGTCTGGGTGTGCCTCTGATGGGCATACAATAATGTATGTATGGAAATATTACAAAAGAAAATCAAATTCAGTCCCACAAAGCATAGCCTACCTGTGAGAAGTGGTTGTATGACGCCATTCTGGTCGTGAATGGTCTCCATTTTGGAGTAGGAGAAGTTCTTCTTGATGGACATGGTGAGGCCGTGGTTGCTGCAGCTTGTATCAGTGACGGAACTGCTCAGTGAGCTGCTCTGGGGCTTCCTACTTACTATTGAGCTCTGTGGTGTATCAATGTGTTGAGGTTACCAATCCAGGGGTTCTGTCTGCAGCGGTGCCCCCCTGTGGGTCTTTCCTGCATCAATAGTAACTCCCTCCCGGTTGTGATACTCACTAACTGTAGAAAGTGTGAAAGGTGATTGCCATATTTAATATAGGTCTACAAAAGCAGACATCATAGTTGAATTTCTTGCAGTATTCACCCCTAAATCTCAGAGAATCGTTTTGTGAATGGCCCACATCATAATTCACAGACCAATGTATTACCAGAACAGCTAATTCCCTGGTATTCCAAAGGTTTTAATTTAGGTTATATGGAATTGGTGGCGCTACACTGTGGATGTTTTCATAACCTTAGCGAGAAATCAGAAGCACATTAACTCCATCTAGTGTCAAATCATGTTTCCCAATAGAGGCTTGAACTCTCAGCCCTAAGATGTTGAGGCATGCTAAATTGCTTTTAACTGTCCTAACCAAGCAGGTGTCGGTAGGTATGTTTACAGAATATGGCAGTCATGTGGTACATGGCCATTGTTTAGACTGTTTAATTTGGAAGTTAGGGAGGGAATATTCATTTTCTGATCTATCAACGGTCCACTATAGCACCCTATATTGATACCATACAGGATCAAACATATTTAGACGAGAGTTACGAGATTTCGTCTCCTTCTTTTAGCGAAAAAGACTTGGATGCCATTGTGACTAAAAGGGGTCGATTGTGAAGAGTTTGAAATTTGAACTGGGAGAGAACTGGAATGGACATGTTGGGAGTTTGGATTCATACCAGGCAATAGATGCGGTGCTTGGTCTGAGAAAAATGTTTAATTGAGCCCAGAAACAAACATAAAGATGCTGCTACACTATAATAGGCCTGGCCTATGGATCTACGTAAAGCTTTTGACACTGTGCATCACTAAAATAATTCTCCTCCATAAACCCGAGAGCCATCAGCATGATTGAGCCAGCCCTACGGTAAAAGACAAACATCAGTATCATACCTAGCCAATAAGACTAGATAAAAAGAAATCCACCTTTCTTACGATGTGCCACAAGGGTCAGCACTGGGACTGCTACTATTCCCAATTTACCCTGATATGGTTGGGGTGAGCATAGGAACTGTAGTATCCGACATTTCCGCATAATTTTTACACCATTAAATCTGTATTATTCTGTTAGAATTCTCAAATTGTTAGGATCATATTATCGAGAATGTAATATGTTACTCTCAGCAGATATAATGGTATCCATGAAAACACATGAATGAAAACCAAAAGAAAATATTTTTTTTCTGCCTTTTATTGATCTCGTTCTAAAATCATACTTTCAACTAAACAACAACTAGATCAAGGGCAGTAAAACTGCACTCATTACAAGTGCATCTTCAGCATACCCTGATTTCAATACTACAGATAAACTATGTTATCTTCTATCTTCCACCTCACAAGGTTTATATCTTTAGGCATTTTCAGCCTGATAAGAAAACCTTTAACAACTGGACTGCTTTAGTTAACAAGTAGTTCTCGTAATGGTTGCATCGGCCGAAACAATAATGCACACAATGATAATCTCTCGTCTAATCAATCGCAAAAGTTACTGCCAAATCATTATATACCAATTATTTGATATACATTCACATTGACAAATGATATTAGTACATCTCTTCTTGCTGCCATTATATGTAACTAATGAATTGCATACCTTCAACAAAAATGTACCATTGAAATACATATAAGGATAATCCAATCAGTTGAAATAATAGTTTGCGTATAGTTTTTACACTTGCACTACTATTATAGCTTTTCACTTTTCAGTTACTATAAGCTGACAACACCTGAAACTGTATAAGGACTAAGCGTACCTGATTTTTATTAAGCTGTCTGTCTGGACAGGAATCGGTTTTGTCAAATCCTACTGGTCTACAGTGCACAACTTAACTGACTATCCCTAATACGAAGGAGTAAATTTGAATCTGAATGGACGTTTGTTGATATATAAATCATAGTATTTTTTTTACATAAATAATTTCAACTTTTCACCATCTGTGATACATAACATACGTCATATGCATTGTTGAGCCATCTTTCCTCAATACAGAGATTTTCATGAGACGCTAAGTTGAATGTAAATACTGCAATTACCCCGGTAGTCGATACATCATTAATGTTTTGAGATCAATTTAGTAAACGCAAGTACAAGGCAGAAGTAGGTCCCAGAGAAATAGTCCAATACTTAGATTTAGCAGAACCAGATATTTTATTACTATTAAAACTTTTGTATCAGTGTCCTCTGATATTATTGGCATACTTATCAAAGTACCCATTGCAAACAAATCTTATCAGTGCATTATTTCAAAGTATTTCTCTGTCAAGTTTTCCCTCCCCCAAAATAACCTGGCCGAAATTTAGTACAGAAAATCGGCAAAAGAGACACACAAGTGCAATAAAGTGCTTAATATCCAATTGAGTTACGAGTCAGTAATATTATGTACTTCTATCTATCTCAAAATCAGTATTGAAAAAGGCCTTGCTAACATCCTGTTCATAGAAATCTCCACAGATGTCTAATGACGCACATGATGAATGGCTGTTTATGTGGTCTTGCTCTTAATCTATCAGAAAGATGTGTTTTTTCGTTTTTTTACAAAAAACATTTTTTAAGCGAACAAGGAAATATTGACAAAATGGAATTAGAACAGCGGTATGAAGCATTCAAATTGGTATTATTAATATGAAGATTATTGCTAAGACCTTTTTCAAAAATCATTATCATCATCATCATAATCCTTTCACACACATTCACAGTTCATTTCAGCTGATCTGTTGTGGGAAATGAAATACCTATCTCAATAAGTAATCCTCTTGAATCTTCATGTAGGTGTCATTTTTGCAAGATCACTGACCAATGACTCTGACAAATACTTTTGCCTTTTGTGAGTCACATCCATAGTCAATGTAAATGATGTTGCCTCTCAGCATTAACTATGGTAAATAATTCCCGACACATTTGAAATTCATGATTTTGCTATTGTGGTTGAGCTAATAATTCTTCGGGCCATATGTCGAGAAGTGCAAAGTTTGTATCTTTAATACGCTATCGAAAAACATATAATATGCCCTAAAACATCAAGTAAGATACTTGTTTTATCCTCAACAGCCTACATTTAATAGAAAACCAATGCAAAGTACAAGTTTGAACTATACATTTTCACAAGGACAAAAGCCACAGTAGAAATTACTTACAGTTTCAACATTCATTGCGTTTCACTAGGTGCAAAGTAATTTTTAATAAGCCTCAGAAGCTAAAGGAATGGTCATTTTTTAATAACATGTGGTGGTAGATTTGGGAGGAAGGGTCCTCAAAATTCTTGACCCGTTTAGAGGTGGGGGTCAGAAAAATGTCACCCCTTTTCGGCAAAAGAACCTGTGTTCCTATAGTTAAAAGGATGGGGTCTGAACATTTTTTCACGCCCACGCACAAATACACCGATCACCCCTGTTTTCAAATAATGACCACTCTGTAACACGGTGAAGGACACAACTAGTTTCTTGTAACAGTAACGACAACTTCTAGAAATAGACTATATACACATATGCGGCCAAGCGATCATCTTGCTTAATCACATTTTTCTTCTTTCCTCATGGTTTCAACTGATGTCTAGATTGACAAGAAGGAATAGGCTGCAGTTACATACTGACATTTTCACTAATGGGATAACTACCATACACATAAAGTAAACTCTAATTTTTTAGAATATTAATATTCACAACTGTTATTGGTTACTAGCCACCTATATGTTTACACTATGGTAGTCAAACCCCTGGTCACCATGTTAGCTTACTTCAAGACATTATTTCCATTATGTTACTTCCAAAATATCAAATTACATGCTAAATATTCTTTCAATGTTCATATATAATTATATAATTTGTTGGTCCTCATTAGCTTTTTGTTACTTATATTTTAATGAATGATAAAGTATACACTTTTATATTGCTAATTCTAGCAGAGATTTCTAAATATCAGAATCTATGTCTTCATCTGCTTACATAGTCTACATACCATCTCTTAGGCCCCACAAAGAAAAGATTGGTCTACGTTTTTTTTCTGTCAAAGTATTTTTCTTACTCAAGAACTAACAAATCTTATTTTGCTCATTGCTCTTGCCACACGTTATTAACAAAAATATTGCCTGGTACGGTTCATAGGGAACTGGTTCCTGTAGAATGCGCACAGCAGATTTCTTTTTCGAGGAGAAGGACCAATTCTTTTTGTTTGCGGGGCATAAGTATAACAAAGATTCATATTCACATGATATCCTATCATGAGACATTCTCACGGAACGTAACAGAGGCGATACTATATTAAACACCATTGGCTCAGATCCTAACATACCAACATCAAAACTATGCCTTATCACAGTAGCAGGTTAAGTTTCAGCTCAACTTAATAAAATCATCATACAGTGTTTTCTACAGCAGGTAGCCTACTGTCCTGAGCTTCTAACTATCCTAGAATAGGCTTGACAACAACACTTGTTCGCCAAACCCTAGGAAATTCGTGCTTAACATTCTCAAAACATTCTACTTTTCGTCGAACCAAATCTTGTGTGGAATTACTAGAAAAATAGTATTGATAGAATAACACAGTTTCCTCTATCAGTGCCAGAAAACCACAATTAGGTGGTTAATGTCTTTGACTGTAGACAAAGATGGGGCTAAATGAATCTTAGCCCCATCTTGAATAACTGTCAAAGTTTTGACGCAACATATAAGTTTTAAAACTTTTAAAATGTTGAGACACTTGCTTGGTGAGACTAAAGGTGAATAGGTGAATGGAAAAAAAAAGTGCATGTGTGATATTACAGCCAAATAGCTAAGATTTTACACATGCGTCTGCCTTAAAATATAGCTCTGTTAAAACAATATATTACATATTTAATAAGGTGTTCTGCTATGTGCTTCAACAATATACATGTATAACACTTGCAACAATATCAATATTTTGTTACTGAAGATTTTACATTTTCAGAATTTGTTTTATGATTTGTACCTTCATTCCTCAGAATATGCAGAAGACATGGATATTACACACACTTATTAAAGCTGTGATGATAGCCAGATTACCCTGTTTTCTGTCCCAGAATTAAGCCAAACTGTGACTACAAAGTGAAGTCCTTATTACATCGTTTTTACATTTTTGTTTGAGAGAAATTCCACTGCAAAGAAATTAATGAATGCTCATCGGCCACTCATTCATCAAAGTTCATATTAAACTTTGATTTATGAGTGAGGGATCTGTCAGTCACTTTGTATATTTGGGTCCATCTCAACGAGAACTGTCAATTTTTTAACACCAGCGTGAGACATTGTTGTAATTTATTACAGCCACTGTTATTCGGGGTACTGGGTTTTCACACATGTTTGTATTGTTGTGTGGTTACTGTTGGGTTGTTACGCTGTGGTCGTTCCAGACCCCAGGGTCTTATGAAAGTTCTGCGATCGGTGCATTCTTCAGCCATAAGTCGTGGATAAATTGGTACAGCTTGTCTGTTACCGACACCTGTGGAAGGAAAAAGGAAGTACATTGTATTATACAAGGGGTCAATTCTATAGGTATTCATCTTGACAAGTGCAGCAATGCTGCAATGGTTTGCTTTCAATAATGAACAATAATTATTAGATACTATATAAAAAATGTGTAGAAAAGGCCTGACATGACATAAATCTGCCAAATATCTCATTATATACTTCATGAAATGCCCTTTGTCATCTAGATACCTGCCAACCAGTACAATCACAGCTACAATAGGCCAGACCCCAAAAAGAATGAATGAAAAGAGAATAGAGTAATTTTAAAAGAGTATTGAATTGAAATGCTGCAATTATTGCTGGCAAAAATATATGTTACCATGGCAACAGTTGTGCTACAAATAAGTAAAATTATGAGTTCATGGTATAAACAGAAAATATATCTATTGACAACAAAATTTTCTTAAAGAATTATAATAAAATTCTGCACGCTAGCACCATTTCTTTGGATATTGAAATTCATTGACCAACTTTTTTTTGGTGAGGCCTAAACTTGTATAATAAACGATACTTTGTCTCTTTATGATATTGGTAGAGTATCAATTAAAGAACAAAGTCGACACAGTTCGGATCAAGTGTTACAGGTTGCAAATCGGGTTTATTCAGAAAACCTAGACAAGCAGTATCTATGTGTGCGAACTCCCTATAGAGTTCGGAACGGGTCAGTAGGCGAATCAGCCGTAATGATCACGGGGTCTCCTTACCAGCGTGGCTCAGAGTAACCGACGAGTACCGCCAGATGCTGGGTATATATAGGCAGCCAGCCTGCGCGCGCACACGCAGACCGGAAGCCTATAGCGACCTCTGTCCATACCCCAAGCCCGGGGTAGGTGCTGCCACCTACCGTCGGACTGAAGGGTTCGGACTGAGCTCGCAACACAACATCCAACAGCACTCGTCATATAACATACCCGTATAACCCTAGCCCCTACACTACCCCCTACCAGATAATAACCGGGAGGTAAAAACAATTAATTAAGGTTAAAGTCCGAAAACACTTCGGACTGGCATTATCTTATAAATACCACCTTAGGGGTTTATTAAAGTTATACCTTACAAACAATATGACGTATACTGTTGAACACAAAAAGGTATTAATTACACACATTTCTACATATATAGACCGTAATGACAATTACGCCCCATTCCCTAGGATAGATGGAGTTAATCTATACATATAGTATACAAACACTTGAAAAAGTACAATATCACTGTAAAAAAAAAATTTCGTCCCTTCAGGACCCCGAGCTAATTAAACTCGTAACGAATAATACTTATAAGTGATAAACAATATCACTTCTTTTAAAGTTTTAAAGACATATTAAAGTATTATTACAAAAAGACATCATACGTGGTTTTGTAGCGAAGATCCGGATCCTCTGTTGATGGTGTTGCATTCCGCCCGGCTTTCAGAACCTACTTCGTTCAGCTCTTACTCACCGGAACGAGAAAGTTCATAGCTCATACTCGGGAGCTTTTTAGGTGATAAATAGAGAAAAAAAAATAGTCCTGCCTCCAGGCGATCTTCGGACTTATAATTAGGAGCACTCGGTCCTGATATCCAGAGTTTATATAAAAAAAACATCGTGTATCGGATCCATGTTGGTAAAGTGCTCCAGTCCCGAGTTCAGCGTCCCCTCCGGATCTCCTTGTCCTCCTCCGTCAGTACCACCTGGCAGACTGGATCCTTGCGTAGCCAGCCTACCGCGTTCCTCTATCCGGACACTCCTAAACCCTTTCTAAGGGTTTTGCTTGTAGGGTTGGTATACTTAGAATACCCCCCCTTTCTCCTAATCGGCTCCTAGAATAGGATAATCCTATCCGGAGTCCGACTCGTCTTCGGAACCGGGTTTAGCCGGCTCCTCTTCCTCCTCAGAGTCCGACGCAGCTTCCGCCAGAGTCAGCTCCTGGAGCCAGAGCTCGATTTGAGCCCGAGTTCCATCCCACTCGTGCATTTCATGCGCGAAGCAGTCTCGGAACCGACGACGTTCGTGGTCCAGCTTTTCCTCGGCGTTCTTAACTGCCAACTTTTGCTTCTTCCTTTCGGTTTTAGCAGCACATCGTTCAGTCCGAGCGTTTTCACGCTCTTCCTGTACGGACTCCGTAGCCGCTGCCTTCTGGGTAGCGACCTCCCTCTGATGGAGATGATGCACTGTGTTTAAGGACAACATCGCCACCTCCTGACTCAGGCCAGCAAGCAACCGATGAAAGTTGTCTTGCCATTGACCGAAGGCCTCCTGTCCGGCTTCATAGGAAGTGAAGTCGGCGGGAGGGAACGAAGGAGGGCTCTTCAGTCGCAAGACTAGACGCCCCTCCTCTGCGGTCTCGGGTGGGAGATCCGGGGTCTGAACTGGCTTCGGCGTTTTCTTTGCTGGAGCCTTCGTCTTACCGGTCTGGGTTAGAGTCTGCGACTCATCACCCGGAACCATCTCATTTTCGGGGAACTCCTCTGCGAAGGACCCCATCGTGCTGGAGTTCGGATCCTCCGGAACAGACCGAGGTGGCCTGCCCTGGGGACCCTTCTTTCAGTCGGTCGTATGAGAGGTGAATGCCGGCCCTTTATAGCCCGGATCCGCCTTCTCCATAACGGATTTCCTTTCATCCGTTTTGGCCTTTTTAGAGTCGGCCTGCTCCGAAGACCCACTAGGTCTCTTCTGAGCGCGCCGCACCTTTCGCGTGCTGGTACGCTTCTGGTACTCCTCGAATTCATCGAAGAGCTCACCTTCCGGAACCCGGTTGTAGTTGCCGTCCGGGTTTACCTTGTAAAAGACCCGGACCTTTCCTCTCTCGTTGGTGCCAAAATCCACCTCGAGATTCTCATTTCGGCCCACTACGGGAGGGAAATGGGAGTAGACTTCCTGATGGGCTGTCTGGATGCGTTCCGCCGCGATCTCCAGAGCCAAGCCGTGCTGCTTAGCAAGATGCCTGATGATATCGGCTCTAGTGTAGAACCAGCCACCATTCGGACAACCCTTGCTCTGCTTTGTACCCACACTCAAGCAGTCATACCGCATGTAGTGACGCAAATGATAGCGGGTAATATGCCTTGCGTACCGAACCTTGCTAGGCCAAGTTCGGGGCGTTTCCAGTGTCTCGTCGATGTTCAGACAAGGCTCAAAGGGGCACTTGCTAAATGGATGCCATCTAGCCATAGCCCATGCTAACTTAGCTTTCTGGAAAGGCGAATGGTATTTGGTACTACCATTTCGGACCTTGTCCAGGAGCTCAAAGTGGTACAACTGTACCGACTTATCGAGTGGATCCGTCTTAATCCACTCCTCGTCATCAGAGAGACCGTCAGGACTCACCTCCTCCGGAATGTGTGAGGCCCGCTTGTCCTTGACGCAGTCGTTCACACACATGGGTTTAAAATACTTAAACCCACTTGCAGCATTGGCTCGGAGTGCATTCCGGACCAGAACCTGAAGTTCGTCGTCCTGGATTGTATTTTCATCCAATCCCTTCAGAACCGCTTCTACCTCCTCGTCGGATCGACCCCCCTTCCGAGAGGTTACCTTGATGGTCTCTCGTAGGTATTGGTCCCTCCGATTGGCCTTTTCCATGCGACTAGTGTCTGCAGACCTAGCCGCGGCCGTGTTCTGTTGGATCATTTCATCCTCCAGAGTGGCATCCAGAATGGACTCTTTGGTCTTCTGTTCCATACTCCGAGCCAGCTTCATTGCTGGCGTCAGATGTCTCCTCTTCTCCCGCCGGTTATGCACGGTCTGGAATTCCGCTGCAGTTTGCAGGTCGTACTCCAAGGCCGCGATAAGTTCGGGACGTCCCTCGGTCTCAGCAACTAAGCGAGCTGTCTCTGACTTTTTGCTGAGATCGTTCATGGCCGCCGTTAGGCGATCTGGGAACCAAGCCGGGAACCTGGCAGACAACTCGTCCAGCCCCCGGAAGGTTCGCATTTGGATCAGATCGAAGGATCTGACCTCTGTGGCGCTCATCTGATCGATGATAGCACCTCGGAGCAGGGATGGGACGTCGGCGTCCTCCTTCTCCCATGCGTCATGCTGATGTGGAGCGAGAATTTGCACCCCCGATCCAGGTGGACCACCACCTGCAGCCTGGTCCAGTTTCCCGGCTTCCTCCGAAATATCCATGGTATTGGATGGTTCCAGAGCAGGCTCGGTAGACTGTGGAGGAGTATCCACTCGGACGGGTACCTCTTTTGGAGGAGGTAACTCCACCCGAACGGGTACCTCCTTTCTTGGCTCCAGGGGAGTCGGGAGGTTGAAGGTGATGCTAGACAGCACATCCTGCACTACCTGGACCGTATGGGCTGCGGATGATGTATCCATAGCTTCCTCGGTCCGAGGTGCCTCGGGAGGAACTACCGTTTTCGGACGGGCTCCCCCATGTCCCTTAGTACCAGCCATCGCAGCGGCTGTAGCAGCTACTGCTGAGCTGTTGTCCAGCCCTCGCGAGAAGGACAACACGTCAACGGCTGGGGTCGGAGCAGCTGTGGTTACAACTGCCTTCCCACTACCTTTCCCCTTGGCAGGGATCGGTAGGTTGGACTTACTGGGACCCGGAGTCTTGACAGTTTTAGTGCTGTCGGACGTCGGCCCCTTCCCCGGCTGGTCCTTAGCACCAGGCTTCGGATCAGCTTTCTTTTGACCCTTAGGCACCTTCGTAGTAGGAGCCTTGGGGTCAACCGTCTTCGGATCCTTGGAGGCCGCTGCAGTGGCAGCCTTAGAACCCGGCTTCTTCGTACTCGCAGTACTTTCCTTCTTCGGAGCGGGCTTTTTAGGCTCGTCCTTTCCCGGAGGCTTCTTCCCCACACCAGTGTGTTTGATAGCCTTAGTACTAGCCTTAGTATCGGCCGACTTGGACCGATCTCGGGTAGCACCCTTCCCACCGCGCGTCCTCGGACGTGAAGTGTCGGAATCACTCCCACTCCCCATAGACAGTTTGCGAGCAACCGTCTTCTGGAGGTTTGGTGATATGCTGAGACTGCATATCCGGGAGGGACGTGCAGTCGTCTCGGAAGGATCCGCCGCTACCTGGGTGTAGGCGAGTCCTTGCAGCACTCCGGAGTCCTCGCTGCCGTCCGGCGACGGGGACTTTCGGATCGGGGACACGGCCGGATCTACACGGAGATCCGCTAGTGTCTGGCTCAACTCATCACCACTAGGGCTCTGAGCATCCATTGCCTCCTCGGTGGCGGATGCCACCTCGGAGTGTCCGGTGAGTTCGGATTGACGGAGCTGTTGCTCGGCCATCCTCACTACGGCAAAGTGTCTTTCGACGGGAGTTTTGACGGGGAAAACACTAGTTCCCCGTCTCCCTCTTTGTCTCAGACGCACCAGGAAAGAGTACTCACTGCTTACAACTCTTTTACTGACTTTTCTCCTCTTCTAGCCGTCCAAAACACCAACTTCCACGCTGCCGACCAACACCGCTATTGACCGGGGCGAGCCCAAAATCAATATGGCGTTCCCTCGCTTTTGTTTTTAAAACAAAGCGCATGCGCAGCGTCTCGCGTGATTGGACGCGATCCCGTTACCCGGTGTGACCCAATTACTGTTTAATCAGGTCACGACCTTTCCCGCCCGCAGCTCGGGCTCGGGGGATCACACTGCTACGTAGGCGGCTCACAAAAGTCAAAATATACTTCGAATAAAGAGCTCATCAGGAGTATTAGTGGATATTTATGGGAAATCGAAGATTACCCCACCGGATTATCCGTTCACCACCCTCGGGGAGCACTCTTACATTCTTTTCCTCTTGACTATGAGCGCCCCTGTTGGTAACATACATATAACATATAGGACAACACAGGACACCACACTCGTTGTGTAAACAAGCTAGGTTACAGCCCCTCTAGCCACCAGCCTTGGGCTTCGCCGAACGGGTTTCCCGTCCACCTCTCGTAACCTGGCCGAAGGACACTCGTTCTTAACTAAAACTCCAGCCTTGATTTTAGTTTTCCGTGCCCTTCTTCCTTCGCCTGCCGAGACTTTCTTTTTCACGGTCTTCCGGAGCTTCTTTCGTACCACTCTCTTAGGGGTATCCACTGACACCCCTTCCAAAGGTACAAATTTAGCCTCCGAAGTTCCCTCCTCCACCTCCGTTTCCGGGGTGAGCTCCCTTCCAGCCCAAGCACGCAACCGAGCCACATGGCTCGTCCGGATGCGTCCTGCTTCGGACTGAATCAACACAGTCGTTTGACTGATACATTTAACCACAGTGTGCGGTCCATCCCAGTTATTCGCCAGCTTGACGTTGCAGAGCGGTTCGTGTAGGCGGATCACTCTATCCCCCACTACGAATCGTCGCAACTTCAATCCGGTGTCGTAACCCACCTTCTGCCAATTCGCAGCTTTGAGCAAATGAGCCCTAACTGTTTCGTAGGCAAATTTGAACCTCTCTCGTAGAGATTCCACAAACAGCACCGTACATGGTGCTTCCGGACTGATCCCTACCACCCCGAATACTAAATCCGCCGGCATGATCAAGTCCTCTCCGAACACCAAGAGGTTCGGTGTGCAATTTGTCGAAGTGTGGACCGTATTGTTATACGCATGCACCACAAATTCGCATTGATCATCCCAATCATCCATATGGGAGTTCACTAATGGCTTCAAAACCTGGATCAAGGTCCGATTGAACCGCTCCACCTGCCCGTCGGACTGTGGCCGGTACGGATTGGTCCGAGTTTTGCATATAGCCAACTGATGGCACATAGCTGTCCATAGTTTGGACTCAAATTCTCTCCCTTGATCGCTATGTAACATCAAAGGAGCCCCCAGATGGAGGATCCACCCCTTCACCAATGCTTCCGCACAAGTAGCAGCGGTATGATCCTCGAGTGGGTACACTCGGGTGTATTTCGTATAGTAGTCCGAGACCACCATCATACACGTATTACCTTTTGGAGTGGGTTTAACTCCACTGATAATGTCCACAGCTATTCGAGCAAATCTCACTCCGAATAGCTCTTGTTGCAGTGGCAATTTTCCTAATCCAGGACCAGGTTTGCCTAAACAACAGGCCGGACAGGTCTCGATCCACCTTAAAAGGTCGCCTGACATGCCGGGCCAGTAGTATCTCCGACTCAGCCTTTCCAACGAGCGTTTCTTTCCGAAATGCCCACTAGTGGAATGGCCGTGGCAGTAGTACAGGATGTCTTTCCTCATAGCAGCAGGGATTACCATTTGTAACACCCTCCGCTTTCCGGGACAAGTCTTCCACCTGCACAACAACGAGTCTCGGACCTCCAGTTCGTGGAACTGAGCCAAGAAACGTCGCATTTCACGATTTTCCAGTGATATTTCGGGTCTCACTGGACAGACCCCAGTAGGGACAAGCTCCCTCAGTCGTGCTATGGTAGGATCGGCCATCTGGTACGTCCTTATAGTGTCGGTGGACCAATCCAACAGGTTTTGCAACAACCCATCATAAGGCAAACGCACACTCGCTACCACAGCATTGTGAGCACCACAATCCCCACACTCCGGACGCACACAACGGCGTACCGGACGTCTACTCAGGCAGTCAGCATTAATATGCTTCGTGCCTGCTCGGTGCTGGATATGAGAGTTTTCCAGTCCGAACTCGCTGAGGTGATTCAACCACCGACCAATCATTCCCTCGGCGTCCTTAAAATTAAGGAGCCACCTCAAGGCCGAATGATCGGTACGGAGTGTGAAATTTCCTCCATATAAGAAGTGCCGAAACTTCTTCGTGTACACCACTACTGCGAGCAGCTCTCGCTTGGTAGTACAATAATTTCTCTGTGCCTTGTTCATACTGTTACTAGCGAACGCCAGCGGGACCTCTACTCCGTCCTGGATTTGGGACAATGCGGCCCCGATGCTCTCATTGCTCGCATCAGTGTCAAGGATGAAATGCCCCTTCTCCGTAGGGTATCTCAGCACCGGGGTGGTTCGGAACAACGCCTTAATCTCTTTGAAGGCTTCATTCTGTTCCATCCCCCATGGGAAGGGTTCTTTTTTTCTCCCCGGAGTCCAATGGCTCAACCGTTGTAATGGCTGAGACACCCTAGAGAATCCGGGGATGAAGTCCCTGTAATAGGAACAGAACCCTAAAAAGGATCTGATATCCTTTGGTCCTTTTGGAACTTCCCAAGTCTCCACAGTCTCCAATTTAGCCGGATCAGCCTGCACACCCTCGGTGGAGATGATCCGGCCCAAATAGACCATGGACTTCCGAAAAAGTTCACATTTCTTCGGCTTTAATGTCAAGCCATTGGACCGAATTCGTTCCAAAACCTCTCCGAGGTTCAACGCACACTCTTCAAAAGTCTTGCCAAAGACAATGACATCATCCAAGTATACCAAACATTTGCGCCACAACAGATCACTCAGAAGAGTTTCCATCATAGCCTCAAAAGTGGCCGGGGCGTTGCACAACCCGAAGGGCATCAGCTCAAACTGATACAGTCCAATGTGACTTGTAAAAGCCGTTTTCTCTTTATCCTCCTCCTTCATCCCGATCTGCCAATATCCGGACTGCAAATCAAGGGTGCAGAACCATTGGTTCCCACCCAAAGAGTCCAGAGTCTCATCAATCCGGGGGAGAGGATATGCATTTTTCTTGGTTACCCCATTCAGGCGCCTATAGTCGATACAAAATCGGATAGACCCGTCCTTCTTAGTAACCATCTGGACAGGGCTGGACCAGGGGCTAGTGCTAGGCACGATCCCCTTCTGTTCCAACATGGTCTTCACTTGTTCCTCTACCACCGCTTTCTTACCCAAAGGCAAGCGTCGGTAAGGCATCTTGAAAGGCTGTGCATCACCCGTATTGATAGAATGCAACACTTTGTCGGTTCGGCCCAAAGGCTCCCCCTCCACCTGCCATGCATCCTGATACTTCACTACCAGCCTCCTTAGGGAGTCGAGATCCCTCCGATCCGTCAAATCCGTTTCGGAGATCATTTTCTCAAGTCCCTCACTCAGAGCGGTCGGAGAAGGGTCACCCTTCATGCTCACCTGTCCAGCAGGCATCACTGCCTCACTGGTGAACACCTTCCCCAGTATTGTATCTTTCCTTAGATACTTCGGTTCCAACCCGGGGTTAGAAACCGGCACTACGGTCCAAGCACCATCACCCACTAGGGTGTCCATGCCCGTCAAACCGATACTACCCAACATGGCCACATCCGGCTCCACAACTGCCTCTTCCTCTCTCCTAAGCCCCTTGCTTCGGACCAGCACGTCACACGTCTGTCCGGGAGGAATGTTTACAGTTTGGACCACCGTTGCCACTGTCGACACTTGTCGGAGCACACATTGCTCTACCGCACGGTACGGGTGCTCTATCAGGAGTACCCCTGTACCCGGATTCAGGACCGCGTCATACAACGCCGAAAAATCCAATCCGAGTATACCGTCGTCTGCAATATCCGCAATGGTGGGAGAAGCCACATACTCCTTCCCTCCAATTCGGAGCGGTATGAACGCGCGCCCATACGTCTGCATACTTGACCCATCGGCCGAACAGGCGTTTACCCTCGTTTTGAAGTTATCACGACTATCCGGCATAAGAGCATAGAAGTTAGAGGAGATAAAGGAGTGGCTAGCTCCCGTATCTACTAAAAATTCGCCCGCTCTACCGGCCACAGTAACAGACACATACCACCGCCTCCCCCCCAGCGGAGACGGGTTTACAGTAAAGCGTTTAAAATCCTTCGGAGCAGCCAAATCAAGGCCATGTTTCTTCAAATGGTCGAAACATGGATGATCCGGGGAAAGCTGGGTACTCCCTACCCACACGGTGTCTGTGACAGCCGCAACTTCCTCGTTCCTATCCGTAATGGGCCTCCCTGCCTCATTGCCGGGCAACTGTTGGACTGGAATGTTAACCAGGCCGGCATCCGAGCCCCTCAAGCCTGAAGCCACCCCTGATTCCCTTCCTGCCTTCGGAATTTCACTAGGCTCTACCTCTCTGGTATGTTGGCGTACATCATATCCAGGGGTCGTCCGCTCGCCTTCTCGGACCACCCCCTCTAGTTTCCCTCCTTTCCGGGAACTTTCGGAGTCGGAGCCGTACACTCCGCAGCAAAGTGACCGATCTCCAGGCACCTATAGCACTTGGCGGTCCGCCGATTGATCTTCCTCCGGTTGGGCTGTGTAGCCCCCTGAATGGAAGTCGTCATCTTCTCAAACAGCGATGTGAAAAACGCTGCGTCCATTATCGGAGCTTTTGGGTCCGATGATTCCTTCTTCGGAGGAGGGTTTCCACCCCCTTCCGGCTTCCTATTTTTCCACGGCGTTTTAGAGGAATTTCCATTCCTCTTAAACTGAGCTGCAGAAGCTATCGCTCCCTCTTCCTCACTGCCCGAACCATCAGACTGCTCCGGAGAACACTCTATAATGGCCGAGGCCCGGGTGGGCACCCGGTCCCCTAACAGTGACTTCTTGAGAGCATGTATGTCGATGGCCTTAAAAAGGTCATCTAGTGACGTATCTGCTCTCCAGGTATCATACACCACATGTTGTATTTCTGGGTCCCTCAGTCCAGCAACAAACTGAGAGAACAATTCCTTAGAGAATAAGGCATCATGGATTCCTGAAGCTGGATGTACCTTCTTCAGGAGTCTCATCAGTGCAAGTCCGAAAACCCTCGGGGCCTCGTTCTTGCCTTGCACTCGCTTCTTAAAAGCGACCATCGGGTCAATCCGAGCGGAGTCTCCGTATAGGATAGTTCCGATCTCTACCAGTTGTTTGAAAGTGCCGCGGGGTCCGCATTCATCTTTCCACTGCTCCACGGCCATCAGGCCATCCCCCAAGCGCAATCCCTTACAGACGTACGGAATTGCATCCTGTTGATCCCACCCACTGAGGTTGATGTCCTCAACGGTGGCTCCCAACCAATCTTCCCAAGAGTTTTTCTGCCAGTAGGGAAAAGGCTCGCTAGCAATGCGTCTAGCAGCGTTGGATGACCCCCTAATTTTAGAGGTTATCGCCAGGCATTTAGAAATGGAAGCCGAGGCGTCCTTTTCTGTACCCACGTTGTGCAATCCGATCCCAGCTATTGCTGGGTTTGTATCGTACAACTCTTGCAACTCTGTACTCAGAATTGTTCTCCTTGGAGCCCTCCTCGGACTCTTTGCGCCCGGAGTCGTCCCCGGAGTAGCGCCTCTGGTAGGCAAGTTATTCTGTCTCTCCAGATAGGTCTGGTAGGTACCATACGACACCAAATCCTTAGTGGGGTCCACACCTTGACTGAACCACCAATTTTTCTCCTGGTCAGTCATATACTGACACTGCTGGGCCAGAGCAAGCAATCGCTGATGCGCCGCTTTCTCTTTTTCCAGTTCCTTGGCCTGTCTCTCAGCCTCCTCCTCTTGCTGTGCCTCCGCCAATTTAGCTTTCGCAGCTTCACCGGCCGCTCGGAGCCCTTCTTGTCGAGCTCTCAAAACCGCCGCCTCCTGCTCTGCTAATTCCTCAGCGAGGGCTGCATTTTCCTTCATGCGTTCTTGTTGCTGCTCAAGAGCAGCCTGCTGTTTGCGATACACATCTCGCCTCTCCAATTCCAAGTTTTTCTGTTCATGGAACAGTATGTTTGCTTGGCATTCTCGCCATTGCGACAAACTCGAGGGAGTTAAGTCGGTCTTGGCCGCCTTATCTTGTTCGGATGCTTTCTTCAAGCGTTCCGAATCCAGTTGCTGCTCATCCAGTTTCAACTGAGAACGTGGACTCCGCACCAACTCCGATAATGACCTTCCCCTGCCCGCTGTGTTTACACATGTCGGAGCCGAAAAGACCTGCTTCGGAATTGGACGGATACCACTGATACCCACCCTAGGTGAGTAATCACTCGCCCTACCTCTACCCCTTGCCCGGCCAACTTTTAGTGGTCGTCCTGGCGTTGAAGTAGACAAGGCACCTTCTACAGTCATCCCACGTCCCATAGGAAGATTTGGGGTGTCTGTAAAACTCCTGTAATGAGGACCTTTCGGACTGTCATTATCCGCGGAAGCGTACGAGGTACTGCTATCCTGTATACTCTCCCTAGTCTCTGACAAAAACTGCTCCAAAGAACTTCTTTTTGCCTTCAGAATGTCACATTCTGACACTAGACTTCGGCGAGCCTCCCGTAAGTCTTCAGTGTCCCGAACAAGTTCTGATCGGGTCTCCTCTGCTTCATGGATGACGGCATCTCGGGCCGCACAAATCTGATTCAGCTCAGTGTTTGCCTGAACAAAGTCGGAACGGAGTCCCTGTAGATCAGCCTGTTTCTGATCGAACTCCACTCGAACCCTGCTAAGGGATTGCACCAGCTTCTCGTTCTCCTCCAACAAAGTTGAAAGCCTTGCGTCTTTCTCCTTGATTTTGGAAGCTCTATGTGTGACTGCACCTTCCAATGCAATCAGACTGCTTTTCCATTCATTCGACTGTTTCTGAATGGTCAACAACTCCATTTGGGCCATTTGCACACGCTCCTGTATTCTGGCCTCTCTCATGTCGTCGAAACGACGTTCCTCCAAGATGGTAGCCCTCCGTGGATTCGGAGCGGCTGATCTTGACCCACCAACGTTGAACATTGACAGGCTCATTTCATCTAATGAGCAATTCATTATTTCGGGACCTTTGTATCCCAAAAATGCGCTTGTTCTGGATGGAACATTCGCACTCCTGCGGGTATCTGCCTCCTTGACGGCATCTAACCCCTCCGGTGATAAGGCTGGCGCCTCATCGGGAGACCTCGCTGCTCCGTCCAGAGCAGGAGGTCTGCGCTACTGCACAGGCTAACCTGCGTTTCACTCAGAACTGGTCACGGCACCAGTGTAATAAACGATACTTTGTCTCTTTATGATATTGGTAGAGTATCAATTAAAGAACAAAGTCGACACAGTTCGGATCAAGTGTTACAGGTTGCAAATCGGGTTTATTCAGAAAACCTAGACAAGCAGTATCTATGTGTGCGAACTCCCTATAGAGTTCGGAACGGGTCAGTAGGCGAATCAGCCGTAATGATCACGGGGTCTCCTTACCAGCGTGGCTCAGAGTAACCGACGAGTACCGCCAGATGCTGGGTATATATAGGCAGCCAGCCTGCGCGCGCACACGCAGACCGGAAGCCTATAGCGACCTTTGTCCATACCCCAAGCCCGGGGTAGGTGCTGCCACCTACCGTCGGACTGAAGGGTTCGGACTGAGCTCGCAACACAACATCCAACAGCACTCGTCATATAACATACCCGTATAACCCTAGCCCCTACACTTGTATATTTTCTATATAAATATTAAACTATGTTCCCTTGTTTCCATGGGCAGGTCAGAAACATTGATTGCTCATTATAGGGGAGCAGCGAGGGGGGCCCTCAGGAGTGACTTAATGCACGGAAATACTGATGGCTAAAAACTTTTTTTTTGTGTTTGGGAATGTCTCTGGATACAGAAAAGTGAACTTGTGTTACCAAATTCATGTGCCGTTTTTGCAGAATTAACGCTTTTTTACAACTAAATTATCAAATCCAGGCTCTTTTTCTGGGATCTCAGAAAGTAGACAAATTGACTTCTCCTGACATGAATATTGACTGTAGGAATATTTCAATGATACCTACCCCCCCTAAATCAGACCCAAGGAATCCATTGGTGCTATTATCTCATTGCTAGGACAATTGGTTGCCTAGCAACGGCTGTTTTTCATAGCAATCCACCTGATCGGAGATTAGATTATTGGTCAATTATAATCCCAGAGGAATTCCATGATCATTTTAGTTTCACTACTGGAATTCATGCTTTGAAAGGTTCTGAATAATACAGTACAACACTGTTCTAATGTAAATTTCAGTTGATGCCATTTCTATGTAAACAAATACGAATACCCTATCAAATATAGTTAATGGGCTGTAGCTTCACAGGAAATAGAGGTATCGGAATTCTAATGATACCAATCCCCCATTATATGGGTTCAAGGAATCCTTTAACAACAATAGTTTTTCTGTGTGCCCAATGGTTGCCTAGCAATATCCTCAGTTTGCTACTCTTGCATAGCAACCATATCTATTTTGCATAGCAACCATAGTAAATATGCATGGTAGTGTAACAGATGATACAAAGACAATTAATTCATATCTATCAAGTTGTTTCAGGATCTTCTAGTCATAATACTTAAATTTTGCAGAAATTGCCTAGCAGCAGACATTCTCTTTCTCAAGAAACCTCATGTTTATTGGACAATAATCAGGTCCAGATTGGTGCCTGTCATATCCATGTTATTCCCACCCCAATACGTCCCTGGCTGAACACCAGTATCATGACAGATAGTGAACATATCAGAAAACTGGACTACCAAGCCAGAGTACCTCTCACTGTGCTTCTCATGATCCATCTAATTGTTCATATTGTTCACCTTCAGAGACCTCTCCTGCAGTTCTACCTTCTTCTTTCACCCTTTAAGAGTGGATGTCACTAAAAGATGACATTTGTTGTCATGATGCACCAATGCAACCCTGGCGATTAACTTACTGGTGCTGCATTGGTGCATCATGCCGACCCTTCAGGGGTGTCAGAACTCTGTAGGGGCAGGTTGATGCTTGCAGCACTGGTGAGTTACTTGCCAGGGCTGCATTCATACATCATGATGACCAAGCGCATGATGCATTAAGGCATTATGTTGTCCTTAAAGGGCTAAATAATTACCCTCAAAGCCAAGTCCCATCATATTACTTACTCATGCTGTCTACTTCACCTTGTAAATCCTCCAAGAGACAGAATCATATACTCTTACTCACCTCTAGTGCTTGCCTTTGGTGAACAACCTCCCAGTGTCATGTCCTATCTTCTGAACTGCCCCTTCTGCCTCCCCTTCTGTAGGGTGAGTAGGAGATTTCTACTCACCTCATTGCCTGCTTGCTCTACATCTAAAATCTCCCAACATGGCCTCCCACAGACATGGTATGATTAGTGCTATGGTGTATACACAGCGATGTTATATGTTTATCCTTGTTGATATATCCATAGCTGTACATATGATACTAACTTCTCAGTTAGGATCATAAATACCTGATATCTAAGTTCCTCTACAGGCATATGTGTCCTGTGCAGGTCCCCTGTACACTCTTACTAGAGAACCCCAAACCTCTACTTATATCAGGGAGGAGGAGGGGAGCAATGTGGAGGAGTGACAACAGCCACTGCCTGTCAGGGAAAGCTAACATCACATAACATAACCCTTTTTCTGTAACTGTAGACTGTACTGGCATTCTCATTAGGTTTTGATGGTCTACAGATTCATAACCCAGATAACCTCCCAGATACATCTTCTGTTGCCTCCAGATATGTGCATAACCTTGCACAAACATCTTCTACTCATCTCTACTGCCTCCATGTAGATTTACAACCTCCCAAAAACATGTCTTTCTTTCCTAATAATATGATACCAGGGAAGGGAACTACCATAACAACTACAGGAGGATGATACAGCCATATATTGCCTTGGAGTAGTTATTGGGGAAGTCACTATTGTTAAAGGTTGGAGCATGCTGCTGTGAAGTTCTTAATAGAAAACAATATGAGAGGAAGCATCATTATGTCCCAATATTTGCAAAGTTTGTAAATATTGAGTTGTGGCTGGAGACAGGAACTGTTAAAACAATCAAAGATCTCCACACCTATCATAAGTGCCTGACTGTTCTTGGATTCAGAATTATCTCTACAGGGGATGTTGCCTTTGCTAAAAGCTGAGGCCAGCTTTGAGCAGCATGTTAGAGGGAGAAGATGTATTCTCAGTACATTTCATGGGCCATGCTCTATAGAGAAAATGCATTGTCTGGATTGTGAGTCTAGTGATAGACAAGACTTACAACAACAATTGTACTTGCACCCAAACTGGGATCTCCTGCAATGCAATGAATATGTTCCTGCTGTTCCATCACAGAAGAATGCTTTAACAAATGTACTGAATCTGTCCAGGATAGTCCCTAATTATATAAAAGGAGAAAGCATACACAGTATTTGCATAATCTTTGTGCTGTATTATATATAGTTTTGATCCGTCAGTAAGGGACATAGTTTACAGATACAGTCAACTCCCTCCTAGGGGCCACACCTCTAATGCCTCATCATTATGGCCATTTTTCCAAAGCTCCTACCATTTTCCCCATTATTTTGATGTAATTAACTCCCTCTAATATGGCAACCCCTTTAATCTGGTCACCCCCCCCCCTTGCGGCCACTCATTTTCCAGTCCCGTTTTTTATACTCTCTAATATGGCCATTTTAACACTCCAAGAGTTGTCACAATTGGGTGTACTGAAAATCAACTTGAAATCCAATCAATTCCCCTTCTCTCTGCCCCCCCCCCCCAATACCTTATACTTCAAATTTAATACATTTGTATATCCTACTGGGGCCTCATACCTATTCAATTGTATTGTTATGGGTTTGAGAGATGCTGTAGAATGTATTCCCCTGGTGCAATCTTTGTGTTTTTATTTGACAGTAAGCAATACATGTAGCACTGGAAGGATGCAAGAGAAGCTGAGTGGAAGGTGTCAGTGGAAAGCCAGACTGGGGTATATCCCGGGAATACCACTAGTTGTAGCTTTCACATCTTACCTATAGCCATAACCACTCCACTCCCAACCCCTTGCCTGACAGCTACTCGGCACACACATGGATAGAAATATGACCTAATGAAACAATGGGGGTGGACAACTATAGTTCTAAATTCTGCATGCCCCTTTTATCCAGGGCCCAAAGATTCTGAGAGGTTGCCTGGGATAGTAGCAGTACATACAGGATACTGGTGGTTGGAGGAGGGGGCAGTGTTATAATTTTAAACAATTGACTGCCTCTAATGCAGCCACCTCGCTAATGTTGCCATTTCTCATTTATAAGTCCCAAGGGTGGCCGTAATGTAGAAAGTTGACCGTACAAATGAGTTGTTGTATAGGATCTTGTACCAATTGTTGTTATTCTGTAGTATGGGCTTATGACTTGATATTCTTATCATAGTATTCCTCCGTCATCATTGTCTTAATACTCTTGCACCAGAGTATCTTTAATGTAAAATACATGAAATGTTATAATTTGCTAGATATACATTTGATGTCTTTGTTTCATCTGTGACACTACCCTGCATATTTGCTATTGTTGCTATGCAAAAGGTATGGTTGCTATGCAAAATAAAAACATTGTTATGCAATCATTGTCCATAGGGGAAACCTATTGGTACCACAGGAGTCCTTAGACTCAATTTAGAGGCTGGCTAGGTATTTAAATTTTGATACCTCTATTTCATGTGAAACTAGAGTTCCATTAAGTGTTTGCTATAATGATCATTTTCATTTTCCTAGAAATAACCTGAAATGTGGAATTGTAATCAGAGCAGTGTGACTTTCTTATTTATGACCCTATAAAGTATGGAATCCATTTGTGAAACTGAGATGATCATGGAATTCCCATCGGATTATTATTGGCCTATGATCTGTTCTCCGATGGGACCGGTTGCTATGAAAAACAACTGTTGCTAGGCAACCAATTGTCCTAGCAATGAGATAATAGCACCAATGGATTCCTTGGGTCTGATTTAGGGGGGGTAGGTATCATTAAAATCTTCATACAGTCAATATTCATGTCAGGAGAAGTCAATTTGTCTACTTTCTGAGACCCCAGAAAAAGAGCCTGGATTTGATAAGGTAGTCATAAAAAAGCGTTAATTCTGCAAAAACGGCACATGAATTTGATAACACAAGTTCACTTTCCTGTATCCAGAGACATTCCCAAACACAAAAAAAAAGTTTTTAGCCATCAGTATTTCCATGCATTAAACTCCTAGAATATGGCTCTTTTGGAGGGTCTGCTGCTGCCCTATTAGGGTTACCTTGTATGGTGTGGGGTTGAGGGCACGCTTGTGGTCTGTCCTGATTCGCCGAAGAGATTCCGCAGCCGAAGTTCTGATTGTTTCCAGAACTGGCAGGTCTTGTTGTATCTGAAATGTTGTTTACCAAAATAAAATTGCAAATTTTCTTTCTGTACTCTGGTATTATTTTAGTGAACAAAACTCAATTCCAATAATTAGAGTGAAAATGTAATAAACGAAAGTTTGGAATATGAATCAATTCATCAGAAAAAGGATTTGTATAAAAAGAGCAATGTTTATACATTTGGTTAGATTTTAGAACATTATATTACCTGGTGAAATACTAAAACAAATACGATATTTTCCCTCCCTTTCACACCCGGTTAAAACTATAATTTTCGGTTTCTGTATAATTTGTAATTTAACATTTTTTTCAATATTTACCTCGCCGTTTTTGTAGTAGCATTTGTAGAGTGCTTCGACTTTAGCAGGGATAACATAAGCACGTTTCGACTCCTACAACAAAGATAGAAACTAGTAAGGTGTGATACATATCTACCTTATAGGCCTAAGTCATAGTGAAATTAATTTGACAGTTTGATTGGAGAACTACCTGTAAACGACACATTATTGCACTTTTGTCTTTAGTCAATATAAAACGTTTTTCACCATATAGGACATTTTAATATTTTTGGTGTATGCCCAGATAGCTGAAAACAATTTTTGAGTCAAGGGAACTGATATGAAGCACTGAATAAAAAGATATGATCAGCAATCGCTGTTGGGTACATCCCACCTCTCAGCAGCATACAGTGTGGCTTTCGATAGACTGTGTTTAATGTTAATACTTACTTGGAAAGGATGTCGACAAAGCACTCGTTGCCCAACCAAAGGTGGGTCTTCATCGGGTTGCTGAAGGAGATCGACCAGTGCGTTCCCATCGTTTCCGTAGAGACGATATACGACCTTCATCCCTGGCATTGTCACCTTCTCTACATCCTCTGACAGCTTTATACGCGGAACTCCATTTACTTCAACAAGCTGCAATAAAATGAATTAAATTAAAATTAGATTTAATCAAAAATATTAAAAAATAATGAAAATAAAAAGTAAATGAATTAGGTTAAAGTAATTGCCAAACTTTGAACTTCATAGGTTATTTTTTAGACCAGATGAAAGCTAAATCATAAGGAGTTGAATTAACCCAAGTAGATAGCAACTGAGGTATGGTCTCAGTGGAAATCCTGCTTCAGTTTTAAGAACAGTGATTCCAGTGAACAAAGGACATACTGTGTTCAACTTAGCTAGTGTACAATAAGCTTGACAAATATCGCATTTCTCATAGTTGATGATTTATTTGGGCTCAATCAATTTCATATTTATAGTCTGAAATTCAGCTAAAAACAGTGTGCACTAGTTAGTTTATAGAAACCTATGTCCGGCAGATATTTTGTTCAGTCCCTCTACTATCAATCTCTACGCCAATTCGGGAATGCACAAGCCAATGGGCCAAAAACGGTCCCTACACAAAATGTATTGAAATATGTGATTTTGTGTGAACCATTCAATTCAAATATGTGAATAGACATCTAAATAAGAGATTAAATAAATTACAGATATATTGGCCATGTTTTTTAGTTTAAATTGTAGATTTTATGAGCAACTATTTTTGGATAGGGATACTAGGGGTAATAGGAGAGCCCGTATAGTCCTCCGTCCTTCCCTCCTTTCACAGAAGAGTTCCTTAAAGTCTGTAGCTTGAGGCAAAGATGAGTGAGAGAGTCTCTGCCAAGGGAGATTAAGAAACCATGCTTACCTTAAACACACATCCAAGCGCAGGCTGTCTTTGGCACGTTACTAAGTGAGTCCCGATTCCAAATGAATCGATGGAGTGACCCTGGAATATAAATCAGCTACCGATGAAAGAGTCGACAGTCATGGTTTCTGATATATATATATATATATATATACACATATTTGAGCAGTAGCTGAAATATGAATGATGATCCAGCGGCCTAAAGAGCAGTTTTGTACTTTGTAAAGAGGTACTAGCAATAATGCATGTGATGCCTGATACTCAACAAATATTCATTTTCCAATTTTCTGTTGAGGAAGAGTGCCTGAATGTAACTTTTTTTCTTGCTTCCTGGAAGTTGGGATAAAGATGTAAGTTGCCTAAATGCAGGGATGAAAGTGACCAATCTCCAAAACAACTTGAATGTTCAAATGGAGGCCCCTAAATAGAGGTCCTTTTTGGGCAGGTACAGGTCTTTACGACATGAAAAAAAATTGAGAAATAACTTGAAGACCTTCATCCCTGTAAATATACCATTTTTGTCACCTGTTGGCAGTTGGGATAAAGATGTAAGTTGCTTAAATGTACCATTTCTGTTACCTGTTGGCAGTTGGGAGGAAGATGGAAGTTATAAATTGACATTTTTATGTTACCTGCTTGTAGTTGGGAGGAAGATGTAGACTTGGTTTTTCTAATTACAAACAGACATGGATGAATGACATGAAATGAATGGTACCTTGGTATTAAGTGGAATAGCCAAAGCGTTAGATTATGAATCTTAAACTGAAAGAAAGTGTCAAAGTGTCCCTTTACCTAAACAAATCCCAAAGCTCTTGTAGCCTCACCCTGAGTTCCTCTTATACTAGATTTTTGAGTTAATGAGTTAGCGGGGTAGTGGTGGGAGTGTTTTTTTGTTAGTTATGGCCACACCCCCCAAAAAAAGTTGGTCAATGTATTATTTTGTGATTTTCTTCGATGTCAATGGATTCTTTTTTACCAGCCTCTGGTGATACATAGGGAACATCTGACAACAAAAATTCGAATTCATCTGCAGGGACCAAGAAAATAAAGAAGCAAGATATAACTTTCAATTAATGAAAAAAATTGACTATTGACAATTTATTTTTAATTTAATTTAAAAAAAAAAGATATTTCCAAAATAAGGTGCGCAATAAAATTGATCAACTTTTTTTGGGTGTGGCCTATGAGGTGGAGCGATTGGCTAATTCACACTTGTATTAGACCAACCAGAAGAGTGTTAGTACTTGCCTGGGGCTCGCAACGATCCACAACAACGCGCTGCAACAAGAAAATGTGGCATATCGAATACAGACAAAAATATCACATCGCACTGGGTTCCACACTACAGACACAATTAAATGTTAATGAGGGAAAGCATCTCAGCACTGGACACTTGGGAACTATCAGTACAGATTGGGATTCATCAAGCTTGAAGGTGGTACCAATAGTGAGTTTCACCAGGCTCTAATTCATGCCTATTTCCACTAACTGTTGCATAGCAGGGCAACAGGGCAATAGAACAGCTCAGCATATTTCAATGTCTGTATTGTTTCTTTTCTGTCTGTTTGCCACAGGCAGTAGAACACTTTAAACCTAAGGCAAGATTTAATATTGTCAGAAGATGCTCCATATTCATAGCTGCTATCAACATTTTGCAGAGAATTCTATTGCCCAGTGGCCCTGCTATGTAGGAAGCACTGCTCCGCCATCTAGTGGAAAAGGGCATGAACTAGTCCTAGTGGAACTCCCTATATTAACAATGAAAATATCACTGGAAAATGACAAGGCATACCTGCTAACGATATTGTGGTATTTCATTTGTAAATTATATAGTCGTCCGGTTATATACTTGGTGTTTCGGGTTACAGAAATCATGCAGAAAAAAAGAGATAACTAATAGGAAGGATATGTTTTCCTTTGTATTTTCAAATGATGATGTGTTGTGTGCCTTGAAAAATGTGATTTTGAAATTTATGTGCACCAATGTCAGAGGGGAAACTGCTAATATCTAAGAGGTATGATAGAATCATATTACGATGATTCTTGGTAATGCTGACGTTAAATTTCTTCTTAGTATAAAAATGTAATGTTGAAAAAAATAATGTAGATAGATCATTTAATAAAATATGTAGATCAACAGAGTACACTTCAAATGTCACAAATTTCTACAAGTAAATAACAGGGATATCTTGTGGAATATCCGCCCTCCCTCCGACACCTTTGCTTAAGTATACAAATACCATTAGTGTATATTCCACATCAACACGACTGTTTACGAAAGGTTCCTTTGGTGATAGGAAATGCTGAAAATGGGTTTAAGCTTCGTGAACCACGCTGTGAAAGCCTTATTCGATACCTGCGATTTACATAATGTGCTTAAAATGGTAAGGGTCCCTTGGCTGGACTACCCATGATACAACCTGTGGCTTGAGAATGCAGTGAAATTTGCTATGATTAGACTACTAACGTGTTCTCCAAGACAATATATTGCACAGCTTACGAAAAAAAAGATTCCCTTTTCAGAAGTATGGAATGGTCAAGCTTTGATGGTCATAAAAGTTATCTATTGAATATCTGATATGAAATTTCCCTTGGCTTTCTATCTTTACGTTAAGGCCACTAAAAAAAGTTTCTCATCACCAAGCACTGTTCAAAAAATATGACGAGGGATTTTTGTTTTTATTCTTGGGGGCTAAAATGCATCGGAGAATTTAGGCTTTCCATGACCAAAATTTACTGTGTATATAATTACCCCATAATTATATAAGTATAATGCTACCGGTATGATTGGTCATAGTTGGTTATATATGTTACTTAGGTTTATACTAAGCCTACCTGGCCTGCTGGCTCTGTATGCCCCAGGTCAGGGTCAAGGTTGTCCTTCTTCACTGGACCATGACCATCTAACAGGGATCCACACCTGTGTATTTTTTCTTGGAGTTTTACCTTGTGCAGCCACTATGTCGGGTCTGAGGGCCTGTAAGACATGCCTGCATAGACACAAGCCACCTACTGGCAAGGCCTGTGCTATGTCAGCAATGACTGAGGAGGAATTGGCAGCTCTAGGCCTGGAGAAAGTGGAGCCTGTACCAGGTGGCCAGCAGCCAGGTGGTAGCCAGGAGGAGGCCTATACTACACCCACAGGGAGAGTCACCAGGCACACAGTGAGGGGGTCACAGTCTGCAGGTGCCCCAGGCAGAGACCAGTATGGCTCTCTATTCGGCCTTAACGAATATGACGATGAGGACTACCAGGAGTCTGAGGAGGACGACATCTCAGTGTCTGGGCTAAGAGACTTGGTGGAGGACCAGCAACAGGAGTTAGCCAATGTGAGACAGGACATCGCCCAGTTGTCAGCCTCTGTCCAGGGGCTGAACTCCGCCGTGAGTACGGGTTTCAAACGGCTGGGAGTATTCAAGAACCGACAACCACACCCGAGCCCAGGTCCCGTGCCTGGCCGCCCGGTGCCTGGCCTCCCGGTGCCTGGCCTCCCTATGTCGGACAGCTCCCTGTCGTCTGAGTCGAGCGGTACCAGGCGTCACCGCAGACGAAGGAGGAGGGCCAAACGCGTAGTCAACATGGATATCACCAGATATCTCCCAGATGGCCAGGATAGGCCCAAGAGCTTCGCACAGCTTAACTCCTGCCTGTGCAGTCTCCTGGAGCGGCATGTGGAGAAGGGCACCGAGGATGCCCTTAACCTGCTGTCCCACATGCGGTACTTGTCGGACCGGTCGGCGGAAGTCATCTACGAGCTCCATTATCTCCTAGAATATGATGCAGCGGTCCGGAGTCTGGCATCCACTGATGGGATGCAAGTCCTTACTTATGGCATCCAATCCCTGATAAATCGGCACCTCGGACTGCGTTCCCTCAAGACCGGGGGTGGGGGCGGTGGGGCCCCGCCTACCTCGGGGAAATCCAAGTGGGCCAAGAAGAAGGCTGCCAGGTCAGGGGGAGGGGATGGAGGAGGTGATGGTTATCCATGCTGGTACTACAACTTCAAGTCCTGTGATGGGGCCAGCTGCAAGAAACCCCATGTCTGCTACTCCTGCGGATTTGGTGACCACAAGGCCCCCAACTGCCCCAACATCAAGAAACAGGCTCAGAAGCCTACAGCCTGACTCCCAGAGTCAGCCCCAGCACCTCCAGCAGCAGCCCAGAGTACATCAGCTGGTGAGTGTAAACAGACTGTACAAAGAGAGGAGCATGGAAACACAGGGCACCATCAGGGCGCAGAGCCCCAGTGTAGCTCTCCACATTCCACACATTTTTCGTCACGAAGAGTTCCGCGGCCGCGGGATCATATGGTTCCGTCGTTGTCCGCTGGGGTGGTGGGGGCGCCACTGTCGCAACATTCGCTCGATTCGATTGAATTATTGTCGGAATTAGACCGAAAACCGGACAATATGTCCGCAATTAATACTTCTAGGGGTATAACAAGGTCGTCTGCGACAAATTCTGGATGTTTAGCGCCTTATAGCGAAAAAGTTGTAGCGAGTCGGTCGTCTTCATCTCCCAGCATGCCTTATTCAAAATGGCGGCAGGGTGGTGGAGAAGATCAACAAGACGCTTCGCTGGATTGCAAATTCATCGATTATGGCAAATATGTACCCGGTAAGTCCGCAATAACTACTGAAATGGCTTCTCCTTGTTCTGTTATGTCTGCGGGTGAGGTTGCGGACAGCTCAGTGGCCGCGTTTGGCTATAATCGTTCAAATTGTAAAATGTCTCCTCCTCATCCAGCCTCCGCTGACGCAGAACATGGCGAGGTTTTGTTGATCGGTGCTAAATATGAATCCCCGGCGACTGTTGAGGTGATACAGGCTCTAGTAGTCGCAGAAAACGCTAACCATATCGAATATGACATTCCTGTGGAAGGTCTAGACCTTCAACGGGGCGCTGTTGAAGGTTACAGTACTGTAAGTTCACCCGAAGAACATAAGTGTTCTCCCGGCGAACATGAATGTGTTGCCAGTTCACAAGCAAAGTGTGCACTCAGTGAGGTCCCTAGGGACAAAGCATTGTTTAGCAACCCAGATTCTCCATGTGACTTAGTGTCATTCAGTGATGTGTCCCCATATGGCCTAGGCCTAGATTTTGTTGACAGTGTTGATGAACAGGACTTAGGTCCAGACTTTGTTACCCCTACTGGGAGGACTACTGGTGATGCCCTAGGGCAGGTTCAAAACAGCTCTAGGGCTGTTACTGTAAATGTCAATCCAAATGATACATTACCCTTAGGGGTGAGAACTCTGGTAGCATGTGTGTGTATTGAAGACTGTGTAGTGGAAGTATTCAGTGATTGTGTATTGGGCACCTGCAGTTGTGTTCACATGATAGGCCCTGTAGTTTCCCAACTCAAGCCTTGTAGAGTAGCGGCTGAGTATGTCTTGTTCCCCGATGCCATGTGCTCTGAGGATGATTTTGTACTGAGGGGTATAAATACTGGTTTTCATATTGTGGATGATGTCTATATCCCGGGTTATGATCGATCCAACTATAAAAGTACGGTCAGTAGTGAGTTCAATGTCATGATGAGTGAACTTCTGGTTTCTGAGGTGAAGGCAGGCAAGATAACTAAAGCCGTTGGTGCACCTCAGTGCATCCACAGCATGGGAGCCATCAAGAAAAAAGATGGAGGCGTTAGGCCTATTACAGACTGCAAGCGCCCGCTTCACGCTAGCATCAACAACTTCATGTCCACCACTCGTCAAAAGTTCTCGTACAAAGGGTTGGACTACATCATAGACATGCTACAGCCCAATGACTATTTAGCGGTCGTGGATTTAGCCAAGGCGTACCGATCGGTGAATATATTGCCTGACCATGTGACATATCAGGGCCTGCGTTGGGATTTCGGCGAGGGCCCGGAGGTCTTAGTGGACAGGTGCCTGTCATTCGGCTTAGCCTCAGCCCCTTGGCTCTTCACTCAGCTAGGTGACTTTGTGGTGCGGTGTCTCAACCGCCGTGGTGTAGACAGGATATCCAATTACATTGATGACTTTACGGTATTGGGTTCGTCCCAGCAAGACTGTGAGGTCAACATGAACATGCTCATTCTGGTGCTTAGGCGCCTCGGGTTTGACATCAAGTGGGAGAAGGTACTAGGCCCTTCCCAGATCCTGACTTGTCTTGGAATAGAGGTGAACAGTGTAGACATGGAGTTGAGCCTCCCTGCGGAAAAGCTAGACAACTTGTATTCAACGATAAGTGACTTTCTGACAAAGACCAGTGCTTCGAAGTTGGAACTCCAACAGCTATCGGGCATCTTGGCACATTGTGCCACGGTGGTGCACGGGGGCAGGACCTTCTCCAGGAGAGTGATTAATCTGACCAATTCCCTGTCAGAACCCACCGACCGAGCAAGACTGTCGCCCACTTTCAATGCAGATCTGGAATGGTGGAGGTCATTCGCTAGTGTGTTCAATGGCAAGGCCCGGATACTCCAGCCCTCTAATCCAGTGGCCGAGATATTCTGCGACTCGTCGTCACGGGGCTTTGGCTCTAGTCTCGGTTCGGACTGGTTGTATGGGGTCTGGTTAGACAAGTGGGCTAAGGATCTCCCCTTCTTCCCGGACCACTACTTCCCCCCACCTACGTTTGACAATCTTCTGGAGAACATCAATGTCCAGGAGGTGTGGCCAGTGGTGATGGCCTTGGCTCGGTGGGGTCGCGCGCTCAATAACAATACCATCTTGATCTGGTCTGACAACACTCAAGTTTGCCGTATGCTAGCAACGGGCAGGAGCAAGAATGTCATCGCAATGTCTCTGCTGCGTGAACTGTTCTGGATGTGTTTTGTGTTTAATATTAGAATTGTGTGTTGCTACCTTCGCTCCAAGGAGAATGTGGTGGCCGACTTCATTTCGAGGTTGTCCTACCCAGGTGTAGTCCAAATTGATCCCCCGTTCTCCCTCTGTTGTTACAGACCGACACCGGCTAGAAGCAGAGTTGGTGCGCCTCCAGGACATGGCACTGGCATCCGCCACGAAACTCACCAGGAAGTCACAGTGGAAGCACTTCTATGAGTTCTGCGCGCGCTACGACCTGTCACCTATACCATGTGACTCAAAGACTTTGTGCCTCTATATCGCGCACATGTGCCGGAAGTTCAAATATTCGTCCATCACTCAGTATATCAGTGCGGTAGTATATCTGCAGAAGCTGCATGGCCTTGCCCCGGTATCGACCAAGGACTTTTCCGTGTCTCGCACCATGGCGGGGGCGCGGAGATCGTTGGGTGATACAGTCAAACAAGCTGTGCCTTTGTCTCCGAGGGATTTGTCTAGGATGTATAAGTTGCTAGACATGTCTTCGTCTCGCGATCTGTGCTGGTGGACTGCGGCCATTATGGCCTTCAGAGGACTGTTGAGGAAGGCCCATGTGACCGTGAGTGACCAGGCCATCCGGGTGTCTGACGTCACCTTCAAACCCTGGGGCGTCCTGCTGAGGTTGAGCAAAACCAAGACTATACAGTACGGGGAGAGATCATTGGAGATACCCTTCAGCTATGCCCAAGACTCGATATTTTGTGTAGCTACCTACGTGAAGCATCTCATAGTAAGTCTTCATCTTCATTCGTCTGACTATTTGTTCCAGTATGGGACCGGTAATAGTCGCACGCCGCAGACCTACGGTGTCTTTTCCGCGCGACTGAAAAGTCTTAGCAGTCGTGTGGGCCTCAAGGATGTCTCCAGTCATTCTCTGCGGAGAGGCGGGGCCTCCTTCCTGTTCTCTATCGGTTTCACCCTGGTGGAGATCAAGTCCAGGGGAGACTGGAGGTCCCTCGCTGTGTTATTGTATCTGACAGACACTCTGGAGAGGAAGGTCTCCAAAGATAAAACTGTCGTCGACTTTCTAGCAGTTTCTAGATAATTCCTTACCCTATTTGTGTTTGGGTGTTGGGTGGTTAAATCTACCCAAATTGGTCAATCAATTATCTATTGTTGTTGTTTATCATCATCGTTTCAGTTAGGTCAGCTTTATTGTGTATATAATTACCCCATAATTATATAAGTATAATGCTACCGGTATGATTGGTCATAGTTGGTTATATATGTTACTTAGGTTTATACTAAGCCTACCTGGCCTGCTGGCTCTGTATGCCCCAGGTCAGGGTCAAGGTTGTCCTTCTTCACTGGACCATGACCATCTAACAGGGATCCACACCTGTGTATTTTTTTTTTTTTTTTTTTACATTAATAAATAAGGGGTGGTTAAATCTACCCAAATTGGTCAATCAATTATCTATTGTTGTTGTTTATCATCATCGTTTCAGTTAGGTCAGCTTTATATATTTAATAGTTGTTGAGAATTTATTTATCTGCAAAATTTGGGAAAAAGTAAATCAGTATTTGTTTATTTCTAACTTCTTTTTTTCCATCCCAAATCATGAATTTGATGTCGCTCGATAATGAGAAAGCAGTATTTATTTTTTGAGTGGCCTAAATAACAATTGAATTCCAAAGTAACCTTGTAAGCCATGTTTTTGTGCAGCAGTTAAAAAAAGCCTGGTCTCCCCAGATAACACAGAGTCAGAATGCATGGCATTGTTAGTTTGTGACATTATCTAGTTTCTTGCTTGGCAGATTTAATGAATGTACATGCCATTACCACTTTCTTTTGGTGGCAAAACATTATTCTAACTTTGTATTTGTAAAGAGGAAAACCAGGCAAATTGTAAAAAAAAAAAGTTTATACTCTACTTATTGAAAATGTAGTGATCAGTGAGGAGTCTAGCAATTCCTCAGTTTACTTACCCCATGCTAATTGTTAAAAGGGATAAGTAACTTATCAAGTTTATGTTAAGAATATTTTGGAACAGCTGGCATTATGCTGCTCTCAAGAGTTATATTGAATAAACCTGAATAGGAAAACACTATTGCCTTATGTTTAACTGAGTCATATGCAATGATCATAATTCTCTGGGTATTAACTACCTTTATGTATTCATTGCATATATAACACCATTGGAATTACTTCCAACTGATTTATGACATTATTCTAGCTTTATTGAGCAGTTTCATTCATTTCCATGGGTTGCAACGAACAATTTTAAATTAAGAAAAATTTAAACTGAGTATCTGGTAAGATTCAACCTCTAGAAAATATGAAATGATGTCATTTTTTGAGATATAGTTGTGGGTAATAGATGTAAATACTTTTTATAGATAAACTGTATTCAGTTTTGTGTATACATTAAAAAGATTATTAAATTATGTTAATATATTGGTTAAGATACCTGTTATCTAATACAGTAGAACACTTGTATACTGGCATATGTAATGTGAAAAACACCATCAAGAGTGTGAATATTCATTTGTGACAATTGGCTTATGTGAAACTACAGGAAGGCCCTATACTAACACCATCAGAACCAAAAAGGGGGTCTAGTTCTTTATACATATTTGGGGGAAAACATACAGATATCTACAGCACACACTGTGAGCCAATTAAATTTAACAATTGAAAAGCTGGCAAAAACAATTCCTTAGAAATAATATCTAGACAGTTGAGGGGAAAAAATAACGAACACGCGAAATGCAGTCTGGAGCTGGGAATCAGGTGAAGTAAAAAAAATCTTATATCAAAGAATGAATAAAAATTCAAAACAAACTGCAGAATAGGGATATGTTCCAAGTCAATCTAATGAATGACTCCACACAGAACTGTGAAAGCATACAAAATGCTATTGTTTTAGGTGTATTTTTGCTATTTAGAATTTTGTTTGTATTCAAGGCATCGATACTTCAACTTAAAAGCTTTATTGCAGGATTTTTTTTAAGTTGTTGGAAAGTGCTCTGCTTAATTATGTATTTTTGAATATGCATTCCTTCTACCACCTCCTTTAAGTGATTCAGGGCCTACACCAAGACTTAATTGAAAGGTGTGAAGATCCTTAGTTCATTTACAGTCCAAATACCCATCTAAAGTATCTATTAGGTGTTCCTGACCATTTCAAAGACCAAATACCATAATCGAAATAATTGTTTTCCTTTTTTAATGGTTTTCATTATTTCAAATGGATGCTAATGCAACTGGCATCTCAATTTTAACTGTCATTTTCTTGCTTATTGAGGTGAGGATTCTACTACAATTACTATCAAACTCAAACTCAATCTATTGCAAAAACATATATATATATGTCAGTGAGTACTTGGTTTACAATGATGTTGCCTACACAGACCATTGAAGTTTAAAAAAATTAAAGAAATGTGCAAAAGAGGAAGCTTTCTTGCAACTCTTTGTCCTTGACTTATGGGCAATCATATCAGAAGAGGAAACTCAATTAGAGTGAGGCTGAAAAAACATCCAGCACAAAAAATAGAACTTATGTGAAATGAGATTGTTTTGCTCACCGGGACAATGTTTTCCCATAACACTCTCTGTATACAAGGGTACAAATACATTCAAGTTTAAATGAAGTAACTGCAAACTTGTATCTATCACTGAAAAAAATGATAAACATGAAATATCAATTGAAATAAATCAGATGATATATGGTACTGCTTATCCCTTAAGTGCAGATGGTCATATTGGGCTACTTCAATTGACATAGAGCCGATAAAAGTGTTCTGACTGGTTAACAACCGAAGTGTTTAGCTCTTCACGTTCATCTCAATATATCATACAAGAAGGAGATCTCTGTGAGTTACATACTATTGTTTGTAGATGTTGAAGCAATGAAAAATATAATACAAAGAAATATTTCCTGAACCATTAGGAAGAATTTTTATAAGAGAATCCATTTAGTAAATTAGAATTATGGAGGAGGGATTTTTCTTATTACTAGAGTTTTGAATTTTTCAAAGTTATCCCTTATCTATAAGGTTGGTGGTGAAGACTTCAACTGTTAGAAAAGCCTATTTGTCAAAGTACTTTCTCTACTGCTTCGGCCAACGGAAGGCGACACCACTAAGTAAAGGCACAGATGGGTATTGTACTACCTAGGTTTCCACGCTTCGGGTTTTGCTAGAAATGAAATAGCTATACATAGACCATGCAGAATACTAAGTCTGAAACTTAAGGTCACCTCAAACTTAACACCAGAGGTAAATGCACCTGACTTCAAGGCCACCTGGTGCATACAATTAACACCTTGGGGGTGCCTGAAGTAGGCTATATTTTATTTCCACTCATGTGAAAACTGCAAACATTTGCTGCAATTTTTCTTTTTCACTAAAACATATCAAAAGAAATTGGAATTGGGAATAATTAACAATCAATATGCATATCTCTTCTTTTGAAATAATACGGCCACTTTGTTAGCAGCCACGAAGTCTGCGGTGCTACTTACCTTCGTAATGGTAAAGTTTTTGTTTCAGTTAAAAGAGCACAAAGGAAGAGCACATGAACAGTACAAAACAGAGGACTGAAGGTAATACTTCCCATATACATCCGACTAATATCCAATATATCCTAAGTTTGACAACAGCAACCAACAAAACATTGTTTAGATTACATGCCACCTCATTTCTGCGGATTACATATAACCTCCGGAATATGTTCACGTATTGGGAATGACAAAAACTGTATATGTTTCTCATCCTTTTACACTTTCAAGGGATAATCCCAGCTTGGAATGCTTCCTGTAAAAACATCACTGTCATCTCTCACATAGATAATAAAACACCTTGACTATCTCAAATGGAGTATGTTAGCATAACATGATACACCAGGTCCAATTCTTTCATTTACTAATATTACTATTTAGTATTCGCAATACTAAGTTATGTCAGAGGGTTAGTTTAGTACCTATGTGAAGGGGAAACTACTTATCCATTAAATTTTAATTATCAGTCCAATAAACACTTCTGCATAACTATTAGTGTAGTAAACACTAATAATTATTAGTGCAGTTAATTTCATTGGTATGTACAGAAGACATTATGTTTTTATAAATCAATTAAACTTCTAGTTTGAATATGACTTCAAAATCTTGATAATTAAAATATGATTTTAAATGGTCTATTCCTTGTGAGAGTTTAAATCTGTGACTGGCTTCCTGTAAACGCATTTATAGGGAAGCAAGTTCAAAAAAACAATAAATAGAAATTCATGACATAAACCTTAGAGCTCTGGTTCAACTATATCCAGATAAGGCAATAAATATTATGTGTCCAGTCTTACTAAATGTTTAGGATTGCATAGCAATTCATCTACCCACTCAATCATTCTGAGGCCTGTCTGAGTATAAACTGATCATTAAGCTAAGGACAGAAGACATAGGACTTCCTTTGGTTATGCACTGCCAGTGATAATCATAAAGCTTACACACATAGGCAAACAACGCATTTGTTTATCCAAAGGACTGGACAACCATTAACAGGTACTGGAAAAGAAAAAAACTCACATTGCTACACCCCCACCCACACAAAATACAAGGGATAAGCCAATGGGGTAAAGACAAAAGACAGTACCCTGCCCTGCCACAAACTTATTATTCTTATAACTGCTATTTACTACTATCATTAGCATTATCAAACCAAATTCAAATAGCAACACGGTGCAAGCTAAGTGACCTAGTAAAGACCCTTGGAAGCGAGAAAATGGAAAATACAGTTCGAAAGCACCAAACTTGAATTGACAAATCAAACTCTCTGCTGTAATCATATGTATTTGTTATACTATATTGTCATGTAATATCTATCTTTTGTTCTGTCCTGTCAAGAAATCGGTCATTTATGTTAGAATTGGTGGTGTTGGTGTGTAAAACCTGATTCAAAAAGAATCATTAATTTATGATACATACCAAATCCACATAATCACATGCAGTATTCTGAAAATTGGCCTAGGATGTTTGCAAATAAAATGATTCAAAACAAGGCACTGTGCCATAGTAAAATTATCATGTCATAAACAAAACATGTATGTATGACTTGAATTAAGACTTAATATATATTAAAATGTATCAAATTGAAACCTCTCAACCATATATTCATTGCATAGGACATGAAGTGAGAAAACCCAGATACTACTATTCCTATTCAAGAAAGCGCTGAGAGTTTGCCTATGTGTGCAGTCTTGCCAGATATGTTATCATCTAATGGAACATACATAAGTCCCCAGAGTAGCGACCAAAGAAATCCTTGTTCTCTTTGTAAACCATCCCAACTTAAGTTATCTTTTTCCAGAAAAGCTTTCATTTTATCTTCATCCTATTGCTATTCCTCATATCCTTATACACTTCTAACCAGTTCTTATTTATACGTAGAAACAGTACCTGTTGATTTAGGGAATGTATGGTGTCTTCATTGATGTCGTTACTGGCAACAATTGTCAACCGAGAGAACCACTCACGATCGAAGCTATAAAAGTAAAGACAGTGTTGACATTAAAATGAATGAAGATTCAAAGCAAATGAATTCTGCTGGTCATGTTTTTTGTTGTTGCTGTTTAAAAAATCGTTATTGATTCTTCTCATGTTCTCGTTGTAACCAATGTATGACAGAGATGTCCCATGATATCCTATATCAGAAACATGATGTAAAAATTACGCATAATCAATTTCTTTGGTCCCTACCATATAAAATGTTGTTATGTACTAAGCCTGTGTATTCTATTAGAAACAACCTGATATGAACCACATGCACTTTATATTTACAAATGTTCATAATCCATTAACTTACTTTTTGGCAACTTTCTTGAATGCTTCGCGAGTCACTACGGACAAGTAGGCGAGATCTCCACTGTCTAGGCGGATCCCTTGTGCTTTGTAGCCCAGGTCAGCTAAGGCCATCGCTACAGCACAAAAGTTGGGGATACCGCTCCTATAAAGAAATGTGACTTTAGAATGAACAAAGTTATCTGTTAATTGTAAATCCACTAGTTTCCATAGCGGTTGCCCATACTTCTCCTAGATACAATGTCTATGACATTTTGTTCCATTCCTTTTTACCCAGTTATCCTGAGCATGACTGTACATTGTTAAGATAACAATATATAACCAGATGACGAGAACTGGAAATTAAGTTTTTGTTTCATTTCAGATCATCAAAATATCAATTCAATCACATTACAAGCTGAATTCTCCCCCACCACCAAACTCACATTGGGCTCATATGCAGGGTTTTCTAAAGGATGTATTTATAAGGTTTAACTTGTAAATCTTTATCATAAAAATAACTGAACATTTATGTATCTTTTAATGCCCTTAAACATTATTTTCACCTGAAGTATACATCTTTTACTAAAACACATAGTAATTTACTGGGAGAGAAACATTGTGAATCAAGTAGGTATGGGTCCCAGACCCCAAAAGTTAGGGGTTGGCTTATACGCGGGGTAATCTAAATGTCAAAATATTTCCATATAATTTCCCCCCCTCAAACTCACATTCAGCTTAAAGGCGGGTCGGTTTATAGCCTTGATTCTACAGTACTAACCTGATTACATCATATGTATCAAGAAGACAGAGGCAGCCATCTGGGAAGGCCAGCGCGTAGGAAATGAACGCGGCCATTTCACCTCGACTGGCCTCATTGGCTGGTACACCTGTTGGAAGATGAAGTTTACAGAAACATTAGTACACTTATAGAGGGTGGGGGGGTCTTTTTCTATAAGTCATCATATTGTATAACTGAAATAGAGGTGCTGTAATCAGAATGCAAAAATTAATGTAATATTGTATCCTATTGTACATATCAACCTCTGTAATATTGTATCTTATTGTACGTATCAACCTCTGTAATATTGTATCTTATTGTACGTATCAACCTCTGTAATATTGTATCTTATTGTACGTATCAACCTCTGTAATATTGTATCTTATTGTACGTTATCAACCCCTTCTCTGATTCAATGGAAACAAATATTTTACTTTTATGAATAAACACATGCTTAATTGAATTGAATAGAACTGGATTGATCTATCTATCTATCAAGCCGAATCTGAACACACAATAAAAGGGACTTGGTTGATGAGACTCTGGTATAATATGCTGAAGCAGGGTGTAGAGTATAATTATGTCTCTATTTTTGCGGCTATCACCATATATATGAATTATTTTTGAAGCATTTTGCTTTATTATCGAGTAAATCAATAATGTTACATCAAAATAATCTGTCGGCAATGTGTGCTACATAATCCATTTCACTAAATATATGATTAACTATAGCTCTATTTCTATGGCCTAACCTGGTGTCAAATATAATTGAAAAAGATGAGTGCTCAAAATCAAAAATTCATAATTGTAAATAATATGCATGCTAACTTTCTCTGTGCAATACATTGTCCTCTGAACTTACCTAGCACAGGTCCCACCTTTTCAAGCCACGCTTCGCATAAACTGACAAAGTCCACCATTTCTTCTGTCCCTTTTCTTTTTAAACACTGAAGTTGAGAATATTAAGTTAATCAAATTCTTGTTATTAATTACAGTCAATATCAACAATAATACATACTAACCAAATCGTGACATTTTTATCAAATGATTCATATAACTTGTGTAGTAGACAAGCAGTATATAAAATGTTATCACAATGCGCTGGAGAACCTAATTCAATTTCCACATCACAAGAGTTAATGCAAATTTACCCTTGATTTTATTTCATTGACATCTGTGAAGGAATTGACAAAGGCATGGGCATGTGTTCCTCTGACTGGAATACCAAACAGTTTCCCTGCTAGTACGTTGCTGGTTCCATCAAAACCTGTTGGAAAAAAATCCATCATTTACATCTGATTGATATTGCTGTTGTTGTGTGGGAATAAGAGTGACAGACAAATATTTGGCAACCGTATTTGATGTGATAAGCGCCAAGGATCCTTATCAAATTATTTCAATGGCACTTTTGTAGCTTGTAATGAACCTCATTTCCTTTATTGGTGTGGTTTTCCAGTCCAAGTTGGTGCTACAATGTACCATTTGAATTTAATACATTCATTTCATTACATCAATGATGTTATACTCACCTCCCATGTAGCAGTAGCGGGAGGCAGAGAGGCCCCCGTCAGGTCCCTGTGCTCTCCGTAACCCAAACTCTAACAGAGACTTGTCTGGTCCCGCCGCCATCCGGAACCGAGCTGCATTTGTTGCTACCAGACTGTCAATAGTTAGTAAGAAACACACAGGATTAAATAACTTCATGTCAGAAATAATCTGAAACTGATGCAGCTAATAGGATTCGCTCAAAGTCTAGATGCGGATTTTTATAGTAATTTACTAAAGTAGTAACTCAAAAGGTGACTTATAGGATTATACTGTGCGTGGCTTATGAAAGGGTTAGGCTCATAATCGAGAATTTACTGCACACCCTAAAAAATTACCAGTTCCATAACATAGAAACCGGTCCCCAATATGCGTACCTTGAGTAGTTTACAAGTGTTAACAGTGTTGTTTCCAGTAGCTGGACCACGGCGAGCGGACCTTCGATCCGGAGCAGGGGTACTTTGGGGAATACTACTGTGCCTTCATCAGGTGCCCACAGAGTCACGTCGTTAGTTGTCAAGTTCGCCAGGTACTCAAAGAACTCTGGTTCAACTGTTGTTGGTAAAACTGTCTTTAGGTAGGCAATATCTGTAAAAGAAAAACACAGTTCCATAAGACCAAAAAAATATATTGTTGTCTTCAGGATTATATGTTTCATGACCAAGGTAAGTCAAACCATTTCTTCATTTTATTTGCAGAAAATAGTTTAGGATGACACTTTGGACACTTTGAACATGATTTGTTGATTGTATGTTAAGTATTATGAGTATATATTTTCAAAAAAAAAAAAAAGCTGATAAATATCAATTCCCACAATTTGTAATGCGTTGTGCCTTTAGTTGTCATGATACATACTAATAATTGCAACCCTAGCAAGTAACTCGCCAGTGCTGCATTCATGCATCATGCTGACCTTTTAGATTCCTGAAAGGTCGGCATGATGCATGAATGCAGCCCTGGAGAGTAGACTCACCAGGGCTGCATTCGTGCATCAGGTGAACAAAGAGCGTAGTACATTAAAGCATTTGGTGACCTTTAGAGGGTTAGCTTTGATAGTTAAAACATCAGTCCTTACCGTGATCTGAATAGTGGAAGTTTTTGAGGAATTTCAGACACTCCTCCAACCCAGCAAACAGACAGAATTCTCCCTTGAACGGGTTTCGTCGAAAGAAGAGGTCAAAAACTGCCGTGTCTGTTCTCTTCTCACTGCGCCAGTAGGCATAGGCCATTGTGATCTGGTAGAGATCTGCAACGACACAAACATGGAAATGGTTAATAATGTATTATTCTATATAGACATAACAGTCATTCATCGAGCATACTTTAAAATAAGAGCACTTGAACAGTGAAAAAAAAACATGATATTTCCTGTAGTATCTAATCCCATAATTAGTTTTTTTTAAATCATAAATGAAAACTACAAATGCCCTCTGTCATCCTGATGCATTCATGTCTACTCGCCAGGACTGCATTCATGCACTACACAATTATTTTCAATAACCCCTCCCCCCCCCCCCCCCAAAAAAAAAAAATTGTACATGTCTGAATGCTATTTCATTATGCTATTTTGTTGTTATGAATTTTGTTTAATTTTTAGATCTAAGAAATCGTTAAAATCACGATTTCGGGAGTGGGACAAATTAGCATCTTTGGTTAATCCTCTAAGGACGACATGATGCCTTAATCTATCATGTCCTTGGTCGTCATGATGAATGAATTCAGCTCTGGCGAGTAACTTGCCAGTGCTGCATCCAGGCATCATGCCGACCCTATTGAGACACCACCAATGCAGCAACGGCGAGCTAGTCGCTGGGGCTGCATCGGTGCATCATGATGACGATCTTTTAGCAACATGCTGTCCTTAAGGGGTTAAAGTAGTCACAGACCACTGCTGCATGTAGCTGGTCAGTACAAACAGGTAGGTGGCGGAGGGGGGGGGCTCTGTGTTAGGTCCAGCTGGCACGCCACCTAGCGTCAGATGGAGTTGGCATTGGTCTACAGTCAATGGGGGAAACTCCCTTTGTCTCTTAATCCTTTAAGGGGCACATGCTGCTTTAATGTATCGTGCCCTTTATCGTCATGATCCTTAAATACAGCCCGGATGAGTGAAGCATCAGGCCAACCCCGTGGGATTGATACACTCCCAAAGGGTTGGCATGATGCATGAATGCAGCCTTTGTGAGTAGAGACGCCAAGGCTGCATTTATACATTATGCTGATAAAGGGCATGATACATTAAAGGACTATTCTGCCCTTAATCAAAGCAACTACCCTACCTCATTAGCTGCACATTGGTTAAGTCCTGACCGGCAGATAACACCAGTTAGCTTTTTTCTCTCTCATATGAGTGTGTGGTATGTAATTATTTAATTTTTACATAAAGGTTAAAGCGAAATATATATCCTTTCTTGTATCTAAATACAATGACATTATTTGGCAATAAAATATCGATTGTTATGTCTAGTACGCTCCATGATTCTATATGGTTTATGTAATTTATATTCAAGTGAATTTGTGCGGTTTTATACTATTTTAGCTATTAATGAAATACATTTAGCAAAAGGCAATTTGGGGCATTATAGTTAAGGTATGTCATTAGAGAAATGTAAAATATCTATAGATTAAATACCCCAATCACTGTGATCAAGTAAAGTCTTCCCCTACCATACTACTGATACAAAACCTAATAACCCAACTTGGCCGATTTAGCCATCTTTCTTGCCTAACCATTCCAAATCCATCATCACCAATAGAAATCTACAGTGGCCAAATACAATGGCACAAGCCAAGCAATAGGCCTGCTCACTAGATATATGGAACTGGTCCAAAGCACTTTATTCTACGCCTGACCAATAGACAACTACAGCTGTTCCGTACCAAACCACCTACGTTTGTATCAAGAAAGATTATCTTTGTGCACATCCTGAATTATTTGGACCAAAAGCGACCATTTCCCCATGCCATATGAATTTATAGTTATAGCGCTCTTCAATTCCATGGAACTTTAACCTTCCCTGACTTGCGACAAAATTCCACAAGATTCCTTGACTTTCTCTGTCCACCCAAAGATATTCTACATATGCTGTAGCTTTCAGCATATATTAAACCCCTCTCAAGTATTTCAAGATACAGTCTTGACAGACACTTACTTTCACCTAATTATATAGACATGGAGGTGGGTTGTGAATTCTATAAGAAATATCACTTTTTAAATAAGATAATATACATAAAGTATGCTAACATGAATGCTTTGTGTTTGACCCCTTTCACCAGACATGTGTTCATGGTGAGTTCTGCCCGGCTGTAGCCCATCAAACACCCCATGGCGTGACCATCTACGTATACCCAGCCAGCCGGAACAGCCAAGCAATAGGCAGACCACATTGTCCTGCCAAGAAGCGGCTTATCTAGCTCCGGCCGGGTGGCCTGCCTTGGCCGCCTCCCTCCCTGCCTGGTCAATCAGCTCTCTCCCAGTACTCACAGTCGCAAATAAGGCTCTGCCAAACGTATGGGCTATTGGAACTCTCCTGTGGCAGAAGGGGAGAAATGGATAGTACTTTTCTGTTCTCTCATCACCATCTCACACTGTGGTCTCCATACACTAAAAATAATCCCCATGAAGAGTCTTCAATTTTGACCATAAAAACCTGGCCAATCTCCCTCTAATTTTAGATATGACTTGTTCATACATCTGTCTAAATATTTGAATCGATTCGCGTTTTGGCAGAGAGGAAGCAGTGCCAGTAGAAATGAATGAGAGAACCTGCTTGGAGACTGGAATTGGCTGCCTCCCTCCCTGCCTGCTCAATCAGGTGAGTAGTATATGGAGTGTGGAGGCAAGAGTGATAAGTGTGGGCTTGGGTAAACCCTCTGAGAGTAGCATAGTGGTTTAATGTGCTATGCCCTAGGTCGTTGTGATGCATTTATGTGCTTCTACATAGGTTTTGAGTGTGTCACTTTTCTAGGAGAAATAGCGCGTTGCTGTGTCACTTTTTATTCACATAGGAAAATAGGAAGTTTTTGAAATGTTGTCTCTGTCAATATTTCAAAAACTCAGTGTCACCCGTGCAAAACCTTTGTATCGTCGTGTCAACTTTCACCCATGGAGGGAGTGTATATGTCCAATGGGCTTTCAGACTTGGCTTACCAGCCTCAACTCCGATTTAATAATCATAAATCTGACTGGCTGTGTAGTGTTGTCTGGTGTAGTACAAAGGATTACTGTATGACCCCTTAGACTACCGCAAATTCTCGTGTATGAGCCTAACTCGCGTATAAGCCGCCCCTTTGGCAAATCCTCAGAGAGGTTCTGAAAATTGTTGATTTAATAGTACTGTAGTATACTCATAAAAACTCGCGTATAAGCCTCACCCTGAATATGGGCCGATTCTACAAGTTCCACTGGCGAACTGACTCTGGTACTAGCCGCGGGTACAAATGTACATGTACTACGCAAGAATTTATGGTAGTATAACTACAATAGTATACGTATAAGTTAGACTATGGTTATGAGAGGCTAACTCAAAATAACCACAGTAAACTGGCTGGCACAGTCTACAGTAGTCATATTTTGAGTTAGCCTCACATAACCATTGTCTATCTGTTTTGAACCACAGCTGTAAGGTTATGTGAGTCTACACAGAAATAACCAAGGTGTGAACTCCTTTGTCTTAGCCCTCCGCTGTGGTTTAATATCCGAGATGCCACTCCCCGCATGACAAAAGTCATGCAATTTTTGTAGGAATTTAATGAACAATTGAATTCAAACCCAAAGGAAAAATTACAAATCCTACAAAATTAGAGAAAGTGCTATCTCTGTATTATGTATGACTAGGAATATGGGTCATAATTTCAGTATAAATATGACCCATCACACGAAAACCCATCAATAAAGACCACTCCCTAAGTCCTGGTGTATGTTTTACAAGCACTGGGAAGGGACAGTACTATATCCAGGTGAGGATATATCCAATGGATCCATCTCCACGTGAATCATTTATAAGCTCTTCCCGGCTGTCTCAATGCGCATGGCTGCACGCGAATAGCCGTTCGTGTACTAGACTCATGGGTTTGATCTTTGGGGACTTGGGTTGTGGAGGCGTGGCTCGCAATTGCCTCGTCTTTGCATATATATTCACAGCCTCTACAGAACATGGTTCCAGTAAAGTTTTAATGCATTATCATCATTCCACAGCACCATACTCATGCTAAATGGCTTTGTTTTCAGCTTGCAAATATGGTACTATTATATTTGCTTACAATTATTTTGGCGTTTCTTTTACGTTTAATTTGTCTCTATCTGAGCGTGATTATATTACTTATTTCTACTTTTTAAGATTTCGGAGAGAAAGTAGGCCTAGTCTACTTGCCATGGCTGCATTCTGTGCATCATGCCACCCCGCACACTTGTATCAACAGCAGTTGGCTAGCCAGTACTGCATTAATGTATCATGCCCAAAAAAGAGGATGGTGCATTAAAGCACTTTGCTACCTTTAATGGGTTTGACATGTCATGTGAAATGCAAATGTGATGAATACATAATTTATGGGGCTTTTGCATGTATGACAGGTACCTATAGGGCTTTTGCATGGTGCTATCGAGTATCCAACAGGTAATACTGGGATCTATAGGGAGGCAATACCGTGACAATGGTCATTCCTGATTCCATGGACTATGGTCTATTAATGCCTGAATACTTATGTATCATGTTACTATGTAGAGCCTATGGGCTACTCATTATGGTGAATATGATCCTTACTAGCGTTCTTAGGTGGCTGGTAAGTAATCTACTACATTTACCATGTAATAGCTTACATGTACATGTATTGTATATACAGCCCTTACACATAATAGCTGTGTGAGGTTCCCAGAAAGGTAGGTTAAACCATAGAACTATGACTGTGATATATCGGTAGTTAATACCGAAGGATTTGGTGAAGCCGCCAAAGAGAATTTTAAATGATAAAACTGAAGGGGGTCCATCTCTCAGAGGGGAGCCACTCTAAATGTCCTGTGGTCGGATTTACCACCTCCGGGGTAATCTCAGGGTCATAAATGAGCATAGTAAACCTGTGATATCTGACAGTGTTCATGTCAAAAGAGGGTGAGCTGCTTCTAAATGGCAATATAAATGGGGCGAGGTGATGGTATCTGTTGTTCTTGAGCTCACACCTCGCTTCTTGAGCTAACGTCCCGCATATAATCTGCGGGTTGTACCGCACTAATATGACAGTGGCGGTCCAGGATTGTCTAGAGGGGGGGGGGCAAACCTGGCTAACCTGGAGTGACTGTCTGTTTCCTGCGAGTGAAGCTCAATGGCTATATTAGGGGGGTTTAGGGATATGCCCCCAAGAAAATTTCTCAGCCTCCTCCCCCCCATCCAGGTCATTCATACTCCACTGAAATATGATGTGTCATATGATCCGGCATATGATATCATCTCCATCTCTCTCCCTTTCCCCTCTTTTCTCTTCTCTTCTTCCAATTTTTTGGGGAGGGGGGGGGGCAAGGCCCGTCGGGCACCCCCCTGGATCTCCCAATGATTTGATACACATGCACCACATAGTCTGAGGGTTATACGAGGATGTTTATTACTATAAATCAGTAGGCCCTACTAAACTGCCAACAATCATACCCCAGGTGTGGGTTATAGGATCGTCCTTGGTTGACGGTGCAGGTTATGCGTAAAATGCAGGTTATAAAAGGGAATATACTATGGTACATCTGGCCTAGACAGCCTGTAGATCCTAACACCTTATGGGTACATTTCATCAAACTATGGTTGTCCTTTTAAGGGGCCGTCCATAAAGTATGTCACGCTTTTTTGGGCCATTTTGAACACCCCCCCCCCACCCCCATGTCACACTTTGTCACACTTTTTCCGACACCCCCTAGAAAAGTGTGTCACAAATCTGCTGACACCCCCCCCCTTTGCATATAGTTAGGTACCATATCAGTCTAGTCCCATAATTTGATAAAAGAACATACATACATTATCTTAACCCAGTAATTGTTTATAAGGCTTTTTACAATTAGATTGATACTAAAATGTGTTTAAGTATGACATCAGTCTCTGGAATACCTTTAGACCCAATGTTACTGTAAAATCTCTCTTATAAGCCTAACTCGTGTATTAGCCACACCTCGAGTTTGTGCTGATGCTATAAGCCGCACTGACGATCTGAACATTGTGACTTTTAATACTGTACCACGGTGGCAAAAACTTCTCTGCGGCTGAGGTATCCCGATCCATAGATTCTTGACAGTGTTTACAGGAATAACAGGTGTGCCATTGCTATCCTGTTACTTCTCTTGTGTTGGCAAATCTGTGGCAGGGGTGGATCCAGGAACTTGAGAAACTCACAATTCTAGTACTGTTCTAGTCTGCTATGTGGTAAGTGCGAGTGGTGAGAATGCTCCTTTAAGTACTAAAATGGAAATGATCTTTGAGCACTATTGTATTGTGTGTCATGGGTACCACTGACCAATGCTGCTTCACTCATTGATTATATAAAATGATCAATACATCCTAGCCATGTTACTAATAAAGTCGATATTAAACAAGTGCCTCAATAACCTTGAATATGGGGGGACAGGATTTTGCCCCTGTTGAGGAGGAGTCACTTGTTACTATGCCTGAAAGGGTGCACTCGTGAGAACTATTTTCAACCCGTCGAGATTGTGGGGGGGGGGGGGGGGTAAAACAAGTTTCAATCCCTCACCACCCCCCACCCCCATGTTATTAAGAAATGATCATTCCCCAAGGAAAAACATACGCTGAGTATTGGCAACACTTGACCAGGTTCCACCAACTGAGGTCACCATCAAGTCTACAGTTCCTACCTACAACCCCCACCCCCCCCCCCCGTCCCTCCCGACCACAGTCCACAGGCTGGACCTGCCAGTCACCACCAAGGGGAGTAAATACGACCTTTGGCATTCCCCTCTCCAGGGTTGTTGGTGAGCTGAGCAGGCGGCCATTTCCTCTGGGATAATCAATAATTTAAGCAGACATCCTGCAATATGTTCCCCACACAGCCCTGTACTGAAGGCTGGTCTAGGGCTTTACCTATAATGATGAATCAGGTTTCTGGGTGTACGCAGCCATCTTGGGTTTCAATCTCGCGACATTTAGGCAGGGACCAGACTCACATACTATGGTCTGCCAGCAAGAGTTATCCATCACGGTTTTTTTTCTATTTTTCTTTTTTTTACCATTTTTTACAATATTTTGAACACTCCCTCACCCCAAACTCTACATCCGACCCCATGTCACGTTTTTCTTCCAACACCCTCTACAGAAATAAAGTGTCACAGTTCATGTAGGCACAGTGATTATCTCATATTTTCCTCTTTTCACTATCACACGGTGGTCTCACATTGTGTGTCAAAATTTGATGGCATGGGTAAATGATGCCTTAAACAAAAGCTGATGTCATTTCCGATATTTTTACAATGGTCCTCAATAACGGAGTCAGATTAACATTTGCAGTAGTTGCCGTGGAAAAAAGCATACGGTATAGCACTAAAAAAATAGGGGGGTAGGGAAAGATGTGAATTCCCTCAGCCCCCACCCGGTCTCTCCCTCTGGGGTTTCCTCTGCCCCTCCCAATCATGTTCTTCATTCAGTGGTAGAGGCGGCTCCCTATGGCCGTTATAGTACGTGTCGACCAGGAATCAGTCAATATCCTCTCCTACACCCCCTTCCCTCCCTCCCACCCCCACTCCTCGCCCCTCATCCCCACCCACACACCAACCAACTGTTAGGTACTACTACCCCCACCCTTCTAACCACCACTACTTTACTTCTCGGCACATAGACTGGCCTAAATCCAAGATCCATTTTTAGTTGTTTATTGTTTGTTTGTTTTTTAAATCTTGGTACAACATCTTGAACTATGCACATTTAGTATTTCATTATTCATTATTAAAATTTGAACCACCTAAGCAAGGCAGGCCTGGCTTTCTTTAGCTGAGGCAAAATTCAAGAAAATAGTGTTGCATGGCCATGTGCCATCAACAAGTCTAGTATAGGACTACTGATATGGCCTGGGGCGTTTTCCCAGGTACAAACAATCTAAAGCCTCTTCCTCCAATCAATGAGGACTGATACCTTCAGTGCGGCACTGCCCTAGATACTGGGCAGCCATTGTTTAAGTCTGTTGCTATGGAGACCTACTTTGTTGACCTAACAGCCATTTTGTACCAGAGGACATTTGACAGCACATCTCTCAAAGTGCACCATTTGACCTAATTTGATTGGTATGGCTGATGGGAGTAAACTGAGCAATTTCACAGAAAAGAAAGCTGGCTATGCTGTTATAGTGTGTAGACTGTGCTATGCAAAGTCATACAACCTGGTAACTATGTAGACTTTGTCTTAACTGACAACATTTATCTCATGATAGATTCTCATGGTATAGCTGTATGTAGTGAGTCTTATTTTCTACAGCATTTTATCCACATTTCTTTCAATACTGAACAGTTCCTTGAGGTTTCATTTTATAGCTATTATTACTTCCTAATACAGTTTTTATAAACGTACACAATGTGTTGTATCGGGAATTTTTATTTATAACAGGATGTAATGTATTTGCATTTGGAGTACAAACCGGTCAGGATCACACTGTTTTTGCGATACAGTAAAGTATGGCGTTCAACTTAGGGATACTAGTACAGTGTGTATACAAAACAATCCCTTAATAGAGGCTGATATTGGGCCTGAACTCTACCCCAGGTATTAAGAGGATTTGGGTAGGACGGAAAGCCTTTCTTTAAAGGTGTGAAAGGTGCATGTTCCCTCTTACTTTTAGCTATAACAGGATCTAAAGTGATGAGCACTCTATATATATGGCATTACATAGTATTCATTGCCTGATGAAGGTCTATGAATTAGAAAGAAACCGTTGCAAAATGTTCATCTCCCTGGTCCCTACACATCACGCCAATAACTTTTGAGCAACTCAACAACTTGATTGGTTTTGTGTGATATTGCACCAGCTATTATATTGTATATTCTGTATATATTGGTGTATATTATATTCCGTCATAGTATTCCCAGATACCTTTCACAGTAGCAAATTCTGATTCGGGTCAATTTTCTATAGACAATTTGTACAATGTATGTTAGGATAATTTGATATGGCACATAATCTTAAACGCCCACATTTACCTTGGCACATCTCATGAGGCCCACCAGGTGCTGTTGGGTGCACCTGAGTCAGTTTCATAGTGCTGTCAGAAAGAAACTTTCTGGCGCTGTGATAACTCCTCCAACCACTGTTGTATAACACTACCTTGACCTCTATATACTCAATATTCTTCCTCGTTGTACTTCTTGTATAGGACGTCGTAGCACATTGGTAAAAGTAATATCACTTCCTGGGCTGAGATACCCTGTCTATCTCCACTTATAATTGATTCAACAAGATAAGACTATGTTGACCTCCAATAGTAAAGCGTTGGTAGCTCAGATGCAGGCCTCCCAGAGGGGTAGATCCCTCTATACTAGATCCCTATACTGTTGTGTGAGCAGGTCCCCTTGTATGCGGAGTATATAGAGCAGCTATGAGTAGTTCATGCGACATGTGTATCCATGCCGTGGTCTATAAATGACACCCCCGTCCCGTCCCCCTGCGCCCTGAGCTGCTCCCGGCTAATAGGTCAGTCAGAGCCTGGGCACTCTGCCACCCTCCAGGGTTCTGCTATACAATGATAATATACAACCTAATACTTTAAGGACCACATAGTGCTTTAGTGGTGCATTAATGCACTGCAAAGTCAGTATGATATATATACATATGTGATATTGAGTGTCAGGACGTTTTATTCCAATAACTTGGATTACGGATCCGCCGATGGGGTTTTTGGCATTTATTTTACCCCTGCCCCCTGAGATCATTTTTTTTGAGAAAAGGGTACATGCTGAACAGCAAAAGGTATATGCTGAACAGCAAAAAACAACACTAGGCCTTTCAAATTGGGGATATTTCCAACATCAAATCTTCATTCGATAATCTTTTAAGGGCTGCATAGTGCTTTAATTTGCTTCGCCCTTTGTTGTTAAGACGTATGAATGCAATGTTAAAGAGGTAAACTAACGATAAATCCATCAGGGGCGTGGCAACCGGGTGGGACGGGGGAGACATGTCCCCCCCCCCCCCCACTTTTGACCAACCCTAAAAAAGGTCAAACCTAAAAGGTCAAGCTGAAGAAGTTCAAAATTAACCAGAAACCCTCCTTGTCCCCCCCCCCCCCACTTTGAAACTGCTTACCACGCCCCTGGTCCATACAATAATTATATGCAGTTAGTTGGTTCAATATGCCTTTACAATACCATATTAAAACGGCTGATGATTCATAATTATATCCTATCAGTCTCATAGATGATCGCAGTCCTGTTTTGTCTGTTTTCCTGGAAGTGGCATCGTCTCCATTATGGTCTTTCAATGCTGCTAATGAAAGTCTTGCCCTAATGGTATTAATGTATCATAGTTTTTTACATCACCACCAAAAGAAACCCAAAGGGACCCGGCATTTTGAATCACAATCGTTAATGAGATTTTGATTAGGAATTAACAAGTTTGCAATAGGATGAGTCAGGCGAAAACGATGCTCTGGAAATTGAGCAAAATTTACCAGAATCATTACAGCTTTTAGGTAGCATAGTGCTTTAACGCAGTATGTCATTTGCCGTCATTATGATGATGATGTATGAATGCAGCCCTAGTGATTAATTCACCAGTACTGCATTCAGGAACCATGCTGAGCCAACGGGTTTGATACACTCTCATAGGGTCGGCATGATGCATGAATGCAGCCCTGGTGAGATACTTGACAGGGCTGCATTCAAACACCAAAAAGCAAAGCACTTAGAGCACTATGCGACCATTCAAGAATGAGAGTTATTTTCATATCATGATTGCATTTCGTCAGTTGGAAACCCCACAATGAAACAGTGAACATTAAATTACAAGAAACAAACTCGAAATTCCGTGAGGAAACGTATTCAATATGTCTTCTCATTACTCACTAATGATAGGCGGGGAACACCATTCTTCTTCTTCTGTTCAAATACAAAATCAACTAACAATGTCAAATCTAATTCGGCCAAGAAAAAAAACCTGTTGTGTACAGGTAATATTATGTCCAAAAAATGTAGGAAGCTAGATTTGTTCTTTAACATCTTTTATAAGGATCATTTTGTAAATAGAGGAGTCTTGGAGGCACAAACGGCAATGCGCCGATTCCAATGATTAACTGTGTTATTTACCCAATAAAGCACGTTAAAAAAGAATTTGGGTCATTTTAATGTTAATCCACATTTTTTAGGTCGCACTGAGGAGATATAAAGATTGATTGTATGACATACATCACATGTGACCAAGGGCTATGATAATTTTTCTTCAATTTTATGTTCCCAACCCAAAGTCCCGACCCGAAAGTCCCACTCCAAAGTTCCAACCCAAAGTCCCACCCAAAAGTCCCACCCAAAAGTCCCACCCAAAAGTCCCACCCAAAAGTCCCACCCAAAAGTCCCAACCCAAAGTCCCACCCCAAAGTCCCAACCCCAACCACTCCTCTACCCCTACCCCCACCCCACCCCTAACTTGAGCAGTATTTCTAAACAAATCGCACCTGATGAAACCACTTTAACTGTACCAGATACACTGAGGTTATCTCAAGCTATCATAAACCCCACTAAACTACATGGGCCTCCTAAAGCTCCCATAATTTTTCCTATGTCCTAAATATCTGCTCTGAGATTGTCTCCTTATTAGGCAATCCACCCAAGTTCAGCTTGGAGAGGGAGCCTGTTCAGACAGAGGAAGTGAGGTCATAGACTAAATCCCTGAGCCCTGATTGGTCAGAGCCAGCTGGTAACCATGGTACATGTACACATAAGCATAGTGAGCCTTGTCATCAAGGCATTCAGTGGTTGTCAAGGTAGGGACAAGTAGTCCTTTATCCGTTTTCACCTGAACACACTGTGTCAGTGCACCACTATTGGAGTTTCTCTTAGTGCTAAAAGCGTCTCATTTTCTGATCTCACCTCTTCTTAACCATTGCAGGTATGGGAGTCTGTGTGAACGCTCATCTTTTAAAGGCTGGATTCAAGGTCACTGGCCTATGCTTCAGCATTAGTTCACACAGACCTGTTTTTAGGGTTCTTTTTGACCTTTTTAGTTTTGTATTTGACTGGGAATTCTTTTTTATGCACATTATGAACAAAGCAGGGAGACAAAGATAGTCAGCTGACCAATCTACGTTTTTTCAGCAAAAACCGTCTCACAGAGACCCAGCGTACCCTGGGTCAATAATTGGCAAACCTAGATAAATAGATTTTGGCAGATATATCCCTGAATGGTCTAATTTTTACTGCCCCTGCCCCCCTCCAGTAAGAGTCAGTGTGAAGCGAGGAACGGTGGGGCTTTAACACACAGCTATCGTTTTTACTGCTACCGTTTTTACATTTTTACTATCATTTCATACAGTTGAACGGTCCCTAAATTGCTTCTCGTGGATCATAACGTCATTTCCGACGGGGAACGGCGGCTCGGTGATATAATTCTTGTCTGACCAATCCTTGACAAGTTTGGTGGACTGTTCTTGGCCATAAATAGCCATGGTTGGTCAGACTTAATCCTGACCTTGACCTTGTCACTGTGGGGAGGTCACAGGTCAGACACCCAAGGGTACTGCTGGGGTAGGGGGTGAATATATAGATGAGGGGGAGGGGGTAGGGAGGAACAGGCAGAGGGTCTGATAAAAGGGTAGATGGAGGGAGGGAAGGGAGGGAGGGGCGAGCAGAGCATGTGATAAAAGGGTACCGGTAGATGGAGGGAGGGAAGGGCGGGCAAAGCATGCGATAAACGAGTAGATGGAGGGAGGGAGGGAGGAAGGGGCGGACAGAGCATGTGATAAAAGGGTGGATGGAGGGAGGGAGGAAGGGGCGGACAGAGCATATGATAAAAGGGTAGATGGAGGGAGGGGAGGGAGGGAGGGGCGGTCAGAGCATGTGATAAAAGGGTACCGGGTAGATAGAGGGAGGGAGGGATGATGCTTGAATGCAGCAGTGGCGAGTTACTTGCCAGGGCTGTATCCACACATCATGGTGACCAAGGGCATGATGCATTGAGGCATGATGCCGTCCTTAAAGGGTTAATCAGCGGTTAATCCCCCGGTGCCTTCTGGTTATAGCAGAGATAACGGCCGCGTCACCTGGGGGCTTAGCGCCTCCCAGACAGCAACAAACTCCTGGTCTTGTTTTTAGTTACTTGTATCTCTGCCACAACCCCTGCCTCAACTTCTGCCGCATTATTTGCCTCAACCACAACCTCTGCCACAATGTCTGCCTCTGCCACAGTCTCTGCCTCTGCCACAACTTATGCCTGTCACAACTTGTCACAACCTGTCTCTGCCACGACCTTTGCCTCAACCACAACCCCGGCAGCAATGTGTCTCTGCCACAACCTCCGCCTCTGCCACGACCTCCGCCTCTGCCATAACCTGGTTTGCATCAGAGAGGGTCCTCTACATAAGCCCATAGAAAATCCTGAAGGCCTGCAGCATAAAGATCTCTGTCCCTGCCCCCCCCCCCCCCCCTCAATAAATATTTGCATCTTAAGCCGGTAGAGGAGGAGTAGAGAGCAGTAGGGTTGGCTGCAGAGTCTGCCTTATGTCTTGCTGTAGCCTGCAGCTTTGTAGCAGTACTACCATGGTTATGAATCACTTCCCACTTCTAGCATCTTGCAACTGCTTGATCGACAAAAAGTAGGAAATCCTTCGATTCCGGCCAACTCCCATGGTGATCAATCACCTTCCCCGAGTTGGGGAGAAAACAGCTTGAAAAGTTGATTTCTCCATCAGGAGAATCTTGAAGATTTTTACATGTGAATCTAGTTTCTTACTTAATTTGATCCATGTTCAAATAAACTATATATTGTATAACGATGTGTTAATATTGGAATAGCTTGGCTTTACCTTATATCTACTCCTCATACTTGTGCAGTAAATGAAATAAATTTCAATCTTATTATTCTAGGAGAAATACTTTCATTAGATATCGTCAATTAGATATCAACAAAAATACTGAGATCCACTCGCTCAGAGACAAACCTGGCTTAAGTAAGGCAATAACGCCCTAGGGAAAGGTAACCATGGACCCTGTTGTCCCAGGTTCGGTCCGTATGGGCCCTGTGGACCTGCTGGCCAGCCTTCGGCTGTGTTGGGTTTAAAACTATATCTAGGGAAAGGTTATTCATAGCAAAAGATACACTGTTGTTAAATGTCATGTTCAATTGGTTTTGACCAATAGTATCGCTCTACCCGAGAGTTGAAATAACTTTCTTGTTATTGACGACCCCATGCTATGGATGTGGATGGTTAAATTCCAGTTTATTGAAATTGATTCGAGCAGTTGAATTCCCATTAAAGGTTTTTAATATTGCACAAACGAGATAATAACAACGTTTACCCCCGATTAAAGAGATCTCCTTCCATGAAAATATCATATTTGGACAAGGCGGTCCTTCATAATTTGAAGAAAGACTTATTGAACTCTGGTTTCATATTTCTGGATACTTGTGTGAAAGATGCCTGAATCATCAATTTAAGCCATTATGAGGGAACTATGTGGGGGATGCAATGGAGGAAGCCATGTATGAAGGAAGCCACGCATAGGGGAAGATATATGTATAGGAAGCCATGTATGTAGGAATCCATGTATGGAGGAAACCATGTATGGAGGAAGCCATGTATGGAGGAAGCCATGTATGGAGGAAGCCATGTATGGAGGAAGCCATGTATGGAGGAAGCCATGTATGGAGGATGCCGTGTATAGAGGAAGCCATGTATGGAGGAAGCCATGTATGGAGGAAGCCATGTATGCAGGAAGCCATGTATGCAGGAAGCCATGTATGCAGGAAAGCCCTTTATGCAGGAAGCAATGTACGAAGGAAGCCATTGAGGAGAAAGCCGTGTTTAGTGCAGGTAATGTATGAAGGAAGCCATGTATGGAAAAAAACGTTGTATAAAGCGATTTATAGAGGTGGCCATGGGGCAAGCCATGTAGAAAGCCACTGAGGTGGGGGCCTAGAGTGAACAATTGATAGGAAAGGTGGGCAGAGAGAAAACCATGGAGAATGCCAAGGATGAAGCCATGGGGTAATAATAGTGTCATGGCAGAAAGCAAGGATGATGCTGGGCGATTAAGGAAACTGCCCACCAGTATAAAGGAATCTCTCATGGTAAAATCTGCACTGTTTAGCGATGAAGATGTGGAAGAAGACAGCGATGGAAGCGGGTGGGGCGGGCAGTGGGGAGGGGACTGGGGTTATTTATAGTAGACACCGACCACACTAACCGCAGTCAATGATCTACCGCACTGATGGTAGCCCTTTAAGGACCACCTGGTCCATTACGCCCTTTGTCGTCACGATGTATGAATGTAGCCCTCGCCAGGGCTGCATTCATACATCATGATGACCAAGGGGGTTGATTTGAACACTCCTGAAGGGTCAGCATGATGCATGAATGCAGGGTAGGTGAGTGGACTCACCAGGGCTGCATTCATGCATTATGATGATAAAAGGCATAGGGCATTAAACCCCCACCCACCCTACAATATACTATAAGGTTGAGTGAATGTCATGGCTATTCCGACTGTTACTGCACAGTAGGCGTAACGACATGTGGGCCTTTAAAAGGGCATTCTCACCACTCGCACTTAACCATAATAGTAGATTAGAACAGTACTAGAACTGTGAGTGGGATACGCTTGGTGATTGTGCCACTTTAAAGCTCTAGGTGGTGTTTGAAGGGTTAGACACGGAGCAGTACCGGGGCTATTCCAAACGGGCTGGCATCTCTCAGTGTAGTCAATCACAGATTCACTCTCCAATCAGCAGACAAGCCCCACCATCTCCATACCTACACACAGGGTCTCTATCCCCCTATCACTATCAGTAAGAATCGGCGGGGAGAATGTGTATATATACATGTATCAGAGTTGGTGGGGGTCGGCTGAGTATTTACGACGTCGGGGGCGACGGCGACAAGCGGGTCCCGACTCAAGCAGACGACACTGACACATCCGGGCAACTGGGAGCACCAATCTCCGGCCACAGGTTAACCCTTTATGGGCCGCATAGTGCATTAATGCATCATGCCCTCGGGTTATCAAGATGCATGAATGCAGCCCTGGCGAGTACCTCCTCTGAGCTGCATTCATGCATCATGATGACCCTTCAGGAGTGTATCAATCCTGTAGGGTCTGCATGATGTTTGAATGCAGTCCTGGTGAGTTACTCACCAGGTCTGCATTCATGCATCAAGGGGCATTACACATTAAAGCACTGTGTGGTCCTTAACGGGTTACTGACTGGACGTGAATACTGAGCGCACACACAAGGACAGGCATAAATCTCCATCAGAGACCCCTGCCGGCTCCCAGGACACCCTCTGGTGGAGAAAGGCGGAACCTAAAAGCCACCGCTTTATTCCCATCATACACTGGGTGCGCGTTCCCACGCGACATGTCAGAGAGAGGTGACAATGACGTGCGTGGTGACGTCATATGACGTACTTCACTGACGTCATTGGAGGCACCAATGGTAATGGTGGAGGGAGAGGAAGATCACATGGTAGGGGGGGGTTACTCTTCTATTATTCTATTGACTTGGATGTAGGGCTGGACCTCAGACAATCGCTTCACTGGTCAAAGGTGCATAGGCTTTTACAAAATTAAGCTGAACCTTGAGCCCTTTTTAGAAGGATTTTGATCAGAAATGGCTATGTTGGCCGCAGTTTGGTGTGATTTGGACAAAAGATTACCCTTTTGAAAGTTGTTGTCTTTTTTTTGGTGAAAACGTGACCCTTCGCTAGAGCAGCTTTTGTCACAAACTGACCCTAGCTAATAAAGGATAGGGGGATTTTGCTGCAAAACTACCCTTGCCAGCCACGATCAAAATATTGTGCCCTCCCCCCCCCCCCCCTCACCTCCCACCTCCCACCCACGAACCCACAGGAGGAAGACGTGTGTGGTCATAGTGAGACAGGTTCTGTAACGACCCCTTTTACTTCTACTGCTCACCTACTGTGGTCGCCTCAGTGAGATAAATGAGCTGCTCACCCTCACCCTGAGCACATCACAATGACCTATGCTGGACTCAATAACAGTGTGAACAGAATGGTGGAGGAGAGGTTTCACGTTCAAAAACTCTTTAAAGGTGCACATGGGGTATAAAAGGCCCAGAGTAGTGGTCCTCGCTCCGCTCCCACTTTTAGTGGAGGGGTAACAAGATTCTGGATTTAAAAGAAATCGTTTTCTCTTTCATCTCATGTATTAAAGGCACATTCATGAAACGACCCCTAGAGCCCACTACTGCAAATTTGTCTAATGTCGATGGGGGGGATTGAACCACAGCTAAAAGGAGCTTTGAAGGCGGGCTTTGTACTTTCAAGAGTAGCATTGGAGCCTAAATAAATGTAGTGTTCTCTTTTTCACATTAGATTGCTTTCTTTATAATTGTTACCTATCAAATAATTATATGTAATGACACATAAAGTATAAATTTTTCTATGTGATTCAAATGGCTACATATGGCACCATACATGTACTTACTGCAACCGGATAAGGGTAGTAGTAATTGTATCCTGTTTGTATTGCTCTTGAATCTCCTTTTTAAAGCAGTAACAAGGTTTATCTGGACATGTCCAGTATGTACATTCTGTACCTGAATCAACCTCTTAGACTAAGTTTTTACCACGTAGCAAAAACATGGGGTATGCATGCAGTACGAGGGATTCCCTCTGGAGTTGGTCCTACCCCCAGGGACACAGGTTACAAAGTAGCCATCCACTGGACACAGACCACTCCTGCCAGACAGGCATATCGCTATTCATCCGCATCATGCCTCATGGGGAGGTGAGCAGCTCATAGTGAGGGGAGCTGCTCATGGTGAGGGGAGATGCTCATGGTGAGGGGAGATGCTCATGGTGAGGGGAGCTGCTCATGGTGAGGGGAGCTGCTCATGGTGAGGGGAGATGCTCATGGTGAGGGGAGCTGCTCATGGTGAGGGGAGCTGCTCATGGTGAGGGGAGCTGCTCATGGTGAGGGGAGATGCTCATGGTGAGGGGAGATGCTCATGGTGAGGGGAGATGCTCATGGTGAGGGGAGCTGCTCATGGTGAGGGGAGCTGCTCATGGTGAGGGGAGATGCTCATGGTGAGGGGAGCTGCTCATGGTGACGGGAGCTGCTCATGGTGACGGGAGCTGCTCATGGTGACGGGAGCTGCTCATGGTGAGGGGAGCTGCTGATTGTGAGGGAAGCTGCTGATTGTGAGAGAAGCAGCTGATTGCGAGGGGAGCAGCTGATTGTGAGGGGATCAGCTCATTGTTATGGGAGCAGCTCATGGTAAGGGCAGCAGCTCATGGCGAGGGGAGCAGATCGTGGTGAGGGGAGCAGATCGTGGTGAGGGGAGCAGCTCATGGCAAGGGGAGCAGCTCATGGCGAGGGGAGCAGATCGTGGTGAGGGGAGCAGATCGTGGTGAGGGGAGCAGCTCATGGCAAGGGGAGCAGCTCATGGCGAGGGGAGCAGATCGTGGTGAGGGGAGCAGATCGTGGTGAGGGGAGCAACTCATGGCAAGGGGAGCAGCTCATGGCGAGGGGAGCAGATCGTGGTGATGGGAGCAGATCGTGGTGAGGGGAGCAGATCGTGGTGAGGGGAGCAGCTCATGGCAAGGGGAGCAGCTCATTGTGAGGGAGCATCTCATGGTGAGGAACTGAGTGAGGGCAGCAGCTCATGGTGAGGGGAGCAGCTCAGGCTGAGAAGAGCAGCTCATTATAATGGGAGCAGCTCATGGTAAGGGGAGCAGCTCATGGTGAGGGAAGCAGCTCAGGATGAGGAACTGAGTGAGGGGAGGGGAACAGCTCATTGTAATGGGAGCAGATGAGCAGCTCATTGTGAGGGAGCATGCAGCTCTTCAGAGAATATCTAGAAATGAAGCCCTTCTCTCTGCCGCCTGACTAAACTTGGCGCGTGCTGGTAACTCCTAGGGTCGCTATAACTACCGTACCACCGCGGCTAAGCGCTGGGTTTTAATAAAGCACTTGTATCGTATAACCAAAATAAGTTTAAGGCTTTAGATCTTGAACACAAAAGCAGGATCTCGAATAAATGCCTGTCTTGTAAAAGCGCCGGGTGTATGTATGAATGGCTCCAAATCAAAAAGCGCCAGGGCGTTTAGACAGAATGGTATGGCATGCTGGTTTCGAGGGAAGGGGGCGGCTAGACTAGGTCTTGGAAAAATTCTTGGGCATGTCTACCAAGCACCCTATTCCTCCAGTACTATTCTGCTCCATACTGGCCTGCCTACTGATAGTGAGTAGGGTGTGGTCAGTGGTGGAGGCTGGTTGGGGGGGAGGAGGGGCAGGTGGCTGCAGTGGAGGAGAACACGGCAGTTGTTGATGTTGTCAGCTGGCCAGGGATGACAGTGACCACCATGGCGTGAAATGTGCCCCATTCATAGCGTGTGTGGGTGTGTGGGTGTGTGGGTGTGTGGGTGTGTAGGTGTGTGGGTGGGTGGGTGTGTGGGTGTGTGGGTGTGTGGGTGTGTGGGAAGAGGGGGTGAGACTGGGGCTAGGCCGTGTGTAGAGGGTAGATATGGGATGTATGTCATGTGTCCTTGACATAATGATACATACTCCTCTATAAGTTTGGGTCGCTCTTTGTCCCATTTATTATGAAATTAAACTTAAAGATATGGGGAATAATGCCTATGTTTCGTACAAATATCTTCGATTCAATTTCCTTATTTGTTGTCAACTTATCTAATCTTGTGCTTATAATTTCCGAGTTTAAAACTAAGGTCTTCGAGAGATAAGCGATGATTCATCTCTAGGCTATCCTGTTTAAAAAAATACTTTCAAAAAGACCCCTTGATCATTCTGACATTGAAGCCTGAAATTTTGCCATAGTTGCAATAGTTTTATAATTTAAGTTTTAAAGGAAGCTCACATGACTAATTATATTTCTGATGTTCTTTGAGTGATCTTAATACTGTTTCCCCCCCAGGTTAGATATTGACTGATCTATTACTTTAGGGCTGACTATTTATGGATCATTACAACCCTTTGGGCGCATATCAACCCCTCCGGGTCAGCATGATGCTTCAATCCCGGGGGGTCCACTCCTTGACTTTGGGTTACTATGTGCATACACAAACTGAAGGAAAAGGGGTCTTTTTTTGGCGCCACCAACTGCGCATGCAGGCCCTCTCTAAGGGGTACCTTTTTTTAATCATTTTGCACCAAAGGGGTACCTGTTAGAGCACATGTTTGGGAATTTCCATAACATTATAATTATATTAATGCATCTTCTTTTGTCAAGGCCATTTTTTCACAGGGAAAGGGCTTCTTTTCTGATAATATCGCTTTAAAAATGATAAATATTCCTGGATTTCCCCCATAAAATTGAACTATATTTGGGTGTTTTAGGCACCCGTGAAAGAGTTCCTTTTCCCACAAAAAAATCTCTTTCTAAGGGGTACCTTTTTTCATAATTTCCCGCAGTTATAAGGGTACTAAATTTGGGGTGATGTACGCAAATAGTTACTATGGAAAAGATGGGGAGTGGACCCCCCGGGGCTTCAATGCATCATGAGTAACTCGCCAGGGCTGCATTCATGCATGCATCATGGCGGAAAAGGGCTAAATGCATATAAGCAGTATGCTACCTTTAAAGGTTTAAAGGGTCAACAGGATATGTTTCCTGTCGGGATTTTTCCTCAGTTTCTGTCAGAACTCTTTCTTTACCCTGTCCCCACAGTGCCAGGGCAGAAATTGCCTTGATGTCCCAGGGCCCACACACGAGTTACGCCCATCTGATGTGTATTTGAAGGGTCAATTTCCTTTAGCTTCAAATGCCCTTTCATGCTTTCTTTCTTGCTTCCTTTCGTGTAGTATCAAATAAAAGGCAAATTAACCCTGCAATTACTGTGCTGTCAACCACATGTCACCTGGGTATTGACATCTGAAAATTATTTAGGATTCATATGGTGTTTATATCTTAGGTATTCACCCTATTAAATGGATGCTTTCGGACTGGAGCACATCTTTATAGAATATCAGAAATATGAATTAGAATATCAGAAATATGAAATGATAATTTTTAAATTTTCCTCGAGATTCTTTTCAATAGTATAATTAATTCCTCAAAAATATCTGAAATGACTTCTGTAAATTCAACGATATAATTAAAAGACATTATGATTCTGCAGAAGCAATGTACTGGCGTTGGATACCAGCTCTTGTAAAACACTTGATTTATCTACCCCCACCCCACCCATACACACACATACACACACTCCCCCTGTGCCCACAAGCCTTCCCAGATGGGGGACCTTGGTGTGGGAACATGCAGAATCAGCAGCTTCTGAGACTCAAATATTTGTCAGGATTTCCCCCAGTACCTCACCGTCCGGGTGCAGCGTCACGGGCTGGGGGAGTACTGCTGCTACAGGGCATTAACAGGCTGCTTATTGGGGGACCCTAATGAATAACCCTTAAGGTGGATCGCTACCTGTTGAAAATGAACCCACTGCGCAGGTCTCTGCGCATGCACCTTAAAAGTATCAGAATGCGCCCATATTGCACAGTTTGATACATAAATGAGTTCCCCTTATCATATTCAAAAATTAGGCAAATTAAAGTAAAATTGTGCATTTTATGGGACTTTTAATATTTGATATATTTGTAACAGATGTTATTTCCTATTTTTGACATGAATTAGTACACTGGCATCATTTACCAATAAATCTTCTCAGAAATACTATAGAGCATATTAAGTTGCTTAGAACAACCAAGGTTATTCAATAAGGACGTTTAAGAGCCAGATTTTGATGATATTACCCATTAGACAATGCTCTCAATATGAAATCCAGTCCGTTTTTGCACTATTTTTTAACTTCCAAGGCCAAAAAACCTAAAAATATGCCTGGGACCCCCTATCAAAATCAATTTTATATGTTAGCAAATGATCTGAACTATCTTTTGAGAGAGTTAAAAAAAATTCTGTTAATTTTGAATACAATTTTTAGCCAATAAGGCTACAATATAACAACAATTTATTCCTACTCTTTCCCGAAACATCATGTTTTTACCCAGAATGCCATAGAGTATTACTGTAAAATTATTTTTACAGTAAGGTAGAACATATGGGTGTTTCACATGTGAAGTTTTACATTGCTGTGCATGATGGTTGATATGAAAAAAAATAACCGAAGTTTGCACAATTTTTTCAAATTTTTAGGAATAATGAAAATACTTTCAATTTTCAAAATTCGATATTTCAAAAAGTAGCTCGGGACCCCCCATTTTTCTTTTCATTTATCATGTCAGTATGATTTAAACTGCCTCTAGAAAAAAAATCAAGAAATTCTGTTAACTTTGATCAAGGGGTAGCGACCCACCTTAAGAGCTGCATAATGCTTTAATGCCTTAGCACCTTTTTTTGTCATGGTGCATTCATGAATGCCGCTTTTGCGGGTAACTCGCCAGTGCTGCATTCGAGCGAGCATCGGTCCTACATCATTCCCGAAGATGCATGAATGCAGCCCTGGTGAGTTACTCGCCAAGACTGCATGAAAGCATCATAACGACCAAGGAGGTAATGCATTAAAGCATTATATGTCTCCATCAAAGTATGCATGTTTATGAAAAATAGAGAGGTTGATCCTAGATGAGGATATTAAGTATTTCTAAGGGGAAAGCGGTGAGTTGATGGTAATGTATGCAAAAGGCTTGGGGTATCGATGTATAAAGCATTTCAATTCCAGTTACATTATTAATGCCTCTTTTACAGAAGTATCCTCTTGGGAAAATTTAAAAATATATCTATATATATATCTATACATAAAATGCATACACACGCAGTTGGTGCAAATTGATGAAGGTAAATACTTCTACTGTATAAACTGATAGATTTATGGTCGACTACCTTCTATCTCCTTATCTTCAGTCTAGACTCTGCAGTCTAGACAGGGAACGTCTGACAACAGTACATGTTACAAACACTTGGTATTGACAGAACTCTACAGAATAAAAGGCTAATTGAAATATTTTTGATTCCAGGACCCACTAGATCTCACTCTCACTCCGATTCCCACTCAACAAAATGCCTGCCCCGACAATGTTTACCTCGTTTCACTACTCCCATTTCCTCCATTCCATAAAAAGAAACGAGGATGCTGTCTTTCCATTTTGTTTTGATACAAGGGTGTGAAGATCTTAGAAAGTTTGGGAAATGTGTGAGTTCGCCTGGAATTGATGTTGCTAATTCTAGAACGAGAGAAAATCTGCCGTTCACAGTCTACTATTGAGACTCGGTGTGTCAACAACTCCAATACAAGAATTGGTATTCTAGTAACAGGCACAAGCTGCCCAGTGATAATTGCAGCTAATGAGATTATTCCCATATATATGTTCAGTTCTGTTGACATATAAAATACAGTTTTACTTTTACATCTGTATAATTATAGCTGTTGGGCGTACATATCGAAGTTTAATGAGTTCATGTTATAATCTCACTGTCACCACCATGATTAACTAACTGATCAGTGTGTTTTCTCAACGAGATTACATTTTAAATGTATGATATTGACTTGCTAAAAATGCCATGAGACAACGGTTCACGTATACTATAGGCTTCAAGAGATATCGTCACGACATAACAATGCATGAATGCCACATACCTACCAATTAGCCCTTTGAGGGCAGTATAGTGCTCAAATGCTTTAAGCACTTTGTCACCATGATGCATATGAATGCAGCCCTGGCGAATAACTCCCCAGTAATACAGTCAAGCATCATCCTGACCCTACAGGGTTGATACACTCCCAAATGGTCGTCATGAAGCATGCATGCAGCTCTAGAGGGTAGCCTCGTCGAGGCTGCACTCATGCAACATGACGACCAGGGTCATAACATATTAAAGCAATATGCGGCCCTTAAAGGGTGAGTAGGGGACCTATGGATTGTCAGGGATACTAATTAATCCACTCTGCTGATTGAAAAGAAAAACATGGCAGTACTATTGTCATCTCCTCTGTTTTTTGCTCATTTTTGTAGCGTGTTAGTCTTAATCTCCATTCACCAGGTCCGCCATTCTCTACAGCCTAGAGGTCCCCCACTTAATGGCAGGTCTCTGATCAGTGCACTGCTGCAATGACAGGTCTAGAGGGTGAAGTCGCCATTTTGTCATCTGAAAATTTCCTACAAAAGTGATGTCTTCACATTGATCCTACAATAGCCTGCAATACCATCAGGTTGCTGGTAGTTGAACGCTATACCTTTCTGTGTACCAACATTGAGCTTCCCCTGTCTGGACCCTTCCTACTTCAGGAAGCTGGCCAGAAAATGGACAAACTGGGGAACAGTGCAGACGACTCTACCGGAATTAATTTTGGGCGGGAAACGAGGCTGAACGGCAGCAAAATGTCGTCTGCTGCATGTTTTGTCTTTATTTAGTTGTGTTTCATCTCCACCAGGGGCCCCCAGTAGTCTGGTACTGTCTATCCGGCGCCATATTGGAATATATTACATTCATCCCCCAAGCTGGTCGCAGAGCAAAAGGGGCCTATATATGGAGATTGTGATGAGCACATCACAGGAGTAGGGCTGCCACAGATTGACGCCACAAAAGGCATATCAACCCTTTAAGGACAGCATTCTACAACATTTGTTATCATGATGCACAAACACAGCCCCAGCGAATAACTCGCTGGTCCTACTTTGGTACATTATACGGACCCTTCTTGCATGTGTCAACCCCGTAGTGTCAACAAAATGCATCATCGCAGCCCTGGCGAGTTAATCACCAGGGCTGCGTTAATGCACCATGACGACAAAACGCATAGCACATTAAAGCACTAAACAGCCCTTAAAGGTTTAACTTGATAACAGGACCAGTCGTCATTGTGAAGCTTTGTGACGGAGGCCCTTGGTGGGGACTGATTGGCCCGTGCTAGTGGGTAGCGGAAACACGACCACCATTACGACTGTTCACGACGTTCTGGGTGGTTAGTCCACGGGCCGCATGATTAGTTGTGCAGACTTATTTTGAATGTGTGCATCTTTTCCTTGGTCCTTGGGGGTAAAAGGGATACCTTTTGTGGTTGCAGCTCGATGGTCATTCATTAACCCTTTAAGGGCCGCACTGTGCTAGAATACGTTATGCTCTTTATCTTTCTGATGCATGAATGTAACCCTGCTGAGTCTACTCACTAGGGCTGCAGTGCATTCACGCATCACGATGACCGTCATGATGCATGAATGCCGCACTGGCGATGCTTGTGAGCGCTGCATTCATGCATCATGCTGACAAATAGCGTAGCCCATTAAAGCACCAGGTGGCCCTTGACAGGTTGGTTGATGGTGTTAGCAAAACAAACACTCATTATATTGGGCCTTGTCTGATTGTAACGACGACCAGCTGGTGTTTTTGAGGTGTTTTCTGAGGAGGGTAGAGTTTGAAAAGCTGCAATTACCTTTCCCACATATATATTATTTAATTTTTGCTTTGGGAGATTCCAACCTTAAATTGGACCAATCATTGGCGATCACCCTTAAATGTTGGCATCACATTTGTTTTTCATTAGACTCTTTGGATACACCTTTATCAAATCCAAAGCAATCTGATTGATATACCTACATTATGAGGAACAGAGAGCAAAGTTGGGTCCACTTCCCCTACTAAAATTAGATCAGATTGTCCAAAAACCGAAAACATTCCAAATGGCTTGATTCCTGGTTGACATTATACCGGCCATGTATATGTAGGGAGCCGCCACTACCACCTGTCTTTAAGAGGGAAAAAACGTGCATTGCTATTAACTGCAATGCCACTGTCGCGAATTTGTTGCGAGTGCGCCCGTGCGAGAGAGGCTTGCGAGTACACTCGCAAAAATCAAAACTTTTTGATTTCTGCGAATTTGTAGAGTTGCAGGTCGTCCGTCCCTCGCAGTGACGTTGTCGCAGAGCATCGCAGCAGCTGATCCACTGCTGGAACGTTTGGTGCATGTTTACTCGCAAAATCGCAGCAGTGCATCACCGGCTTATTGCTAAAAGGGGTCGACCCAGTAAATCCTACAATGCTGGGGGGGGGGGTCAGAAAATGCGGGGATACCGAAAAGAATTCAACACGCTCGTGCGAAGATTCACCAACCTGCCCCCCCCCCCCCATTCTTTTTTTTTAAAATGCTCACTCCCTGAGGAGCATGCACTTTACTATAGCAGAGACATTTCATGTGAGTTAACCAGACATGCCACCAAGGTATTTGGATGAGTGAACATGTCTGTAGTGGTACTGGAGAATCGTGACGTAGTGAAAGACTAGAGTCAGCTTCTGTTTAATGAGCTCTGCCAAGCGTTACACTGCCACGTTGTGTAGGAAAATAATACAAAGATGATATTTAGTGGGTATATTCCATATGCGTTTGTTTGTAGTAGAGATGCCATTCCCTGGTAGACAAGATTGTGGTTGGGCTTCTGTATAAAGTTAAGATGATTTGATTCAGAAATTCCTGTAGAATTAGGAAATATAGCATCTCGGTGAAATGTAGGAATAGAAATGGATCTATTTATAATCTTTAGAAGCAGTTACCGTACCTATTTAAAATCTTTAGAAGCAGTTAGCGTATGTTCTATAAGGTTCATAGCATGACTTCAATTAGTTGAGACTCGAGTGCCCAGTAACTATAATAAATTGCTTATGATATTGATTGAGTATCGAGGATGGTAAGTTACACAACCATGCCAAGGTCCCTTATAGCCGGAAGCTGGTGGACTGTGGGTAGGACTGAGGTGAGGGAGGGCGGGGGTGGAGCTGAGACTGGGTTAGAAAGGGATTCCAACGCTCCAACTTGGAACCAACCAATCACAGCAAAGAATAGAAACGACGATGGCGCCAAGGTCGGGCCGTTATCTGCACGATGATTCGCTGTTTGCCGACTGTCGATCTGTCATTCCATCTACTCCTCTGGAGACGCCGGCCAACTAACCCTTTAAGGGCCGCAAAGCGCTTTAATATGCTATACCCTTGGTCGTCATGATGCAAGAGTGCAGCCCGAGTGACTCTACTCTCTAGGGCTGCAATCATGCATCATGCCAACCTTTCGGGAGTAGTTCAACCCCGTAGAGTTGACGTGATGCCTTAATGCAGCACCAGCGAGTTATTTAACAGGGCTGCATCCATGCATCATGACGACAAACGACATTGTGCATTAAAGCACCATGTGACCCTTAAAGGGTTAGAGACGTCCGACTAAGCTCGGCCAAGCCCCTTCCTAGACAAAACTGGGGAAATGGAAGTATTCTGGAATATTCTCTAGTGAGGGCGGCGCGGTTACGGCAGCATCTGAATCCCCTGAAGTCGGGAGACAGCGTCTTGGCATTTCCTTTTTTGGCAGCAATGGGAAAATATGTGATATCATGACGTACGGAGAAGTTAGTCTCTAAATAAACCATACTCTTTGAGGTCTCTGATTATATTTGCAATCTTGTTTCTGTATCAGGTGTGGACAATATGAGAAGTTTGGAGGAAATTGAGGATTGAGGCTCCACATGCATACTGGAATCAATAAGGCATCTTAAAGCTGGGCCGTCAGGGAATAAGTTCAGCATTTTCCATACATGGACTAAAATAACAGTTCCACCAGAGGGCAGCAGTGTTTGGACAGGGGACCATGAGCATTGTCCAGCTACAACATATTCACCCTATCTTGTGCCTGTAAGAGCTGAGCTCCCAGCCCATGAGAGCCCTCTTGTGAATGAAAACTGAACTATATACAAAAGTGCTTTTGGCCAAGCTTTAAGAAAACATGAAATGAGTCGTGGGATATGTGGCGTTAAAATCTAGCTTGAACCTCAACTGAAACCTACTATGTATAGCACATGTAAAGGTTAAGACTTGAGTTCTGTTGTACGCTGTATCAGCAAGGCCGTGTAAGTAGTATATTGAGAGTAGCCTTTGATACAGTGTATTACACCTACCAAGGCCTATAAGTAGTATATAGGAAGCGGAATTGTGCCATGATGACACTTTTACAACGAGGATACGTAGTAAATAAGTAACTGCCTTTGGAAGTAGGGCTTATGATTAATACAGTCGGAGATACCTTTGCCACCATACGTTAGACGTTTTGCGAAAAGGCCCTTATAGTGTGCATGCACTAAGGCCACTTTAAAAAAAATTGTTTCTCATCACCAAGCAATGAAAATATGACGAGGGCGTTTTTTATTTAATTTTTTTTTTTTTTTTTACTCGGGGCAATTTTCATAGGGAAATTTGGACATTTCGCGATCAATTTTCAAATTTTAGTAATTTGGAGTTTATTGATCAGCAAAAGTTGTAAGAATACAAGTTACACCCACCTAGCTGGATTGCTGACAGCATAAGCTTTAATTTGATACCAAATTTGCCAATATTTTGGCAATTTTAACATATTTTTCATCAAAAATGTAAAAAAAAAAAAAAAGAAAAAAAGAAGAGAATTCCCCAAATCATGATTTTTATGATGCGCGCGGTGATGAGAAACAACTTTTTTTTTTTGAGTGGCCTAAGGTCCCTTTTCCCAGTAGATGGCACATATATTACCAGTGAGCAAAGTAGTATATGGAATTATAACACACTGAATTTTTTCATATATCCACAGCCATAAATGAGTGTCTCCCATATCTAACCAAAATAACCGATCATGTTGAGATACAAGCTCATATAACATGATGTCAGGTGCAAAATACCCTATACTTCTAAAAGGCGGCAGGCCCTAGGACCCCCCATGTAGAAACATTACCACCACCCCCCCCCCTCCCCACACACACACACACTCCTCCTCATGTCCTCACCGTGCCGTAATCTCCACCAAACACAAGACGTCTTAACTCTCACAGATAGGGAGCTGCTCCTGCCGCACAACTGACCTGCTCAAGGGCTGCTCATTGGGGCATCTAACCCTTTAAGGACCGCATAGTGCTTTAATGGACTATGCCCTTTATCGGCATAATGCATGAATTCATGCAGCTCCGCCTGCATCCATGCATCATGCATCATGCCGACCCTCGGAAGTGTATGAACCCTGTAGGCTTGGCATGCATTTTGAATGCAGCACTAGTGTGTTACTTGCCAGGAGTGCATTCGTGCATCATCATGCCGACAAAGAGCATAGTTCATCTAAGCACCATGCCGCCCTTAAAGGGTTAACTGAGAGAGAGACTGTATCAGTTGTCAATGGTTGACCACGTCCAACCCTCTTCACTAGGGGCAGATAGCGGTTGTCACAAGTAATGGTAGCTGGAGTTGGTCGTATCTGTGATGAACTGCACGCAGGGTGGGCCCTTTGAACCAAATCAAGGGTTCTTTCACATCCCACAACGCATAGGCGCAGTGTCAGATATAGACAGGTTGATTCAACTGACTGTTGGAAGTATCGATAGACGAGTCAAGATTCCCGAGTAAGATTTTGAGAGAGGCTTTTTTAAATTAAATTCGTATTTCCCATTTTTATGTTATGGCTTCGAAGATCCAACTTGTAAAAAAGAAAAGGGTGGTTGTGTCGCATTCCTACTATTCTGATTTAGAACACTGTTCTTATTCTAATGCTAATAAGTACAAAGTTAACAGGTAACAAATAACCCGACACTATGCCGTGCACATGTAGACCTTAACCCTTCTAGGACTGATGTCGTTAAAAGACTACATTTGTCGTCATGATGCGCCAATGCAGCCCAGGCGAGTAACTCGCTGGGGCTGCATTGGTGCATCATGATGGTCAACATGATGCTTGAATACAGCCCCGGTGAGTTACTCGCTAGGGCTGCATTCATGCATCATGACGACCAAGGCATGATGCATTAAGACATCATGCCGCCATTAAAGGGTTGATTTGCATGTTGAAGTTTTCAACACCCTGCTGAATCCCTCACCGTCCCGCCACAACACGATCCTAACACCTCATCTCGCTCAGGGCGAGAAAACACGTGACTTGCATGGCATTTTGGGAGATGAAAGCTGCTGGTAGTGACGCTGTTGACGTCACAAAAGGCGTGACGTCATTAGACGTGACACCTGACGCCGATGGGCCCCGTGAGAGACCCGTCGTGCACAGCGTCATTTCTTAAAACCTTTGCTAAAATGTCCCAAAATCTGCAACATTCAAAGATCTGAGACTCAACATTTTCTATTAAAGATGGTGCATTATTAAGTTTACATATAATGTTCTCCCTCACGTTCCGCTGCCTGTTTAATATTGATTTTAAATGGAGAGAAGTAAAAAGAAGCGGTTGGTGTCCAGTATGTAGGTAAGGCTAACGGGTTAAGCCTCCCACCTCCCATTACCTAAACGCTGGAGACAGCACTTGGCCAATTTACATGTATAACACTTACATTCATTATGCATGTGATGCCACTAAGTGTCCCTCCTAAAGAGACGCCTAACCCTTTGAGGGCCGCATTCTGCTTTAATGCACTATATATTGCCATGATGCAGGAATGCAGCCCAGGCGAGTAACTCACTAGGGCTGCTTGAATATAACAAGCCCTACGGGTTGGATAACAGTCCCAAACTTCAACTTCATGTATTGTGACGACAAAGGAATAGCACTATTGCGGCCCTTAAAGGTAACCGAGTAGCCTATAGGGAGGAGTCTTTGGGGAGGTAATGCAAGGAACAAAGAAGCAGAATTCTCCTGTAAACTGTTTTTAACTACCGGTACATGTACTATGTTACTGCTCATTCTCACAACCTGGTAGGCTTGTCAAAGTTGACGATGAATAAGTATTCAACTTGTTTAAAGTAGACCACCATCATCACCAACCCTGTCATTCCACCCTCAGTATTAGTGGGTAGGCCTACCAGGGTTTCCAATATTTGCCAGTCACAGTTTTAACGGACAAAACATCTTTTTATCTGGCAGTTATACAGTACCATAAATTCCACCGATAACTCACCTTTTTTTTGCATAATTATAACCATACCCAGATTTCTTTTACATCAACAATTCTGTGCATTCTGTAAATTTTGATGAAAATATTTTTAACTGACTTTTAACTGACATTTTCTCAGAAATCTAGAAATCAACTTACAAGCTATGACAATATTTTTAAACTGAATTTTAAAGAAAAGAAAACTGAACTGACGTTTAACTGACGAGTGGGGGCCCTGACTACCTACTTTAGATTGGATACGCCCCTCAAAAACGGAAGTAAGACCCAGATGCAGGCAGTTGAATGAGTTTCCTGATTGAAACCCCTAAATTGAGGCGGTCTTTCATTCAGAAAAACGACCATGGTTGTAAAGCTGATATGGACAGGTTTAGTTAGCTCTGAGGTCGCTAGGGGGCAGTGTGACAAGCGGCGTCCCTGTGACCTCACATAGGTCATCGCGCATGCTCACTGCACTGAATGGCAGGCATCAAAAAGCACCCAACCACAGATTCTGGGTGATTGGTGATTGGGAGGCGATGATTGGTGATTGGCCTGGTGATTAGCACTTCTCTGACGTCAGATTATCTCCTGGACCGGAAGTGACGACATTATCGCCTGTTTAAGCCGCCATGTTATCTTTTGGGGTCACTTCCTGTGTCAAAACTAGGATTTGCCGCAAGATGGCATCACCAACCCTATTACGTGGGGACGTCCCTTGAGCATTTAGAAATGGATTCTACCCCATTAAGTATTAAAACCCCGTTGTCAGTTCTTTTTTCGAATAAAAGAACGCTTGGTTTTGGTGACATTTGGGAAATGTAGTCGAATTGAAATGACAAGTGTCTCAAGACAGCGAGATTAGATGAACATGAACCACCCCTACATGTATCATATTGCTCTATATCATATACCATATCATATTGCTCTATTGTGCTAGGCCTATATATAATGCTTCAATGCAGTTCAGGCAAGTCTAGTTGCTAGGGTTGCATTAATGCATCATGCCGACCCCTCAAGAGACTATCAATCATGTACGACCTCGTACAACCCCGTAGGATCGGCCTGGAGCACGAATACAGCACTGACGAATTACTCGCCAGGGTTGCATCATGACGATTTTAAACAAGCATACGGTACCCGGTAATTCAGTCAGAAGGAATTAGACATAAACATGTACATATAATATCAAATGAGAAGGATATGCACACAAGCATGTCATTCACAACAGCATTCAGACAACCATTGGTAGTCAAAGAAGCATTTGACAAGTTGAGTCTGATTGTCAGCAGTTCAGACATCAATGGAGGTTACTAAATGTGGTCAGTCCCTAGTCTGTGTTTGTTCTGGTCATAACGGGGACAGCTAGTGGTTGCCTGAGGGGATAGGGGACAACTGCTAATTAAGTGGTATGGGAGTGCCGCAGGGAAGTGTACTGGGCGCCCACTTATGTATGATATTATACATAGAGAGGTGCATAGCAGGGTCTATAGTTTTAGCCCTTTAAGGGAGACATAGTGCTGTATTGTGCTATGACCTTATCGTCATGATGCACGAATAGAGAGAGCCCTGAGTCGACTTGCCAGGGCTACATTCATGCATCATGCCAACCTTCGGGAATGTGTAAACCTCATATGATTGATATGATGCATTTATGCCGTTTTGGTGAGTTACTCACCAGGGTTGCATTCATGCATTAAAACAATAAAAGGCATGATGTATTAAAGCACTATGCGGTCCTTATAGGGTTTGGGCATCGATCTGTTAATGGCCGCAGCGTCCACCCAATTAGCCACCTCAGCCAATAAGGGGTAACGTGACCACTTTATGTAAGTATAAACAAACACTCACCAGGTGGGCCCCATATTATTGAGTAGAGGCTCCATACTGGATGCTATTTGCTGCTTAAACAACTGCTGCAAGAGTCTGGGGCAAGAATCAAAGGATTTCTGATCGTATGAGGAGATTCACCGTAAGTCCCGCACATAAACCGGTGACCAGAACCCAGAACCCAGGTGCGGGTTATACATGATTGGGATGTGAGGGGTGCGGGTTATACGAGGGTTTTTGCCTGTATTTTACAGTAAAGTAGTCAAACCCATACCCCAGGCCGATCTCATTGGCTCACATGCCCCTTCCATTACCAAGGGCTATTTGAATACTGGTGAATCTTTTTGCTTTCTTGTTTATTTATTTTGAACAGATATGATGATCCCCCGACTCGCAAAGAAACACTTTTCTCTCAAAGAGACGCTGTCCCGTTCTTCAGTGTTCACCTTTGGATCCTGGTACATGTCATATAAACATTTTTCGTTTGCCATCAGTTAACATTCGTCTCTTTAACTTGGATAGTGTAACAAAGTCAATAAAATCCCAATATTTCAAGTATTGACATTTACAATGGAGAATCCTCGCAGGAAAGGCACCTCAATAGGTCATATTCTGGTGGGATAGGCATCGTAGAATGTGTTGTTTACCCTCATTTCCTGTGCCTTGTTCCACTGATGACTCTGGCGCGACACGATAGTGCTCGGTCCACCGACCACTCCGCCAGCCGCCCCACTATGGGAGATGGAGTAATGGATGAATACCCATCTCCTCACTGTTAGCCCTTTATGGGCGGCATAGTGCTTGGTTGTCATGATGCATGAATGCAGCCCTTGTGAGTCTACTCACAAGGGCTGCATTTATGCACCATTCCGACAGTGCAGGAGTGTCCACCACCATAGGGTCTGCATAATGCTTGAATGCATTACTGGCAAGTGACTCGCCTGGACTGCATTCACGCATCATGAAGACGAAGTGCATTATGCGGCCCTTCAAGGCTATAATGCCAAATATATTACCTTATCTAGTTATTTCTAGATGTGCCTGTAGAACTCATTATGGCGTGCATTAGCAATACATGTGTAGACCAGCAAAGATTGAGCGTGTGAGTGGCCTCACAGATGACTCAGGGTAAGCTGGAGCTGGAGCTTATCATCTACTTAGATATAGTACTCCCTTATAATAACTCATTGGTCAATTCTGGCATCAGAAATGAATTCCTTGTTAAAAAGTACCCTCAAGTCATGTGTCATACATGTATGTTATTCCATTTCAGGCCAGCAGGTGGGTGTGGGTGAGCAGGTGGGTGTGGGAAAGCAGGTGGGTGTGGGTGTGCAGGTGGGTGTGGGCGACAGTTGCAGGCTGCGGGCATGTACCGCCTTTTGTCCCTATCAAAAAGCGAGTCGATCGGACGACAAACGGCAGAGATACGGGTGGTACAAATTTGTCTGCACACGTTGACGTCTCGCGCAGTACAAGAAGTACCAGTAGCGCCACTCTATGATGTGGTGGCATCCGCTAGCCTCGGTTCCACCTCTCCTGGTTCATTTAAATTGAATTTAAATTAAAGAACCTAGATGGTTTTTTTATTGTGTGTTTGAGGGTATTTCGGGTGTAGAAGATGGCATTTCTGCGTGTGAAGAGAGAAATATGGGACAGATTGGCAAAAGTTGTCATTTCTATCTTTGCTTTAACACTGGAGCCTATGTACCTTTCATTTAGAGGGTAGCAATTTAAGAGTACTTAAGAGTTTAAGGAAAAGAGAGAAATCACTACCTAAAGATCGCAGGCGAATTACAGCAAGAAGGAAAGACATTTCAAATTTTTTTTCGAAGGAAACATCTGTCCCCCGACCTTGCCCATCTATCCCTTTGGTCCTCTGATGTCTATCTATAACACAGGCTGAATGATAGACATTCTCCTATGTAACAAAAACGTCTTAAACCTTGGTTGGGTCGTTTAGTATTACTCAGTTACCCTGAGTCAATAAGAAGAGAATGCGTAAATACAAAGGCGCTACCATAATTTGATTCTGACGTAGGAATATCATTTATGTGTGAGTGTGAGTATGGGGGGGGGGGGGGTCTGCGAGTGCAGACCCCCCCCCCCCCTCACACACACACACCTTGCCTACTCCCCATCCACTCATGATCTACCCATTCTCGCTAGCTTTCTAAAAACACCATCGGATATTCATCTTCAGGCGGGACTTGAGAATACATTGTCATCATTTTCTTTCTACACTTAAAAGGGGTATATTACCGATGGACCACTTGCATCTATAGATCTTTGTCATAATGGAAAAGCAAAGCTAGTGACTCTCATCTACAGCACAGACATAAGATTGATTGCACTTAGGCTAGAAAATACAATGATTTGATATATTACACAACGCGATATCTATTTAAAAGAATAAATTCTTCTTTAGAGATGGTAATTCTTAACAACAGGGATGGGGTGTGGTCTTTTGCGTGAGCACCCCGGGTGACCCCGCTGAAATTATATATGTCCCCAATTATTTATTTCAGAAAAAGGGGGTCCAAATTGTGTCGACCCTCCACCCCCCTCCTAATCCAGATGGGGTCAGATTGACCGCGGCCAACCCCTTTTGGCTATTGGAAAGGTTACTGGTTGGAGTTAAGGGGTGCAATATGTTTGGTCCTCCCCTCTCTAGGTGTCCAATCTTTCATCCTCCAAAGCCACCAATGCCGCCACCCTGTTATTTAAAAGCTCCCTTATCAGATACTGACCAGCGATGTCCATCTGCTATATACCCCTCCCTCCTCTCTCCCTCTCTCTATACATTCCCCCTATAACCATGTTTATGGTATATCCAATTTCAGCTTACATGGTAGACCTGGATAGGGGTTATACCATTCGTCATGCAAGACAAAGTAATTACGATACTCCAAGTAGTATCAACTGCCGCATGGCGCTTTGATGCACTATGTCCCTGGTCGTCATGATGCATGAATGCAGCCCTTGGGGGAGTAACTCGCCAGGGCTGCATTCATGCATCGGGCTAACCCTACCATGGTGGATACACTCCGGAAAGGTCGGGATTGAATGCAACCCTGGCGAGTTACTCGCCAGTGCATCATGATCGTAAAGTACTATGCGGCCCTTAAAGGGTTAACCTGGGTGGAGCCTATTGTGTGCAAAGTACCGATAGTATACTTAGATGAAAGATTGACGTGATCTGCGAAGAGGGACCTACCGTAAGTGCTCTTATTTAGAACCATATGGCTTAAAGATAGTGACCTAATATAACTATGACCTAAGAAGAGCCATCTCCAATGGTCGAAAACAAGCTCATTTTTTAGTACTATTTTAGTCCAGAGGCAGATCGGAGGGGAGGGGGGGCAGGGGATTTTTTAATGATGGTTTACACCTTTCGTTACATTGGCGTTTGGTGCCCCCCCCCCCCCACAACACACACCTTTTTTAATTTATATTCCTTGTTCCACCCCTGTATTCTGAGTGGTTAGATGGGGTTATAAGACAGTCATACCTGAGAGTGTAGCTTTAATTTGGAACGACGTCGAGTAACTCACTAAGAGATGCAGATCCGGGTTATAAACGCCTTATGTCCAACACTGAGGTGAGTTATAACATTATGGACATGGGGTGCGGCTGGGTGACGCCATGCCATATGTAGTTACTCGGACCCGTCAGACAGACTGACCCCAGAGCCTCATTAAGGTGACGGGAGCACCTCTACAGGCCCCTCCAGGGTGGCTGTAAGCAGCTGCTCTTCGGTCAATTTGTATGTATATATCTATATATCTCTATATATCTATAAATTTATATACAAATTTGTTTTTGTTTTTTTTGAGAAACAAGATTTACTATGCTTAAGTACTGGAAGGACCGTATTCAATGCCCCCCATTGCATATAGTGTGGCCACATTCAATGGGCTTAGAGAAAAATGTTTTCAAATAAAAAAATAAAAAAATGCCATTACATTGATGCCGCTCTGATGTGTTTCACTCGTGGAGGATGGATACCACTCTAGATGCTTAGTCTCTTTTAAAACTGTGTACCAACTAATAAAATTCTATTAAAATCACTTCAATAAGCGTCAATGACGGTAGGGCCTATGACAAAAATAGAACATATACCCTAAATCTTCTGAACATGGTCTAACACCCCCCCCCCCCCCCCCCCGTCCTTATGAATTAGGTATATTAGATTACGCCAGTACCTCTTTATTATCTCCATGCTATAGTGGCGGGACACGCATGGCGCGGTTTGGCACGGCCACTGCCTGTATTATATATGGCTACAGTGTCCCGGGGGTCTACAAATAATAATCCTTTAATAGTGTGCTTTGTGTAGTGCTTTAATGTCTTTTGTCGGCATGATGCATGAATGAATGCAGCCCTGGCGAGTCTATTCGACATGACTGCATTCATGCATTCATGCATCATGCCGACCCTAAAGGGTTGATGAACTCCCAAGAAGGTCAGCATCATGTATGAATGCAGCCTTGGCGAGTTAATCACCAGGACTGCATTCACCATGTTTTAGGGGTGTACTTAGGGCCAGGTGGTGGGGCGGTTACAGTGTATTTTCCTGTTTTGAATGTCTGGAATCACATCATGCACTCCAGCATTTAGAGATATTGGGCTTCAATATGACTTTCACATCAATTATTAGCTACATTCAAGCAACCGTCAGTGAATGGGGGAGGTAGCAAAGAAACTATGCTAGGCCTATAGGTGAACATGCTGGTATATTTTTAAGAAGATTGACTTTTGAGCCCCAATCATGGATTACAATAATACATGTACCTACTTTCAGTACCATTGAATCTAAATTAGGCGCCATCTCAGGCAATGTAAAGGATAGCCTTATGAACAATGGCTTCTGTGACTGTAGTAAACTGTGTTGATGTATTCTCGACTCAATAGGTCCAATACACCCTATACACAAGTCACCATCAAAGCACAGGTCGTTTGAAGCACTCGGCAGCAATAATGGGTGTGAGCTATGTACACCTTATAATACATGGAACTATAGCTTGGTTAACTTTCCTCTATATACATGTATGTGTGTACTATTTGTGCCCCCACACAGACTTTGGATCTATAGTAGCAGGCAGTCAGTGGTCGTGCAGGGTTGAGAACAGAGGTGTTTTCCGACCACTTCTCTTTGTGTAGGGGTAACTCTTTTTTGAGTTCATAATGTATTCATTGCACAGAGTGATTTTCAAATACAGTTACAATCATCAATTGAAAGTATGTTCTTATAAATACAGGAGGCCATTTTCTCTTTGTTTGATGGCGAATAGTTCTAGTCAATGCAGCTTTCGCTTTAAATGTACATTTGTATGTTTCGACTCGACAGGATTTATTTAACTTAATCCATAAGATTATTCCTCTATACAGAGGGCTTTTATGATAAGGGGGGAGTGAAATCAGAAATCTGTGAAGGCTCTTATATATACATATATGTCTGTGGAAGTGTATATACCGGTAACTAATTATCCATTCTGTAAAGGCCCCGTTCTTGCTACCATCATATTAAGAGGCGGAGTAGGGATAGTATGCAGTTCCTGGAAACTCTACTTATTGGCATTTTTTCACATATATGTATCATCCATCTATCATTTGGAATATCGTTTTGATATTTTAGACATCTCAACTTAATAATAGACGCAGAATATCTATTGAATAGACTAGACTAGATTTAATTTGCATAGCAGCTTGCAGTATCAGACCGTTGGCTTTTGATACTAGCGGTAGGTACAAAAAATGTATATACATGTCACGGTATATAGATCATCCCTCTCCTGTATCCCACCTCTAGCCCTTTGAGGAGCGCATTATGCGTTAATGCAATATGCCCACTGTCGACCTGATGCCTGAATGCAGCCGTGGCGAGTAACTCCCGAGGGCTGCGATCATGCGCATCATGCCGACCATACAGGGCTGACTGATACACCCCCAAAGCGTTAGCATGACGCATGCATGCACCCTTGCATTTATGCATTCTGACGACAAAGGACCTAGCACATTAAAGCACTATGCGGCCCTTAAAGGACTAGCCTACCCCATATTACCTACCACAGGGTAACCACGCATGCCACCCACCCCCACCCTCCCTCATCTCAATTATTCACTATTTCACCTAAATAGGAGAAAAATCAATCGTTTCTGTCAGTGCAGGAATCGATTAAAGATCAATAGACGCTCTAGACGATTTCCGGTAAGTTATAGATGGGGTCCACGCCGTTTTAATGTCAAATTCACCTTCCGCTCTTTGTAATGGTGGCAGTGATAGGACAAAAGGTCTCATGTTTATCAATGATATTCTATGGTGAAATGAATTATGAAGGAGTCTGGATTTAGAAACTATTCCCCATTTTGCATTTCATAGAATTCATGGGTTCATGAATTTCGTAGAATTCATGGATTTCGCTGTCTTTGTTACTATTTTGCATTTGAACATGGAGGCTTAGGCTTACACGCTCATCCTTTAAATACCAAATTTGCTGAAAAATTGGCTTAAACACGGGTTCAGTTACAAGGATGCCTTTGTTTCAAAATGGAGATGTTTAGTGGTAAATAGACAAGTTAATGTATTGCACAGAAATGCTTTTAATATAATATTAGAAATTCAATAACATCCATAGTCAAGAAGTGAAGCGTAGCTTAAAGCCCATGCTTTACATGGCACTGAGACCACGGATAAATCATATTCTGACAGGTTCACAGCAGAATCTATTGAATTATCAACCCTTTAAGGGATGTACATTGCTATAAAGCACCATGCACATTTGTCGTCATAATGCATGAATGCAGCCCTGGCGAGTTACGCGACAAGGCTACATTCTGATTCATCCATCATGCCAACCAAATGGCAGTGTATCCATCAACCCGGTAGGGTTGGCATGATGCTTGAATGCAGTACTGCCGAGTTACTCGCCATGGGTTGCATTCATGCATCATCACGACCAAGGGGTAAAACATAAGGGCACTATGCGGTCCTTAACGGGTTAGAGAAGGGTCTATTTAATTATTAAGGCACATCCATAAGCACCAGGTCGCCAATGAATACTAAAGATTGAGCGTGTGAGTGGCATCACAGATGACTCAGGGTAAGCTGAATCTGTAGCTTATCATGTACTTAGATATAGTACTCCCTTATAATCATTCTTTGGTCCATTCTGGCATCAGAAATGAATTCCTTGTTAAAAACTACCCTAAAGTCATGTGTCATACATGTATGTTATTCCATTTCAGGCCAGCAGGTGGGTGTGGGTGAGCAGGTGGGTGTGGGAGAGCAGGTGGGTGTGGGTGTGCAGGTGGGTGTGGGCGACGGTTGCAGGCTGCGGGCATGTACCGCCTTCTGTCCCTATCAAAAAGCCAGTCGATCGAATGATAAACGGCGACGATATGGGTGGTACAGTTTTGAACTGCTCTGGACGCTCCTTTTATCATGGACTTTTCGGAGGGTACAAGAAGTAGGGGTGGCGCCCGCCTTTGCTGTACGGTCAGTATAGGAACTAAAATATTTTTTGGTGATGCTCTGTGTTGGAAACTTTTATTTAAATTTAATTTAAATGTTTAAGATGGTCTTTATTGTGTGTTTGAGGGTATTTCCACTGTAGAAGATGGCATTTCTGCATGTGAAGAGAGAAATATGGGAGACTTTGGCAAAAGTAGTGATTTCTATCTTTGCTTCAACACTGAAGCCTATGTGGCTTTCATTTAGAGGGTAGCAATTTAAGAATACTTAAGAGTCTAAGGAAAAGAGAGAAATCACTACCTAAAGATTGCAGGCCAATTACAGCAAGAAGGAAAGACATTTCAAATTTCTTTTCGAAGGAAACATTTGTCCCCCGATCTTGCCTGTCTCTCCATGGTCTTATTTAATGGCTGTGGGCCATGGACATTAAATGAGAGCACTTCTCCCATGTAACAAAAACGTCTTAAACCTTGGTTAGGTCGTTTAGTATTACTCAGTTACCCTGAGTCAATAACAATTACTGGAGCACTTGCACTTGCAGTTACCCCCCCCCCCCAACACACACTAACCCTTCTCCTCCTGCTCTGGGTTACAGACCCCCGGTTACAGAACCCCGGTTACAGGCCCCGGTTACAGGCCCCGGTTACAGGCCCCGGTTACAAGCCCCGGTTACAGGCCCCGGTTACAGGCCCCGGTTACAGACCCCGGTTACAGAACCCCGGTTACAGGCCCCGGTTACAGGCCCCGGTTACAGGCCCCGGTTACAGACCCCGGTTACAGGCCCCGGTTACAGGCCCCGGTTACAGGCCCCGGTTACAAGCCCCGGTTACAGGCCCCGGTTACAGGCCCCGGTTACAGACCCCGGTTACAGAACCCCGGTTACAGGCCCCGGTTACAGGCCCCGGTTACAGGCCCCGGTTACAAGCCCCGGTTACAGGCCCCGGTTACAGGCCCCGGTTACAGACCCCGGTTACAGACTAGCATAAGAGTAACATGTGCAGGCTGCCACTAGCAGTTCACGTGAGATCTTGGTTCCATTCTCGGAACATCGCTTGTTAGTGGCAACCTATGATAAATGGGTGTCTGGTACCCAGCTAAATCTCGAGAGAAATTCAGTGCACAGAACTTCTATGGCCGCCCATACGCAAAAACCAGAATCGTCGCTATAGGCAACTTTCCTGATTGGTTTCTCACTTGAGACTTTAGCATAGATATAAAACTCTTCTTTTCTTTAAAGTCTGCCTAACCTTTGATGTTATTGAACCGAGATGTAGGTTAAGTAAACGTACTTAAACCCTTCAAAGACCGCACAGTGCTTTAATGTAGTATGACATTGGTCATATTGATGCACGGATACACGAGCAACTCACCAGCACTGCAGACCATACAGGGGTTGGTCTGTTCTCGGAGGATCATCATGATGCATGAATGCAGTGCTGGTGAGTTACTCACCGGTAATGCGTTGGTGCATCGTGACGACAAATGTTGCTTTAAGACAACATACCATCCTTAAAGGGTTAATCAGTATATATGTACATACTGGTATATCTTATCGCAGTGTATTTGAATGTGAAAGTGGGATGAAAGTACACATCTATGTGTCTCCCAAAACAACAATAGTAGGCCTAGTAATCTGATCGGTTTAATGAGTCTGCTAATATTATGTATACATTTACAGCAGCGCTATTCCCATGATTAAATATAGGTTGCCAAAACAAGGGCTCTGGGAAGTGATCTATTTTTTTAAACAGAGGCGGGGGTTATAGGCGGGGGGGGGGGGGGGTGAATTTGCCGGTGGAGACCCGCGGGGTAAAAATGTCACTCCCTCCCAGTGGTGGTGGTGGGGGGTGCCCACACCCTTTTGCTAAAAAATATTCCGACCCCCCCCCCCCCTCAACCCCCTCTGTTGTTAATAAATGGTCGCTCATGGTTAGCTTTGTTTGGACACGAGTACCACCAAGAGAACAGTTGCTTTTTGATATCAACATGTGACTTGGCGCCATATTATCGTGGGTAAAATCTTTAAAAGAGACCAGAGAAGGTCACAGATCGGTGCCGTGTTCCTCTCAGTAAATGTTTATGTTTAGGTGACAGTTGTATCATTGAAAACAGGTCATGCGTTCTCACAGATTAAGGTATTATGTACGTCCAACTACACTATACTGAAGAAAAAAAGTTAGGTGGCGAAGAACTGTCACATACACTATCTTTCGACCTAGACTAGTGGGTGAGTCACCGCCCCAGTTAGGGTCCCAGTTAGACACTTTGCCATCACAGGTTGCTTATATTAATATGGATGGATTACACGTAGCGTTGTCATTATTGTAAAGTGGATGCATCACACTTAGTCCTTTCAGGATCTCGGGCAGGAGGCCTGGTGACCCTTTAATGGTAGCAAAATGCCTAAATGGCAGGGGCGCATCGAGGGAGGGTCCTAGGTGTCGGGACCCCTCTCCGCCTATTTTTTGTTTTGTTTTTAGATCTATCTAATGGTATTTTGCTCCACCAGCCTGCAGGGGCGTGGCAAGCAGTTTCAAAGTGGGGGGGACAAGGAGGGTTTCTGGTTAATTTTGAACTTCTTCAGCTTGACCTTTTAGGTTTGACCTTTTTTAGGGTTGGTCAAAAGTGGGGGGGGGGGGGGGGACATGTCTCCCCCGTCCCATCCGGTTGCCACGCCCCTGGATCACCACGACTCGCGGCACGTACTTTTCAGTTCTGTGATGTTTGGTGGACCCCCCTCCCCTTTTTTTCAAATTCCAAGGTCTGCCCCTGAAGGGGTACCATGATGCCTAAAGGCTTCATGTTCATTTGTCAAGTAACTCACCAATGCAGGGCTGGTGAGTAAATCATCGGAGCTGTCTCGGTTCATCATCACGACCATTTCAGAAGTTATCAACCTTATATTATGTTCAGGGCGACAATAGGGCATAGCACTAAAGCAATATGCTGCCCTTTAAGAGTTCAAAAACAGCTGGAAAGGACCCGGTTTTCAAATGATTTTATATTGAGGATTTAACCGCTTCTGAGAACATGAAGCCGCCTTGTGGAGTCATAAATATAATTGTATTGGTACCCGCGTATATATATATACCCAGTAACTGCCTTCCTTAAATGTAAAGTGTCCATTACATATTCAGTCCCCATATTTCCTACTTTTGGCCCTACCAGCAGGTATTGCGGACATATAATATGTGTAGTTGTCGTGTACACTAAGACATTATTTATTGATTCCTAGTTCGGCCTTTACAGGAGCCGGGGTGTAACCCTTTAAGGACCGCATTAAAGCAGTATGACATTTGTCACCATGATGCATGAATGCAGCCCAGCGAAGCATCATGCCCATCCTAGGGGGTTGAGACACTCCCGTAGGGTCGGTATGACGTATGAATGCATCCCTGGCGAGTTACGAGTTACTCGCCAGGGTTGCATTCATATATACATTATGACAACCAAGGCCACAACACAGACACATTAAAGCAATATGCGGCCCTTAAAGGGTTGGTAAGTGGTGGAAGGCCAGAGCAGGACAATAGGCCTGGCAGCAGCCATCTCCCAACTACACCCTGTGTGGGGGGGGGGGGGTGCAGGAGGAAGGGGCTGGCTGCTCTGATGCTATGCTGTACTATGCTGGCACTCGCTCTTTAACCCTTTAAGGACATTGAAGAGATGACATTTGTCGCCATGATGCACCAATGTAGTCATGCTGACCCTTTGAGATAGACTTGCTCAAGTCCCAGAATTTGAATAAAGACAAATATATACTTTTCTCAACTATACTTTTCTCAACTGTCTAATTCTAGAGGGAACTATCCTAGTGGGAACAACCAGGGGAGCGGGGGAGGAGGGAGGGGGTAGTGTGTAGCGGAGTAGAGTTCTCACTGATGCAGGCCAGTCGACCTTTGAGAGTGCCTCAACCCCGGAGAGTCGACATCATGTTTGGATGCATCCCTGGCGAGTTACTCAACAGGGCTGCATTCATGCATCATGACGACCAAGGACATAATGCATTATGCGAGTTACTCGACAGGGCTGCATTCATGCATCATGACGACCAAGGACATAATGCATTAAGCATTATGCCGTCATTGAATGACTGAAGGGCAGCATAGCACTTTAATGTACTATGCCATATATCAAGATGAATATAGCCCCGGGCGAGTAACTTGCCAGTGGTGTATTCAAGCATCATCAGTGTTGCCGAAAACTTTTTATGCACACAGGCCAAAGTGGCCTGTGTCGCGACATCTTACACGGGTCATTTACCCTCTACACATCTTATACATCAGTATGTGGCAATATAGATGTAAATACTTTCCAATGCTTTACAAAATTGATTAAAATGTGTAAATTGATTGAATAATGTTTACATGGCCATAGTTCTGCTTCTGTTAGGAGTATCTGAAAAACTCTTTCACTTTTGGAAAGCTGAGCTCATGGCCGGCCATTGTGGCCGGTGTCTGATGGCCTCACATCGACCATTACGATTCTACATCGGCAAAGGCCGATGTGCCGATGTCATTTCGGCAACACTGCCATCATGTCGACTTTACGGGGGCTGATACACTCCCAAAGGGCTGGCATGATAAATGAATGCAGCCCTGGTGAGTAGACTCGCTTCTACTAACTAGGGGTTGTAGTGGGTGTCGGTGTTATTATTATTATTATTATATTATTATGTTTATTGTATAATTCGTCTCCAGGAGTCGTTTTTCATACACAGACCGAGCAATGTCACTAGGTATCCACCAATGGGATTACTGAGTGAGGACCAATTATGCAGTGCAAGTTTTTGATGATAAATGATGGTACAAATATAATAATAGTGAAGAGATGAGTCATGAAAAGAAGAAAAGATGTACAATTTTATCAATTGCCTCTGATTCAATTAACTTGAAATATAACTGACACGCATGGCCTGGTATAGCCTATGTACTCCTACAATGCCTAATTTACTGCATGGCAATATATGCTTTTCCTTCGCCTTCTACATCTGACGGTGTTTTAGGACTGTAATTTGTAAGTTACAGTATCACTTCATCGATGGCCTTCTTGAACTTTTCCTTTGTGTCCAGCTTCTGTGTGTTTTCCCCTAGACTGTCCCATATGAACACGCCTCGATGGTAGGGGCTCTTCTGGTACAGAGCTGTTCTGGCGCGTCTCGTTGCAAATTTCAGCTTTCTGTCCCCTCTGGTTCTTGCAAGGGGGTTCATTGTTGCTCTGCCTTCATGTGCCTTTTTCCACATCACCATGCACAGTTGCTTGTTCATTCTTGTTTCTAGCCTTTCTGAGTCAGTATTAATGTGTAGTTGGTCAGTGCTGACCTCTAGGACTCTAGATTTGGTACATATTCGTAGGGCTCTGTTCTGCAACCGTTGCAGTTTATCAAGTTCTGTTTTGCCTGCACTGCCAGTGTAGAAACTGCAGTAGTCTACCGATGGTAGTATCATGGTTTTGTATACCAAGAGTGCTTCCTCTTTTGGTAGGAAATTACAAAGGAACCCTAGCTTCGTTATTTTGTGGTTATAGCTCTTTTTGAGTTTTGTCATCTGACTATTCAGGCTTAGCTTACCGTCCAATTCTACGCCCAGGTAGTTGTAACTGGTAGTAACTGGTAGAACTGCATCACCTAGTTTTAGGTCGTAATCATTTAGACTGTCAATCTGGCTTTTCGAGCCAAAGTACATGACCATTGTTTTAGTGGTGTTTACTTCAAGTGGTTTAGATTGCACCAGGTATTAACCCGGTCCAGGTCCTCCTGCAACTTCTGTCTTGTGACATCCAAACTATCACCACTCAAATACAATATCACATCGTCTGCATACATGACAGCTTTGGCATTTTCTAGGGTAACCATGGTAGTAACACTCACATAGCTACAAGAAATGTACTTTATAATGGGCGACATATACTCCGCACCATACTAGGCCCCTACTCTACCCCCGATATCTACTGTTTGCCTTTGTCATTATAACATCACATCGAATGTATTTCGATATCAAAAGCGTTTTCTTTTTTCCTGACGGAGGAATGATAGTATTCATTATTGAGTCTTGAGTTTTTCTTTTGTATGAAGTCTTGGTACTTCAAACTATGGTACATGTAATGATAAAGTTTGAGTATCTTATATTTCACCATAAGATAGTTCTTCTTTTGTATGGAGTCCTGTCGCTTCAAACCATGGTTATGGTATCGGTGTCTGTTATCTATGTGTTATCTCTTGTATCAGTGTACGAGTGTATTGTATGACAAGTGTCCCATGTTGGTGTTATAAAGATTAGATGTATACCATGTTATCAGGTTATCATATTGCTACATTCATAATAAATAGGACAGAAAATGGCCTATTGCATGCTACAGGTCTGATCATTTTAGGTTGAGTGGCTCAGTTTTATATTTTTCAACCTTTCTTCTTTTACATGGTAAGAATGTTTCTGTGTTGCCTTCATACCAACAAAGCCCATAGCACATTAGAGAATAGACTGTCTACCGTCCCCGTCTATGGCAAAGGGGGAGAGGGGAGCAGAGGGGTAGGAGGAGGGAGTCTGAGTAGGTCGGTATCCTTTACTATACCGACTTGAGCAAGTCAAATTAAAGAACTATGCAGTGCTGAAAGGGTTAAAGCCTCCTATTGGTTTATGATATTGGAGTACATGATAAGTGTTCTGCTTACTGTTAACTGTTTTGTCCCACCAAAATCAGTGTTGCTGAAAACTTTTTATTGACGCAGGCCAAAGTGGCCTGCGTCTTGGCGTCTTACGCAGGCTATTTCCCTTTCACGCAGGCCATATGAATATTGATATTCAAAGTGCCCACATAACCTTCATTATAACTGCAAAGAATTTTAAAAATATTTGAATATTAAACGACTTCACTAAAATTGCCCAAGCTTCATTTATAATTGACCGATTTGAAAAATTCTTTCAGCAATATGAAGCTGGGATCATGGCAGGACATTCTGGCCTGCGTCCTAAGGCCGTTTTGCTAGTACCTGCCTTGGAGACTAAAACACCAGCAACCAGTTCACCTCTGGTTTTAGTGATCACTAGCAACAAGCGCTCTGGCCAATCAGAAAATTTAAAAGTACCGGGTAGTCACTGCATGCACATATCCCGCCCATATTTATAGGCTTGTCCATCGACAGTCGGCATTAGGCTGAGTGTTACTCAGTATTAGCATCAATAAAGTCATGATAGGCTACCTAGACTTGTAGAGAATAATCTACTTAAAACATCTTTCCTAATCTGATAAGGGAAGTTGACATATGTCCTCAATCACACTCTCCATTTTGTCTCACAGCTAAGCTGTGTATATTTAGTGATATCAGATCGTGTTTAATCAGTATGATTTCATTTTCTATTTAAAATAAGTTGGGTAAGGCCACAAAAAAAAAAAATGGTTTCTCATCACCGCGCGCATCATAAAAATCAGCTTTTGAGGAATACTTTTTTTTTTTTTTGCTAATTTTTCATGAAAAATTTGATAAAAATGGACAAATATTGGGATATTTGGTATCAAATTAAAGCTAATACTGCCAGTAATGCAGTAGGATAGAAATAACTTATATTTTCCCTACTTTTAAAAATCCTTAAATTCTGAACTTCTAAAATGTGAATTTTGGTCATGAAAAACATATATCATCTCACACATTTTAACCCATGAGTAAAAAAAAAAAAAAAAAAAAAAAAGCCTCCCTCGTCAGATTTTTCAGACCTTGGTGATGAGAAACCACTTTTTTTTTTGGAGTGGCCTAAGCTATCAATAATATTACCAATAGTGACAGGGATTCATTCATCATGACAACAAGAGGCATAATAGCACATTAAAGGCTCTTCAACCCTTTATGCACGGTATGTTACCTTGAAGCGACATTTGGCATCATGATGCACCATGCATTATGCCTATCCTTCATGGCGTATCAACCATGATGTAGGGTCAGCATGATGCACGAATGCAGCACTGGCCAGTTACTCGCCACAGCAGCGCATTGAACATTAAAGCAGTTAGTGACACATAACAGCTAGGTTATAAGCATACTGACTAGCATATCAAATATGAAACACTAACTTTTTATAAGAACTGCCAAAGATAGGATCTATAAAATATCCCTTACATAAAACCCAATGTCACATGAGCCTAAACGAGGCCTAACAGTGTAGATGGGTCCAGTATTGCACTCGGCAGGCGCTGATATCCCACACAAAGAGTGTCTTTCATAAAACATTGATGTGTTTTCAGTAAGCCGTGTATTACAAAGAAATCAATACCCTATACCTGTCTGTCGTGAATAAGGATGCATTAACCGTTAAAGGGCCCCATAGCGCTTTAATGTGTGATGTCCTTGGTCGTCATGATGCATAAATGCAGCCCTGGTGAGTCTATCACGCATCATGCCGACCATACGGAGATGTATCAACCCCAGCAGGGTCGGCATGATGCTTGAATGCAGCCTTGGCGAGTTACTCGCCAGGGCTGCATTCACGCTTCATGACGACCGAGGGCGCAGCACTTTAAAGCGCTATGCGGTCCTTAAAGGGTCAAAGGCAGTGTGAGTCGGCCGCCATTAGGGAGGGATCTATTATTTACCTGCAGGTTGTTTGCCGCGGTATCGCCGCTTATTTAATCTGCAGCTGCCTTACATGACTAGAAAGCTGGCTGCAGAAAATGCTTCAAAGGAGAGATCAGTTGGTATCAACACCACGTTAGGGCTAAGATTATTTTCAATCGATGCCTGATCCTTGAGGATCCCTGGACAAAGTTGGGTGGCCTAAGTCATAGGGCAGCGAGCCTGAGGTATCAGATCGATAAGCCTACATGTATAAGGTAGGGAACAGGAGCCTACGGAAGCGACCAATGTGTCTAGGTAAGGCACCTAGGGAAGCGACCAATGTGTCTAGGTATGGGACCTAGGGAAGTGACCAATGTGTCTAGGTAAAGGACCTAGGGAAGGGACCAATGTGTTTAGGTAAGGGTATGATCCATTAATGCAGCATGCCCTTGATCGCATGATGCATCGATGCAGCCCTGGCAAGTAACTCACCAGTGCTGCATTCAAGCATTATGGAGATACTATGGGTTGAGACACTCTCAAGGGGTTGGCATGATGCACCAATACAGCACCGGCAAGCTACTCGCCGGGGCTGCATTAGTGCATCATAACTACAAATATCATCTTTTGGCGACATACTGTCTTTAATGGGTTAAATGTGATGCGTCTTTCTTTCCACTTGACACACACTCACACATTTATAAATACGTTGTTGACTAACACTTCCAAATAGCTCTACTTATAGCAGAAGCCCCCTTAGTAGTTATCATAATAATTTGAGCTTGTTTATTGGATTAATTGTCTCAACTGTTTTAGAATGCCTGTACGATACAGCAGCTGCGACTACCAATGATATGGCGTCTAGCCAAACTGAAGAGGCAAGCTGTGGTCGGGGAGAGATCATTGAATGACTAATATATCGTATTCTGTTGTGAACTTCTCAAATTCATTGTATATCCGAAACCCTTACAATAAGCAACCCCTATAACCCGCACTGTAAGGTCTGTTTCATTAATAACACTGCATTTTGTATGCACAATTGCAATGCTACCTTATTGCCATTAGACATCTATCTGGGCCTATATGAGATGGATCTAAGCTCCTACATCTTTAGTAACACAATGATCCTACATACCACCATCACATATATATATCAAGACACTGAAACAGATATACCACAAGACCACAACTACTCAATATCAGACTTTAATAGTTTACAACAAGATGTTGACAATTCTGAAAGATTCTTTTTTTAGGGGAGTTTTTTAAAACTAGAAATACCCAAACATGTTCCACTTTGGGGTGCAGATTTTAAATCTTAACTACCATAAAATTCAGTGTATAACCCGTGGGTTGTACGCAAACCATACAGAATTACACACAATTGTAAGGCTGGGGGTACAGGTTATGCGGGGGTTTTGGCACTACACTACAATACTCAGGAAGTCAAAAGCAGAAACCCCAGATGCGGTTTATAGAATTTCCTCAAAATCTTCCTCAAAATCTAGGTGCGGATTATACAATATTACATAAGATGCGGCTTATACGCTAAAATCTCCTCTACTAAAGTGGTGCCATTGTTACACTGACATAGTAACCCATTGTGTATATCAATATATCCTAGTATCCACAAACACTTTGAGAGGCTTGTTAAGTATTAACGATATGTAGGCTGAGTACAGCCATCACGAAGACCTGAGTACCCCTAGAGACAGACAGTATTAATGATTAATTAGCCTTGATTACTCTCAGTTCACCTGGACTCATTAGTGGTAGCACTGGCAGTGGATTTAATACACCTACGTTACAACATTCATATATACGAGTGGAGGCTCATATATGAATTAAATCTCTAGGATCTCCGGTACTTAAAATGCCAGTGGAGTTCCCTTTCCCGAAAGGATTTATAATATATTTGACATATTTTTGTCAATGGATTTTGAACATGGAAAAGAGGCAACAAACACTTTGGGATATCCCGTGGAAATCAAAGAATTTAAAATGCATGTTTTGATTAAAGAACACACTCCCAAGACGTCGACATGATGCATAAATGCAGCCTTGGCGAGTTGCTCTCCAGGGCTGTATTCATGGATCATGACGACAAATGGGCATGATGCATTAAATCTCTCTGCGGCCCTTAAAGGGTTAATGTACATTTATCCCCTATACTAACTGGCCAGCATTAATACGCAGCCCCCTCCCCCCACCCCTCCATGGGTGCTCCCTGTCAAGACCCTGCTAACACAACATCAGACCTTGGGCTAACACTAGACGAGTTACCACCAGGCCTGTAGGAGGGTTATAGGCTCAGGTGAGGTAAGTCCAGGCCAGACCTATGTTTACAGACGCAGGCCCAGCCTCCTACAGAGTCCAGGCCGTGGGAAGGTGGCAGGGTGAGACAGGTGGGGGGAGTACAGGTGTTGGGTCACATCTCCGCACTACCGTATTATTACCTGAAGCCAAATATTAAAAAAAGGTTTGTTTCAGGCAACATGGGATGAAAATGTAGGGTCGGTAGGTGGGATTTTTCTTTTTTTTTTTACCTTTTTTTTTCTTTACAGCCCCTTCACGATACCAAAAAAGGGTAAAAATGGGGGGGGGGGATTTTGTATACCTAAAATTGACCCCCAAAAAAGTGTAAAAATATAAAAATTTCTTCAAAATTGGATTAAAAAAGTAGGGTCGGCCCTATTTTGATAGGGTCGGTCGGGTGACCTGAAACAAACCTTTTTTTTGTCCTGAGGTTGTGTTACCTATCGTGGGGTCCACTTACTATGGGGTTTAGTCCCTCAGCTCCCCTCACTATGGGGTCTAGTCCCTCAGGTCCCCTCACCATGGGGTCTAGTCCCTCAGGTGCCCTCACAATGGGGTCTAGTCCATCAGGTGCCCTAACTATGGGGTCTAGTCCCTCAGGTGCCCTCACTATGGGGTCTAGTCCTTCAGGTGCCCTAACTATGGGGCCTAGTCCCTCAGGTCCCCTCACCATGGGGTCTAGTCCCTCAGGTCCCTTCGCTGTGGTGTCTAGTCCCTCAGGTGCCCTCACTATGGGGTCTAGTCCCTCAGGTCCCCCTCACTATGGGGTCTAGTCCCTCAGGTGCCCTCACTATGGGGTCTAGTCCCTCAGGTGCCCTCACTATGGGGTCTAGTCCCTCAGGTGCCCTCACTATGGGGTCTAGTCCCTCAGGTGCCCTCACTATGGGGTCTAGTCCCTCAGCTCCCCTCACTGTGGGGCTTAGTCCCTCAGGTCCCCTCACCATGGGGTCTAGTCCCTCAGGTGCCCTCACTATGGGGTCTAGTCCCTCAGGTCCCCTCACCATGGGGTCTAGTCACTCAGGTCCCCCTCACCATGGGGTCTAGTCCCTCAGGTCCCCTCACCATGGGGTCTAGTCCCTCAGGTCCCCTCACTGTGGGGTCTAGTCCCTCAGGTCCCCTCACTATGGGGTCTAGTCCCTCAGATCCCCCTTACCATGGGGTCTAGTCCCTCAGGTGCCCTCACTGTGGGGTCTAGTCCCTCAGCTCCCCTCACTATGGGGTCTAGTCCCTCAGGTCCCCCTCACCATGGGGTCTAGTCCCTCAGGTCCCCTCACTGTGGGGTCTAGTCCCTCAGGTCCCCTCACTGTGGGGTCTAGTCCCTCAGGTCCCCTCACTGTGGGGTCTAGTCCCTCAGGTCCCCTCACAGGGGGTCTAATCCCTATCCCTACCAGTTTCTGAATGATCTAGTCCGAACATCACTGTATTCCCTCCCCTTAACTGAGGCCTATTGGCCAAAATGCACTCTCTACCTTCCAGGTAGTCTAAAAATAACTATACAATTTCAGCTCCAGTGACATTTTACAATGGGGGGGTAAGGTTATATTAACCCCTGGGTTAAACTGATGACGTAGGAGCCTGTATTTATGGATGACCTTTACTATGATACATTGACTTTGGGGAGCATTAATTTTAGCCCTTCAAGGGCCACACAGTGCTTTAATGTCATGCCCTTTGGGGTCATGATAAATGAATACAGCCTTAGCGAGTTTCTCACCAGAGTTGGATTCATGCATCAGGTTGACCTTTCTGAAGTGTATCAACCCCTTGAGTCGGCATGATGCTTAAATGCAGCCCTATGATTTACTTCATGGGTCATGACGATGAAGGGGATAATGCATTTAAGCACTATATGCAGTCTTGAAAGGGTTTAAGTACATTGAGAAAGGTCCAGCTTCCCACAACCCCTGGAGGCCAATGTACCCCTCCTCTTCCAGCTCCCTCCTGATTTAATCAATACTCAATAATCAATACTAGTGATTGGGCAGATCATCATTCATGACATTGATCAGGAAGTACTGGCAGGGCAGGGATTCTAATTTAATGAGTTATGGAAATTAGCTGCATTCGCCAGGTCACATTTTAGAGATCCCTAATTATACGTGGACTTGGGGCTTAAATCAGTGTTATGGTGATCAGATCGATCTGAGGCTTATTCTAGGAATTGTTCAAGTCAGATCTAAGTATGAAGTAATGCCACAATCTGAGGCCAACTGGACTGGTACCATCCTTATGACAATACATGGGTAAAGGTTGCCACCATCGACATGGCCCTTTTAAAAATCCACACGGGCGACACGTCCCTTTTGCTAGAAACTGACCCGGCGACACAGGCTACCTATGTGCCTCTACATGGGTACCCAGATTTTGACCATGTCGCCGTGTTGATTTTTAGCAAAGGGGGTCGCGTTGCCATGTTGATTTTTATCCCATACATTCTACAATTTTTTTTTAAGTTTTCTGTGTCCGTCGATTTTTAAAACCCCTGTGTCACACGTGTCGGATTTTAAAACCCCCGTGTCGCACGTGTCGATTTCTACCCATATAGGGGCACACCTAGTATGTATAGGCACGTCCTCATTAACAGGTAGGCCTACTGTGAGGTATTGCGTACTACCCGCACATCGGATATAACCCGCACACAGACCTAACCATATAACCCGCACAGGGGTCTGGTTCAGGTTCTAGAAACAACGGTGGGTTATACGCAACGTTAAGGTATGATGCAGGCAGCCAGGAAGGCAATACATTATATATTTATGGTAGGACAACATGCCTTTGACAGTACACATTAGACCGAGTTATTCAACTTCTATGCTAACAAATAATGAAAGTTAAAATCAATAGGACCTTATATAAATGGAGTGGAGTGGTCATTTTTTAACATCAGGGGGAGAGGAGGTTAAATTTCGTGCGGACATATGAAAACATTTTTCCCCGTACCCTCGAGAGGGGTCTGACTCTGAGTTTTTTTCACCGGCTCCCCTTTTACCGGGTATTATAATGCATGGGCTTCCTTGCTCAAAGCCTCAAACTTTAGGCCACCCCGTCCCAAAAGAAATCTCTCTACCAGTAACTTGTCAGTGCTGCGTCCAAGCCAACCCTATGGAGCTATACGATGTTGATACACTCCCGAAAGATTGGCATGATGCACCAATACACCATTTCCCCTGGAAGAGGGATCCAAATTCTCTCTCACAGGTGTGGTCTTGCTCAATTAGGGGGTGATAATTCTTTATGAGCAGGGGCTGGTTGATTTGGCAGGTATAGGGGGTAGGAGCAAATGCTTTCCTATCCCAAGTCTTGGCTCAGGACCAAAGAAATTCCAACCCCACGAAGGGGGTGGGGCGAATTTTGTTCCCACATCTGTCTTGGCGGAATTAATTGAAGTATGGTTCATTTAGATACCAGGTAAACGCGCGACAATGTGTGTAGTACCAGAGAATGTGATTTTTTTTTTTCTTTTTAGGCGAGGGCCATTTCTGTGAAGTAGAACTTAGGTAGTAGGGTAAGGGTCAAAATTACTTTCAGCTAATTGTGGGGGAGGGGGGGCGGAAAAATCCACCAATAAGACCCCCCCCCCCTTCACCTCAAATGCTGGTCCCTAGCCCTATATATATAGTGGCTCCAGAGGGGTCAAAAGCGACCTGGCGACCTGGGCCGTTTTGGAGGCGACTTTCGACCTAATGCAATAATAAAAGTGACCTGGCGACTTTTAGACAAAATTTACAATACTTAAGGGGGTCCAAAAAAAGCGACTTTGTGACCTGGATCCCTTAATTTCGGCGACTTTCCGACCTCAGGGGGGGACCCCTCTGCACCCCCTATATATAGGCCTGTAGTGTAGGCCTATAGCCTTTATAGGCCTACTATAGGCTACTGCCATTGATGGATTTGACATTCACATTACCATGAGTTATGATGATGTGGGCTTGTCAGCCTTGTGCTAATAACAGCTTGAGTCTTGACAGGACTGCTGACCCTGGAATTGTACTGACATACACTGTCCTTGGGGCCTCCTCTAGGCTAGGCATCCCTCATCTAATACATTCTACCAGACTAGACACACGTAGGCCCCCGCCCTGTCTACACCATGCATACCTCAGCATCTTAATAGAGGACAGAACAGCTGCCCATCCCTTGTAGTAGTTGCACTAGTGGTGAAATCCTCCAGAGTGCAGACCGCCTGCAGTCACAACGTTGACGGCCGCCCCGGCGAGGGAGCCCCGGCTTCCCCACCACTGACGCCCGGTCTCCTCCCGGACAACACCCCGAGCAAAACACCAACACAAGCCACAAACCAGGCTTCTCAAAACCAACTCTTCCCTAGTATATCATGAAGTTATATCGGCCTACCTGTTAGCAGCGGCTGGACAACCCCGTTCTGGTCGAGGTTTGTCTCCATCTTGGGGTAGGAGTGACTTGTAGGGATCGACATGGTGGTGTTTCTAAGTTGACATTTGCACCAGTAACTGGCTGGGCCAACTCAGATCCACGCTTTTGATGTTTCCGCTCCCGCTTGCCGCTGCTGCCGCGAGCGGACGCCGCGCGAACTAGGCAGGAGCTACTACACTGGAATTCTGTGCACTGAGATTTGTGAATGGGAGAGGAAAGCACAGGCGGCTCTGTTGAGTCTTCCCGCCTCGTTTTTCCCCATGAAATGCACACCAATGCTGTTGGCGTATTGCACAAGCAGGTATAGTGGTAGGAAGATATCATCTTGGACGGGGACATGTTTAGACAAGTCTAAAGGTTGACGAACAATAGGCATTAGACTGTAGACTAGGATCATAGTGGTTCATCCCAATTCAGTTCAAATCTTTTTCAAGCGCAGGCCAAAAGAAGGGTGTTTTAGGCAACATGTTCCAAACATCTATGGTAGGTAGGTAGGAATTAATTGGTTGATCTGGGAGAATCAATAGAAAGGAGTAAAAAAAAAAAACCACTAGGCCTAAGTCTTCTCAATTTTCAAAAAAAAATAATGAGGCAAGCAAAATCCATTGACAATTTAAAGCCCCTGAACACCAAAGTTAGGGTGGCCGGAGGCTCTAGCTGGTCGCTCAATCTATATCTGATCCTATGTTAAGTGACCCTTTTATGATGGCCTCTCACTTTGGCTAGGGAGCAGATAGAGACCTCTAGTAACTTGGTATCAAGAGATCTTGAATGGATCCTTCATACATGAGCTGGAATTAGCATCATAAATTGTATTACATAATGTAATTTAAGAGCAATCTTGACAGACCTTCAGATTTTGAGTCTGCCTTGAGCTCTATAACTGGGTGATCTCTTGAACCTATCCTCTGGGAGAATTGACACTGTTTGATGGAAAATCCATGTATCAACGAAATTCTTTTTTTGTTTGAAGCGTCTTGTATGCAGGCATGTCATGGGAGGTCCTATAGTTAGTTGCGACAATCATATCTTACATAGATAAGCCTCCTAAAATTAGGGATTTTTAGCTCAATTATTTTTCTAGAAATCCTTAATTGGTAGATTACGGTAGACTACTGAAAATAGAGCTAAATGAGGTGAAAATTATGCTTTTGGAATGGAAATGATACAACCTACCACCTGCCAGTGTCAGGGCATCTCCTGGGGGTCATATTGGGGTCTGAGACCCCAATCTCAAGCATTTACATCATATATATAACACTAGATGGCCTCCCCTGTCATAGGGTTATATAGGAAATCTTAGTTCACTCCTTAGACACTGTAGCATGACAGGGCTATGAGTGAGATATAGGCATGGTATGTCTATCCTATGCAGATGTTCAGATCTGTCAGAATGGTTCGGGGGTGAGGGATTTGTAATCAGCTACAATCAGCTCCCTAGTTACTGCCTCAACATAATAAAGATAGTTTGTTAAATGCGAGTTTTGAGGCTTTCTGTACATATAACATGTATATATATTTTTGATAGATATCTAAAAACCCTCCGGCCACCCTACCAAAGTAGGCCTACAGAAAAGCATCACACCACGACTCGATCGCATGAAGCAAAAAAAAATAATCCCCAGAATCTTGAAAAAACTGCTAGGGTCGGCCATTTTTTTAAACTAGGGTCAGGTGGCCTGAAACACACCTTTTTTGGCCTAAGTTGTAGGGTTGATTCAGGTAAAGACTAAAAGTGGGACATCAGGCCAAGTCGGACAATTAATATTAAGGCCATTTTTAGAGGTTATTTTCTTTCCTGGGTGAAAACTTTTTTTTTTTCTTAGAAACATGTGTAGTAACAGCATGCGCCTGTAAGAGGTGTTACCAATATTGATCACCAGGGGGCGCTCACAGGGTTATCCCGGGTTGGGGCAGGTGGGGGTTAGGTCATTGTTCAGCCAGGTGTCGTCAAGGCAGCCTGTCTCATAGCTCGCTCAGGATTAAATGGACTATTTCCATTTTTCTGCGATATGGACGGGAAGCTGGTGAATGTTACAGTTACAGGAAAGGTATCAAAAAACTGTGCAACGTGCCTATAGGGCATCACCCGGCTCCTTTTGCCAGGAGCTGCATTTATATATGTTTGACCCCTCTTGACTGTACCTAGGGCCTATCTCACCAAAGTTAAGAGGTAATCATACCTTCTAAACTCCAGCATGATATGGGTGGAGAGCTTTTGCCGCTATGAATTCAGAAGTACATGAGAAATAGTACAATTATCTTGATATGTTTTAATTAGTCAGCTATTGAAATGAAGTACAAAGAGACTTCAAATGCAAGTGTCCCACTTTAGCTGAAGGTGTTAGGTAAAGTGGGACTAGCAGATTGGACACTATATTAATCCCCTTTCTCAGAGTAGCATTACCTGATATGCCTATATTTTGATTTGTAATGAGAAGAAATATCATAGCAAATATCATTACAATATTTGTTGTGTAAATAATACCAGATTATTAGGTATAACAGCCAGAATAGGGCTTTGTTAATGCTCTAGATTGTGGTTTATCTAGTGACTTACGGTAACTCATGATCAATATTTAGATGAATGAACCATTGACTTCCATCAGCGAACCATTGAGTTCCATCATAATTCCCATGAGATTTCTTACCTTTAATGATTTTTAATCATACATTATGATATTGAATGGTAAAATCTGTACCAAATTGGTATTTGATATATATTGAGGCTAAAACCATAGGATTCATTAACCGATACTCATTTCTTACAAATTAAGGAAATTATTTCCATTTATAGTCATTTATAGTGATTAATATGCCCCTGAAATGCTTCTGAGTTACTACCTCATTACCAAAACATATTATTTTAGATGCTTACAATTAAGAGTATGAGCTATATAATTGTGCATAACATTATTTAGCACTTTGTAAAAAGGATGTGAGGATAGAGATTCAGTTAGTATACAAATATGTTGTCATGTGATATAATGCAGCGCAGCTAGCCCACAGTTAGGGGAACATGCACATTATTTTGGCAGTTTTACATTTATACTCTGTACAGGACCCTACATAAATTTCCTTAATGTTTTTCATGAAGTGTATCAAAGGTGCACCTATATATCTTACCTTTAAAAGTTGACATTTACCATTTTTGTCATATGGATTATCAAGCATGGGGATCGATTCTTATCAATTGTCCCATTTTACATGAAGCAAGTTTCCCACTTTACCAAAATACAAGTGAAGTGGGACGCTTCAATTTTGAAATAGCATCTCTAAGAAATGGGCTATTTAGGCTTCATTGGTTAAGGTATTTCATATCTTCACTCCTAGGCATACCAGGCGTCTATCTTCCCCATCTCTTACATCAGCCGGTTACATAACCTACACTGGACTCCTGTACCCCTCTCTTTCTTAGTCTCCTGGTCACCACAGACGCTCTGGGTGTCAGGTTCCTTTACCCAGCTCAAGTCAATCCTCACCTGGTATGCCTAGGAGTGTCTTTTTTATATTTTGGTTTAAAGGAATAAATACTGAACCTATTTGATGTGTTGTACATTTTCTACTATTCGTACCAAATGTGTGAATGGTACATAAAGTCAGAGTATGGCTTAGGTGTCCTACTTTACCTGAATCAACCTTACCAGTAGCACAAAATAAACTTACATGCAGGCCTAGATGTCTATGCTTACATGTCAGGGGCGGATCCAGGGGGTGGGGTCCTGTGGGGCTGGACTCCTGGCCTCCCCGTTTTGAAAAAAATATGTAGATTTTTTTTATGATGTTTTGATCCGCCGCGACTCCTAGCGCGACACTTTTTGGTAGACCTACTTTGGTGTTTGCATGGTGGATACCCCTCTTCTCAAATTCCTGGGTCCGCCCTGCATGTAGGTAGTAAAAATACAAATATAAAAATATAATTGTTAGATGTTTAGAGTGTAGGCCTATGTACGCTATTGGCTATATCCGAATTTTACCAAATTCTAGTAACGAAAATGGTGTTTTAGAGATTAGGCTATTGTGTTTTATTTATTTTTTGTAAATTTGAAGGGAAAGGTTGATAATAATAAACATATTCTCCTCGAATTTTTCCCTTGCACTCCTGTGGGTCACCCGGGCCCATAGGAAGGTAACTCTTCAGAAAACTGCGGGCCCGGACCCAAAACTACGGGCCATTGGCTCCCGGGCCATCGTTAGTGTCTACCCCTGTTGTATGACAAATTTGATTTAAACAATCTGGAAATTTTGCAATATGCTTTCAATAGGCGGTTGTAAACTACATATATAATAATGAAGCATTTAATGTTTAGCTCTGCCTAGGAAAGTGTAATGTAAATAAGCTAGAAGAAAGACGTACCATGCACTAAAATACAACCGCATTCCATTTCTCTATGGACTTGAACAATATAGATAACAGAGATAACAGAGACCAGGACCAGAGCTCATGATGAGTGCCTTGTGAAGATAGTAACCCAGTGGGCACAAAACCTTGATTCAACGTTGACAACTGGTTGATATAGGGTTACAGGGTAGATCAACCTGTTTTCAACATTGATGCAATGTTGCAATTTCAACGCTGTCAACCAACACATATTTCAACATTGATGCAATGTTTGGGTATCAACCTTGAATCAACCATGGGGTTTCCCACCTTTCCCACTAGGTGCATCCACAACCTACTCTCAACATTTCTATCTCCAGGCTACATCAATCTTCTCTAATTGTAAGCTCTTATTTTCTCATCAATGTATACAATTGATCAAAATGTCATTCATTTTCATTGACAAATATGGTGTGTGCATTTGGTTGACATTTGGAATTAAATGACAAGAATACATGCATGGTTTCTGTAAGACACCCATTATGTTGCTAAAAATAATAGATAAAGCCTCAGTCATGACCAGGTCAGTTTGAATGGATGTGAACGCCTCTTAGCGTGATCATCAGAGGTCATTCATGTACACCTACCCTGGATGGTGCTAAAATTAGCATTTAATCTTGGTGAAATTGGGGGAGGGGGATGTTGTAATGAAAATATATAAATTGAAGGAATGAGTCCACATAAGAATACTGTATCTAATATACTGAATCTCAAATTATGCATCAGCAGTCAATATCAAGTCAATATAAATCATTTTATCATGTTTATTTGTTGTTGATTCACAATGGCCATATCAATGTTGAACCACTGCTGAATGATCAATGCTGATGACCTCATCAATATCAACAAAATGAGAACCCTGTATCAACTGTTGATAACATGTCACTACACACATTGAATCAACATTGAATCAACTGAAGTTTGCCCACTGGGAAGGCTCAAAAAAACATTCTATAGGAACAGTTTTGAGTTTAGGGTCTCCTCCCTTCTCCATTATTTTAATCAAGATATAAGGGCTCATAAGGAAACAGAAAAATTACAGAGATGGAACAAGAAAAGGTTCAAGGAGCTACTCCATCCCCCTGTCGATTGATATGTGTCAGGTTTATTATAATTTGTATTGTTGCCACTCACATCCACTTATCTCTCCATCTGATTGATTGTATAATTTGGTACATTTGTCTCCATATGCTGTTAAAATGGATTTAATACCAATACATCTCCAACAATTGGAAAAACATCTCCAATTCTTTCTATTTTCTAGTAATCTAATTTAGAAGAGGCAATAAAATCATCATGGGTAAATACATCGGCCCTGAGTAAGAAGTATATACCGACATGCAAGTGTCTAGGTATGTACTCACACTCGATAAGGATCTTTAGGCTTCTTTTAATATTGAAAAAAGGTAAAAATACATATAAAAAAAAACGCATATTCGACTCATAAACATCGTGACTCTGAGTCTGCACAGGAAATCTTTAGACGATTATCATCTTCTCTGTAATAATACCCAGTATGTCATATCATACCTATATAAAGAAAAGTATCATTTCCCTAAAGGTAATTGAATGTAGATTTATCATGATGAACATCTTCTGATATGTATGCACATTAGCTGCATTACACGAACAGGGCCTGGTCCTATGTATTTCCGGTTAAATAAAGGAATTACAAACAAACAAACATGGTCCATGAAAAGGACTTCAGGCATCCTGACCCTATAGGCTAAATTAAAATAAGACCAATTGGTCAATAGAGAAAATTTGAGGAAAATGATAGGCAACGAGCATGAAGGGAATCGGTAGTAAGGGAAGTACATATGTATAATGTCCTTGGTCAACAATCTGGTTCAATTTTCAAAAGATTGCATTTTGAGTCCTACCTGCACTGAAAACCCAGACCTGGATATAGGTGGTCAATGCTGACCACTTTGGGTGGTCATGCCCACTTGACCACCTGGAGTGATTATTGTGATGACCCAAGGTGGTCATTGTAAGAACATGATTTTGCCACTAGGTGTCCCTATTATACAACAGTGTTATATGTAGCATCTACTCCAGGTGATCTTTTAATTATTACTTATACTAATCTGGATCATAGGTTTCCATAAAATGGGGGATATAAAGGTTATTTGGAACATGAGTTGATGCCAAGGATTTAAAAGAAAAGCATGCCAGAATTACCAGAAACATGTATACATGTGTAAGCATAGACACCTCACGTGTCCCTGAAACCATAGCTACAAGTCTGACGAGTGGCTGATATACAGCTATACACACATATGCCTTATTGCCTTTGATCAGGGCTATAAATAAAATAAATGAACACTCCCTTAGGCCTATTTCACTTGGGTCCCTTTGTTGAGGGGAGGGGAAAAAGGCCCCCCTGCCGATTTTAAGAAATGCCCATTTCGCTGTATAAGTTGGGTTTTTATGAAGTCCTCACGTCACTATCTAGGCCTATTAATAATCTTTTATCATGTCACTAAATTCAGGGCCAGACCAATTAATTTGAATAAGGGGGTCTACCATTAACACCAAAGTAGGCTACCAAAAAGGGGCTGTCCATAAATGATGTCACGCCATTTTGGCCCTTTTTTGACCCCCCCCCCCCATGTCACGCTTTGTCACGTTTTGCTTGACCCCCCCTCTAGGCGTGACGTCACAGAAGCAGTGAGCCCCCCCCCCCCCCCCCCCCCCCCACCTAACTCGCGTATAGCGCACCCTTAACTTTAAAGAACCCTATAAGCTGAATAGGGTATCTGATTATGGTGAGTTTAGTATTGTAGTATACTTGAAAAACCTCTTGTCCTGGGTATAAGCCGCACCCTTTATATGCATGTTTGGTATCAGATTAAAGCTGCCTCCAACTCAGCACAAGCCACTGCTTCTACGAAAACATCAACACATTAGTACTGTAAATTATCCTGTATAACCCACAGGTTATATGCGAACCAGTGCTGGATCTACAAAATTATAGAAAGTCTAGGTGTGGCTAATATAATGGGCTTTGGCAGTATAGTACAGTACTAAAATCATAATTTTCAGACCTCTGGTGTGGGATATAGGGTCCTTCCGAAGTCTGGGTGCAGGTTATAGCCTACGTGGGAATTTATGGTAGTCATTATCAGACCTCTGGTGAGATTTATAGGGTCTCCTCATACCTTTTTTATACTGTACCATCACGATGAAGCACCTGCTATTGATAGATCACTGGTCTTATAAAGGCACTGGGAGTATATTAAACAATTTAAAGGGGTTCCAAATTTTTCTTAGGACCCATAATCCAAGTTATCAAAATGAGGTAGCCTAAGTGCTAAAGCAATAACCACCTCTCTTGAAAAAGCACCCTGGGGTAGCCCAACCTCCCTACCCCCCATCCCCCACCCCCACCAATATTGAAATCCACCCAGGGGCACTATTGCAACGGTAAGGTATGCAAGGTTTTACGGTAATTCTGGTAGAAGTCATAGGCCTAGGTCTTTCCATCGTGGAATTTGCATTGTGTCATGATTATCATAAACGAGGCAGTAAGGTGTACAGCTGGTGTAATAAGCAGTCTCTCCCATATACCAAACTGGTGCTTCATTATTGTTTGCCTTCCATAGAGAAAACCCAACATAGGCCTACCTGATTGGAAACTTCAATTAAAGGAAAGTACCGAACATGCATTCAATCGATAGGGGCCTAAGTTGTAATGACCCAGAGACATACTTCTGGGGTTGCACTGGTTTAGCTATATCACATAAAAATGTAAACAAAAAACTTTTTTTTTGGAAACGTGACATCATGCACTTGCCACCCCCCCCCCCCCCTTGTCACGTTTTGTCACAAATTTCTGACCCCCCCCCCCCTATAAGGCGTGACATCATTTAGGCCTATGGACGACCCCAAAGAAAAGCGTTATGCAGATCGCGATATGACTAGGGTAAATGTGGGTAATATCGCGCACCTAGTGACGATATTACCCAAATATTCCTCACCAGTCTTTTCCACTGTCATTAAGAACGATTTTTATAAGTATTTCTAAAAAAATTAAATAAAAATAAAAAAATAGAGAAAAAATAAATGTCAATTGCACCCCCCTTGTATGGTAAGCAGTGGCCTAAAATCTGGTTAAAATTTTGGGTAATATCGTCATGATTGTTGTTATATCGCTCACACCATTGTGTTATATCGCTCCCCATTGATATACAGTGTATTTTACCCTTTGGCTATATCCGCGCACCTGTTTTCACACCTAAAAGTGTGAAAACAGGGTGCTTTACCCCACATGCTGTCACACCTACATGGTGAGGGACAGCATTCCCAAAATGATACATGTTATAGATGAGATACAGGGCTACCTGTAAGAATGGTCCTTTAATTTGTATCATTATAATTTATTATATATTTTTTTATTTTATGAAAAGTGAGCGATATAACAGGATGCCTGAGCGATATTACCTCTATGGGAATTAGTATAGAAAGTGCTGATTTAGCAAGTATTAAAAATACCAATTATTGGGTGATTTTGTTCATCTCTGACTCCTGATATACATGTAGAGCACAGGTAAATCAATTGCATAAAAATGATATAAATTATAGCGTGTCTAACAAAAAAAAAATTAATAATAATTTAAAAGTGAAAAATGTCCCTTTTTAAAAGGGAGCGTTCATTATTTATGGCAGGGGGGGATGAGCTATTCGTAGGGGGGGCGGTTCATTTTAGGGTATTTCCGAGGGGGGGGCGGTTCATTTTAGGTTATTTCCGAGGGGGGGGGCAGTTCATTTTGGAGTATTCATGTGGGGGGGGCACTTCATTTTGGGACATTTGTTTGGTTGAGTGCACTTCATTTTGATACCAATATGTCTTAAAATGCACCAAATGACCTCTAGATTCTCAAAATTTTCTTGAGAAAAGTACACACCCCAACCCCTTTTAGTACTGTAAATTTCAGTGTATTACCTGCATCTTGCATATAACCCGTTTTTGGATCTGAAAATCTCCATATAGCACTGTTCTATAGGTAATAAAAGCCCTTGTATAACCGGCACCCTATATAGGCATACTTGGTATTAAATGAAAACTGAGTTTGATTCACATACAACCCACGGATAGTACGCTGGAATTTACGGTAGTTGTGGTGCTGCGCTGATGACAGTGGCATGTCGCCTGGGCTAAACCTCACTCCTAGGCTTCATCATAATCAAAATATGCAATTAAGATTTCAAAAAAACAAGAGAATGGCAAAATCTGACCCTTTCTGTGTCCAACCTTGGCCCTTTCTGACTCCAAAGCTGTGCCCTTTCTCATGCCCAAACCTAGCTTTGTCACCTAGCGGAAATATATTTACTGACCACAGGAAGAACACTGTCACCAGAGGCTGGGCTTCTCTAACGTAGCTCTTTCTAGTCCAAAGTGTCAGGGGTATTGCTCATAAACAGTTTCCTAAAAGTAGACAGGCATTTTCCAAGAACACCACCACATAGTGACGTCATTACCACCTTTTGTGCATTCATATAGGTCTCGTATCAGAACGGCAGATTGGGAGCCAGCCCCAAATAGACAAGGCAAATACAGATATGGGTGGTTCTGACCAATCGTTGACATTTGGCCTGTCGGGGAGCCTCGGGGGATAATTTTCAAATTCATCAGCAGATAAAATTCCTTTTGCCTCAGTATAGTAGGGGTCTTAGGCCAACTGTGTACAAATTTGGAACTATTAAATCCCAAAACTGCTGCTATGGTAGCCAGGCGAAGATCCTATCCCAATTCACTTGAATCTCTGTGAGGCTACGAGTCACTCACTTATTCTTTTATAATAGATTCAGCATTTTCTCTTATCTCCAGGTATCCTTGGTCATGGGAGTTATTTATAATGTATAGGGGAGATGTTTTGGGTCATATCTATATGATTTTCTTCTATCTGGTCATATTTTTATAACTTTTTTTCTTTCTTTAAGAAAATGGGTAAACTTGTGCAAAGTTTGGGGGCATTGGTTCTAATGACGAATTTTTCTTGCTACTACGCCAAATATCTCTTAAAGCTAGAAACCTAGGGAATACTGTTAATTTCTACTTGATTTTATAATAGGGCATATCGCCTTTGAACTGGTATAAGGGTCTCGGGCCTCTATATATCCTAAGTGCCCCTGCCATGTCTATGAAGAGAGGTGTATTTATGAGTGACTCGTAGCCTCATATGCCACATGCTGGTGGTAGGGAGTAATAAGGAATGGTTAGGGTAGGGAGGGGAGAGCAAATTCAATGGTGGTGTATTCCTGATTACACTACACCTTTAGACATTACACTGGAGAGTATTCACCTCTTTACCTTTTAATTCTAGTCCAGGTAGAACCTGAGATATTACTACTTGAGGATGCCATATCTTTACACTTTGGATTCATAGTACAATCACACACAGGCTCATAAATATGGGACGGGGTGTTGTTAGTTCAAACAAACTCCAAACAGCTATGATGCATCAACATTGTCACACCCTAGCCGGCCTGGAAATGGAGATGATTAGCTTCTTGCCAGCTTTTACAGTGTATAAATCGGACAATTATCAAGTTCTATATAGATTAAACCATAAGAGCATGGTCTATTGTGTTCTAATATCCATTACAGTTCTAATTTTGTATCCATTTAGAGTCACTAATTGTATCTATTGTAATGGAAATCCACCATTTTCCACTATTGGATAAATTTAGTTCCCTCTTAAAATAGTGAAAATGTAATATAGCAACACTCCCCTTGCACAGCTCCCTTAATAATGGTCCGATTTACACCAAACAAAGACCAAAATGTAGCTCTTTGTTAAAGGAAGACAGATCTGGCATTTAGGGGCGTGATGCGTAGTTCCATGACGCGTAGTTGCGTCACGCATGGAAACGGAAATCGTTTTATACAGGAGAAAATAATGTATATTTTTTTGCTGGACATTTCCCTAGCACAGCTCCCTTAATAATGGTCCGATTTACACCCAACAAACACCAAAATGTAGCCCTATGCCCAGGGAACCCAGATCTGTGCTTTAAATGCGTGATGCGTAACTGTGTGACGCGTAGTCGCGTGATGCGTGGTTGACGCTGCTCTATGAGTATACAAATATATATGAGAACAGTCTCGTTTTGCAAGATGGTTCCCTTTATTATAGAGGTATTTTATGTGTAAAATAGATAGTTAAATGTGATAAATATGGCAGCTGTGATGATATCATATTTTATTTCTGAGTGACTCGTAGCCTCAAAGAAAATACACAACTTTTCAATGGTATCATTCAATTGGCTATTGTGCCCAGAGTTTTCAATATTTCTTAAAATTCTTTTCGGATATATATATATAGGTATTAGGTATTGCATCATCACTCATGGTATCATTCTATGATATTTCTATAAAAAGCTATGGGGGGTGTCTTTTGGCCTAATAAGTGAGTGACTCGTAGCTTCAAAAGTACACAACATTTATCCAGTCACCTAGGAACTTAGATTTTAGGTAAAATGAAAGATTTAAACATTTACAGTATTTCGTTCATTCAGTGCCTATAGGTAAATTATGAGAAAATGTATAAATCTCTTTCACGTTTTTCATGGTACAGTCTAGAATATTGCTCTATTGAAAAAAATGGTAAAAAAAACTTCATATTTAGCTGATTTTAGCTGATTTTCAGCCTCTGACGGCTTTAATATTGGTCACAGATGGGTAAAACTATGGTGCCCCTTACAGCCCTATATGAAACCGACCTGATAGGATGTATAAAAGTTAGTTTCACAGAATTTCCACAGAAATACAGCCTACTAAACTCAAAATTGTGATATGTCAACGATTGGTTAGAACCACCCATATGATCCTTAATATCTTTGTGCCAAAATGCATCATTTCAAGTCTATAAATTCAATTTTGAAAGGTCTTTCGCTCCTGTCCCAATCATCAAGGACAGATAGCTAGGCCCTATAAAGGCTGGATAATACACTACCGTATTCGATGTAATAAGCGCACAGTGCGCTTAAAAAATGATGATAGACACTTTTTAGTAGTTAAGAGTTTAATTGGGGTCAAAAATTGAGATATTTTTGGTTATTTGTAGTATAAAAATGGGCCAAAAACGGGGGGTGTGCGCTTATTAGGGGGTGTGCGCTTATTACGTCGAATACGGTATTTCAAATTTTCCAAAAGCCTTCCCTTCAAAAACAAGGATCCATCCAGCTTCATTTTGGATAAAGCAGAGTTGAACCTCAATATATTTTGTGCCCAAATGAATCTGAATGCACCATCTCAAGTCTAGACTTTCCAAATTTTCCCCAAACCCCCAAGTAGCACCGCTGTACTTGGATTGCACTGCTCAGAAGGGCATACATCACCAACTTCAGAAAATCATGGACTTTTTTCCTTTTTAGAATTTCCATGTTTTAATATCCCTAATTGATGTACCACAGCTATAGCGTATCTATATCTAGATGTGTACCGTGTTGTAGCTATGAAAGGGAATTGTATGAGGGTCACATATATGATAGAGTAAATCTGTATTTAAAGATAATTCAGCCTGCTGTTTTTAGTGAAATAGCATCTTCCTTACTAGACCTATAAGAAAGGGCGTGCGCTAAAGGGTGCATCGCAGAAGATTTCCAAACAATTTGGGGTGGGGGATATGAACATTGTTTGTAGCAGGTAATGACCATTTCTTTAAGTTTACCTTGTTACACAATTGTTTGTGCTTTCCTATAGTTGGGGGGGGGCAGTTTATTTTAGCATATTTCCGAGGGGGGGGCGGTTCATTTTAGCATATTTCCGAGGGGGGGGCAGTTCATTTTAGGGTATTCGCGAGGGGGGGGCGGTTCATTTTGGGGTATTTGCCGAACGAAAATCTCATCCCCCCCCCCTGCCATAAATAATGAACGCTCCCTTAGGGGGGGGTGCGCGATATTACCACATGCACGATATTACCCACATTTACCCTAAGTGACTTAGGCCTAGAGATATTTTAATTGTGTTTTTTTTAAGGGGGAAGTCGGACCCCAGTCCCTCTAAAATCCTCATCTGACCCTGATAATTCAACCCCAAAATGGATCGACTCTGTGAAGTATAAATGGATCTAGTGGCGCGAACTCGGCTACCACTCGGTCACGCACCCTGCTGTCCGCTTAGTGAACTAAGTGCGCGTTCTGCCGTCTGGTGTTTTATTCCGGAACAAAGGCGTAAACAAGACGAGGAGGGTAGGACCTCTGAGACAGAACACCCTTGTTTCAGGGAAGGATTTCGTGCAGAAGTTGTATGTTTGTTGCCCAGGTAATGTCAGGTATATGTGCGTGTCGGCGGTGAGACGCTGGACCTTAGCAACAACCATGAAGATCGTGGATGATGTTGACGTCGACGAAGGTGATCTAAAGTAAGTTGTGACATATTTTACGAAAAATGCTAGCCCTTCCTCGCTTCCGTTCTCCTTATAAAACATCCATATTGTCTTTTATAAGTTCTATTTACACCTGTTCAAAGAGTTTTTAGTACCAGACGAATATCACGTTTGTTCTTGGTTATATTTCGAGTGGACTTTGTGACTTATATCGTCACAAACTGTTGTTTCCAACCCAATACATTTTCACTGCCCGAGCGATAATAGGTGGATTTTACCATACCATATGTGAAATATGTCACAGAGCTATTCAAGTGTGAGAGATTATTAATTATATTATGGTGTGCTGGGACACTTTAACAAAATCTTTGTGTTATTTTAATGTTTCCTATGTCAGTGTCGGAGACGACGGTATACTGGGACACTTTGTGTCATTCTAATGACATTTATAATAGAATGACACAAATTAGTAATGTTGCCTATTTCAGTGTGAGAAACGATGGTGTTTTGGGACACTTCATGTTATTCTAATGTTACCTATCTCAGAATTCAGTGTGAGAGAGAGTGCACTGGGACACTTGGCGGGACACTTTGTGTCATTCTATTAAATGTTGCCTATTTCAGTGTGAGAGACAAGGGTATACTGGGACACTTCATGTTATTCTAATGTTGCCTATTTCAGTGTGAGACACTTTGTGTCATTCCAAGGACATATCTCTATGGTCATTCTTAGGGAGTGATCATTTTTTAACAACAAATTTTGTACACCCCCCCCCCCCCCTTACGGCCGAAAATCGGCTCGCGCGCGGGCCCTTTGAAGCATAGTTACGCGCGGGCTTTTTGGCTCAAAACAGGTTAAATTATTTTGACACCCCCCCAAGAGGGGTCCAAATTTTTTTGCCCCCCCCCCCCCCGGTCAAGGGGTCCAAATTTTTTTGCCCCCCCCCTGTTGCTAAAAAATGGTCACTCCCTAATGTTGCCTATTTCAGTGTGAGAGACGACGGTGTACTGGGACACTTCGTGGCCATCTTCACCTTCTCGTTTCTCGTCGGCCTTGTCATCCTCCACACATCCATCCTCTGGGAGCGAACTCAGGTCAGTCAACAATTAGAGATACAATTTCAGTTAACCCTTTGAGGCCGTCATGATACCTTAATGCAAAATGCCCTTGATCGTCATGATGCATTAATGCAGCCTTGGTGAGTAACTCGACAGTGCTGCATTCAAGCATCATGTCGACCCTATGGGGTTCAGACACCCCTGAAGGTTGGGCATGATGCACCAATGCAGCACCGGCAAGTTACCGTACTCACTGGAGCTGCATTGGTCCATCATGACGACAAATGCCATATTTTGGTGTTAAATTGTGAACAGTAAGGACCCAAGTAGTATCTTTTGCGAAGTGGAAATTGTAATTTACTTTTTGTATCTTTCAGCATGGGGAGCCATACTACCACTACTCCGAGAGGAACATGGCGCGTTACTATGGTTACGAATACTATTACGACCATCCCAAACACTTTGACCTTATCGTCAATACATCATACTTCATCCACTGAGGTCTTTGAACGCGGTGACATGTCGTTCAACAAACATCCCGCCATTCCCGGAAACTTTGTCCGTGCGATGACACATTGTTATTACGACACGTAGGAACCATGCGGGGGTGCGTGTGTGGACACTGGATACATGAGGATGATGAGTTGTCAAGGTTTATAATACAAATGTATCAGGGAGTGTGTGGTAAAAGGGAACAGGGGCGGACCCAGGGATTTTGATGGGTGATGGAGGTAAACAGCAATGTACAAAATAAGGGTAATGTTGAGATGCCACTTTTATTACTTCTGCAGGAAATCCTACATTTTGGCTGGATTTCTGTATTGAATTATGTTGATTTTCTACCAACATTGTAAAATTTCCTACTTTCGATTGGCGACTGAGTGGCATCTCTGGGGTCTCAGCCAATTGAAATGTTTTGACAAAATTATCCGCCCCCCTCCCCACTCTCTTGCTCTCTCTTTATGGATCCGCCCCTGAATATGTTTTATCATGAGCTGTAGTAATATGGGGGCCTGTTTAATGACGTATATTATTATGTAAACTGTGAAGAATATATGTAACGGTTTGGCGAATCGTTATGAAATTGCAAAGAATGTTTGGAAGCAGTTGCCAATGTGTAATCTGAGTGAAATGGCATTTTAAGGTGAAAGTTTTATACAGAATAGTATTGAAACTTCAATTTTAGTGAAGTTTCAATATTCCACCTATATATCAAAGCCAACCTTGCACTGATTAAGCATTATGCATAGTACACGGTTAGTTTCTTCCAAAACGACACTTCTTCCCGGCAATTCTTCCATCCGATTGTCCCTTATAAACCAATCGATTTACATATATATGTGATAGGTATGCATTTCTAATATGTGCACATGGGAGTTTGCTTTTAAATATTTTGTTTTAGATGCAGAAATTTAATAATCTGGTAAGATTGCATGGCTATTGAAGAGAGATTACAACGACACTTGTTTCACCTACAAACTTACAAAAGCACCATTGTCATTCTTTGAAGGACATTACTGTAGATAGTCTAGAGAATTAAGAGGATGAACTAAATTGAGAAGGAAGTATACCCATTTTGATCCATCCTATATAGGGCCACACCAAAAAAATTTGGTCAATGGATATTATTTTCAAAAAATAATGCGAGCGAAACAAAACGTTGTCAATAGATTTTGTAGACGGAAAAGTGGAGCGAAAAGTCGAGACAAAAGCTCTTAGTGAACCCAGCAAAAGAAGCAAAATCCATTGACAATTTTGAGGTGCGCGAAAATCCATTGACCAACTTGGTCTGGCCTAGAAAGATAATTTTATACTTTCCTGCTGTGATGAAATACGTGATATGATGTTTGCAAACCTTTAAAGGCGAATAGTGCTTTAATGCATCATGTCCTTGGTCCGCATGATGCATTAATGCAACCCTGGCGAGTCTACACTTTGAAAGTGTATCAGCACCGTAGGGTTGGCATCATCCTTGAATTCAGCACTGGCGAGTTACTCGAGGGCTGCATTCATGTATCATGACGACCAAGGGCATGGCCCATTAAATCATTATGCGGTCCTTAGAGGGTTAACAATTTCAGCCTACGATATTGCTACTGGTACATGTGTTAGATAGACTACACCTGGACACGGTTCTTCCATATACCCACTGCCCCACAGGGTCCAGACGAGGTGTTATACACCGAGTCGATGACCAGTGGGCAGTGGGTATATGGAAGGACCCTGGCCAGGTGTAGTCTATCTGACTTAACCCTCGGGTATACAATATACCCAAGGTGCGCAGTCCTTTGTCTAAGCCCTCCCCCGTGGGTTAAGGATAGATACCCCATAACGTGCAATATGTGCTTAGGAGAGTTTGCGAGTTACAATTCATGATGTCGAGAGATTTTTGTATAATTTTAAACTATAAAATGAAGCGTTAGATCACTTAATACAGCAGTATCTGCTACCACATAGCTTACACGTCATGTATATACGACAGGTATTTTATAGGTTATATCAATGAGGTATGTGTGAAGAAAGTGTGATGAGAGAATGAAACCACGTGCTCAATTATAGTCACTATAACAATTTGTAACAACTGTGAGGGGTAAATGATGAATTTGGTTATGAGTTACATGGTGGCATTTTTATGAAGCCATTAAGAATAATTATATAATGGTTGGAGAATTCGCATTAATCTTGATATTGTTAGAATAGAATTTAAATTGATGTAGATAAGAAGTTAAACTTCTGATAGAATATAGGTATTTGGAAGAACATATAGAATTGACAGTTTTACTATGTATAAGGGAGGTATCAATGGATGAAGGCGTTGTGTCTTCTATGTATTCTGGTAAATATGATTATATGTTTCTATTATATATATAACATAATTATTACTAAGAAGTAAAGGAAACAGTACATACTGAATTGAATTATTATGTGTTCAGTGACAATGCACCTAGTGCCTCTCCCTCCTATCTACAACACTGGGGGTTGTTTCACGTCAAATGACAAAAATGGTGGACCCCGCAAATGCTTTGTGAAAGGTAGTGTTAATGCATTTGCGTGTATAAAGAATTTGCTAACCCATAAAGCATTTACAGGGGTCAATATAAAGGCGGCCTTCCATTAATTATGTATTTACATTTGCTCAAAAAATGGACTCCCACCCTCCATTCCACCCCTGAAGCTCTTGTACACATTGGAATAAAGGGGTCCCGTGCGTAAAAGCTCTCACAAAATTGACCGCAACACCTTGATGCGAGCATACTATATGGAAGGCAGCAAAGCATTTACGGGGCTACACAACTGTTTGTTTTTATGAGGTGAAACATCCCCCCGGTGAGACTTGTCTTGTTGACCGCAGAGTGTTAGTAGAGCATGGCGCACTAAGGTCCACAATGTACATGTGTAGAAAGTCCTAAAACTGTGAATAATGGCAGGTTAATGGGCATTAGGTTATGTTTGTAAATAGTATATAACCCTTTAATGGCCGCATAGTGCTTTAATGTGTTATGTCCTTGGTCGTCGTGATGTATGGATGCAGCGCTGGCGTGTCTACTCTTCAAGGCCGCATTCCTGCATTATGCCGACTCTTCGGGTGTGTATCAATCCCGTATGGTCAGCACGATGGTTGAATGTAGCCTAACCAAGTTACTCACTAGGGCTGCATTCATGCACCATGGCAATAATTATGCATTAAGGCACTATGCGGCCCTTGAAGGGGTGAATGAAAGCTGGGAATCACAGAAATGATAATTGAATTGAAATAGCCTGCTTTGATATTATTATTGTTATCAGGTCATAATACGGTAAGGGTTGGTTCTTTTTGTGGCAATAAAAGTTCAAAACTGCAATTGGTGTTTGTCTCCTCATAGTATGTGCTCTAATACATAAGTTGTTTATTAGATAAAGAAGAAATCATAAATCTTGGGCAATATAAAGCCCCTGTCAACTGTAGATAACATCCCCCGCCATCTAGACTCCCTCCCATAGCCGTCACAAGAAGTCAGGGAATAAAGTGAGGACCCGTAAGTTTTCCACAACTCGTAGTGTTGCTTTTGTGCACCAGCTGGCCCCACCATACTCCCCCTTTCCTTTTTGTGTTAAGATTACATGGGATGTACGGTAAAACCTCACGTACAAGCCGCCGCTATTACGCGTGTCAGATCTCTAGCTGTTAACCCATTGGTAATAAATAGTCCCTCATTTCAATTGGCATTGCTACATGTAGTCTACATAATTATTTAAAGTAAGAAAATTGGAAGAAAGTGGTGATTTTTCGATTTCATAGATTTCCTCCCTCTTCCAATTTCCTTACTGCAAATAATAGGATTATCCATTAACAAAAGGATGGATCCCTGCTAAATTATGTTTAGATTACATTCAAATCATAATTGAAGACAAAGGGCAAAATATATTAAAACGCTATGATCGACCTTTAAAAGACTAAAACAAGTTTTCTTTTCTCATCTAATAATTGTCTTTCAGTACATGTGGCCTATGTCGAGTATAGCAGAGACATTGGTGAGAATTTAGGGCTTTCGTCGCATCAGCATCCTAGTGGACGTCATGGATACTGTATAGTTCCTCAATTTACCCCAGTTCACCCCTTTACCATGTTTTATGCTGCCATAAAGGCCATTCAGGTTACTCTGAAGACAATCACCGTACCACCAACCGTCCATGTGTCCAGCAGCACAAGATCCTGAGTACTCATCGTTACGTACTATGGAAGCCGACGAGGGCCATATACATGCATTATGTCTCTTAGTACTTTAGTACATAGGCCCATGTACAATACTCTACAGGAAATACTATATGTATGTTTCCATTGCTGTCAACAGTGAAAAATGTGCTGTCAGTCTGTCAACTTCTGTATTTGCGTTGCTGTCAATGGAGGAAAAACACTGTCTGTCTGTCATCTATTTTTATTAAAGCTTCTGACAGGTATCCTTTAGGCCTGGGAGGTAAGAGGGGTATGGAAGAAGGTATAGTCAGGGGCAAGGCATTACAAGGTGTGGTAGGGCATTCCAGGGCATGGTATTAAAGGGCAGGGCAGGATGTAACATGGCAGGGCATGGCGAGGCAGGGGATGTTTGGGGATGATATTGCAGGGCATGGCACGGCAGGGCCTAGCATGGTAGTGAGTGAGTGAGTGAGAGAGTGAAGGAGTGAGTGAGTGAGTGAGAGAGGGATGGAGGGAGGAAGGGAGGGAGAGAGTGAGGGAGGGAGAGCGGGAGGGAGGGAGGGATGGAGCGAGGAAGGGAGGGAGGGAAAGAGTGAGGGAGGGAGGGAAGGAGGGAGGAAGGGGGAGAGTGAGGGAGGGAGAGCGGGAGGGAGGGAGGGATGGAGCGAGGAAGGGAGGGAGGGAAAGAGTGAGGGAGGGAGGGAAGGAGGGAGGAAGGGAGAGAGTGAGGGAGGGAGGGAAAGAGTGAGAGAGGGACTGTTTATCATCCAATCATACTGTATTTGTCTTGTCCTTGTATGTCCATTAGTCATCATATCATTTACTATTCAAAATTTTTATAAGTTGGCTCTTAGCTAGTTAAGACAGATAATAAACCGTGACATGAAGAGAACTATTAATATATTATCAAAAAATAAGGGGTGCTAGCTGTCACGTGCTACCCCATCATGGGAGATCGGCTCAGCTGAATGTTAACCCTAGGTAAAAATAAAAACCGGTTAAAAAAAATTAGTCTTCTGTAAACTACCTCCAAACTTATGGAGAGAGTACTCAGAGACAGGCTACTCTACTCTGCCGAGTTGCTTGAACTGGACAACATAGGTCCCCAGAGCTCAGAATAGTTGGGTTTCGGCATTTTGCACATAGTATTGAATAGAGGTATACAAACTGAACATACCAGGGGGGTTACCTCCAGAATAGCCTGAGACAGTAAGCCTGAATTGGTGAGTCTCGGAATCAAGAAAGAAGGACTTGTATTCTGCATATTTCACACCTCCTTCCGGAGTAGTGAACTCTATTTTGAGCTGTTTGTCATGTTGTTTGGTGAGCCAAATCTCTCCCGTCAGCTCCCTGAAACCCACTCTGTAGCTGTTCCAATCCTGATAGAAGTCTACGCTCCCGTTGTAGCGGGAGTGGAAAACCTAGATTGAAGAAAATAGCTTTAGCCAGCTTATGTTGTGTATAACATAGACCACTGATTACATTATCACGGCCCCCTGTGCTATATTAATGTGGTATGCCCTTTTTCTCGTAATGTCCCTGCAAACAAGATCTCAGGCAGAACTCGTGCAGTTCTTGAGTCACAACTCGGGATCCCTGCGAGAACTGTGCACGTATCTGGCACGAGAATATGTGAATAGCTTTTGACTGTGTCATATTCTGTGGAATTCCACGTTATTTATATCAAACAGAACTTGGGAATTGAATGTGCACAACTGGGTAGAATCCGGGTAGGTCACAATGACACAAGAAAGGCACGAGATATTCCCAAGAATTGTGAACAAGTCCTTATTACAATCAGAACTTGGGAATTGAACGTTCACAGCTGGGTAGAATTCTACCCAGTTGCAAATGTTCAATTCCCGTGCCTTTCTTGTCATTGTGACCTACCCGGATTTTCTGAACCTCCTGCACACTTTGTGTAATCACAATAACCACGTCCACAACCACATTCACAAGAGTTTGTTACTTTAATGTGCAGCAAATATCTCCTAGATAAATTACATTTTTGGGAATTCACTAAGCACTATCAGCATGGTGCATCCGTGCATTGGTCATTTTTCCTATTACAATGTATTTGTATTATTTACAATATGTATAAGGTTGTCACTATTTATTGTATACAACCTCAAATTGGTTTTCACTACTCATTAAAACCAGGAGAAGTCATAAAGGACTACGTTACCAGGATAGCCAACTCCATCGACCAATGCCACATATACCCTATTCGATGTAATAAGCGCACAGTGCTCTTAAAAATATTTTAAGTTAAAAAACAAAAACAAAATTGAATTCTAATAAGCGCACACCCGCCACCCATTTTCTCCACGTTTTTCAGTAGTTACGAGTTTATTTGGCCTCAGAATTTTGAGGCTTCATAGTATAAAATTGGGCCAAAAAGGGGTCTGTGCGCTTATTAGGGGATGTGCGCTTATTAGGTCGAATACGGTATTATCCTTTCTATGTGTATGATAACCACCCACATGCTGAATGTCCCCACTGCTTTCACAATGATAATTGTATATTTCCTCTGACATACATTAGACAATCAGTATACCACAGTAAGTAGTAGACGGAAACATCCAGATAATATAGTCATGCAGACAAATTGCATGTATGCAATTATATGTATGCAATTGCCTGAGATGCAAAAATACAGTTAGTGTGAGTCACTAACCCATTTGGCAGCACACAGACTGTACAAAGAAGGATGGGCATCACTCCAAACCTTGACACAGATCACCAAGGCAGCACCAGAGGCACCAGTCAGCCACTGTATTGATCCACAGCAGCCTGGTGCCAGCACTTCTAGGCCACCCTCTGGAGAGAAAGGGTGTCTGCTGTATGCATTAGGGTAGGTGTACCTACTATTGCTTACTTATTATTTAATATACACATATACCACATAACAGTGGGTGTTAGTAGTTGTGGGGGTGTTGTGCTATACTGGGGTGTACATACAGATAATATCATGTATCAGGGAGTATCGGGGATAGAGTATTTGGGCTAATGGGTTTCCAGCAGACCCGGTCAGGACACATGTGTCAGTTCCGTGGTTGACAGTGGTTAATGCACCTCTCTGTATTATATGATGTAGTATGGGTGCTGATCAGTGTGTAGCGTACAATCTCATGTATTGGGGTAAGTCATGTAAAAAAACATCTTGGTATTTGAGACTTTCTATTTGCCATGGAAACCATTCAAATATTCCTAATGTGAGATATTAGGGAGTCTGTTTGGAATTCCATCATCATCTCATAACTGAAGAATCAGCATTGGAAATTCTAAATTCTCACCCACAAGTCACCTTTTGTTAAGTTATTATCAAATCATCACTGTTGTAGTTTATAGCATCTTCATCAATCAGATATACTAATCAAGTCATGTTCAAGACTCTCCCAAAACTACCAGGAATATTAATTATTAGCAGCTGTTATATTGTTAATGAGAATCGGACACAAACTGTAATCGCCGATTTCTCCTGTTTATCTCTTCCCACCGGCCTGGTAGCAATTACTGCTTACCATTGTCTGACTCTTGCCTGGCTTGTCACCCAGTCTAGAGCATCCATAATGTTAGATTCTGGAGCCTTCTTACGTCCCCGAATCTAGGGCTGGACACCAGTGCTGTACACCGGCGTCTGGCACTTGTTTGCTCGCTCCTACAAGGTGCCTGGACATTGCATATCTCCCATATTAATCAGGCATATTGACAGAACAAGGACACTGTTGAATAGATGCCACATATTAATACTAGTATATTCCTAACTCTCTAATACTAGAATGCTGTTCAGTTGGTATATCATAATACATGTATCGGGAGCTGCCCCTGCCTTATTTTTCTTACATTTTCTTCTTACGATACCTCTAATACAGTAGAGGAAATCACTATCTTAAGATTATGGGAACGTGGCATTGGGAATGTGGCTAATTTAAGATTATGGGAGATATGCAATGTCCACTGGGTGGGAATCACGTTACTTGCATACCAAGCTGGAGCTAATATGGCTGGGTTCCAGAAGTCATCCCACCGAGGCAAGATGTCAGAAAGGGTCAATACAAAGATAATCTTGAAGCAGGGATAATAAAAATGGAATTAGGAATGAGAATAGTGGGAGATTGGCTATATGAATAAGGTCTCCAGGTGGCCTGTATAGAGTATGTCGATACCATACACTGCGAGAAGTAATGTAGCTGAGCAGTAGAATCTACTGTAATTTTACAGGACATAATCATGTCCTTACTAGTGCACATGGGCATTAGAATATACTGTTGGTTTACAGTAGCCTACAAAATGTCGTGTTTTTGGGTTTCACTATTTACCGTGTACTGCAGCAACATTATATGGAGCTCTGGATGAGGGGTCCCACGTCCCCTGTCGATTTTAAGAAACCACCATGTCCCATGTCTCTTAAAAATCAGCATTACCAAGGGCTATGTCACATGTCGATTTTTAAAAACTGCCTATGTCACTTGGGTCTATGTCAACCTTTCAAGAAAAGGCCATGTCGCCATTGTCCAATTTAGTGGTCTAGACTCATTATGATTATATGACATATATATATATATATATATATATATATATATATATATATATATATATATATATATATATATATATATATATATATATATATATATATATATACACACATTGGCATCATGGGTACTACATATATACATCTATAATTGATAGCCAACAGTTTCCATGTATTATCAGATCTCACAGTGACTGAAGGCGGGATAGAGGGTAACCCCTAAAGCCAGTAGAGGGTCAATACACAGGTATTGACTGAGGTAAGTGGTTATTGTGTTATCTACCTACCAGTAGACACAGATATAAATGTCTGTTTGAATCCACCAAACCTGAATCTACCAGAGCCAGTAATCCCTGAGTTTTACAGTAGTGATAAAGAGCCATCCGTCCCTACTAATGTAGTATTCAGCAAAATTGAAATAGTCTAATTTTGAGAACTCTATAGCCTTCCCCCATAAAAATATTAATTTCCTCAATGTGAAAAAAAAGCTACGAGAAATAGAAAATGGATAATACATCTATTATTGATATAATATTTTGTTGCTTTAGGTTACAATGTGCTTATCTAACATTTATGAATAGTTATGAATTGTGGCCAGGTGAGGGAAAACGTGCCTCCAGGGGGGAAATGGCTTTTCAAAGTTTATGTTACAGGCTTTAAAATGAGATATCTTGAGCTAAAAAATCCCAAGTAGCTTTGCTGTAACTGCTTGTCAAACCGGGGTTGGTGTGTACAACTGAAAATGGCAAATAAGCTCTAAATCCACTATATCCTATTATAAATACTAATAATGTAAAAAATGCAGTTTTGTTGAAAAATAACCAAAGACATCAGATGTTTTTATCATAAAATTGGTTCTAGAGGGAATTTCTGAGGTCTGTTTTCGATTCTGAGTTCCTCGTGAAATTTTCAAAAACATTTGTGGCAAAAAATTCCCATTTGGAATAATGGAGTGTTTCCATGGCAACCAGAAATTGCCATATATGCCAATTTTCCATGTTTCCATGGCAACAAATGTTCCTTTTGCATCCCAAAAATGGAACGTTTTCAGTGGAGATGGAATAATTCTAAGCATATCACTGGATTCCCCATGAAAAATTGGTCTCAAGCATTTTTTAGTATATTTTTCAGTGTTTTACCCATATACTGCCCCCTGGTGGCCAAAACCAGTACTAAAAATCCCCCCTGGAGGCACGTTTTCCCTCACCTGGCCACAATTATGCACACTCACTGGCAGTAGATTGTCCATAAAATATTACACTGATCTTACATGTAAGTCACCTTGATGCGTGTTTGATGGTTGTATAATAACTTTCAGGGGTTGGTAATGAGAAATCAATTGTTTAAAAAAAATGCTCATAGTTATAATAAACGTTTACAGAACATGAAACGGTGGTGGAATAAGGATAGCCAAGGCAATGAGGATAAAAGGCAGGAGGAGGTCCCATTGGAGGATGTGGAGACATCTCTTCCTCAAAACCAGGGCGATGCAAATGAAAAGAAAGAAAAACCAATGTCTGGCGTCATGGAGGCCCTGTTCTTTGGCTCTGGAGGAGAGTATGCTTCAGGTAAGTGCTATGTTTCACATAGATAATCTTTAGGTTCTAGTACTTAGTCAATAGCGATGAACCTTTTATTATTTAGTTATTGTTTGGCTCCCTATACGACCAACCATGGGTATTTAATACTATCAGGTAGAGTCAGTAGTAACCAACCCACCTTAGGCATTCCATCCCTATGAGTAAGGCTAAGTCCTTTTGAGTAAGGCCTTTTGTTTTGCCTTATTCATTTTCGAAAACCAGTTCACATTCTGAGCAATAACCTGTGTTAGCCACTACAGACTAAGGCTTGGAACATTTAGACTATCAGTGCAGGCCTGTAAGGACTAATAGTGTTCCTTTATCGTCATAATGCATGAATGTAACCCTGGCAAATAACTAGTCGACTAGGGTTTCATTCATGCATCATGCAACCCTTTGGGAGTCTAGAAACACATTGTCAGTATGATGCATGAAGGCAGCGCTGGGGAGTTACTCATTAGAACTGCATGTATTCATCAAGACACTACACATCATTACCGTGAACGGATAGGGATTCATAAAACATCCAATAATTTGGTATACGGTTTATTATCTAATGTCTGCCCCATTGATTCCATGAATCATGAATGCAATGAATCATAAATGATCAATCCAACGATAGGGTTTCATGAAACATCCAATAATTTAATAGGAACAAGGCTTACTTTTAAATGGCTGTCTCTTGATTGTTAGAATGTACATTATCACCAAACACTGACATGATCAATCCACAGTTGACGACGGTTGGGACCCATTGGAAGAAGATCAAGACGAGGAGGAGGATGACGTCCCGTTTGCTGATAGCCATGAGACCAAGGAGAATGAGGATGGGAAGAAGCAGAACTCTGTCGAGGGGGTGAGAACAATAACATGTATAGGGGGTCAGCTTTGGCTTGTTCTGGATCAATAGATCAGTTGAAGGATGTCAGAGGCTAACACTGATATGTTAGTTTATGTGCCAGCTCCCTTGTACCTGTACTTGGCATTTTAATGAAAACATGGAATGCATGTACTTATAATACTTGAATTGTTCATAATTATATCAATTCAAGGCCTGTGAGGAGTTCATTTTCTTGAACTAGAATGTAAAATATGTTATAATCAATTTGTTTTCCCACTTTACCCATTCAGCAAGCATTTGTAATGGGAAGTGGTAGTACTGTTGCTTGTACTATTCATGTTTTCCTTTTTCTATTGTAGAAAACACCCGACCAATCCCCTGCGGAGGTAGGTTGCCTAATTTAGTGGCAAATGTATTACTCACAATTGTGCTATTAATATCTTCTTTTTTTTAAAATTCCAAATACCAATGATGTGAGTAATAACATAATGCTATCAACCATAAATCTAGTAATAGGGATCAACATGCTACCAACAGTGCTGTCTCACTAGTTATTGCAAATACTAACCGACATATTTATCTACAATATTGTTTTCAATAATTCCCTCCTTAGCCTGAGGAACCCGTGAAAGCCCCCTTCGATATGCAGAAGCTCTATGCTGACATTCGTGAAATAGAAAACATCATTTCTAAACTCCGAACTAAGCAGAGCACGCTAGAAAGCCAACTAAGAACTGCCAGCCAAGAGAGCGACAAAAATGAAGAAGCCTTATTGAACAAGTCATCTTTAGAGGAACAACTCAAACAAGTGAATGAGCAGATCTTAGCTGAAGCAACACGCCTTGATGACTTAATGGCTAATGCAAGAAAGGAGCTTAAGGCCCAGGAGGAGGCTAAGAAGAAAAAGCCCCCAGACGCACCCAAACCCCTTAAACCCAAGCCTGCAAGGGATGCAGGCCCTGAAGACTTGCGGACATGTAGAAGAGGTTTCATACCACGTCCAGAACCCGTGGACAAGGGTCAGGCCAAGCCGGATCCTGAACCGAAAATGGTAATATTTGTGTTGTTGTTGATGATAATTTGGAGGGGTGCATAAGGAGAGGAGAAAGTTAAGAGGAGATGGTGAGGGGTGGGGGGAGTGGTAAGACCAGGCAGGGGATTGGGGAAACATAGGTAGCTATAGGTACTATATATAGCGGCTGTATAGATATATATTTATGGGGAGGGGGGGGACTATGTAAATTGGACGCCTCTAGTTCTTACTGCTATTGTTATATTTACAGATAATATCGGAATTTAAAAAGTACCATTATTAAGTTTAACGTGTAGTCAAAAATTATCCTTTGTCCAAGCACCGATGATGCACGATAGGATAACTTGCACTTTTTACTGTCAGGTAAAGGTAACTGCATATGTGGTTGAGCAGCTTGGAGCTGGCAAACGACAGTTGCCGGAAAAAAAGGACGATCTACGAGCAAAAGAAAGGGAATTACAGGCTCTGACTGATACAATCAATGGATATGATAGGGCCGCTACCATGACTACACCATCACCAGATACTGTCCAGCCCACACAGGTATGGACATACATGGAGAAGAATGGGGACACTTAGAAGTTTGACCAAATCTTGCAAACTATCAGAGTAGAGCATTGAAGAAGTTTCTATCTGGGTCTCATGTTATGCTTCTTTATCTAAAGAAATGGGCTAAGAAAAGAAACAGCTGGGGAATAACAATGGTGTTACTGATGAAAAAAAGAAAAAAAAAGAAACTCACTTCCTCCGTCAGTTGCCTGGCAACTTCTTTCATATATGTGCCATTATGTTGGGGCTTAATTCCTCGGATGTTCTGCTTCTTCAGACATACCTAGCATTTTCCAAATTCTGGGAACTGAGGGCCCACTGTATACTCAAAGCTTCTCTTTCAGATCCTACATTCAGAAGACCCTAAGACCATGAATGGAAGTGGTATCCCCAAGGCCACATCTAGCAATATAAAAGGGCTTAGGAAGTTTCAGTCAAAGCTCAGACAAAAATGTGAGAAGCTAAAGGCTGAGATCGAAGCTATGGAGGTAGACCTACCAAAACTTAAGCTACTGGTAAGTAACATTTTATGGTGCTAAAGTGTAAGCTAACTGTAATTAGGTGAGATGATATACCTAGGATGATGATATTATGGAGGTATGTATTTAATATAATATAGTACCATCACATCTTATAATTCTTATAGGCCTCATCATAGGTGTCAATGCAGCAAGCAATATCTTCTAACAGACCTGACAGAAAGATGTAGTACAAGGCTCACCAGTCTGATGCTTGGGCATTAACCTTAAAGCAACAGTACTATTAAAATTATTCTGTTGAATAGTTGATATTTATATGTACATTGTGTCTATGCTTAACAGATCGAAAATGATGCTAAAGTGAAAAGAGCCAGGAAAAACTACAACAAGGACAAGGAAAATTTTACAAACAGTATTTTCCAAAGGTAAGGTACCTCTCTGCTAGCAAAAATAACATGGTATTTCAGGGTCACAATACTACACATATTGCTTAGTACATAATAGTGTGAGAGTGCTATACTATGACACTGAAGCTCGCAGTGTTTTAGTGTTATTTTTTGTAGAGTACACTCAAAAGGGTGAGTGTCCTTTAGTTGACATTATAACTCTGGAAATGAGAGAGAGTTGGGGGGGGGGGGCTAGTATAGCTCACGGAGGACCAGTTTTTAGATTTACCTGTAGGCTAGATTTGACCAAAACCTTTGTGATGACCCTTGCATCACTGGAGAATATAGCAAGGAACGAATTCTTTGGAGGGGGGTGGACATTTTGAAATACTTGTATACACCCAAGATCCGTCCATGCTGTGGGCACAGGACAGTAGTCTTGGTTCTTGTCTGAAGGGAATAGTTACAGACACAATTTTGAAGTCGACCTATGTGTGTTAAATTTCAGCCTCACGGGACAAGATAGGGTCAGGGTAAGGGAGTATATTCCACCTTTATGGCACTATTTTGTGGGATTCTGACCATAAACGGACAATGACTTTTTAAAGGACCTACTTAGAGTGCCCACTTTTGGCTGAAATAATGAAATTATATAACATAACTGAGGCTACAGTAAATCCCTGCAATTATATAGGAATTTATAATAAGTTTAATCATCCCATTCTTTTACACTTGCAGTATACGGTATGGAAGGCTTGATGACCTAGCTGTGATGACTGCAGCATTGGAGATGGAAGGTGTTCAAATAACCAACTTAATTGATAGTAAAAGCAAGTATTCCCTGATCCACATGGCTCTGGTGAGAGACCAACAGAATATTGTTGAATTCCTCTTGAAGCACAGTGGGAAGGATATGGCAATGAATACTATAGCGACAGAGGAGTGTGATAAGTTGACCCCTTTTTATATTGCTGTGCAGCATGGTAAAGCAAAAAACGTGCAGCTTCTTCTCGATGTGCTCACACCTGAAGAGCGCCATGCCTATGTAAATACAAAGGTACACAATAAAGCCTATGAAAGGACATATTACAACGAGCTGCCCCTAGCTGCAGGACTGTGGTCCGCAGCTGGCAGTGCTGATCTGACAGAAATAAGCGCAATGCTGGATTGTCTGGTTCACAATGGAGCACAGCTGGACATGAAAACGGACGATGGTGGAAACACAATTTTACACCTGCTAGTGGCACAGTCATGTCAGTCAGTAGAACACATGGATTATTTCAGAACATTCCTCAAGCAGCCCTTCACTAGGGCAGCTGGGGTTTGGTACAGCGAGTCACACGGGGAGAAGAAACTACCGGTAAAGGTTTCCCAAGTTCGTGGGATGAAGATCTTGTTCGATATCAGAAACGAGGATGAGATGACCCCACTAACTCTAGCAGCATACCTTGAATCCCCTTTGTATGCAGATTTGGTTGACTGGAAAGATGTCATGAGGTTTCCAGATCCAAAGCTTGGACAGCAATTATCTAACCTGGATGTTTATGATGTGACCAACGTCACAAGCTTAAAATATGTTCCAGGAAAAGGATTGATTTATAACCGAAATTCTGTAATGCATGTGCTAGCACACAACAATGTTGACATCACAGTATGGGATGAAGATATCTCCACAATTGAACCACTCAAGTCAATCATAAGTCAGAAATGGCAGCTCTACCAATCAATATTCTACTTCTGGGGAGCCCTCCATCTAATTTTCATGTGCATATTCACTGGTATTGTGTTCAGTTTTGGACCAAAGTATGTTGTACCTGTCGAAACGGATGTGGATAAGATGCATGCAAAGAATTCAAGCAATGCAAGCTTAACCAGCTCAGGGACACTAGATTCAAACGACTATGGTCGAGTTGAGGAAGGAAATCCATGGTTCATGCTGTTTGCCTCCATGCCATTTCTATACATCATATTTGAAATCATAGACCATTGTAGTGGTGGAATAGGCAAGGTGACATACAAATATTCCTTAACTGGAAATGCAGTTTATCGCATTATTAGTTTGATATTTTCCCTCTTCACTCTGGTTTGGGTCATATTGCACATGTCTCGGAATGTTAACCAGGATATAATTCTAAGTCTCGCACTCCTCTTTGGATGGTTATTGGGCATATTATTCACAAGGACAATCAATTTTCCTGACCGGTCCAGCCAGATTGGTGCATTCTCCATTATGGTACAAAGAATGCTGTTTCATGACCTGTTTCCATTTATTATTGTTTCTTTCTTTATTGTTATTGCATTCTCAACAGCGATTCATGCTACTCTGCTGCGTTCAGAGGATTCAAGGCCTGACAGTGTCAAGTTCAAGATCACTTTATTCAATATGCTCAAGTATTACTCAGCCCTGGATGATGCTCAGGATTACTCATCCTCTAGGGAAAAGGAGTTTGCTAAAGCTGTGCTAAGTGTGTATGGCATCATCAGTGTTGTCCTCCTGATAAACATGCTTATTGCAGCAATGAACAAGACATATGACACGGTTCGTGCCACGCGCACAGACCTGGTGGTGCGCCAGAGGCTTGCCATCATGTTGATGTTGGAACGGCGACTGCCTCTTCAATGGCTAAGAGAAAGGTCAGAAAGAAGATTCGAAACTCAAAAACAAGAAAGGTTCTTACAAGTTGTTAGCATGAAAGGGTTAGCACCGACGGCCGGTAAAACAACATGGAGTTGGTTTGGAAATAAGAACTGAAATGATTATATTTATTTATCAATAACAGTGTTGGTAATTAAATATTCTGATTATTATTCTTTGTTATCATATTACAGTAATGTCTTAACATTGGAACGCTTTGCCTAAACAACATCCAAGAATGGAATTGACATAACATCATAGCATCAGATAATGTAATTAGGGACCTAAAGCACAACCAACATATTACAACAAATTGATGCAAAGTTGGATGGCAAATCTCCAGTTGAATATGATGTAATTCAACAAGTAGATAATGTGCTAGGCATCAATGCAATTTTATTGCTGCTTTGAATGTACCGCGGAAGTTTTATATTGTGATATATCTACACATTGATCATGTATTTTCATAGCCTTTCTTGGCGCTTTATTAAGTTTACCCTGATTCTTACGTTTCTAACTATTTTGCAAAATTCAAAAAAGAAATACAAATTGAATCATTGTTGACTACAGAACACCTTTACATATCTGTGTTCATATCTGACACAGCTTGGCCTGCATGCAAATTGGTAAGCTTATGTGAGGTCTCATATTATGTTTAGTATAATTACTAGAAGAAGTAAGAAAGTTTCTAACTGTATAGTTACAATGGTGGTAATGTTGTAGCCTTTGTTTATCAATGGATACCTCATGGGTACACAAATATAGTTCTTGATAATCATATACATGAATTATTCGTTTTCTCACTTTGAGCTATTTTCATTTAATCTAGATGTTTATAATTTGTGTGTGACCACATAATAATATTATGATAATTTATAATTAGTTAATTGGTCACAGTAATACTCCACCGATACATTCATGTTGTATGATATAGTTATATACATGAGCAGGATAAATGTAACAACTTTTGAGTATTGTCATGATGCATGATTGTAATGGTATTGAAATGTGAATGTTTAGGTATTAACATTATACTACTTGTGCCATTGTACGAAAGGTGAGCATAATCATAAGAATTGTGAATAAGGCTTCTGCCCAGTTTCCGAGCTGCTTTGTTGGCAGTCTATATTAGCATTCCTGAGTATATTTTACCATTCAGATCTACTAAAATCATTGTATGGGGTAGCATAGATTTGTATAATACACCCTACCATGTGCATGTTACCATAGTGCTATTCTGCTTCTGCTTGATCTCATTAAGACCTTTATCTTAGCTACCATTACACTAATGTGTCTTATTTCCTGTGATAATATACCCTCTATCATATACTATGCCAATGGTAAGTAAGTTCAATGTATAAATGTATATGTATAATCATCTGACTGTGGAAAGATAACATCCGGATGTGGGCTCGATGCATAGCCCCTTTGACACTTGTTCATAAGTGTTATGGTAGAGGGTTAGGCCTACACATTAGGCCTGGGATGGTGAGGAATTTTCACCAAAAGGTGACACCCGATGGATACACATCTATTAATAATCCATTGTAGTTATGTCTACATGCTCTGCAGTGTGCTTTATGATGCGGACAGAGTACCGTAGCTTTAACTATTTCAACCCTGACATAGTGTAGGGGTTGTGAAAGTATGAAGCAGACACAGGTTCCAAATTCGGTTTGAATGCAACAGGTTTTATTCAGTCTCGCAATCTCTAAGGTTCTCATACGAACATGGCCTCAAAGGTAAGGTTCAACATTGTACAGGTTATCTACAGACAAGGTTCGAAGTGTACAGGTAGCGTTCTCGCTAGATCGAAGTCAGCAAAGCTGGATGATCTGGTCTTGTCCCAGCGGAGCTGGTGTGAGAGCCAGAGAGTGGGAGGGGTGTAGGTGCCCTGGAGTCGAAAGTATCAAAGGGTGTGGGTCTGAGATCGTCCTGGGACGAACTCCCAGAGGTGGTCAACCTCTGCCTCTTATATACCCGGGTTGCGGACCAAGCAGTGTCGACGTGGCACTCCATCGGAGTGCCATCTGGAGCGCCAGCTTGAATCTGCTACCGGATAACCGAACGGGCACATGGCATAGGTGTTGCCACCTAGCGTTCAGCTGATGCCATTCCTGCCTCGACACCACAAGCCCATGTTTACACGCATTATTTGTGCTCCTACAATAGAAACTATAAGCAACATTTTGAACTACTGCCGTCCCAGACTACGGTGTGTTTCCTTGTGGACTTGGTGCCGAATTACCATTGGGAGGGTTAAATATGTATGTAATACTATTGGGATCGACTAACAGCAACTTACTTTATCTGTACTTTGGAAGAAACAAAGACAATCAGAACACGTTTTTGTCATTAGCATCGACAATTACCATTTTCAATTTTTTTTAATGATGCCAGATTGCATCACATTTTCCAGGTCACATGATGCCAATTAGAAACACCCTTTCTGGGCCATATGCTATCTCAACAGTTGGTAATGAGTTGATCACTCGGGGCACAGGAGTCATGATACAAAGGTAGCTGATCTTTAAATTCTGCTCGAGATAAACCTGTCCACGCCTGTCCCTGCAAACCAAATCTCAAGCGGAATCCGTGCCATTCTTGTGTCAAAACTCGAGAATTTTAAAATGTTTCTGGAATGTTTTTTGGAAATTTTCTTACTTCATATTCCCTGTCATCTAGTGAAACTCGAGAAATACACATTTTCATTCCACTAAATTTCTGGTTATTTGCATAAGTAAAACTCAGAAAATACACGTCACTATTGAACATGTCATGAGGAAGGGTCAGTATTCTCGAGAATCATGTCTATCTTGTGTATACAGCTTGTACTTATTTTTGTGGGGAAATACACACGTTTCTGACTTGTGTCATTCTTGATTTCTGTTTGGAGGGTTGCCTGTCTCAATGCTATAATAAGTGTTTCAACTGGGTCTCTGTATGTGTTTGGAAATAATGCAATAGCTTTTGATTTTTGATAGTCTGGTGTTAGAACGTTATAAAACATGTGCAAACGCTTTAGCCTAATGTGTAAACATAATCGTAGCTTATGATTGTGTTTAATTTATAGAATTATGGATTAAAAGTGGCCTCAAGATATTGTATCATTGATGTACTGTTGTGATTTCTTCATAATTTTCTCTCACAAACTTTATATACCTTGAGCCTGTTTCTCTTTGGTAATCGTGGGAAAACATGTGTTTCCAAACGAATTTCCTTGAGTGAAGAAAAACAATCATATTCGTGAGCAAAATCGTTTGCCTATATGAGACATAATAAAAGGTCAGAAATGAATTTTTTTTTAAACTCAAACGTGCTCGTTACTACAGTATTTCTAAGTGCAAATGTGGTCGTTTCTAAGGAGAAAACGGCTCCAGTACCAGTAAGTATCAAAGGCAACCAAACTTGCATTATTTCTTAAACTTAGTATCCCAACTGGCGAGATGGCTAATTTATCTTATTGTTATCATGGACATGATGGTGTAATCTATGTTGATGAATGCTATGATATTAAAGGCATAGGTTACCTCGTTCTCCGAGAAAACAGCCATACATTGGTGAGCTATATTTTCTACTGGTCAGTTTTTAATCTGGATAATATCAGTCCTTCTGAGTACTGTGTACAGCTTGTGTAACGCCTGGTTTATAGGCTCGTGCTCACATGCAGCCATGGATACACATGTAGGTATATATATAATTAGCAGGGCATATACAGGCCTTATGGGGGCCCTTCGCCTGTCTAGTATTGCCTGTGGGTAATTTACTTTGGAAGACAAATTACTCCTACAGGATAGGGGGGGGGGGGGGGCATGGGTCTGCATAAATGCCAACAGAGGGCAATGCAGTGGTATGATACCCCCCCCCCCCCCCCCACCACGAGAGGTGGTGCTACCTTGTGAGCAAGGAATGCAAATCAAGAAGGACAATGACTGTGCTTTTCTGCCAAGCAGGTATATTTCATCTCAAGTAAACACCTCCTAATGAAGCATATGCACTAACTGGTACTGGTAGTAGCCTACATGACTCTCAAAGTATTATATTGCTGAATTAAAAAAGAGTCAGTACAGTTGGCATACCACCTTTAATCTTTAAAAAAAGTCAGTCAGAGACAGGCTGGCGCAACAAAATGTCACCAAGTTAAACCTATACAATGTATGCTAAACGTAAGTTGTTTTAATTGATGCACACGTGATATAAACATAACCGATTATATGAAAGGTAAATTTATGTGAATAGATTTATGTAGATTGAACGATTCAATTATCACAACAAAAATCACTACATGAGAACATATTTGCATTTGGGGTCCCTCACAGCTATTTGACTTTTATGAATACATTAAATCAGGGGCCGATCCAGGACTTCCAGGACCACGACAAAGGCATGTCATGTACATCATAGTTAAAAAGCATATAATATTATCAGGTAGTGTTAAATCATATTATGCATAGTCTTAATGCTTCATCTCACTGGATGGTGAATTAGACATTGGCATATTTGCTATATATCGGGGGCTCCCTTTCTTTATTTTTCTCTGTTTATTTGATAATACAACTATAACCGATCTAATTTATAAATGTTTAGTTAAGACTATTCACCTTACGTAGTCTATTGGGAGAGATTGTGTTCCCATCTAGAGGAGTGGAGCAGTAGGCCTGCATGGTATATTCCTACGACTACACAGTATATATATATATATATATATATATATATATATATATATATATATATATATATATATATATGGTCATAAATCACAGAAACTGTGCATATGGGATTTTCATACTTCCCCAGGTCAGTATTCTTAGGATATTATTTTTTTGATGTTTTTTTTTGCCTTATAATATCGGGATGGATGAGTTCTTGATGTTACATATGGGTTTTAATGGTTAAATATCCATATTAAAAATCCCAGGGGCCTAAAATAGGCCAAAAATGACCCAAAATTGGTCCAAAAATAATTAAAAATGACTAATTTGATAAAAAAAAATTAAGAAAGGCACTAAAAATGTACAATGCCATACTTTCCCCTTAAACTATAAATTATCCCAGTAAATCTGTAACAAAAAACGTGTAAGTGGGGGCATTTTTTCTATATTTTTCAAGAAATATTAATTTTGTAAAATGGAATGTCCGGGCGAATTTTTAGCACCATTCCATCCCCCACTTATTCCCTATAATGCATATGGATTCATTTTTGTCATTGATAATTAGAGTTATGTGGCAGTGTATGTATGGCGAAAAAAAAATTGGAATTTCTCTGTAATCTTCTGTCTGAGGGGGCTATGAGTGTTTTTCCTTAAAAATATCATTTATTGTCGACAGGGCACCCAAATCACATTGTCCCTCTCCCTGTATGCCATAATTATATTTAACTATGCCAACTATGCTAGTTATATACCCGATATATAAACCTAACTTCCCACTATATAGGAAATTTGGTTCCTGGCCGTAGTCTCTAACAGCAGGGGGAAAAGCTCTGTTTGTCCGGGCGAAATGTCCGGGCGAAATATGTCCGGGCGAGTGACACCTAAAATTCTACATTACATTTCACACAGTAATATTTGGTCTAGAGAGATGGTAGACCTATCCACTGAAAGGGGAATAGGTCTGTGATGGAATGATAACATCTGCATCTTGATATCTTTTCTAGTTCAATTGATATTATGCAATATGTGACCTTACATGACCCTATTGTTCATGGACATGTCACGCACAAAAACGGAACTGGCACAGGGGAGGTCGGGGAAGGCACTTGAAATTCAGTGAAGAGACTGGGAAGGTCGGGGAAGGCACTGGGAATTCAGTGAAGAGACAGGGGAGGTCGGGGGAGGCACTGGGAATTCAGTGAAGAGACAGGGGAGGTCGGGGAATAAATAAATAATGAATAAATAAATATAGACACAAAACAAGTCTAGAGTGCATGCATCTTATATATTTTCGAGCTGTATAAGTTCTTTATGTTGTCAGGATAAATAAACGGGAATGGTGTATTTACATCTTCTCATACTCAAAGAATTTGGGTTAGGTGACAGCAAAAATATGTCGATCTAACAGTCCATTATAGAAGTCTTAATTAATAACCTTGCAGCTGTTCCATTGGTCTTTACATAAAGGGGGCGTGGCTATTTACTATCAAACATCAGATACAACCTAACTGCAGTAAGTCTATATACACTGTCTATATGAGACTGACGATCCTAGTGCCTTAATTCCCGACCTAAACAACATGAGACGTTTGAACAAACCATTTAAGGGCCGCATTCTACAATGTGCGGCCCTAAAAGGACGAAATATATGTCTGTATGCTGCATATATATATATATATATATATATATATATATGCAATTTTTTTGACCTATGAAAACATATGGAAAATTGTAAGAATAGTGGATTGTGGGAATGCATTGGCCTATCGCAAAGCGGTCCTTATATTATTGTCGTAATAGATACAGCATTGCCAAGATGCGGACTGTCTCAAAATAGTATCCCGGCGAACTTTTTCCACGACAAGGAGGTATTTCATCTATAGAAGGTAAAAAGTGATTTATGTTCAAAATATGTGTATCCATTCATTTAACATTACAATTAGCACATATGCCAACTGAAAAGTATGATTATCTAGCACCAGAGTCAAACATATCCTAGTTATGAAAAAATTCCATTTTTCCTGTGGCCAAAACAGGTCATACACGTTCACTTCTGCAATATGTATTTCTATGAATAAAGTGATGTCTGTGAAAAATAAGGATGCTATGCAGACCATTACCACTTCAACTTTTAATTCAAATAGCCGTACCTCCATATAGCAGTATGGTGCTATAGGTGGTCAGCTTATGGTAGGTGGTCGGAAATAGGTGAGCTTACCCTACCTGGATGTGATTTAGAGTATGCTGTGCTGTTCACGGCTATATTGTCTAATATGTATTTATGAGTATTCTGTGAGGTCTCAGGGCCTATTTAAGGGGTGTGTTCTACACTGTGCGCTCCTTAAAGGACACTGAATGTCCTGTCTGTCCTATATGGTCACCTGTCCATGCTCTGTCTGTCCTATAGTCACCTGCCCATCCCCTGCCTGTCTGTCCTGGTTGTGGCACGGGCATGGGATGTCAGGTTTTTCTCCGGTGTAGAGACCTATATGTGTCGCCGGGATTGATTGCCTGCTGGTTTTATATTAGTATTGATGAATAGAGGTGTATAAATACACTTAAATTGTTGAATTGGAGTTATTAAACATATATCAGGGATGAATATAGAAATAGTATACCCTAGGGAAACACTTGTATGGTATTTTGGAGAAAAATGTCCGCCCGAGTGACATTTTGCATTATCACAAGGCATTTTCGATGGGGATTCTAAGTTATTCACAGATTTTTGCCACACTAGAGCTATATACTATCTAAAAGTGTATAACCTTGGTCTTATTTTCCATATAATCTATACTACTTACCTAACTCTGTAACCCTGTTAGCCTGAATGACAAGTAATGTATATTCAGGGACCAAAAGTTGAGGTAAAATTCAAGTCACACCCCTGTATCAAATTACCCAGTGCCAAGGAATATACCTATGCACCTTTGTTAAAACAGTCAGAAACTAACTCTTAGGGCCTACTTAAATAAGAAAAAATATATAGATAGGAAGTAAACACATATAAAGAATTATTATGGCTGCCCATGGTGAGAAATACCCCAAATGTCACTCGCCCGGACACCATTTTCACGGTGCACAGGTTCTAGGCGTTGCCATGGCAACAGTTTTCATATTTAACTCATAATACTTCATGAGCAGGTAAACTAATAGCTATACATTACCCTCAAGAAAGGTTTTTGAGATACTCCAAAATTTATTCTCAGACCCCCCCATTCCGCCCCCAGCCCCATATGCACACTTTCTGTGATTTATGACCATATATATATATATATGTATGTATATATATATATCAGGCTGTGTCTCACGACCTTGGGACAATGTTTTTGTCTCTTATCAGGTGCCGTCTCTGACCGGGTGCCGTCTCTGACCGGGTGCCGTCTCTGACCGGGTGCCGTCTCTGACCGGGTGCCGTCTCTGACCAGGTGTCAGAAAAAGGTGTTTTAAAAAGAATTATACTCATATATATAAGGATTTGGAAAAACGTTATGGCGGTTGTTATATAATCATAGTTATAATTATAATTAGCCTCCTGCTGTTAGTATTTTGACCTTATCAAGCCAAGCCGGTCAGAGACGGCACCCAGTCAGAGACGGCACCTGGTCAGAGACGGCACCCAGTCAGAGACAAAAACATTGTCCCAAGGTCGTGAGACACAGCCATATATATATATATATATATATATATATATATATATATATATATATATATATATATATATATATATATATATATATATGCCTTTTAAGACTAGGTAGTATATGATTTTTGTGCTTTTTTTTACCTTATACAAGAGGGTATGTGCGTTTGTAGATCTCCTTATCTGTGATGGTCTACTATCAGGTGGAGTATGGAGTCAAGTGCTATGTATCACATGATGTACTTCTGACGAGGTCACAGAGGGACTTTAAGTGTTACCTTTAAAAAAACTCAAGAACCATTTATAATGAGTAAAACCTGGCTATAACGAACTTAGACATAACGAGGACTGCTGTTTTATAAAGAGCATATCATTCTGTCCCATTTCCCTTAGATACATTATAATTAACTCTGTTACAACGAAAACTCCATTATAGCAAGGCAGCTGCTTTAAAAACAGGTACCTCATCGTAATATTACTCATTGTGGTTTTACTGTAGCTATAGTTATAGTGTGTGTAGGGGCGTCGACTGCTTCGCAATAGTGGACATCCTCGTCGGCAAAATCCATTCTCTCCTTTATCAGAAAATTTGTTTATTTTATTCAAGATTGCCCTCGTCATACTTGGTGATGAAAAAGTATAATCTTTATTTGGGTGGCTCTACCTTTTAATGGATACAGAGTGCTTTAATGTATTTTACCCATGATGCATGAATGCGAGTAAATCGCAAGGGCTAAATTCAAGCATGATGCCGACCCGCAGGGGCGGATCCAGGATTTTGAAAAGGGGGGGGGGGGTCCACCCCAGAAGTATGAAGTTTAATACACCTAAATTATCAGCACAACGTGCGTCAAAATCGACATGCTTTGATCATTTTAGGGGGTTTGGGGGCATGCCCCCAAGGGTTAGAAATTGTTAAAAATATAGATACCAATTGGTGCAATTTAACGCATTGTGTTGAACCCCAAGGCTGAGAAATTTTGAAAATATAGATGTCAATAGATGCAATTTATAGCATTCTGGTGTACTCCAAGGCTGAGAAAATCGTTGAGAAAATAAATGTCAACTGATGCAATTTAAAGCATTCTGGTATATATTCGAAGATTGAGAACATTTAAAAGATGTAGATGTCAATTGATGCATTTCATAGCATTCTGGTGTACCCCAAAGTTTAGTTTAGTAGGTAGATGTCCAGGGGAAGGATATGGATGTTGGGAGGGGTTTGGGGCATACTAAGTATGTGGCCCCTACTGACCTCTCTTAATGAAGATTTTAGCAGTGTAAACATACTGTGAGTAACCACCTCATGTTCCCTGCCACCTTCTGTAGTTGGACAATCAAATTCCAACGAGTCTGCAAATACATCTTCTGTGTTTGTATACTGACTTTCCGGTGGACATCCTTATGGGCCTACCAGCTGTCTACATGTATAAAAAGACAAGGGGTCTGGACCCCATGGACCCCCCTGAATCTGCCCCTGCATCAGGTACATGCTGCCATTTCTAAATGGCCATTTGGAAGTGGACATCTGGGAGTGGAGGTTCAGAAAATTTTGAAAATAATGATGTCAATTGATGCACTTTATAGCAAATATGGGGGTGGACATCAGAGGTGGACCAAAAGGGGAGGGTCCACCCTCAGCAAAGTCCATTTGAACAGTTTTATGGGCAGACCAAAATGGGGGGGGGGGGGTGCGGACCCCCAGGACCCCCCCCCCCCCTGGATCCGCCCCTGTGAACCTATGGGGTTGTGACACTATAGAAGGGTCGGCATAATGCAACAATGCAGCACCTGTGGGTTACTTGCACATTCACACATTCATTAAAGCAGTATATGGCCATTAAAGGGTTAAGGGATATCATCTTGGTCATACATAGTAGCAGTTGGTTGGGTTGAGGGGAATGCCCTAGGTCGACCGAGTGACATTTGCCACAGTTACAGGAGTGTACTGATAATAAAATGAAATGTTGTGAAAGTTTGCAAATACTCACAAGTTGTTTGTTCAAAAAAAAGGAGAGCTCAATTTCTACTTTGAAATGTATCAAACAAAAGTCACATTCATTTGAGACAGAGTATAAGCCTGGGTTCCACTAGGGCGGCACAGGTACCCGCGAAACGAGGCGATCTTTTTTTATGTTTTGATTTTCACATTTTGCTTCATTTTGGCCCATTTCGCTTCATTTCGCATCATTTCGCTTCATTTCGCGGCAGTGTTGCCCTCACTGTCGCCCTGCTACTGGCGTTACATAGGGCGACACTGCGAAATATGTCAAAAGTGGCGAAATATGTCAAAAGACAACAATAGAAAGATGCAACGTTTCGCAGGTTTACCTGTGCCGCCTAGTGCATGGAGCCCAGGCTATATACTGTGTCACGTTTGAATTGGCAGATTTTGATTCATGAGTTGACAAGTTAATCTTATTGACACTCCAGTGATAACTATTTAAGGGCCTCATATTACTTTAAATCATTATGTCCCAAATCATCATAATGTATGAATACATCATTGGCGCCAGGGCGGCATTCATGCCGACCATTCGAGAGTGTATTAACCACCGAAGGGTTGGCATGAATGCAGCCCCTCCGGGTTATCAGATGACGATAAAAGAGCATAATACACTAATGTACTACATGTATGTAGTATTTAAAGAGCCAATACTAGCATTATCATTAACCTATTAGGACGGCATCATGCCTTAATGCATTATGCCCTTGAACGTCATGATGCATGAATGCAGCCCTGCAGAGGAACTCACCAGTGCTGCATTCAAACTTCATGCCGACACTACAGAATTAAAACACTCGCGAATGGTCAACATGATGCACCAATGCAGCATCATTGAGTTACTAGCCGCTGCTGCATTGGTGAATGATGATGGCAAATGTAATATTTTAGTGACATGCCGTCCCTAAAGGGTCAAGTGGTATCTTAGACCACAGTTAAGTGACCATCATTATAATCTAGATGACATAGATATAGCGGGTGATGTGCCTCCGGCTGTAGGGCCAAGAAAAGAAAAGGTTTGATACAGGTCACCCGACCGACCCTATCAAAAGAGGGCCGACCATACGTTTTTTTATGCGATTTTAGAGAAATTTCCTTATTTTTACCCTTTGTGGATCAATTTTTGGGTCTTCCGAGAGGCCGGGTAGTACTTTCATGTTTTAAAAAAACTAACTACCGACCCTACATTTTCTTGCCATATTACCTGAAACAAACCTTTTTTTGGCCTAGTCTATATCTGGGAAAACAGTTATGTGAGGTATTGTGAGGCCCCAATCTTACAAACGGCCCCTATCCTAAAAACTGATACCTTTTGTTAGATAGGGACTATATCAGGCCCCTATCCGGTAAAAAGCCTCTATCTTACAAAATCATTTGTCAGATAGGCCATAGTCCAGGCCCCTAACTTGCAAATACTTTTGCCTCACGACCCTCCACCTGCAAATTGACAGATCCGGGACACAACTGCAAAGAACTGGCCAAAAGTTGTCATACCAATAGAGACTGGGTGATGGGAGAGTGGGTAGAAAAGATCGAAGGATTTACTATTGACCAAGCACATACATGTATACACATCCATTGTAAATATATCAAAGAGGGAAGACGATGTTTACTTTAATTTGTGATGTAAGACGCATGGAAGATTTCATCACAGGTCATGGTCATGTTAGTATGTTACTGGGGCAGGATGTCTGCTGGGCGGCGCATACATAGCGACGTTCTCACTGTGCTGCCTGGCCAGCCATATCCTGCTCAACCCGATACTACATATAGCATTTCGGTATATATATATATATATATATATATATATATATATATATATATTATAATTATATATAATATACATATTTATCTATGTATATACAGCATACATGCTCCAGGTGGGGGACAGGTGAACTAGTCCAAGTGTAGCACCATCTAGTGTCGACAATATACACTGATATTCCCGCTTGTAATATCTAATTCATATACCGGAATATCGCATTGCTAGAGATATGTTTGTTTTATTGTTAGAGCACCACGGCAGTTGCAGACACAATGTGGACCCGACTGGGGTTTGACTTGGGCTAACCAATTAGGGGGTATATCGGTTTCCATGTGGGTTTTCCAACTTGGCCTCAAACTGAGGTTGAGGCAGGTTGCTCAATTCGATGGTATGATGCCACCTGGAATAGTTATGGGTGTTATAATTAATTATTCCTCTATCTTCCTGGAGTGAAATGATGATGGTGATGCCCAGTGCTGGGACCCCTTTATAGCAGGTAGGCCACCAGCATGCCTTGGTAGATGGCATCCACTTGTTAGTTGACACTGTACCCCTATGGGCAGGTGGATGTGGACAATACAATTGGCGTGTTCTGTTAGGCACAATATGATTTGCGTTCTGTCAGACACAGAACCTATCTAACGGCCCTTAGTCTTAGAGCCGCCTGCCGGCCCCCAGGTGCGGGTAGGACGCAGGGGTTGCATAACCTGCACGTGATGCTCGGTGGTTATGCCACTTTAAGAATATGGAGATACATAACTGGTCAGGCACCCCGATGAGAACGACCATACTTTCATCTAGCTGCCTTATGGGCCGGACAGGGATGTACTACGGTGTGTAAACCAGCTCCATATCTCCCCACGTGCAGGCCTATACATAGGAGCGGCATAGGACCCTACATGTTACATCACCACACAGTCACAGTACTATCTCTGTTATCACTACTATCTCTCCCAGATAGTAGCTCTCTATGCACTAGGGGGAAGCATTACTCCCAGACCCAGACCCAGTGGCCTTTATCGACACTTTGATAGAGACTTGTGACACACCAGGACTATAAGTGTAGGAGCTGTGGAAAGACACGATCGGCGTATTTTGGGGATGTGGAGTCTCTAGAGGAAGGAGACAGAAGCATTCAGAATGGAGGAGGGTATTTTTAGGATACTCAGTCTCTGCGGGGAGGACGGGCTTGACCAGGCTTTTTGGGTGAGTGTGAAATCATTGATATTGTAATCATATAGGCCTGATTTTAGACTGGTGGACCAAGCTCCAAAGGGGACTGGAAATTATTTCTAAGGGGGCAAGCAGTCGAGCTTGGCAACATGACTATTTTTCTTTTTTTGGAATGTGCTGAATCTGAATTAATGCTGCTCAGCTTGATATTTTTCTATCTTTAATCTTCAAATGAAAAAAGTTTGAATGCAACCTCAAAAAGACAGATTTCAGTTGCTCTGACTGCCCACCTGCCCAGCAGAGCATCACAGAACATTAGAGATGCTGTTACAATATGAATAGAGAGAGAACACAAGCATCGGGTAGACCTTCCATTTCACCGGCTATTCATGTTCATAATGCCCTTATAAATTTGGGTAACATTCCAAATGTTTCTGATAATAAATGTGTTAAAGTATTGTACATGTATTGGTCAGGTTTATTGATTTAGTTGAAGTTTGGTCATTTTATTTGACAAGAAGGTCTGGTATTTTCCTGTTATTTCTCATAATCCAAACGAGCATGTTGGATCTCTCAAACTAGAAAGATATTTATTCTTTGATTCTGCACCAAAGGAAGTGGTACCCTTTGTTTATCCTAATATTGTTAGAGGCCGGTATAGTGGCATCACTTCTTGCCTGAGTGTGAAGTATCATTTTCCCGTTTCTATACATTGTATAAGACACATGGGCATCGCTGCATGTACGCTTCCAATACCGTTAATCATTAATGCACGTGCCGGTACTTTTCAATTCAATTCAAGTCTTTTTATTATTGATTCCTCACAACATACAAAACTATATCATGTCATTATCTACCCAATCGATTTCCAGACGGGGGTCCTCCTTCAAGATGATGCCATAATATTTATGATGATAATAATAATAATGATGTATTATATCATTTAGCCAAGCTTTTAACATTCTTAAGTATTTCTATTTCTAGGCTCTTTTGCTATCGGAAAGTCGATAAACATGAACCATATACATCATGTATATGCCTGTATGCATTTCATAATGTAACGACCATTGTACTAAGTTAAAAGTCACAGGCGTTAACAACGTTTATTGTTATCACCCGGTCGTTACCTGATGCACACCATATGTCAAAAGTTGGTAACTTTATTTATTCGTCATGCAATTGATATTTGACACTGTAATGTATCTGTAGTACTTTCACGTTAATTTTCACTTATCCCCAGCCAGGTAGCTATCAATCAAGATCACATATAGAATTTTAACAACACCGTTGCTGGCACATATGGCAAAAGGTTAACTTGACTGACTTTCAGAAGTTTTGGCGACAATGACTCTCACATTTGTCTCTGTGTTGGCTAAATATATTATCGTGATCAAAAAAGAAGTAAACCAGACAATCCATACACACCAGCATAAATACATTATGCCTCCCTCACTCCAATAACTAAAACATTATCATCAAGTTTAATTATTATTTCAGACTTAATTATCTGACAAATGTCCATTGTATATGAAACACACATGCTATAGAAGTAAAAATGCAGTTGTAGGATCCACCATCCATGCTTTTTTATCAGCTCATTGCATGATGATTTAAGTGACCACATTAGACTGTAAACTAGTTCGCTAGACCACAAACAGTATATGTCACCAGAAGGAAATGGACAGTCATGGGCATAATTGATATCAGCAGTTAAATGACTATTTCATAAATTGTATTACGGACATGCATATTCACCTTGCCACAAGTCTTACACTTCCCAAGCCACTTCCCCATTGTCAAAAAGCACACTCGTGATATTTCTTCCATGGCTTGGTGATGAGAAACAATGTTGTTTCTTTGGAGTGGCTTGATATATGTGAGACTTTGCTGGCCTTTGGACCTATCATTAGTACATGTATAGGATCGATATAGGCCACTTATCTAGACCCAGTCATAGTCATTGAAGTAGAGTATAAGGCCTATACTTCAGTGAATGGCCATCTTGAGATCCCATGACAGTGACCAGTGTTATAGTGGCCTTATCTGACCTGTATTATCTGATTATCATGCACATAAGGAAGAGAGTAGTCAATGTCTATGGTTAATGTTGTTCATGATAAGAGATGTGATGAGAACAGGGATAGGCATTATAAAGTTAATAACTTTAGAGTGTGTTTATGATGCTTAACACTTTAAGGGCGGTATAGTTCCTTATCAAATTTACTGATGCATTTGGCATCATGGTGCAAGGGTGCAGGCCTGGTGGTTTAGCCCAGCAGAGCCAAAAGCCCTACACCATGTTGATACTACAGAGTTGGTACACTCACAGCGGGTTGGCATGATGCATCAATAAAGTGCCAGCGAGTTACTCCTGGTACTACGTTAGTGTATTGTGATGCAATTTCTATGACAGTCTTATCCTTAGCACAATTTCAGAATGACAATCTCGCCCTTAACACTATTTCAGAATGACAGTCTCAGTCTTAACACTATTTCAGAATGACAGGCTCACCATTAACACTATTTCAGAATGACAGTCTTATCCTTAACACTATTTTAGAATGAGAGTCGCATGCTAAACACCAGCGTTTTCCCTATTTCAGAATGACAGTCCTATATTAGTGTTTCCCTATTTCAGAATGACAGTCTCACCCTTAACACTGTTTCAGAATGAAAGTCTCATCCTTAACACTGTTTCAGAATGACAGTCTCACCCTTAACACTGTTTCAGAATGACAGGCTCAGCCTTAACACTATTTCAGAATGACAGGCTCAGCCTTAACACCGTTTCAGAATGACAATCTCACCCTTAACACTATTTCAGAATGAGAGTCTCACCCTTAACACGAGCAGCCCTGACCTGCCGGTGTGTTTCCAGCGGTCGGTGCTGCTGTGGGCCCCGTGTGGATGGCTGTGGGTGTGTAGCCTGACCTTCTACCTCATCTACCTCTACAGCCAGCCCAGCAGGCATGCAGCATGCAGCTTCAGCACACTCAACCTACTCAGATTTGTAAGTACTGTAAACGTCTGCATAATGCAGTCTTTGCGAAAACCTTTTCGGCATGCAGGACAGTCGATTCTACAGGACCGGATACCACAATCAAAGTTTTGCATAATATTTAGAATAGAATAATTTATTCTAAAAAATAGTAACAAAAACTTGCTTTAATTTCCCTAGAATGTTAGAGTGCACTCTAGAATTTGTAACTTCAGTTCCAGTTGGGATATTTGAAAAATTCTTTCAGTTTTGGAAAGCCCAGAATGTGAAGGACATCGCGGAGGTTTTTCTCTTTTTTTAAACAGTTAGCTGAACAAAGAAAAGCCTCAGCGAACAGAGCAGCGAACTGTATAGTGTAAACTGTAACATGTGTTTCTAGTGGTCAAATCGCTGACTCATCGTTTCTGTTGCAAAGAATGAACTGAAGAGAATTCTTTCAGGAAAATCGTTTGTACTGCTCTATACAGGCATTTTGTTTGTCACCTGTCCTAATTACAAAAATGTACAAAAACCAGTCTGACTTCGGGGAAACACCCAGGGAATTCCCTTAGTGATGTCATACCTTTTCGTTGGCCGACACAGGGTGTAAGAGTAGGAGAGATTTGTTGCAAGGTCTGACTCCATTCCCCCCCCCCCCCCCCACCCCAATTGACCATCATAGTATCCTTTTTACAGCTCCTCCATGATACTCTTAAATTGAACAAAAAAAGGTGTAAAAATGGGGGGGAAAACTAAACCTAAAATGGACCCCAAAAAAGTGTAAAAATATAGAAATTTCTTCAAAATTGCATAAAAAAGTAGGGTCTGCCCTGTTTTGATAGGGTCGGTCAGGTGACCTGAAACAATTTTTTGTTATCAACTCAACTCTCAAGTGATGCAGTAGCGATTTTGGTAATACTGGAGAATTTACTTGATATCTAAAATGGATGAATTATGATAAATTTTATTTTGCAATTCATAAATGATACCTACAGCAAGACATTGAATTTCTTCCTTTTTTAAAAATATCTTTAATTTAGTTGCTTTTTGCACTTATTGCACTTAATAGGACCTCCTCAGCTCCTATTAAATAGCTTATAAGAAACATTATCTTCCTTTACCGGACGCGCCTTTAGGCGAATTTACCCTCCCTTACCGATCGCGCCTTTAGGCACATTTTTGCCGATTTTTGGCCGATTTTTGACCTTCTATGTTTTGCTGAAAAGTTGGAGGAATCCTATGATTTTTTTTGTTACAGTGATCTATGGAATATTGGCTCTGCATATTTGAATCTGCATGTGCTTGGAGCTATTATTGTAGAAATGCTGAGCATCTCAACTTAGATGAGATTCAACTTATTTTAATGTGACTTAAGCAATTGAAGCAGAAATCATGAAAAATGTCAAATTATATTGGTTTTTGGGGTGAAAAATGGTTTTGTCCAGTTTTTCATGCTGAAAAAAATGGTATCAAAAGTTTTAAGCTGTTTTGATTTATAATGGCTAAAATATCATTACCATGGCAATATATAGACTTGAATAAGCTAGGCCTATATTAAGCTAAATTAATGAGGCTATATCTCCCTAATCGGCATTCGTAGGGCGATTTTGGTTATCTGACTTTCTGGTGATTCAATACTTTTCATTTTGTCATAGATCTAATTCTAATTTGAATATTCATGAAATTCTTTCAGTTTCTAAAAGCTTAAATCATCCCTTACATTCGGATATACCATTTGAATTTGATCTAAAAAACTCTGGTTTTGGGAAAGGTGTCTTTATGGGGTGTTTGGTAAAGGAAGAGTTAAACAGTTGCCTATTCATGAGAAACTGCCTTGAAAACCCCCAACTAATTCTCTAAATCACTGTCAGAAATGCCCTTTCTTTGTTATTTCTCTTAATGATTTTACAAAGAACTGCTTCAGCAAAAGTTAAATCTCTGGGACAGCCCAGAAATGTATTTTCATGACCGTGTTCTCTGCACCTACTCTTTGTAAAAAAGAGAAAAAACTGAATTGAATATTGTATAACCCGCACTAGAGGTTTGGTTCGGGTATAACCCGCGGGTTACACGCAGGAATTTACGGTATCAATAACTCCAATCAGAGAGTCCAGCTCATTTGGGCTAGCTGTTGCCCCCTATTCTACAAATATCCTAGTACATCCACAAAATAAAACTACTGCATCCCATTCGAATATCACATGTTTACTTACTATAATAACCCTGTTGTCTAATACACCTCCTGAGTTCTTACAAAGCCGAGTTACTCAAAAAGCCATTGAAACCCATAGTGTTCAGCCTATATAATAGGGAGCTAATAAAATTGAATTTGAAAGATCAAAATTAATGTATCCAAATACAATGATAAGAGAGTCACTGTGCTCTTTAAAAGGTGAGGATAAGAGTCATCATGTGTATTGAGAGAATCCCTAGCCTTGCTTTTACTATTTCAAATGGTACTCTAATACGACTTTTTTCTTCCAGATTGTCTCTTCCCTCATCATTGTGGATACCGTTATCAGCATGTTTGTTGTCATGACCAGACCTACCCCGCCCCCTGTGGACGTCATGTACACTAGTGTTAGGTTCCTCACCATGGTAAGTTAACCCTTTAAGGGGCGCATATTGCTTTAACTGCTGCATCCATACAGGGACCTACATATTAACCCTATGACGGCTGCATAGTGTTTAAATTGAACTCGCCAGTGCTGCATTCAAACATCATGTGGAGTTGATAACACTTCTAAATGGTCAGCATGATGCATGATTAATGCAGTCCTGGCGAGTAAACTCACCAAGGCTGCATTCATGCCAAGGGCATTATTCTGGAGGAAAGTATAGTGCGGCCTTAAATGTATAGGGCCTCATAACCATGCACACATCTATAAGAGCAAAATGGACTCCTCTCTCATATAACCTATACATAATGTACTTTGTAGATCAAGAATTTCTTTAATTTGCAACATGTACAGACGAGTCATAGTTTGGGTGGGAAGATCACATTGTATCGTTATGAAGACTAAATTAAGAATTAGGCCGTTTTATTTTGATAACTTGGATTACGGATCCGCCGCCGAGATTTTTGGCATTTTGCAAAAAAAAAAAAAAGTTTTTTTGTTTTTTTCACCTTTCCCCTCCGAGATTTTTTGAGAATTTTACCAAAAAAAATTGCCCAGAAATGAGGGTTTCCATGCCTTTTTTTTTTTTTTTAGCCTCTGCCCTTCGGGAAATTTTGTGATCTAGTGCCCACCGTAGGGCAGCTTTTTTTTCTTTTTTTTTGCCTCTGCCCTTCCAAAAATTTGGAGCCATAAGCCCGTAATCCAAGTTATCAAAGAAAGGTGGCCTTATCAACAAATAAAAAAAAGTACATTCTCTACCACATCTAGATGTTATCCACGATCCTGCTCCGCTTGGAGTACCTGAAGTCTCTCCATTCCAGTCCTATCTCCTCCATCTTCTGGCTAATTCAGTTGAGTTGTGACGTCATCATTTTACGCTCCTGGATCCTTAGGGATAAGGTAAGGTCTGACACAGTTTCAGGGAAAGGGCTCTGGGCACCGATTTTCTAAAATTGGAATTTGATCCACAACTGTTTGTGTAATTGTGTGTAATTGTACCCATCTGTATACTTCAAACACATATGTGTGTATCGAAATAGTTTATGCTGAGTATTCACCATTGAATTTTTCAAAAGAAATTATATGGGCATTTGTTGGCTATTATATATCGCCAAATAGAAATTGCAAGCAGAAATGTAACCCTCCATGTCATACATATTAGTGAGTGATTAGTATTGGCCGGTTAAAAAAATAAGATGGTTTCTCATCACCGTGCGCATAATAAAATTTAGCTTTGTTTCAGTTTTGATGAAAAATATGATAGAAGTGGACAGATATTGGCATATTTGGTATCAAATTATAGCTAATGCTGCCAGTAATAGGCCTACAGTAAGATAGAAATAACCTACATTTCCCTACTTTGAAAGATCAATAAATTCTTTACTACTAAAATTTGAATCATGGTTGTGAAAAAGATAATATTAGTCTATACATTCTAGCCCGCGAGTAAACAAAAGCATCCCTAGTCATATTTTTCAGTCCTTGTGGATGAGAACCCACCCTTTTTTGAGTGGCCTAATATGGAACTGATTTCGGAGGCTCATGATATTGTCATTTTCATTGAAATAATGCTAAAACTAAACTAATGATGTGTGGCCTTTGTTGCCGCAGGTGGACGATTCCCAGTACCAGCAGTATATCGTGTATACGGTCTACTTCGGACTGGTCTGCCTCATGTTCATCATGACACTCTTCTCTGACAAGGAGGCTCTCAGGTGGCAACAAGAGGAGGAGGATAGAGACTCTGAGACTATCTCTCTCCTTAAGAAAGAACCCAAGAAGAACACAGTGTCACACAGTATTCCAGAAGAACCTATCGATTTTGAAAATAAGGTAGCGTGCCCAGCTAACAAAAATATTATTTTACGTCAGAATAACATTTTTAACGTTATATTACGTTTCACCACTTTTGATAATTATAGAGAAACGTTATATAAGGTTTTTCTTTGTTTACTGGGTGAGCACATTATTATTTTTATATTGATGAGTATTTACACAATTTCACCTAATTGTACACCTTTAATGTTGATAGGGAACGGTATTGCCATAATTAGGGTCCAGGTGATCAAAAGTACAATATTAAATAATGATATCAAAAGCTTCTCTAGTATTGACTATTTAACAGTCTGATTATATATTATTACATGTATTATAATAACTTCAGAATGCCGCAATTTCTTTTCCAGAAAACAATGCCGGTTCTGTACACACCATTCTGGAAGCGAGTCACATTCTTGTGGGTTACAAGGTAAGTAGTGTTTTTGTAATACCAAACTTATCAAGTGAGATGCATACATGTATATTGGTAACATTCAATGGTAATTATGATAAGTGCTAATGTTTCATAACTCGTCCAGTCTATTCTAATTAAAAAGGAAAGCTACAGATGGTTTATGCTAGATTTTCTGTTGTAATGAGATATGAAATATCGACAATAAAAAGGGGCCTTCATATTAAGTATGTACCACCGATGCGGGTGGGTGGGGTGGGGGGTGCAAGTCTATTTTCTGAGAGATGTTTCGTACATAAACCGTTTATCTCAAATTGTACAAGAACTTCAGGGGGTGGGGATCAATTTCTGGAGAACATGTGCAAACATACTTTATGGAAGGCACTCAAGTGGCCTGCCCCTATAAGTCAGGGTATAATGTTTAAAAGGCGTTCACATCAGTCTGTTGATACCTTTTTCAGTGAGGTATATCATGGGTACAAGAAGCTGGTGACCTTTGACTCCCTCTACAACATCCGTCCTGTGGAGACGTGCAGACGGATGATACCTAAGTTCTACTACAACTACAACAAGAAACGCTCTAACGAGCCCATGCCGCTCAGGTATAGTGTTAGGGGGGGAGCTTATTCAGCCAAATTGGTGATGCAATACCCGCAACCAACTTAAAAGATGCTATCCATCATGAGAAACATGAATCTGGCCTTCGTTTTTGAATCTGAGATTCCTAACCCCCCCGTACGCCCCCTCCGAAGATAAAAAGTATTTAATCATTTAATTAAATACCATTTTAAATTATTTCTGAAAAATCTGTGCATAAAACCTGTATATAACCACTTTTAGCTGATGTATAAAAATAGTCAGCATGAAAGTGAACCATTTTTAGTCATGTGGAGAATCCAATATGGCCGCCAACTGTTAAAAATGACCCATTTTTCCCTATTTATGGAAGAAAACCTGTACAAAACCATCTTGCAGTGAAGTACCAATGTAGTCAGCAGGAAAGTGAACCACATTTAGATATTTGAAGAATCCAAGATGGCCGCCAAGTTAAAAAAAATACATATGTTTTGTTTTTTTCAAAGTATTTTCGCATCAAACCTGTATACAACCACTTTGTGTTGATGTATAACAATAGTCAGCATGACAGAGAACTATGTTTAGATATGTCATTAATCCAAGATGGCCACCAAATTGAAAAGATACATTTTTTTTTAACTTTTTAATAAAAGATTCCTGGACAAAACCACTTTTTGGGGAAACATAAAAATAGTCAGCATGGAAGTTAACTATTCTCAGACATGCAAAAATCCCAGATGGCCACCCTGTTAAAGAAACATCAGTATTTCATATTTATCCTTTCAGGTAAAATGTCAAATATCATGGCCTGTACTGTATACTAATATATTAATTCTATTACTAATACTAATATCTAATACCCTTGAGCCTATAATTATTATGAGCCTCAAGACAAGGGACAAATGTTAGACATGGTTAAGGTCATTATGGTAAATGTGACCTGAATAAAGACAGAATGATGAAGACGCTCTTACGACTTTAATCACCGCAGATCAAAGATAAGAATAAAACACTGGTTGCGTTTAGCTATGTAGCAAAGTGGCTGGCACTCAGTTTTGACCAAAGCTGTTCAGATCTATGAGGGAAACATCAGGCTTTGAGGAGACATTGTCAAGGAAGATCTTTAAGTTTGTTGCATATGTTGCAATAGGCAGCTTCTTGTGGTCCCTCATCAGGCAGAACAGATCACTTGTTTTTGGCACGGTTAGAGATATGACCCTTGCATATCTCACCTCTAGATAGAACCTTTCCTCCTTTTTCTTTCAACGGGTCCTGATATACATATCCACTTCCTGGGAGGAACTGAATGCTCCTCCCATCCTCTTTAGGTCATCTAGATCTTTCAATATAAGCCTAGCAAATAGAATATTTCCAGCATCTTTGCTTGTCATATTCTAAACTCTCAGGTCTGTTTATTTTGATTTGCATTCCAGTTTTAGTTCAGGTATGGGCCCATTCTTTCTTACCAATGCCTTGAACCTCCCAGATGGTGATTTCTCCTAGAGATCATATGCCTTTGCATTCACTACCAAGGAAGACACAGTCTCCAGGTGTTTGCTTCCTATGACGCCTAGCTCATAATTCGCTAGTTCTACCTCTCCTTCTGATTTGATTTTATCTATAGGTGCATGTTCAAGTTTCTCTTGATGCATTGAGGAAAGCATGTTTTTAGTCTGTGGATCACATTCACCAAATCCAAAGATATTCCCCTTTTGCTTCTGAAACCAACAGGCTAGTTCAGGTAAAAGCATGGCCAATACCTTTAGAACCAGTGGCCGATACTCATTCAGTGTTTTCTCTATGGCTTCACAACTGTCATCATCGTACCTGGTACTTTGAAACCTTACATCAGACACAAATTTGAATGCTGGTTCACTAGTATCAAGAAGATTTACTAGGTCTGTGGATGAAAGATCCAAATAGAGCTGCTGGAAAGCTGGTATCAGGGTCAAGTAGGTTGTGCTAGTGGCGTTTGTTAATGACCGGAGAAAGGCTCAGTCAGGTGAACACCAATAAGACCGCCCACACAGAACATGACATTGAGAAGTTCAAGTTTGATGAAACAGCGAACAATGCATGCCACTTGATTTGTCACATTCACAAACTTCTCAAGGAAGTGAGATAGATCATGATAGTGATATGTCATCACAGCACATGTGAGAGTGACTATCATCTTTGAGGCTTACTGATTTGTTTGATTGCAATTTGATTTGGTGCAATGAAGTCATCAAATTCCTCAGCCTTGGTCCAGGGTTTACTGTTAAAATCATGATTTATCAAGCCAGTCATACAGTCCAAGCCTTGAGTGGTAACAGAGTTAGCATTGGAAGAAAGCTAGAATATATCTTGTTCCTGCCTATGATATCTCTATGTCTACCCAACATAAGCGATTGGTGCACATTGCAAATCAGGTGGCTAGGCACATTATCAGTTTCAAGTTCACTGTCCACCATTTTTTCTACTTTCAAATTGTGCCAAGTCTGGTCGGTCATGACAATATTTATATTTGCAAGATGTCCCCCAAACAGTGGTTTTGTCCAGGAATCTTTTATTAAAAAGTAAAAAAAAGTGTTCTTTTTTCAATTTGGCGGCCATCTTGGATTACTGACATATCTAAACATAGTTCTCTGTCAAGCTGACTATTGTTATACATCAACGCAATGTGGTTGTGTACAGGTTTGATGCGAAAATACTTTAAAAAAAACAAAAAATATGTTGTTTTTTTAATTGGCGGCCATCTTGGATTTTTCAAATATCTAAAAGTAGTTCACTTTCATGCTCACTACATTTGTACTGCAAGATGGTTTTGTACAGGTTTTCTTCCCAAAATAGGGGAAAATGGGTCATTTTTAACAGTTGGCGGCCATATTGGATTCTCCACATGACTAAAAATGATTTAATTTCATGCTGACTATTTTTATACATCAGCCACAAGCGGTTATATACAGGTTTTATGCACAGATTTTTCAGAAATAATTTAAAATGGTATTTAATTAAATGATTAAATACTTTTTATCTTCGGAGGGGGCGTACGGGGGGGTTAGAAATCTCAAATTCAAAAACGAAGGCCAGATTCATGTTTCTCATGATGGATAGCATCTTTTAAGTTGGTTGCGGCAAAAAAATTGGTCTAAGCTCCCCCCCCAAATTAGTGTTGGCCATTCAGACCGCTCTGCTACTGCACAGACATTAGCGCATTCTCCCTCTCATTCAACTAAGATTCCCATTTATGATACTTTGTTACAGTCAATATTATGTATACGTGAGTACCAATGGACAGCTATGGTATTCAGCTAAATATCCTTAGAGTTGTTAAAGGGTGAGACTTCTCTCCCTAAATCGTTAAATTCTCTGGCAGGCTTGTTGAGTTTATATAACACCTCAGTTAGATTTAGAATCACCCAAGCACAATCCCTGACATCCAGGCATGACCTAGCCCTGTAGGATTGTATTTCCTAGCAAAGTACTCCAAAAATAAAGGCTCAGGCAACCAAGAAATATGATGCTGGTTGTTCCCTTCCAGCAATTCAAAGCTCTACATAAGTTGCACTGGTGTGACCAGCAGTTAGACTATGCCAGTGGTAGTATACAATACTATTGATACCCACCAGTGTACTGGCTGTCTAGACTGCCACTTGTGTGTCCACAGAAAACAGTATACTACCCCTTGAATAGACCACATACCATGGATTTGGTTTAAAATAACACTTAAATTTACAAGCATTCCTTTCTGCATTGTATATCCCTAGAAGCCTAGTTAAATGATTAATTTTACGAGGTTATGATAGCTTTATCCTGGTTTTATAGATTGTTTCATACCTAGCCAAGCCTGATTCATGGTCCCCCTACTAATTTCACCTGACCAGGCCGGGTCAACTGGTTCAAGGTAATAGAGTTGTTCAGTTGTGCTATTTATGGCTGATTGGGGATCAAACGCAGTGCCCTGTGCTGGGCGCAGTCAGTAGGGTCAGTCAAGTTAAAGGGAATTGCTAGTTCCTACACAGAAGCCACCTGGTGGCAAAAAACGAAGCTCATGAAAAGTGTTCTTTAAGCTATATTCATATTCCTTTTCCAAATGTCATACCTTTCTCATTTCATCCATGACCCCCTGTTTTATTGGTCCTAAAATGTTTGTATAGATGTCCATTATAGATTCCCAAGGTTTGGTTGCAATCTCCATGACGAGATAATGCTCTAGATTTGCCTGGCCTGTACACTGATTGATATTTACATTAATTTAACCCTTTTGTAATTTTCAAGTGAAAATTGTGTAAATCTGTGCAAATCTAGTTGTAAATCTCTGCACAGATTGCGATCAAAGTTTACACCATTTTACCCAGTATTTACATAGACTGGTATTTACATGCATTTAACCCTTGTGTAATTCTCAAGTAAACATGGTGTAAACTTGTGCAAATCTAGTTGTAAATCTATGCGCAGATTGTGATCAAAATTACAAAATTTTACCTGGCATTTACATAGATTGACATTTACATACATTTACCCTATCTGTAAGTTACCCTCAGCCTCTCTCCACCTGTCCCTGGTAGGGAGTTCCATACAGTCATTTAACTCATTGAATCAAAGTCATAGCTCTATTCTATGTATATATCATACTATAAATTAATTGGAACTGGTTAATGGAGGAAATAAAAATACATTCATAACCCTAATAATGTATAGACTACGCTAATACCCTTATTGTTATCAAATTCATTATTTCTAAGATTTCATCATTAATACTTTTTAGCTGGGTTACAGCTCCTTCCCTCCAGTCAGGTCTCTTCATGCTGCTAGGGGAGAGAATGAAACCCAGAAAAGTTCTGTCATCCCAATGATACATAGTTCATCAATATAAATAATAACTATACTGAGAGAATTCAATTCTCCTGTTATCATCCCGTGGTAATGCTTCTACCTGTTGTGCAATCAATAGGCACAAACAAACACCCCCCCCCTCCCCCGCCTGTTGTACACATGGATCCCATGGATATGAGGGCCTATTGTTCTTGTGTCCGCTGCTCTAACAAATGGCGTCACTCTGGCTTCTTCACAGCTTGACCCAGACGTGGGGGTGATGCTTCATGACTTCTTATACTAGGTTACACATATCACTTCATACTCTAGAATGAGTACTTCATTCTACAAGGGGAGGTCAACACTTTAAGGGCCGCATTTAACTTGTTTTGGTTTCCTAATAATTATTATGATCCGTAAATCCCTAGTAGTTATATACCTGTGATTCATGCATGCATCATAATTGATTGATGTTCAGCTTTTAAATGAAATACAAAATACAAAGGAATGGTTAGCATGTCCCCGGCCTACAACGGCCTGTCCCCGGCCTCCAGGAGCCTTTCCCGGCCCCTAGGAGCCTTTTCCCAGCCCCCAGAAGCCTGTCCCCGCCCCCAGCAGCCTTTCCCCGGCCCCCAGCAGCCTTTCCCCGGCCCCCAGCAGCCTTTCCCCGGCCCCCAGCAGCCTCTCTCTGGCCCTCAGGAGCCTGCCCCTATAAAATGATGCTTCAATTGATGAATGTTGATTAAAAATGTGTTTCCAATGAATAAACATACCCAACATCCAAATTTGATGATCTCACTTATAAATAGTTTACAGTAGTTATAGCATGTATTCCACCGACGTCGGTTGGCCAACATTTTGTCATCTGATAAAAGTCTAATATTAAACTTATGGGAGAATCTCATCCGACAGACTGAATCACGGCCGATTCCGTCGGTGGAATACTGCCTTATGGACGAATCTCATGCGATGACGGAATCTCAGCCGATTTACGTCAGTGGAATACACGCTTTACATGAGTTATTAGAAATATCAGTGTCCGACTCATGAGGAATTTACCCTATTATATGTGTCTGTTTCCCTTAGGGACGAGGCTGGACAGAAGCGGCAGCGGACGTCCTTCCTATGGGCTGTGTTCATGTCCGGAGGCTACATCCTCATACCGGGGGTCCTTATGGCCATGGTCTCCATCCTCTTTAGGGTCCTGCAACCTCTTCTCCTGGGGTGAGTGTCTGTACATGGGTAGCAAATCATCAGATACACTGTAAATACATGTAGTAAGTGTAGGTGCACAGTAGAATCCACTGTAGTTTACAACTACTGCACCTAAAATAAAATGTACACCTACAGTAGAATGTACTGTACACCTATAAAAAAGGTAACCAAATGTTTACAGTGCAAGTGATAGATATGGTACAAGTGAGTTGCTGTATAAGTGTTATAAGCTAAGGACAGGATAATTGTCCAAGGCAGCATGCATCCAGCCAAGGATAATTACCATTGTCCCAGGCTTTTGATACTTATGCACTAATCATGACTGTTGTGTATCCATATCTGACTTTTACCCAGTGATTGGTTTGTGATTGATTTGCATATTTTATACAGAAAGGCAGTTTCTTATGTTCTCAAGGCCCACTGTGGTATATTTCCCCAGCCTAAATGTAAATTCCATGGCTAGAAAAACGACCAAATAACAAAACGGCCACAAGAATTCTTCAGGGAATTCTTGAATTTGTCTAAAGTTCTCATATCTCAGCTCTTATACATTTGTAGTCATGTAATTGCTCAGATTATAGGTGTCATTGATGTACATCATTTTAACCCAGTTTCACAAAGAAAACCCTCATTCTAGGATAAATGCCTTCCCAGTCAAGCCCTCAATGTCTGGTACATTTCATCATAAATATACATATATTTATGATTTCATACAATCTTTGTTCACTTTTGGAGTTGATGATATTTAGATAATACTTCTTGACTTTTTGAGGCAGTTGGTCAACTTCATAAAAACATATGTCTACTTTTAGAGACAGTTGTTAAATTTCATAAAACATTTATCTACATTTGGGGGCAGTTGATAACTCTAGACAGTATGCATCTATTTACTTTTACAGTTTGTTGATAGACTTTGTAGAGAGTAACGACCCCCAGACCTGGAAGGGCATGGTGCTAGCGGTGGCACTGTTCAGTGTGGGGGTCCTGGGCACCCTCTTCATACACAACTACTTGTATTTTGCCTGGCTTGGAGGGATGCGGGTACGCACTGTGGCCAACGGCATCATCTACAGAAAGGTATGAGTTGGTGTGAGGCTTTCTCTTACTCCTCAATGCTATTTCCACGAAGGCAATCTGGCCCTTTAGCATTGTTTTCTAATTTTTGGGAATTTAAATTGATTTTCTATAATCAATCTTTATCTATTTATAGTCGATTTTGAAGTCTGTAAGGTGGCACTCCATATCATGATCTGATAGTTAACAACATTACTCAAAACTCGACACATTTCCCGAGTTGAAGTTCAATTTATTTTATAATCTGATAATTCAATTTATCTGACCTGTAGGGTGTTTCACAATGGAGAGATACGACCAATCGCAGGAAAGGTGTTTCAGTATTTAGCATGCCCCCTAGTGTTTTATCTTATGGGAAATGAACACATAGTTAAATATAAACTGTCCAAATAATGTACAGATTGTTTCTTTTCAATTCCATATAATTCCTCACATGCAGACATAATCATTTTATTTAGACATTAGTTAGAAATATCTACGAACCATCTACGACCACTCATATCTACCTTCGACCAAAGAAAATTCAATGGACCAAAGAAGGGAGTTGGGATGGGGGTATTGGTCGTAAATAATGCTATGCTTATGACCAATTGGTTGTATCTACCTCTACAAAGATACAATCAGTCGTATCTGACTGTTTCACAAGACGCACTGGTATCTTTCACATAAAATACAACCAATGGGTGAGATACAATTGATTGTAAGGGATACATTGTGAAACACTTTTCACCATTTTACTACGACCATTCGTATCTCATTGATCGCAACTTCTTAATTTCAATCGTAGTTTACTGTTGGTTGTGAAACACCCTACTGCCCACCCTAATTCTCAGGCCATGTTGCATGAAAGACACTTTCTTTGTGGCCTAAGCCATACACATATTTCTGTTCATATCTAAAGGGCTAGGCCACTATAATGATATAGTCATCACTTATTTTTATTTAATTATTTCAAAATTATTTCGCATCACTTCTTTTTATTATTTTGCATTGCCAGGCCTTACAGATATCAGGTAGTGCCAAAAAGCTAACCACAGTGGGCGAGATCCTCAACTTGATGTCGGTAGATGCACAGAAATTACAGGTAAGTTAAACTTTTCCCCCAGGAGGCTGTATCAGATCAAATGTCACCAAAATCTAATAGTGCCGCTCCGTAAATTCTCTATAGATACCGCAAATGCTTTATGTGAGGTAAGCAACCGATACATATAGCGTATAAAGGATTTGCAGCACCCGTAACACATTTGTGAGGTCCATAAAGCATTTGTGGAGGACAACAGGTTTTTGTCATTTGCAGTGAAACACCCTCCTGTTAGTGAATAATGGCCACTTCCTGAAACAATTGCAGGTCATGTTACATAATAGTTACATAATAATGTATTCATGTACTTTGGTGAATAAAAAAGGTGTGTCCCTGATGAACAATTGTTGGCAGGTAGTCTAAACTAGTATGAACCTAGAAACTCAAAAAAGTCTTATATCAATGGATATTGAAAATTTAGGGAATATTCAATTTTCTTCTAATTTAGAGTTGATTTTGTGTACTTTGTTTACAGGATGCCTTCACCTATGCCAACTTGTGTTGGGAGGTTCCTATGGAGATCGTCGTGTGTACCAGTCTCATATGGACAGTGGTCGGGCCGTCCTCGCTCTCGGGAATTGTCGTACTCTGTATCCTCATGCCCCTCAATGGTTTCTATGCAGCTAACTGGATCAGAAAATTACAGGTTAATATGATTTAACCGTTTAAGGATGCATGCCACTAAAATATGACAATTGTCGCCATGATACACCAATGCAGCCCATGCGAGTAACTCGCCTGCGAGTAATCGCCAGTGCATCATGCCAACCTATTCAGGTGTGTCTGAACCTCGTAGGGTCGGGATAATGCTTGAATGCAGCACTGGTGAGTTACTCGCCAAGTCTGCATTCATGCATCATCACATCATGACGAACAAGGCTATGAAGCAATAAGACATTATGTCATCCTTAAAGTATAAATGTACTCTACCTTCTCCATAAATGCAGCCCTGCTGAATAGACTCAGCAGGGAATGGGTCGGAATAATGCTTGCATGAAGGACTGGTGAGTTACTCGCCAATATAGCATTCATACATTGTGACGGTGAAGCACACAATGCACAATGTTTATCACAAATATAAGAGATGTGCTTATCATTTTATCGTTATAATTAGAGGTCTGTCGATTTGCTGCGTTTCTCCCTTTGAAATCACAATAATATTGTGCCGTTTATATCTTTCTTATACAAAACATTTCAAATGTCAATGTTACAGGGAAAACAAATGAAGCACAAAGACACAAGGATGAAATATATGAGTGAGATCTTCTCTGGTATCAAGGTAGGCGTTAAATGTTGTATTCATATGCCAAATGAATTTATCATTATTTCCAAGTAGATCTGGAAGTTAGATTACAAAGAAATTCCCAAGGAAAGAAAAGAAATACATAGATCTGTGTCTCATACAATCTGGATTTATTTGATCTGAATTTAGGAATGAAGTCAATATGTTGCTACCATGCAAACAGATCATAGTTTATTACTCTGATCTATAACCAATTACAATGTATGGGGCTTACTTCTTGTTGCTAGGAAACCACTTGTCCTAGAAACACAGTTCCTAGTTTCTAGGTCTGATATTTCTCACATTGCCTTTTTTTGTTGTTGCTGCAAAATGAGTAATTCTTGTGTACCTTACCTTCATTGCTCTACCCTGTAGATCATCAAGCTATATGCTTAGTATATGCTGTATGCTTTATGTAACCCACCTTCCTTGTTATAGCATGTAGATCTTCAAGCTGTATGCTTTGTGTAGCCCACCTTCATTGTTGTAACCTCTGCAGATCATCAAGCTGTATGCCTGGGAGCCTCCGTTCCTGGAGAAGGTGGTGAGTACCCGGATGAAGGAGTTGTACTACCTGAGGCTGGCTAACATCATTGGTGCCATCTCCAACACCATCTGGTTCCTAGCTCCCTATATGGTGAGTATTTTGACACAATATCTCTCTTTTGGCTGGGATTGCAGTATGGTGAATTTCTACATTACCAATAATGCTTTGATTATAAAAGCAATACTGCGAATTGCACTATAGTGAAAGGCCATTCACAGTTAACTGATATGTGTTACCTGTTATATTTTTCTGTAACATGATTAATTGCAGTGTTAGTAGCGCACTGTGCTAAATAGAAACAAAGGGGGACACCTGATAACATAATTATTTGAAACATTAAAATGTCCTAAATCGCTGGATACTGATGTTGATACAGGTGGTACATTATCCAATATAAGAAAACAAATAATCACCAACATACAAAGTGTGCCGATTCATTCACGGTTTGACATCAATTCAACACCAATATAATTATGAGCGGTACTTGTTTGTTTGTTATTTATTTTATGCTAACAAAAAATGTGGAGGGTAGAACCCTGTACTTGTCACAAATCCTGTCAATCTTATGATGGGATATGATTATCTTCGGCCAACTCACGCTAGATTTTTCAGCCTGCAAATGACAGCAATCATCGTGTAGTACAACAGCAAGTGAAGTTTGGTTAGATTTTTGGTTTGACTAGAGTCATAAGAGATTAATAATACAATATAGAGAGATTATAATAACCCCAGAAGAGGTACTAGATCGGTGAACTTTTCTCATGAATAGGCCTATAGCTGTAGAGTGTTAGATTTAGGCCAATATTGATTTTCTGATAAAGAGCTTTTTCTACCAATTCGAGAATTTCTTGGCAGTTAGGTTTATAAACTGGGTTCTGTTCTTATACTTTGTCATTCCCAATCTGTACTCCAAGTCCAGCCAGTTGAGTCTATTCATGATTGCACCCTTTTATGCATGGCTCCCATATGAGTGAATACTTATAAGTATTGGTTTATTTTCTTGATCTAAGCAGTGCCTTCATGCTCTATACTGGATCGTGTAGCTTCTATATCCAGTGAACTCTGTGCCACACGGTTCTTCCTCCCTTTCCCCCACCATGGGCACGCGAGGGTCTTCCTAGCTACGTTCCGGAACTGTGTGTTGAAGATATAGAAGATGGGGAAATCCACAGCGTAGCATGTTGTCACAAGAACGTTAGATACTACAACTATTGATCTGTAGACAAGAGATGATTTGGCCGGAGAGTAGCCGATGAGAAACAGGAAAGGCCACAGGAGGTTGCAGCAGGAGTATATGATGCAAGAGCACAGCAGGAGGCCGATGTAACTTGTGTGGTGATGAGTTATGAATTCCTGCTGCTTCCAGCTGAAACACAATTGATTAGAAACAGGGGTTTTCTCAGGTTTAAAAAGGTTTTAACTTCCTCTCCAAATATAGATAAAGTGGAAAATAAGGTTCAATAACATCATGGCGACAATGTTTTTATGAGGTACAGATACAGAAAAAATGAAGGAAAATGACAAGGACCATCAGATATTCAATAATGGCATATATATGACATGTGGAAGAGGGTTCATACATTTGACTCCCATTGTCAACTTGATTTGCTAGATAAAGATCTTTTATCTAAACCATAAGACCTACATACCTGCTGTCTTCCTCAGTGCTGATGCTGGTAGAGGTTTTAGTGCTTGAAAGCTCCTGAGAATGATCTTTGCCATTGTCGTTCAGCATACCCCTCATCCTGCGAAAGTTCCTTATAAGAAGCACATTCAAGATGCACATTGTGCCCAGTGGAAACATCCCTGTGAAAAGGGATTTAATAGCAGGGTAGATTTTCTGATAAAAGAAGGACTCCCCGAATGCATTAAGATAACAGGAGCCTTCCCTGTATGTGAAGCTAAAGAGCGGTGGGAGGTTCAGAAGCGCAACCAATATGAAGATGAGTCCAACTGAGCCAAACCTTTCAAAATTTGAATATGTGATGTTGGAGGTCCATTGATGCTTCTTGATGAAAGTCCTCATGTATAGACTCCTCTCGATAGCCACGCCTAATGTCAGAAAGGTGCTGAAGCTTCCTGCCATATTGAATAATGGAATCATTGCGGTGGTTACTACCATTGACCTGAAAATATCCCCTCGTGGTGGCACACATCTGGCTAGACTCACAGACAAGGAGAGCAGACAGGCAACAAAGTTGGTGGAAGCTGTAACCATCATGTGGGTTCTCATAATGCTCGCCATCTGGGCAAACTGGGGCCGCGAGAGGACTAGAAGACAGAGGGCGTTCCCTACTGCCCCACCGACGCAGATCACAGGGGCAATGAGGAGGTAAATCACCTGGATAACTGGATGGCTACAGCTGATCCGAGGGCAGGGAGTACCAGCACTAGTATTACCTCCCCAAGGCCCTCCTCCTCCTCCTGTTGCTAGCACACCTGTTGTATTATCTCCATTAGAGAAAGCATTCAGGAATGTATCTGTAGGGCCTGAATCCCACGGGAGGTCAGCCCAGGGAAGTAATAGGTGTGTTGAAGTCTCCATTGTCAGTCGATTCCTTGTGTTCAAAGTTTTAATCCTTTATCATCATGGTCAACAGCAGTTATTTCCATTTATATTGGAAGATAATGTCAGTCTTCTGAAATGTTCACACCATGATCCCATAGAAAGGATTTTTTAAAGAATGAAAGCACAGCTTTGCAAACCTCTGATGGAATCTTTTGAAACCAGATGATGTCTTCAGGCAAAATGATCAAGTCCTCATTAATGCCGAGGGCTTTCTTTATACTTTCAAGTCTAGTAGATGTTATGATTAACCGTCCATAGTCCAGTGCTACATATTATGAGTACCTCGTGATGTATATGTACCATTCCTGCAGATCGTGTCTACTCCAGCTTATATCTTCCCCATGATATGACAATCTCTGCATGGGAACACACTGTGAAATAGGGAGATCATACAGTAGCCATAGGACCTGAGTAGTCCTTGGGGAACAAGGATAAAAAGTGTGTTTCAGGCAATTCGACCCTAGGTTTGAAAAAAGGGCTAACCCCAGCATTTTCTTCCCTGTTATAGGATTTTTCCCTCCGTTTTTTCCCTAGTTCTTTAACATCTTTTTGGTCAAGAGGAACAAAGTCCTACCTATTTACTCTAGATTTTTTGGACCATGCGGCATGAAACACACCTTTTGTGGCCTTGGTATCCACCCTGAGTGTGATTTGGTTGAGATTAACATCTGTCGTTATAAGGATTTGGTAATATTGGTCAGAGATATGGCCAGAGCACTGCCAGATCATATAGACACTGATTATGGGCATGGCCTTATCTACATATTGCTTTAATGAATTAGGCCTTTTATTGTCATAGTACATGGATAGTGCTGACACTACAAGATTGCTACACTCCCGAAGGTTCGCCATGATGCATGAATGCAGCTCTTCTGCGTTGACTCACCGGTAGTGTCACCAGAGCTGCATGTATGTATCATGTCGACAAAGAGCATAGAACATTAAAGCACTATATAAATATTATATGGTCCTTAACCCTTTAAGGAGGACAATAATGTAGTAGTGCTTCATTCCATGGTCGGTATGATGTATGAATGCAGCCCTAACTTACCAGTACTGCATTCAAGCATCATGCCGATCCAACGGGGTTAATACACTCCCAGGGGATCGGCATGATCGATGCACCAATGCAGCCCTAGGACTACATTGGTGCATCGTGACGACAAAATTAATGTCCCGTTTTAGGAACATGCCATCTTTAAGGGTTGAAGGGTCATAGCCCTTGTCAAGTCATGACTTTGTATTGCAATAAATTAGAAGTGAAATTTTTCCACTAGAATGATATGACTGATATATATTGCCACATTAAAAAATCATCGGCTAAGTTGCAGACACCACCCATATCAGTTAGATAGAGCATATTGGTGCATTTTATACCATATTTTCATAAACAATTTTACCAAAGACGCATCCGAGAAAAGGGTTCCATCAAATATATAGGATAAGTCACATCTCAAGCAGCAATTGATAGGCTATATGAATTGGTTTAACAGGCAATTTACCATTAATTGCTATGTATACGAATTATAGATTATGACATGGATGATGATATATGAACAGAAATAACCTAGACAAATTAATTAAAACGTTTAACGATGAAAGATACTTAAAATAAATTGCCAACCGTAATAACACAAATACGAAATATCACGTGAAAGCCTCCCTCCTGCATCTCGTGTTTCCTAAAGTTTCCTCAAAGATGAACTTAATTTTATGTTGGATGGTAATAGCACACAGTTATACGTTACTGGTCCTTTTTAGGGTTGTAGGGTTAGTTAGGTCATCTCATACTTTTTCTTATCTCGTTTCTCATCTTTTTGTAATCTGTATATGGTTCAGTCCTTCACCCCCACACTCTGTGCATTCCTATTGTGTTTTTGTTGTTGTTTGTCCTGTCACGTCCTTTCCTTGTTATATGTGACTCATTTCATTGTCCCACTTTACAACAGGATCATCATAACTATGAAGAGGTTGGATGCAAAACAACATAGGCCTAAGGGAGTGGTCATCTTTTAACAACAGGGGGGGTTGGTGGATTTGGGGGGGGACCAAAAAAATTTGGACCCCTTGAAGGGGGGGGGACCAAAAAAATTTGGGCCCCTCTTGAGGGGGGGACCAAAAAAGTACACCCCTTTTTAGCAGAAAAGCCCGAGCATTACTATAGATCAAAGGGTTCGGCCGCGCTCAATTTCAACCTGCTGGAGGGGGGGACCAAAAAAATTTCCACCCCTCTCGCGGGGGGACCAAAGAAATTTCGACCCGCTCACGCAGGAATGCACCGACCCCCCCCCCTGTTGTTAAAAAATGACCACTCCCTAACCGCCTTTTTTTGAAAAAGAGAGAGACAAAATTCTGACAAAAATCTTGGTCAGGGATGGTCAGATGTAAATTTTCCTAAATTTACTATGTCTCATATCATTAGGGCCTGTGAAGGATACACTCTGTTATCAAAATATTATAAATTGACCCCAGGGTGGCTTTCCAAATTACATTATATGCTCCATTTTGGGGGATGGAGATGTGTCGATTTGCATCCAGACTGTTCACATTCTAATGGGGCTTCCCTTGTAAAAATCCTACACAAAGAGTGTCGCCAGGTAAATGGCACGAGTTCTAAATTCTACAATGCCAATAGCACAACTTCTTCCCTTTCCTCCTTTTTGTAGTCCCTTACATCACTCCAGTTCAATCTGGAGTTTCTTGGATAGGTGTCCTAAGTTTGGCACATCCTATGTAAGGTATTGTGTGCCTGCTCCCGGCTGTGTGGGGGGGGGCTTTAAAATGAATGATCATCATTATCATCATCGTTATCTAAATACTGGCCTCATCAGAACTAACTGTCCTATATGTATCGCCATTACCTGTGACATATCTGTGCTTTAATCATAATGTCTGTACTTCATTAAGAATTACATGTATTACTTGTCAGTATAATTGAATATCAACATTCCTAAATCCATGAAACAGCGCCAATAGTATCATACTCGAGCAAGGCCTGAGATCGATGTGGTGTGCGGAAGACCGCAGAACACCGAAGACGATTGCGAACCAATAAATTAATTATTTTATTGATGATAATAATAAGAATAATAATAGCAATAATAATACATGGCCACTATGAATAACAATACGGCGTTTTCTTCCATTACCAGGTGTCGCTGGCTGTGTTTGCCACCTATGTGCTGATATCGCCAAGCAATGTCTTGGACCCTAACAAGGCCTTTGTCACCATGTCCCTCATCAACGTTATGAACTTCACCCTCTCCATCCTGCCCCTGGGGGTCAACTTCCTGGGCCAAGTAAGTACTTATATGTATATATATATATATATATATATATATATATATATATATATATATATATATATATATATATATATATATATTGAACTTTATCCCTTTAATAGCTGTAAAATAGTTTAATGTGCTAAGGCCAAAAAAACAACGTTTGTTTCAGGTCACCCGACCGACCCTATGCAAATTGGGCCTCCGACCCTACGTTTCTTTATGTAATTTGCACCGACCCTACATTTTCCTCCCATGTTCCCTGCAGCCCAGGTGAGTCTACTCACCAGGGCTGCATTCATGCATCATGTGTTACTTTGCTTAAAAAAGCACACGCCCCCTAATTTTCGACCTGCCTGTGGGACCACCCAAATCCCGACCCCCTAGCTGTTAAAAAGTGAGCACTCCCTTAAAAGGTTCAGGTTGTCGATAAACTTCTGATTGAATTGAAATCTCAATGAATGTCAATTGTCATTAGGGCATGGTATTGTATCTTTCTGTTTACTGCGTATTGTCATCATTGTTCTTCTGGTAACTCCTACACTTGGAACTCTCTGCTATGAACATTATCATATATTGTGTCATGTTTGTAACAATCTCACACCACATGGTACAAAATGGGTATTGTATCATTTTGTGCCATGATGCGCCATGGGAAGGCACTAAAGCACAAGAAACAAGTACTTAACACAAGACAGAGTCAATGCTAAAGGAATTTCTCATATTCATTTAGGCTATTGTCTCTGTGGAAAGGATAAACCGGTTCCTGGAGTTGGAAGAATTGGAGGAAGGAGTTGTGGAACAGGACCATAACATGTCAGGTAGGTGATATGTCCCTTGTCGTCATGATGCCTGTGCTGCATTCCTGCCTCATGCTGACCATACAGAGATGATACACTCCTGAATGGTTGGCATGATGCACCAATACACTGCCGGTGAGTTACTCGCGTTGTGCTACATTGGTGCATCATGAAAAATGTTGCTTTAAAGGAAAATGTCTCATTCATTAGGATCAATAATAATAATAATAATAATAATAATAATAATATATACTTTATAAGTTGGCATGCAATTCCTTAATCTGAACATAACATAAACTCATATTAAGTCCATGTAAATATCTATGTGTATAACTGCAGATGCGGTAACCCTGGATAACGGTAGCTTCAGCTGGGAGAAGGATGGACGGGTCGTTCTCAATGAGTAAGTGTCCTGTGTATATCTAATGGCCTGTGTTTAGGGTTTAACCCTTGAATGTCCCATATTTTGTGCTATTGTAACCTTTTGGTGAATGTGGGAAATGATGTGGCTATAGACACGAGCCTAGAATTAGCTTTTATTTACAGCTCCTCAGAGCAATGTTCAATATGGAGTACTGTCCTGGTACAGCTTATATTGCTATGATTGTTAATAATGGAGTCTATTTTCAGCGTATTTTCAGCAAACATTCAAGATATTACAAGATTAGTAAACACCGAACTATTATTTCATTCCCTTAGGGCCTACTGGTCATCTATTAACAATCAGTGTAGTGTTGTAAAGGCATTTTGGTCCCATTTTGGTATAGTAACGCACTGGCTCCTTTGCTCAAAAGGGGTGTCATCTTTTTAGTCTCCCCCCCCCACCCTGTCAAGGCGTCTGAATTCTTTGGACCCACCCCCCTCCAAAATAACTGCCAAAACTCTCCCTTAATTTTGATTAAGAAATGATGACTCCCTATCGTTGCATGTTCCAGCATCAACCTGCACGTAACGCGGGGGCAGCTGGTGGCCGTGGTCGGCCATGTTGGGAGTGGGAAGACCTCCCTGGTGTCAGCCATATTGGGCGAGATGTCCAAACACCAGGGAACCAGCAAACTCAATGTGAGTCTTGTTGTTGATATTTTCTATTGGCTGAAATCTTTTTTTTTTTTTTTACAGTTACTTGAAGTGTAAAATAAAAGTACATAATCACATAAAAATCAACACAAGGAATTTTATTTTTCAGTTTTTATTTGAAGTCTATATTTTTGCAGGTATTTTTGGAGGATTTTTGTGGAATGTTGCTACTTTCGGATCATTAATGATCCTTCATCAGGCAAATAATTGGAAGTTTTTTACTTAGTGGCCAAGAGTCGGCATCGTTCAGAGATGGGTTAGATAAAATATTTAAAACGGCTGTTTATGTAACAGGTTGTTTATGTTAACATCAGGGCATCCGATTTGTGCGAGAAGCCTCGAATTGGCAACAAATGTGGAGTCCCAGATTTTAGGTACAAAATGTACAACTTGACCTCTGCATACCCAAAATAAATTAGCCTGACTTTCTCCATGTTATAGGGATCACTGGCCTATGTGCCACAACAGGCCTGGATACAAAACGCCAGTTTACGTAATAATGTCATATTTGGTAAAAGGCACAAGAAGTCCCTCTATGACAATATACTGGATGCCACTGCCCTCCTACCAGACCTTAGGATCCTCTCCGATGGTGACATGACCGAGATTGGCGAAAAGGTGAGCGCTTTTGTCATGACATATTATGTCTATGTCAATAAAATCTATTTGAAAAATAATAAATGTGTAGCGTAGCTTGACCTAGAGTCAACCAGTACAGGTCATAATTATGTCCACCTTAATTTTGTGTATTAGTATTACACTACACTTATAGTATACGTGAGTTCTCTCCAGCAAGGGGCAAATGGAGAAGATATAGTGCATGAATAACTTTATAGTTGAGGTGGGCATCTCAAGGTACTGGTTGACCCTTTGCCAAGCTACCCTACACCTGGTTTTCATATCAGTATCGGATATACGGCATGACATAAGATGAATATGAATGTATATTTATTTTTTGAGGCATTTCCTCAAGATACTCTTAGGTATATTCTAGGGCCAGACACTGGTGTTAGCCCAAATACCAATGTTAGTTAGGCCCTATTTTGGATGCAGTATTTTGTATTTCAAGTATTTATTAAGTATTTGTATTTTTAGGGCATCAACCTGTCAGGAGGCCAGAAGCAGCGGGTGTCCCTGGCCCGGGCCGTGTACCAGGACGAGGACATCTACCTCCTGGACGACCCCCTCTCTGCTGTGGACGCACACGTGGGCAAACACATCTTTGAGAAGGTCATCGGGAACAATGGGCTGCTCAAGGACAAGGTACCCAGCTAACAAATACACTTTATTTTACGTCAAAATGACGTTTTAAAACTTTATATAACGTTATGTCATAGTGAGGTAGCCTTAGAGAAACATTATATAACGTTATATATGTTATAAAATGTTGTATAACGTTTTTTGTTTACTGGGTAGGGGTAAGGACATATTAAGGAGAGCATACTGCAATAATGCATCATGCCCTTGGTTGCCTTGATGCATTAATGCAGCCATGGCAATCGTGAGTAATTCACAAGACAGAGAAAAGAGTAAGCGTCAACCAGAGTCAGGCAATGCTGGATTCTCTAGACTTTCCAGATTGTAATAGAGGCTGGCTCATTAGAAAAGGCCATCATTTGCTCTCTCTAGTTGAAATAAACAGAAATCATTGCCATTTTGAAGGGTGACTTTAGTATTGTGCCATAGTAGCAAAACTCGAGTATAAGCCGCACCCTGATTCTGGGCTGATCCTATAAACCGCACCGGCAGTCTGACTCGCATACCAGCCGCGGCTTCTTTGCAAGGTTTTACCGTAGACTTGAACTATAGTTGAACCCTCTAGGGTCTATCTAGGGTATATGAGAGTCTACACAGTGTGTTTCTTTTATTCCTTCAGACAAGGATCTTCGTCACACACAGTATAACCTTCCTACGTCACGTTGACGTCATCGTCGTCATGAACAATGGCGTCATCTCAGAGATGGGACCCTTTGACACCCTCATAGAACAGAGGGGAGCCTTTGCAGAATTCCTCACCAACTACTTCAATGAAACAGCAGAATATTCATCCTCAGAGGAAGAAGGTACTTGCATTGTATTTCATGGTGAATACGGTATGACAATGTTAAACCTGGCTCCACCTTATGAAATAACACTCAATTATGAACTTACTTTTAACCTCTGTCTATGCATTTACATGTGTTATTCATGAGTCTTGTCTTTCAAAATAAGACAGCCTATTATTTTGGTGAGGATTGAAGTATACATGATATAGCAAGATGTAGGAAATCGCAGCTTACAGAATAGTCAAAACCTATATTTTTGAACACTACTATTCAGAAAATAGCATAGCTTATTTATGTTAGTATTCTATATATGTGTTGCGTATTACAATTGCAGACATTCTTTCTATCCATGATCACCTGTCTACCGTGTCTGCTTCTGAGAGTCAGAGTGAAGTGGAAGGGGTCAGACAAAGAAAACTTAGGTGAGCCAATTAAAAATTTAACAAGTATAATGCCAATGTGGCTTGACACCTCCCCTAAATGTTTTCATATTAAAAAGAACTATTCAAGCCAATAAAGTAACAGTATATTCTAATTCAACTCTCCAACAAGAATGATTACATGGTGCACGATTAAGAGCAATGGCCCTTCTAAATGTTCCTCTTCTAAATGTTTTCATAAGTTGTATATTAACTAAATCTCCAACAATCTCCAATGGAGATTGCAGCCTCACCTATAACAATGTTCATATATTATAGAAAACAAAAGAGTACAAAATTAATGCCCATAAAGTAACAAAATCTTCTTTGTGTAACCTATATCATGAATTCAAACGTGTCTTTTCATTCACAGTAAACGTAAAGTGTCACGCTCCAAGTCCAAGTCTCTGCCTGACGGTGAAGAGCGGCAGCTGCAGCAGTCATTGTCTCGGCACATATCAGAGATCGCCCCCATGAAACTCATAGAGGACGAGGTTGCTGAGGAGGGAGGGGTAGGTGGTTTGTCACATATAGAGGATGAGGTGGCTGAGGGGGGAGGGGTGGGTGGTTTGCCACATATAGAGGATGAGGTGGCTGAGGGGGGAGGGGTGGGTGGTTTGTCACATATAGAGGATGAGGTGGCTGAGGGGGGAGGGGTGGGTGGTTTGTCACATATATAGAGGATGAGGTGGCTGAGGGGGGAGGGGTGGGTGGTTTGTCACATATAGAGGATGAGGTGGCTGAGGAGGGAGGGGTGGGTGGTTTGTCACATATAGAGGATGAGGTGGCTGAGGAGGGAGGGGTGGGTGGTTTGTCACATATAGAGGATGAGGTGGCTGAGGAGGGAGGGGTGGGTGGTTTGTCACATATAGAGGATGGGGTGGCTGAGGAGGGAGGGGTAGGTGGTTTGTCACATATAGAGGATGGGGTGGCCGAGGAGGGAGGGGTGGGTGGTTTATCACAGCCATATAGAGGATGGGGTGTCTGAGGAGGGAGGGATAGGCAGTTTGTCACAATGTAGAGTCATCTGAGTCTGAAATAAAGCTTTGATTTGAATTGAATTGAAATTAGTTCACTGTTCCTCCTGTAGGTGCGGTGGAAGATCATCTGGCGGTACGTGACAGCGGGTGGGACGCGACTGTTCTACCTGGTGATCCTGTTCCAGGTCCTGTTCACCGTGGCTCAGGTGCTCACCAGTCTGTGGCTCTCTGAGTGGTCCAATGACAAGCCGGGGGTCAACGGCACCATGGACCAGGATCTGGTTAGGTTCAGGCTCGGCATCTATGGAGCCATAGGAGTAGGGCAAGGTAATAATTAGACACTGTAAATAGTGAACCCAAAATTGCTTCCTTGGATACTGTGAACTAACATAGATTCTACTGCCCATGTGCACTGATACTGCAGTATATACTGTTAAACTACAGTAGATTCTATGGCTCAGCTACATTAATTTTATTTCTAACAGTGTACCATACAGTCGCAATATAGCAAGAAAAGTAGAGCAGAGCTCTATTAATCATGGCTTTATGTGTAGGGGTAAGTCCTGCGGCATTATTCCCCTCTGCGCACCGAACCAATCCAGTAATGTGAGGTACAGTTGCCTGATGGTATAAGCAATGTAGCTCAGAGATAGAACATCTGTTTCGAGGTGGGAGGCCCCAGGTTCGAATCCTAGTGTTTCCAAAAATGTCTTTTGGGGCAATTGTAACCTTTACATTTGTATGTTTCAGGTGTATTTGCCACAGTATTGCTGACAGCCTGTGCTGTGGGCTGTGTGGCTGCCTCCTTTAACATCCACGATGACATGTTGAACCGGCTCCTCAGGGCCCCCATGTCATTCTTTGACACCACCCCGCTAGGCCGCATCATGAACAGGTGCTCCAAGGTATGGGGCTTTCTGTATGATATCATATAGATGTGCTTCTCTTCTTATCTGGTTGAACAATTCTACCACTAACTGCCTGAAATGCCTCAGTAGGAGGTGTCTAATCACAGCACAGTGCATTTTAAGTGATATCTACTGGCAAGTGTGCCAACTATTTTAGGTAGTACTTTCGAATTTAGCATCGTGGAATGGGAATAATGGGAACATGCAATCAGACAATATGGTTTTGGCTGATTTTGGCCTGAAATGGCCATTGCTTAGCCATGATATGTTACCCATAATGTTAAGGGATCTATACAGGTCACCTCCATAGAGAAACTAGAAAATGGTGTCTGCATTAGCGGATATACAAACTTAAATTACAATGGCCCTTGACTTATCTTTTTAAAATTTCATTGCCAGAGGCTCCAAATTTACCTATTCCATGATACAATGTGCAGCAAACGACATTCAGCAAGCATTTATTCAAATCAATATTTCAGTTTTTTGTGTGATAATAATATGCTAACACAAGAGTATACACTTGTTATTTGCAGGACATGGACATTATAGATAGTGGGATGCCCAACTACCTGCGAGGCTTCTTCTTCTGTGTAGGACCGGTGGTAGCTACAGCATTTGTCATTACCTACACCACACCTGTGTTCCTCGCTGCTTGTGTACCTATAGTCATCGTCTATCTATTTGCACAGGTAAGGCCATGGATGATCTACCAGCATGTTGTTATTAACTGAGCCATAAATAAATATAAGGTGTGTTTTAGGTTACCAGACTATACCTAGGAAAACAGGGCAGAACTGAGACTTATCTCTGAAAGATATTTCTGAGCCGATTGTATGGTCCACGATTGAGGCCATGGTCAGCGAGTCGGATTTTGCAAGTCAATTTCTTGGTGCTTTCAGGCCTAAGTGCAAACAAACAAAAAATTCAAATCTGACCAACCTAACCTAGATTATTACACTATAACCTGAAACACACATGTGTGTCTCCAGTTTTACCATTATCAGAAGCTCTAAATATTGAGCAGGAGCTGGGAAGCATTTGCTGTCCACAAGACAGAGGCTGACAGATTAGAGGGTCCAATCCTGCCCAAAAAATTATGCTGACTCCAAAAATATGTTTTCTGGTGGTCGCATTTAGACCCGAATTCCTGAGAATGGACAAGTTTTAATCGCTCCTGATCTAGATTATCATCTTAATGGACATGCAGTGGGTGCCAAGAAATGCCTTTAACTCTACCAATCATTTGGAGTAGGCCAAGATTGGTCAGGATTGCATTTTGATTGAATCCAGATTTATTTAATTAAATGAAAATATCTGAAAAAGCAATAAATCTTACTATTTGACTTGCAGCGTATGTACATCACATATGTGCGACAGTTAAAGAGAATTGACAACATCCGGCGATCCCCAATCTACACACACTTTGACGAGACCATCAGCGGAACGTCTTCCATCAGGGCTTACGGACGCCAGGTGGAGTTTACAGCTAAGTGTGACAGACTCATAGACGAGAGCCAGAGACCCTTCTTCATGATTCTATCTGCACAAAGGTAAGGGAGTGATCAGTTTTTAAAAACATCAGAGGGGGGGGGCAAAAGATGTGGACCCCTTGACTGGGGGGGGGGGGGGGCAACAACATTTTTAGCCCTCCCCCCTTACCCAGTGGGCACAGAATATTGAATCAACATTGATAAATGGTTGTCAATGTTGATTCAATGTTTATCCAATGTTGATTCAACGTTGAACTGGATTTTGTGCCCACTGGGTAGGGTTGAAAATCGGCTTGTGAGCGTGACAATTAAGTCAGGGACGTTCCGTGTCTATATGTTACTATTATATGCACAATATTTTCCCAAGAGGGAGGGAGGGGGTCCTGGATCCGCCCTCCCGAGACCGTTATAGATGTGACATTAGCTGCAGAAAGGAAGTTATGTTTCTCAGTGGCGTAGGAAAAGGGGGGGCCAGGGGGGCCCGGGCTCCTCCAATCACTGAGGAGGGGGGGCCCTGAATATGTTTGGGCCCCCCCCAAAAATATGCCAAGACCCACGATATAATAGACACAATTTCCAATCCTTACCTCACTCCCATAGGGAACGTGGGGGCAGAGGGGCCTGGTCCCCCAACCAGAACTAAAGGGGGCTCAAATACTACTTTTCTATACAATCCGATATGAGCGTGTACATGATACATTTTGCCGAAAGGCCGATAGATAAAGTTGGTTTTGAGTGGGTCCCCGTGGGCCCCCCCAATGAAGTTTTGCTTCCTACACCTCTGTTTCTATGTATCATACTAACTGCACAGAGGTAAAACACAACATATAGCGCCTTACCTTTATTTCAATTTTCATTTTATTGGCATGCAAATCACTATCATTGGTATAGCTCTCTTATAATGGACGACTTGTGTTTTAATCTCCAGTTTGTCATTATTTGATTGATGCTGCCATTCAATGTTTATAACTATTTCTTTTGGGGGTCATTGAAATGTTATTAAACCTTAAATTAAGGCCAAATCATTATTTTATTTTCTGTATCTAGACTTGAGGAAATATTTGATCAGGAAGAGCAAGTTCCCATTGACTTCAATGGACTTTACTTCTTAACAGGAATACCCAATACTTTGGTAATATTCTGGAGGAATCAGGGAGTAATCTTGATGAGTCCTGCATTGATGTGGTGATTCACGACTCACATGTGATACTTTCAAAAGAAAACCAGGAAAAATCAGACTTACCTACCTTTATTTTCGGACAATGTTGCCTGAAACACTTTTTGGACCAAGGTTGTTTCGATGATTTTCTCCCTAAATTTTGTTCTTATTATTTACTCCTAGGTGGCTCGGGGTATCCATGGAAACAGTGGGAGGCCTTGTTACCTTCTTCGCCGCCATGTTTGCAGTGTTGTCAAGGGGCTCCGTAGATGGTGGTCTAGCTGGACTGTCTGTGTCATATGCTCTAAATGTAAGTTATATTCTGTAATTATCAAGGATAAACATTTATATGTTCATCATGAGTAATTCTCTCTCTTTCTCTGGGTTACATATTACTCACGATATGTACAATTACCAACCTCGAGAGAACTTCTTAACTGTATTCTATGTGGTAGATATGATATATGTGAGTGGTTGTATAAGTGTTATAAGCCAAGGACAGGGTAATTTCCCAACGCACACACCATGAATAGTTAGCATTGCCCAGGGCCTATAACAGTTATGCTACTAACAGCGTAAGTGAGATATGGATACATGTTAGTAACATGTATCCCTATCTCACTTACGCTCACTGTAGGAAAGGGTGCTCAATGGACCACCTCCATACACAGCCCTGTATGTAATATACAGTCAGGCCATTTCTTTTGTTCTCTCGGCCAACTATGGTGTAAATGTCAACACGCTTGCTAAAGCAGACTAATTGGGCATTGGGCATATATAGAAAGGCTCGCAGTGTAAATGGGAAATTATGTTAAATTATAATTTACCAAACTCAAACACAACTCATCCCCTGCGTACTAGTCGTGAGATATCGTGGTGATGCTGAACTCGCCGATCTGCTGCCTCACCACCCTGGAGGCATACGTGTATATTAATGCAGTATACCTTATATCAATTTCCATGAATCACTTTTTTATCACTTATATCATTGCTACAACCACATTACACTTGCCTTGACAGATCACGGTGATGATGAACTCGTTGATCCGCTGTCTGACGGAGCTGGAGACTTACATGGTGTCAGTGGAGCGACTGGACGAGTACTGTCATGTCAACCAGGAGGTGGGTCAAGTCTGGTAAACCTTTAAAGGTCGCATAGCGCGTTAATGTGCTGTGCCATTCAAAGACTGCATAGTGCTTTAATGTCGGCATGAATGTAGCTATGGGGAGTAGCTCGCCAGTGATGCATTCATACATCATGCCGACGCTGTGGGGGTCATTGTCTGTTAACCATTTAAAGACGGCATAGTGCTAATGTACTATGCCCTCTGAATGCAGCCATGGGGAGTAGCTCAATAACGTCTTAAAATTGTGATGAAGCCTTATAATGGCCAAACGCTGTGATCTTTGATTTCTTTGATTTCCATATACATTTTCCACCAGAGTATACCTTACTTCAGTTGTTATGGTTGTGTTGATCATCTTGAAAAGATTAAGAATAAAGTTTCAAAATGTCATTTTTACCACTGTGTCCTTAAGGCCGACTGGAAGGTACCAGGGACAGAAACAGACAACCAGTGGCCACCAGAAGGCAACATCAGCATCCAGCACTACGGGACACGGTACAGACCCGGCCTGGACCTGGTCCTTAATGACCTAACCTGTGATATCAAAGCTGGGGAAAAGGTCAGTAAAACGCTCTATACATAATAAAATGGAGGATTTCACAGAAAACTAGTTTTTTTTATTAAGGCGTGACATTTTATTTTTGGAGTAAAATACATAAAGATGTTGGAGAGTGTTTGGCGAAGTTTCGGTTTATCTATTAATTGGTTGTTAGGAAATGAAATTTCTCTGAGCTTATACTGTTGGTTTCTAAACTACGTAAAGCATACAAATGTAGTTGGGCATAAGTGCTTTATTGGACATTATGACGCGGTGCCCTGACAAACATAATCCTCACAAACTTGTTTTTTCATTTTCTTCCTTTGTTTGATCTTGTTGCATCTTGTACTTTAAGTCTCTTTTTTATTATTATGTGGGATACGCGATGGTTTAAGATTGCCTGCGATATACTTTGCCAGGTCACAAAATGTAATGTGGGATACATAGACAGAGGTCCACGATGATCTGTCTGAATGACAGTTTTCTCAATGAGTTGTACCTTTTCTCTGCCTCGTGTGATATGATCCAAGGCACCACAATTAAATGGAGAAACCAGGAATTCAGACAGATTACAGTGGATCTCTGTGTTTATTTCCTGCAATTATTGATAAATTACATTTAAAAACAACATTTAAAGATTGGTTTCATAGCTATTTTTGTGACATCATTATGGAGAACCACCCCATGAAGAATGTGAATAAGTTTCTGCACGAGGGTGTGTGGAACGGCCATTCTAGAACTTAGGCATAGTAACATAGTAAGTTTCTCCATATGAAATAAAGACTTTTATCAAGTCCTGCAGGGCTTGCCTATAAAAACACGCAGTGACCTACATGGATTATGGCTATCATATGGTGAGTTACTCGCCAGGGCTGCATTGGTGCATTATGAGAACGAATGTTATCTTTTAGCGACATGCGTCATTAAAGGGTTAATGTATAACCTCAGAACCGTTTTGAATTTCAGATTGGCATAGTAGGTCGGACGGGGGCAGGCAAGTCCTCCCTGGCGTTGGCCCTGTTCAGGATAGTAGAGTCAGCCCATGGGAGTATCACCATAGACGGAGTCCCTATAGCCTCACTGGGTCTTCACAACCTCAGGTCGAGGCTTACAGTCATACCTCAGGTAATTCGTTGGGTTTTCAAATAATTGTTATCGTAAAGGTATGTTTGACTAGTCCAGGAGGACTAGTGGACGAAGGAGTGGGTTGGACCCTTGCTTGACCGAATATGACACAAAACCAGAGGTAGATTTACCTCCACAACTCACAAGGTGCCATGTGACCAACCCAGAGCCAATCCAGGTCAGTGTTTACAATGTTGCTAAGGTGTGTCCCAGAACTAGGCCTCTGATAGGTCTAGGTGCTGGGTCAAGGCCACTGCCTGGATGGGAGACCATCTGGCTGTAGACTTGCATAGGTCTCTGTGGTGGGAGATCTATTTATAAATAATGTTGAATTTTATTCAAAATATTTATTCACCTGTGTTTGTTTCTTTTAGTGTGACTTTACCAAACTGGGGTGTGGGTGAGATCTACCCACTGCCCCCTCTAAGAGTGACTTAAAGGTAGATCAACAGTCTAGTGTCACTTTGGTGTAAACAAACAATCTATTGATGTCATGAAAACTTTTTTTCAATGAACATGCTAGAATAGCAACATGTGATTTCGGTTTCGTCAATTGACTCATCAGAAGCATGTAGGGTACAAAATTAAATTTGTGGGTACTTATTTTTTATTTTTATAAAAAATAAATACAGCGAGGGGCCCCTATGGCGATCCTTGTGGGTCGTTGAGGGGTAGGCCTATTTGCACTATTGAGTACTAGGCCTAGGCAAGTAGGTATTTTTCAGCAAAAAGATACCTATGGTTGCAAGGTTTAGAGGCTCCCCATGTCCCCGCAAAGGGGGGGGGGGCCTTTTTATCTTGACTTGGTCACACATATTAGTGAGATATGCGTGGTGAGTTGTGGATAGATGCCAGTTTCGTGTAACAAAATGCCTGGCATCTCCTGGTTTTGTGCGGTCATATGGTTAACACCAGAGTCAATACACTGGGTACACTTTCTTGGTGAAATTTTCTCACCCTCAACCAGCCTAATGTTTGACTCCCTGTACCGGTAACCAGGTTACCTAGGGAGCCATGCATCTAGCCGAGAGTGTGAGGGGAGTGTTTTTCCGCAAAAAAATTTTGACGAGGCAGGGGAGGGTGTTAACCATATACACTGTCCATGGTATTCAGGCCGTGGGGGGCCGTGGTACCAAGCCGATGAATCCAGTTGAATTCAATCTTAAGCCGCAGACTTTTGGCCCTCTTACTGTGTGGATATTCGTGTATGAAATCCAGTATGTAGACCTTCATGTCTTTGTCAACGTCATGTCCTTCTTTGAGGAAATGGCGCTGGACATCATTTACTACTGTACCTTTTTTGGTGTGGTAAATGTGGCTGTAAAGTCTTTTCTTGACTTTACGTTTTGTTTGCCCTACGTATTTGATTTTGCATTTCTTGCATTCTACGCAGTAGACGACATTGGAGCTGTTGCATGTGACATTTGTTTTTGTCTCAAAGCTCAATTTGGAGTCTCCTTTTTGGATTCTCCCCGATGTGTCGAGCATCGGGCAATATCTGCAGTTTTTACGTTTGCACGTGTTGCTGCAGATGGACCCGGTTTTCTCTTTGGAGAAGGGGTTGTAGTCGCATCGGGCTTTGACAAGGTGGTCCCTCAGATTTTTAGGCCTGCGGTACCCTTTTACCACCTTGCGGTCCCAAAGGTCCTTGGTTGTTTTAGAGCGACCAAGGATGTCCCAATTCTCATCCACCATTTTCTCTAGTGTATGGTCATTGGGACGGTAGGTGTTGATCATGTAGATCGGGTTTGTTTCCACCCGGAGACTTTTGTCTTTCGGGGGTGGATGTAGGAGGTCTTCGCGGGGTTTGAGGAGGCATTTCAAGAAAGCCTCATTCAATACACTCATGGGGTAGCCCCGTTTGAGAAACTCAAGTTTTTTGTCCTTGACGTGTCTCATGAAGTCCTCCTCCCTAGTGCAGATTCTCCGGAGTCGGAGAAACTGGCTGTAGGGGAGACTCCGCTTGCTGGCAAGCGGGTGTGCTGAGTCGTAGCGGAGATATCCGTGTGAGTCAGTGGGTTTGCAGTAAAGGTCGGTGTACATTTTGCGTGTGCCATCGATTTTTACTGTGGTGTCCAGGAAACTGATCTCCTTCACCGAGGTTTCCCAGGTGAATTTGATTGTTTGATGGGCTGAGTTCAAGTGGGTGAGCCATGTTTCCAGGCTGTCCTCACCATGAGGCCATATGAAGAATATGTCATCTATGAATCTTAGCCAGAGTGACGGTTTCTTCTCGTGTTCCTGTAGGAGTTTGTCCTCCAGGATGGCCATGAAAAGATTTGCGTAGGAGGGGGCCAATCTTGTGCCCATGGCGGTGCCACCTATTTGTAGGTAGTTGGTGCCATTGAATTGGAAGTTGTTTCTTTTCAGAACTAGTTCCAATAAATCAACCAGAGTTTCGTTTTTCGGATTTTCGAAACTGTTTCGGTTCAGTACTAGCAGGTCTCTAATACTTTGAATTCCCTCATCGTGGGGGATATTCGTGTAGAGAGAGCTGACATCGAAAAATTTTTGCGGAAAAACACTCCCCTCACACTCTCGGCTAGATGCATGGCTCCCTAGGTAACCTGGTTACCGGTACAGGGAGTCAAACATTAGGCTGGTTGAGGGTGAGAAAATTTCACCAAGAAAGTGTACCCAGTGTTATCGTAAAGGTAGAACACCTTCTGCCATGATGGTCAGAAAGACATGTTTACATATAATATATCATATACTTTGACATAGGCCAAAATACCAATATCAGAAAGTCTTTGTGTAAATTTTCTCTTGGTGCATAAGCAATTATACATTTATGTACAGTAGGGTAGGTCCACACATTTCCAGATGCTTTTAACTAGATTTTATCGATATTTGATATTTCATTTTTGGTAGTTAAATATTTTGATATTTCATTTTTGGTAGTTACTATAGTGTTTGGTTGAGAAAATGCTAATAAACTATAAATATTGATAACCCAATGCTTGATGCTCTACCCCCAGGACCCTGTCATCTTCTCGGGCACGTTGCGGCAGAACCTGGACCCTTTCTCCGAGTACTCCGAGACCCGGCTGTGGGAGACGGTACAAAACGCTCACCTTAAGGAGTTCGTCCAGTCCGTGCCGGAGGGCCTGGAGTATGAGTGTGGAGAGGGGGGAGACTCACTCAGGTAACCCAGATGAGCGTTTAACCCTTTAGGGCCGACAAGGTTTTATTTGTCGTCATGATGCACCAATTCTGCCCTGGTGAGTAACTCACCAGAGCTGCATTTGTGCATCATGCCGACCCTATAGGAGTGTATCAACCCCGTACGGTCACCCATGCTGCTTAAATGCAGCGCTGGCGAGTTACTCCTCAGGGCTGCATATCCCTGTTATCAGTGACCTAGACCAAAGTGAATTGCAGTGGTTTTATTCCAGCTACTTTTTTGGTCGTTCCTCAGTGTAACTTTAACATTGTCTGTGATGTCTAAACTTGCAAACATGTAGCATATATCATATGGCAGGATTTGGATTTGTTATTTGCATCTTATCAGTAGAATATCTTAGGAAAACAATAGCGTGTCAATTATTTTGAATCATTTTCTGCATTCTAGTGTTGGGCAGAGACAGTTGGTGTGCCTCGGTCGCGCCCTCCTGCGGCAGACCAAGGTACTGGTGCTGGATGAGGCTACGGCGGCAGTGGACCTGGAGACAGATGCCCTTATACAGACCACTATCAGGGAGATGTTCAAGGACTGTACCCTCCTCACCATAGCGCACAGACTAGCCACAGTCATGGACTATGACAGGTAGCTAGAATACAGTGAAACCTTGTTATAAGGAGGGCCTTTTGGAAGGGCAAATATACTCCTCATAAGCAATGTTCCTGATGACCTATACTAAATAAAGAGAGAATGGGCAATTTTGACCTTGCAAATTTTCTTATTATAACAGGAAGTACTCATATCAGTCCTCCTTTTAACGAGATCGCACTGTAATATAGTGAAATCTCGTTATATTGTACATGTACATTTCCGAACATCACTCAGTGTGAATATTATGAATTCAGAAAATTAAACATTTCCTTAACTTGCAGGATCATGGTACTGGACCAGGGCAGTGTGAAGGAGTTTGACTCGCCCAAGGCCTTACTGTCACGCACAGACTCTGTCTTTTATAGCTTGGCCAAAGAGGCTGGGGTAATATGATGTGGAACAAAGGTAAGCACTGCGTATATTGCTCAGTGTTGCTAGCCACCGTCTTCTGGCTCTAATTATCTCAATAATTGTTAAGGTACTAAACATTAAATTAGAAATTCCCATCAAACTTTTTTGAACGCCTAAAATCATGGCCAACAGGATGGTATATGATGGAGAAGATTCATTTCCTACGAAGATAATAATCAGGACATAAGGTCCTCCATTAGAAGTTACGATACAGGAAATGTATGAGCTCAATTGGATGAAGCTGTCTAGGAAATATATGGGCTCAGTCGGCCGAAGTTTTATAGGAAATAATTTGGCCCATTTGTCCGAAGTATTTTAGTTGGCAGCAGCATGATTACACTACCGTAAACCATTTTATACTAAATCCTATATTTTCATCATGTGAGATAAATAGTAACCCTGTAATTGTTTTAAATTTCAGCTATGGGCTGAAGTACACTGCGAAATCTGGCTGAAGCTACAAGTGTCAGTTTCCCAGTTTTATCAGCGAACGTACATTACCTCTGCCCAAACTTGTAGACAATAAGAACACTTCTGTCGCATCAAATGGGAAAACAGTATTACTTTTCTACTCTCTTTTCTACTCTCAAACTAGTCTTCACACATAGAAAAAATGTTTCAGGGATGATATTCGATTTCTTTCGCATTATCATGACAGATACATCTGTAGCTTGCACTATTTCCTCTTTGTATCTAGATTCCTTTAAATACATTAAAGGTTAAATAGTTGTAAATATGGGTATATGACACGTTCTGCATAATAGGCATGAATGAGGGTGATCGGTTGCCTTTTGGCAGAGATAAAAGTAGGGCCAGGATCAATGAATAAAAGCGTGGTTTAGAGAGTACAAGTGCTTATGAGGATGCTATGGAATAAGATATTTTGTATTATTTTGTTATAGCAGATCATGACATTACTGCAGTGCAGTGATTTATCGTATCATGACATTTTGTGATTATTCCAACACATCTAAGAATATGTATAAAACTTATCATTTTGAGTTATATGAATGATAATCTGAATAAATAGTATCTCTATGCAATACTTTGGTCGTTATATTTTCTTAAAACGTTGGTCGTTATATTTTCCTAAAACACGTGATTTGTCCGCCAGTCGATCTAATCTCGTATTCTTGAAATGAAATAATTATTTTCGACTGTGTGTCATTTGAATATTTCATATTATCAACGATTTTTAAACATGGGAGAACTCATGCAGCATAATATCTGTTGTGATGGCATCAACTTAATAACAAGTGTAATTATAATGATAATGATACTGAATAAAGCGGTGATTCCACTGCCGTCGATGGACAGTCCGTCCATTTTTTGGACGGATCCTTTGAGGGACGGAGCCGTGGAAGCAGGTTTTATCCACGAAAATGACCCAAAAACCTTGACGGATGTGCTAATTTGGCTTCCACTGACCCGTCCGCATTGCTGTGGATGGTGGTTCATTAAATTAAAAGAATCATCAAGTTTTTACATTTTCTCCATTTCTTTGTAAAAATAGAAAATACCTTTTTCTTATAAAATCTGTGATAAAAATAGGAGCCCAGGGCCCCGCCCTTTTTCCATCAAATGCAAATCAATTATCTTATGGATGTATCAATCAATCTAATTACCAGGGTAAATCGTAATGTCCATGAAATATTATTAAATTCATTCAACACAAATTTCTCTCGTGTCATTTCTTTGGGGCAGTCAATCATATAAATGAGGATATGGGGATTTATTAAGTGAAAAAAACTACTCTTGAAGTAGTAACTTTCTTACCCATCAATTAGATCAAATATATCATGATCTCAAACCCTTTGAGAAGTGTGTACATAGGCGACCCGAAAGATTGTGGACAGCGTTTCTTAGCAGGTTTCTACACGATACGTTTTCTGGTGACAAATTCTCACGACTTTCTCACTACTTGCACAAGTGAAACTCGAGAAATACACATAATTATCAATAAAAGCTTGTACACGTTCATAAGGCAAAAAGAATGTTGTGTTCATGTATCCCGACCGACCCTACGTTTTTGGGGCCGAGCTTAAGAATTCTTTAAAAGAAAAAACTTTTAATTTAAACAAATCTATGACATTTTCTTTTTCTTCCTTTTCACTGAAAGAAGATTTCTTTACATCAACCTACCGACCCTACGTTTTTTTGGCCGTGCTACCTGAACACAATTTCCTTTTTTTTAGGCCTAATAAGTCTCTCAAGAGTATCTTGCCTACCTTGTCCAATACCACTCTCAGGGCAATCATTTATCATCCATTACTTAGACTAATGGCTATAATCATGGGTTATGGGTTCACGGTCTGGACACACTAAGTACATTGGAAGAGCTCATTAATTAACAAAGGGAAGGGGGGGTTGATGATTTCCTGCCTAAGAATGCTAGCCCCCCTCCCCCCATTGTCACAGGGGCGGGTCCAGAGGGATCTGGACCCCCCCCCCCCCCCCCCGTGACTCGTGACGTGACGTTTTACGGAACTTTGGTGCTTGGTGCCCCCCCCCCCCTCCTTTTCAAATTCCTGAGCCGTCCTTTAATGCCAGGGATCATTCACTTGAAAGTCTCTTCAGGTTCAAAGGAAAAAATGTTTTCCCCACCCCTACAAATTATCCGCCCTCCCCCTTTAGTGATAAATAATGACCACACCTTAGGTCAACTGTTTTTGCCCATGTCCATACATCAGTGTGAGAGTGTGAAGGTTGATCTAGTTTGTACGATCTGTGCATTATGAGAGTTGTTTCTTCGCATGACCTGCTGTTTAGGTGACACCCCTGTAACCCTTTAAGGGCTGCCTAGTATTTTAATGTCCTATGCCCTTTGCCGTGATCGTGCATGATTAACGAGTAACTCGCCAGAGCTGCATTCAAGCATCATGCCGACTGATGCACTCCTGTAGGGTTGGTACGATGCACCAATGCAGCACTGGCGAGTTACTCTCTAGAGCTACATATTCATAGATACACCATGACGACAAAATGTTCCTTAAAGGGCTAACCTCAATACCGACAGGGTAGGTGGGAGTTGCTGGGAGGGGTAAAATAGCACCTTTATAACTGCAACTCCGCTACACAATGTCTCATCAAATCGAACTATTCTAACCAAATGTGATACATTTACAAATTTACCTCCCCTTTCCCCCTCTACAGACAAACCTCTACGTAAACCTACTCGGTATTGGATACCAGCAGTTAAGTCGCCATTTGTTGTACCCCCTCATCCATTTGTAAATACCACCTAACCGATGTGTATGTAGTTTAGGAACAGACTGTCACCTGAGCAGCAAAACCGGGTGGAGCCAAAAAGTTATCTAAAATTGTTAAAGCGTATGTTAAACTATGAGTATCTACTTTACTGGATGGATTTCCCCCACAAAATTAACCGGGAAGACGTTCATGTATCACTTGTTGTATGTGATGATCGGTTAAATGAAATTAAAAAACAATGTCTATATAGTTTAGGGGAGTTCAAGCTTAATATTTTTTGTATCAGGCATTGTGAGAATAGCTCCGATTTGATCAGGAACGTATTACAGCCCCAACTTATATTGTGCACCATGTGATTATATTACAGTAGGGTATCGCTAATGCTTCGTATGTTTTTGGTTTTGACATAGACACACACAAAAAACGATGACTGTGAAACATTAAGCCATCAAGACGCAATGAAGATCTAGGTCTAGTTGAGTCAAACCTGGACAAAAAGGGAGAATACGACCGTCCAAATAGATGAAATAAGAACCGAAACATCTGATTTGTTTTAAAGCAACTCTCACAATAGCAACACCCAATATGAATTGAACTGTGTCTGTTCATCATACGACGATGGGTGTGTTGGTTATCAGGACCAAACAAGTGGAGGAAAAATCGGGTGGGGCCGAAGTCCAGTAAATACCAAAGTAACAAGAAAGTGTCTGCATAGCGTTAGAAAAATGGCGAAGGGTGTGATTTTCGTCCCCATAACCCTGTACAAGCAACATTTGTCGCCAAGACGCACCAATGTAGCACTGGCGAGTAACTCACTGGCACAGCATTGTTGCATCATATTTGCAACCCTCTGGGAGTGCCTAGATTAACCCCATTTTGGGTCGGTATGATGCTTAAATGCAGCCCTGATCAATTACTCACCACAGCTACATTAATGCATAATGACGACCAAGGGTATAGCGAATTTAACACATTATTTGGCCCTTAAAGGTTTAAGGCCTGTAGAGCCCATCCCTGTATATCTCCCTCCTGTGCTACCCATTGTACCGTGACTACTGCACTGACCTACAGCCTGCCATGGTTTAGGGATATATGTAGATGTTATCCTGGGTTGGGGAACCCTATGTTGGATGTCATCCATGCATTTGTAGGCATAGATCATATGGAACTTTGCCTGATTGAACCACGCATATATACCAAAACATCATAATGTTGCATTAAAGAGTACTAATAGTCCTATTTTTTTTAAGCTGGAGGGGGGTGGTGGATATTCTAGGGAGTTGCCTAAATCTTGCCATGTGAGAGGGGTCCAAATTATTCTTGTCTCCAAACGGGTTCAAATTGATAGCGGCCGACCCCATTGCAGTAACGTACCAGGTTTTTCCCATCTTAAAAAGTGTCATTTTCTTGACCCCCCCCCTCAATAGGGGTCCAAATTGTTTACCCCCCCCCCCCCCCACCTAGACCCCAAAAAATGCAGTAAAAGAAAAATGACCCTTGCGTTTTTGGTGAGGATGCCTCTTTAAGACAATTCCGCTACAAAGACTATTACATGTACCATAATTAATGAGGTGTCAGTCAGTGTTATGATTAGCTCCTCCCCCTCCATACCTACACCACATGCATATATAACTTTATCTTATCTTGGGCTCCCTAACTCTAGCAAGGTTTTCCTCGTTGTTTATTACATAAACATAATATTCATTCCTTCCCCTATGTTAGAAAGTAGATCTATATATAAGAAATAAAAGAAAGTATTTTCCTGATTGTCGTCACCAAAATGTAACGCAACACCTTTTAACACAACCCCACCTATCCTTACTGCACTAGACTGGAAATAGTCCCTATTAGATCCTTGGAATCAACTCTCCGTTCCCATCTGCATCCCTGGTGACCTTTAAACTGAGGGCCCTTGCTCAGGAGACTTTTTAGCTGAGGGCCCTGTTCCAGGAAATATTTTAGCTGAGTGCCATGGTCCAGGGAAACTTTTAGGTGAGGGCTCTGGTCAGTGAACCTTTTAGCCGAAACAGCTAAGGGCCCAGAAGAGACCTTTTAGCTGAGGGTCTTGGTCCAGGGGACCTTTTATAGCTAAGGACTCTGGTTCAGCTGGGGACCTTTTATAGCTGAGGGCCTTAGTCCGGGGCATTTCAGCTAAGGACTCTGGTTCAGCTGGGGACCTTTTATAGCTGAGGGCCTTAGTCCGGGGCATTTCAGCTAAGGACTCTGGTTCAGCTGGGGACCTTTTATAGCTGAGGGCCTTAGTCCGGGGCATTTCAGCTAAGGACTCTGGTTCAGCTGGGGACCTTTTATAGCTGAGGGCCTTGGTCCGGGGCATTTCAGCTCAGGAGCCTTATTCGGGGAGCCTTTTAATGGAGAATTATTATGGTTCAGCGGGCATCTCAGCTGAGGGACGGCTAGTAACTTGGCAGGGTGAGTAACTCACCAGGACCAGTGTATTACTCACCGGTTCTGCATTAGTGCATCATGATAACAAGTCATATAAGTGTAGTTTTAAGGCAACATGTTGTTATTAAGAACCTTCTCTCTTTCTACAAAAAAACATACATCTCTTTATTCAATTGACCTCTATAGGCGAGGACAAGACTACACCGCCAGTGCATGCAGACACCGATACAGTTGACTGCGCCTGTCCTTAGCCAGGTCGTGCGTTAGCCTTTAAGGGCCGTATAGTGCTTTATTGTGATATGCCCTTTATCGTCATGATGCATGAATGTAGCTCTGGGTAATTCGTTAGTACTACATCCATGCATCTTGGGGTGTATCAATCCTGTGCCGTAGGGTGAGCATGATGCATGGATGAAGACCTAGTGAGTTACTTGCCAAGGCTGTATGAAGACCAGGGGCACAATGGATTAAAGCACTATACGCCCCTTAACAGTCTGCTTAAATGGTTAACATCATGGATCATCCATGTCAGCCATGGGACCTGGTCTAGGGGGTCTTCCTTATAATCATTTTGAACAAATGATGTAAGATATTAGAGAGGAAGCCATCTTTTTTGATTGGAAAGAAAATTGTGCAATTGAAAAAGAATGAACTGTAAAGCACGAGTATGAGGAAGTTATAACTTGTTTTACTTCAAGATGGATACAGCAGTCCCACTGGTTTAACCAAATACATTTTTTGTAATGCCTGCCCAGTACCTCACGGCCTGTGACGCGTCATAATTGATCATACAATTATGAAAAGTTGTTTCAAATAAACCAATTGTCCAGATTTTTAAAAAAAAGTATTACAAATTACGTAAAATAAATATATATAGAACAGTCGAATAATTCAACCACTGAACGTTATCTCTCGGCATCAGGGTGGCGAACGATTCTCCTGAAACTTTGTCTATAATATTACATCCTCACATTACTGTGTGTAGAAGAACTATAGGCTACAGCGTTATTGTATTGAACCAGGTCAGTGTATACATTATTACTGTGGAGTAGAGCATACCTCCCCCTCCAGTGCAGGTAGATACGACACAGTTGACTGCTTGTGGTGTCCTCACTATACTGTGCTATAGAAAACTGCTTCAGGGGGTGGTGGTGTGCAGGTACTGTAAAACATTGCGTATAAGCCGCACCTAGACTTTTGAAATATCATATAAGCCTCACAGGGGGCCTGATTATAGCGACTTTAGTACTGTAGTATACATTTAAATACGACGGTATAAGCCAGACTCGGGCTTTGTCCTAATGATATAAGCCGCATCGGCGATCTGACTTGGTTACTAGCCGCGGCCGATAGCGAGGTTTTACAATAGTGGGGTAAGTAGGGTGGGGCTGTCCGTACCACCTCACCACCAGGGGTCTCTACTGTGGAGGTCTGCAGACCGTGACAGGATCGGGACACACAAGGGCGTAGCTGCCCTGCAGTAGATATATCGTGTAGGACCCTCACAGCGGTGACGCCCTACCCTCTCCTGCTCTCCTCCACACCTGGGCTTTTCGTATAGCTGCTGTAGGACAGAACCTTCACCATGGGCAGGTAAGTGGGATGCCTTTGTTTGGAGAAGTTTTGATTTAATTACTGCTTCGTGTTTGTGGGAAATTGGTTAAGTTTTACTTCGATTGATTTGATCTCATTTAGTGTGATGTGATCTGGAGAATGTGAATCTAAAGTAGCACACAACTGGAGCAGTGCTCTAGTCTGCATTCAACTAGAAATAGTCGTTACTGTCAAATGAATGTAATAACACTGTTAGCTATAATACTTATAAAAACATTGTTCGTCATTACACCTTATATTGATTAGAATATATAGTTAGGGAAGAGAAACAAAGAAGGACTGGGCGGCAGATCGGTGTCCTAGCCGTAGCCCAGACTCTGGTTGTATGTGTCTACGTACTATAATGGATATACCTTAATAGAAAATCATTTAAAAAAAGAAATTGTTAATAAATTGTTTACATGGTGATTCTATTGAAAATGCATCGATGTAAGATGTTGCGATGGACAATAACTCTGGGCAAGGCTAGGGGGTGGCCATCTTTAATACGTGGGTGCAGATAGGGATCCAATTTGCCACTTTTGGCAGTTAAAGTGATATAGCTCACCAGAAAAACTCTGTGCTAGAATAGCTATTATGATAAGGTAACATGCTCCGATCAATTTGAAAGGAAGTTCATCGGAGAGCCAGGGTATAAGTCCACTTGTTTACCACGCCATATGATGTCACACCTTTTTATCCTATCAGATCCAATTCTAAGAGACATCAAATTACCTTTAATATTTGGGACCCTAAACGTGTGTGAACACACATTTATATTCCATGTATGTTTATTTTCTACTCCCTGATAACTAAAATGAACCAATGAAAAAAGTAATATGTATATTCTTATGTGGGTCTATATGTTCGGAAAAGTAGTACATGCAACGGGTTTCTCCTTATGTCAGTCACCCTCCACTGCATCTAGATCACCCCCAGTTACACCCTGTCAGAGAAGGGGTGTTTCTAGCCGAAGTCATTACATGGTCAGAAAACATTCGTTTTGAAGGGAAAATCCATGCAGCGGGCTAGTGGTACTATTAAAAGTTGCATTCCTTTGGTATTGTAGTATACGTGTAAGCCTACGACCTAAGCCTACTACCCATTCTGTATGTGGAATACAACTTTTCTTCATTTTCTAAAACGAGCCTGAGCACCCGACATACCGAATATAATGCAATGTATGGGGAATAGACAGGGGGAGTTCGGTCAGACAGGACAAGAAGCGGAGAGATAAATTCAAGAACACCCTCAGAAAAGTGAGTCATTGTCGCTTAAACTACCCTCACCTGAGCGTCAGGCAGTGCCTGACCCTTAGGTGAGGGTAGTTTTAGCGACAATGACTCTCACTTTTCTGTGTGTGAAGATGCTCCAGAGAGATTTTGATGCCCGCTGAAAGGGAAGGATAAACTTTTTCGACGTAAGGAACGGTGGTCTTTTAGCAAGGGGGGGAGGTGAGTGGATTTTGGGGGCAAAAAAAAATTATACCCTTTTTAGGGGAAAAACACGTGTTACTATAGACCAAAGCGGTCGGCCGCTGTCTATTTCAACTGGCTTGAGAGGGGGGACCCTAAATGTGGACGCTATTTATCTAGTACATCCATTGTTTTCCTATATACATACTAAGTATATGCTGGTCCAGCCACAAAATTACATTTTTTAAATAGTTTTACTGGCCAAACACACATGTAGAAAAACGCGTCCTAACGAGTTTTCCTTGTAGGCTACATGACATGTTATGGCGCAGTATGACATTAGATAGAATAAATAATTCAACATCTGTTGAAAGCTCCTAGAAGTTATACTATTATATTCATTGACTCAGGGACCCCTCCCTGGGTCATATGCACGGGTTGAGAGCGAAATTAAGACGTTTTTGTCGCATCTTTGATAGGAAACCGCAGGCTGTAAATACATTACAACATTACAGGTAATTTGCATGCTAAAAGTAGAGATCGGGGGACAAACTTTGGTGTAAGAATCAACTTCCTATCTTAATTACAAGTATGAAAAAAAACTCACAAAAAAAAAGATTCAGGCCAATCTCACCATTTTAACTCCCATAGAGACCAGTGTTAAAGCAAAACTGGAGGCTTTTTCCAGCCATGGCCGATCCCATTGATCCAAAGTGAGACGCTTTGTAGCACTGTTCTGATCTATGAGAGACGTCATGGTCTCAGCTTTGCCGTAGGGTGGCTGAAGGTTCTGGCCGACCTCGCTGTCCGTATCTGATCCTATGTTAAACGACCCTTTTATGATCTGCTCTTATTTTGTTTAGGGAGGAGATAGAGACTTACAGTAAATTGGTATCACAAGACAATAAATAGGTTCATCATATACAGGCTGGAATAAGCATAATAAATTGTATTACATAATGTAATTCAGGGGCAATGTGGACAGACCTTCAGATTTCGGGTATATTTTGAGCTCTATAACTGGGTGATCTCTTGAACATGTCCTTTGGGAGAATGTGCACTGCTGAATGGCAAATCCATGTATCAACGAGATTATTTTTTTGTTTGAAGCCTTTTGAATGCAAGTATCCCACGGGAGGTCTTATTATCAACTCACAAAATTATATCTGTATCAGATAAGCTATTTAAAATAAAGATTTTTATACTTCAATATTTTTATAGAAAGCTTCAATTGGCAATTTACGGCAAACTACTGAAGATAGAGCTAAATCAACTGAAAATGATGCATTTGGGATAGAAATGATACAATCTACCGCCTGCCAGTGTCAGGGTATCTCCTGGGGGTGATGTGAGGTCTTCCTATCGGTTTTAACATGGTACAACACCAGATGGCAGCTATGTATAGCACTAGACTCTATGGGGTGCAATGGAGCATGGAAGTCATTGTTTCAGCAGGTCCACCCCAGGGGGCATTGTGGTACAGTAAGAAGACTGCTATGAGTTCTTATGGTGGACTTGGCCCCAGTTCAAAATCTGTCAGAAGGTCTATCAGGGTGAGGTACATTCAAATCCCCATAGCTAATTCCCTATTTCTTGCATTACCATGACAAAGGTAGTCTTGGAAATATGAATATTATAGCTATTGGTAGATATGCATCATCTTTATGTCATATCGTTTTATAAAAATGGTCCGGCCACCCTAGCTTTGGGTTTGGGGTTGGGGAAGGGGTTGGGGAAGGGGTTGGGGAAGGGTAAGGGCAAGAGGAAGGGCAAGGGCAAGGGCAATGGGATGGGCAAGGGGATGGGCAAGGGGATGGGCAAGGGGATGGGGATGGGCAAGGGACTTGGGTGTAAACAATATTATTATATGTATAATCCTATATAATAATACTTTATTTTTCGCCGACCCTGAGTCATTTGTGGTGCAATCACATGCTCGATTTTTCTGTTTCCGGCCTTGTTAGGACCACATTAATAATGATACGGCTCCCATGATGCAGTTCACCCCAGGCGATTTTGTTGGGTCCTGGTCGGTAGTTACGTTCCCGCCCAGCGCCATGTGGTTACTGCAAGTTTCTTCTCACGGCACACCCCAATGCACCAAATGTCCATACTATATTAGTATTGCCTGCAGCGAAGCTTCTGGTCTTTATATATAAAGTTATTTTTATAGTTGTCTTTTAATGTATGTTGAGTTATACTTCCAGGGCCGTTCAAATAACATAAGATACAAAATCTGCGATGGAAAAATTAAACTTAGCTATAGATATTTTAGAAAAGCCCTTGGATTGAGATTTTAGAGACAAATTCAACCTGGATGTGATCCAATGACCTGGACATGCATGGATGATACCGTGCCCCAACTAAGTCAGTAGAGGCACAGATGATGTGCAGGGTCTCCCGGGGACATTCAGTGTGAAGTGTTCGATGACAAAGGGGAAGTATAAAATGCTGTCACGATGTATCAGTGAAATAAGGGAGTGGTAAATTTCTTACAAAAGACTGGAGGCTGAATTTCAAAAGAGTTTTAGAAATCAATTTATGAGGAACGGAATGTTAGAGGGTGGCATTTATTCCAGACTTATAGTATGACCTATATTGATCAGGTCTAGGGTGGATGCCACGTGCACAAATAATCTTTCTTTGAAGTAGGGATCAATAGTGGCAGCCACTACTGAAAATGATGATTTTGGCCATATCTTGGTGAAAAAATAATAATAATGAGTCATTTATTAAAATTCACATTTTCAGGGTCTAGAAAGCATTTGATTACCTTCCCCATATATATATATATATATATATATGAAATTGGTTCACTGGTTTATGCAATAACCTGCCAATAAATGATGATAGATTCCTATTTGAAGTGCTTACATCCACCTTCTCAGGGTATGTTTCTCGACACGTGGGGTGGATGGGGGGGGCTAGAAAATAGCGACCCCTCTCGTGAAAAAATTGCTGAATAGCTACAGTCTATAATTATTCTGGATTTGGTAACAGGTTTGTTATGTATTTACTTTTAGGTTCTTGTTTGCTGTTGTCTTGGCGGTGTGCCTCAGTCACGGTAAGTGTTCTCACCTTGTATATGGTGTGTGTAAAGAACATGGATAAATCATTCAAATACTAAGTAGCCTTGGGACTGAGAGATGGCGGTGGGAGGAGGAGGGTAAGAAAATGTCATTCCGTTTGACCGAATATGCCAGGACATCACTACAGTTCCGGTTGGTAACGAAACAATTCATACAGTTCAAGTGGGTAGAGAAATTCGAACCTCTCTCAAAGGGGAGGGGAGGAGAGATTAATCTTGAGGGAAATCTCACAACCCTTCCACCTACAAATTCAAACACACATTGAAATAACGTCCAGTTGATCTCTTCTTTTTTGTATTGTATTCATAATACCTAGTAAACTGTTTATCTTTAATAGAACATGTTAATACTTTTGGTCTTGTTATAACTGGCTTCTATTAAGAATAATCCGTAGTACATGCAGATGTGTCTTATGGACAATGAAAGGGGCGTGTGTCAGTTCACATGGTCTGAATTTAACTCACTGACTATATTGCTGACTCACAGACCGCAGCATTGACACATGAGCCTAAATTGGCTTAACAAAAAGCCCCATATACTGTCCTTTTCTTTTTTCTTAAAGAGAAGATAAATTCCAGGGCCACCCTCTTTGGATGGATAGGGTCGTGTAACCTGACACACCTCCTTTTGCATTTTCCCCTTAGCCTGCTGCTAATGTCATTAATAGTGTACTTTTAATTAAACATCTATGTATTTTTCTTATTTTTCTTATACAATAAATAGGAAAATGGCAACTCCAATTGATACTGTTTTGGCATGATATTTCTGCAGGATTGGGGGCTGTGGCAGTTTTCCATGAAGCCACGGGCTGAGTGGGATCTATGTGCCCCAGCCCCCATTTGTTGAAGGAAAGACAACTTTTCCATAGCCCATCGAATATGGCCACATTGTATTCAATGGCCCAGTGCTTAAGCATAGTAAAACGTGTATCTCAAAAAATAAATGTCCTTGCTCATTGCTTCCATCCAGCTGCGGCTTATAGCTGGAGTCCGTGGAGATTGAGGGACGAGTGTGTCTGTGACTGGGGCAGTAAGGGTCAGGAGTGGTGGCAGAGGGATTGTTACGGCACCGACTGCACTCAGTACTATGAGGAACAAGCGCGTGAATGTGATTGTGGTAAGTGATGTGGTACTTGTGTGTAAACCATATAGATAATACTAAATTATATAATTTTATATATTTTAAAGTGTTGACACTATTATATAATAGTGTCAACCCTTTAAAAACGGCATGTTGCTAGAATGTGCCGTTTGTCGGTATGATGATGCGTTACTCGACAGGGCTGCATTCATGCATCATGACGACCAAGGAAATGATGTGTTAACATGTCCAAAATAGCATTCTATTAACTGGGCAATAATTTTTCATTTTCCTAATGCAAGAGACATACACTACCATTACTACATACGTATATCGATGGCCTTCGTCTCTAGAATGTAGTTGATGATAATTATGTTGTCCATAATGATGTAAGTGGTCGAGTTGCTATGGCAGAAACATGACCTGGGTGCTGTTTCTCCACAAAGTATGGACGTCCACGAATTGCGGAAAACAGATTCCATATTTTGTGGACAAATAAAAATGATATGATTCCACTAGCATAGTTTATAACATCATAAGCATACATTTTCATAGTTCGTTTTGAAAAGTCCATAGTGCATAAATTGACTTAAGGAGTCCATAACTTTCTTATGGAGGTCGGTAAATCAGCTCCATAAATGAAAAACACCTTCCAGGAAGTCATATACTTTCATCATGATGATGTCAATCTGACATCACTGAGTGTTTTAAGATACGTTGTCGAGCCATTCGATTTAGGTGGTTTCAATGTTTCAATGTTGATTCAATGTTCTGTGCCCACTGGGGTAGAGTTGAAATTGCCATGGGGACAGCAAATTTTAGAATTAATGCCACTTTGCTATAAAATTCCCAATTGCAAATGCTGTATCTACTACTGAGACAAGAACATCGACGATGTCAAAAAAGTCAAGGAGGAGTGGTTGCTGAGATAATGGGACATTGCTTTTTGAATATTCATGAGAGGAGGCAAAAAGTTGTACTCTTTCGATTGGATGACAATATTGAATTATATCTTAATATCGCTTACTCGTAGAGACATTGAAGTAGTGTGAATCTACATCAAGCAGGAGGGCTACCAGCCTAAGATTCATGTGTGGGAGTTGCATAAATTAGCGAACCATTTTGACCACCGCCACACTATGCTTTACTGCACAGTATTATGACTGCTTTGTATAATGTTACACTAGAACCTAATTTTAAATGGATTCTTAAGGCTCAAGTCAGATCTTTTATAAGTGTAAGGCACCTTAAACCACCCCAACTGTAACAACATAGAACACACATACAATATGGACACATGCAATAGCATTATTGCAAGCCTCCATAATTGTATGCATGCACAAAGATTCTCCATTGAACATGCCATCATTATACAAATTTATAGCTTGGGTGGTATAGGGCTTTAGCAAGATGATCAGTGGATAGCGCCATTCCCACTGGTAACAATCATAACCCTTTGTTCTGCAAGGACCAGCTCAGCCAAATCTCGTGGCCGAGATTAGGGTACAGGCAGGGTGCAGGTATTGTGAATAGGATGTACCTGGACACTCCTAATGTCACCTGTGTCCAGTATAGTGTAGTGGTTAGCACTATGGACTCATGATGCAGAGTATCTGAGTTCAATTCTCTTCCAGGCAATGCCTGGTAATCAAATTCATAAGTAAAGCTATTTTGGAAACAGAATACATTATTCACAATACTAAAGAAAATGTAGAAATATGTATTTCAAGAACATACTGTTATTTGGCCTGGTAGGGATTTGAACTTGGGCTCCCACCATTTTGAGTCCACAGTGCTAACCACTACACTATACTGGACACAGGTGACATTAGGAGTGTCCAGGTACAACCTATTCACAATACCTGCACCCTGCCTGTACCCTAATCTCGGCCACGAGATTTGGCTGAGCTGGTCCTTGCAGAGCAAAGGGTTATGATTGTTACCAGTGGTCCAAAAGGTGGAGCCACTGTATCTCGCTAATGCGGAATAGAGGTAGCATGCTGGCAATTGGTTACAGAGACCCGGGTTCGATTCCCAGTGTGTCTAGCTGAAACCCACGTTTCTCCATAGAGATATATCTTTCAAGTCCTTGGTTTCACCTATACGCAAACCCAACACAAGCAAACAAAGATTTGTGTCTCTAAAGTAAATATTTCACCACAAAAGGAACAATCATACAAGGAACTGAATATTTTATTGACTGAAGTATTTAATTGTAAAATATCGTGTACATATTCCCCACTGATCGTACAGGCCTCTCCAAATAATATAGTGCTTGTTTCTCATCACTAAGCCATGAGAAATATGACGAGGGTGCTTTTTTTTGCTTCTTCTTTCTTTTGCTGAGGGTTAAATCATATAGAGTATTACAGGCTCTTGGAGAACCAAATTCACATTTTAGTAATGAAGAGATTAAGGATCTGCGAATGTTGAAAATATGTATAGGCCTATTTGCCCCACCCCATCATATTTCCTGTACTGCAAGCTTTAATTTGATAGCAAATATGCTCATATTTGTCTAATTTTGACATGTCTTCCATTAAAAATATGCAACAACAACAAAAAAAAAAAGAAGTCTCAAAATGGTGATTTTGATGATGCGCACGGTGATGTGAGACAAGTTTATTATTTGGAGTGGCCTTACATGAATTTGTGGTCAAATATTAAACCCTGTATTGATAAGGAACTTTCATTAACAATATATAAATCTATGATATTGCCAGTAATGGATTATTGTGACTTTGTTATCGATGGCGGACCTGTGACCTTGATACGGAAAATACAAACTTTACAAAAGAAATGTTTGCGCTTGTGCCTGGGTTATAGAGATCCCAGAGATATTTCTATAGTGGATCTCCATGCCAACTGTAACCTTGAGGAACTGTCTGCTCGCCGTAATAAGCATTTATTGGCCGTAATGTATAAATTATCCAAAAACCTGAGAGAATACTTGTTCCAGGGCACGTGTTGCACAATAATGATTACATAAAGTTTAAGGTCTGTCGACCGGTAATGGAATCATTTACATGCAGCCCTTTATACAGGGGAATGTTGTCTTGGAATGAGTTGTTGCCCTGTGTCCAGCACTCTGTCTCTCTGGACGCTTTCAAAGCACGTCTGGCAGCCTGAGACTATAACTTGAAATTGGGGACCGTCGTGGTTGTAACCGTTGGGGCCTAGCCTGGTATCTGTGATATATAGTCTATATCCGTGGTTTATTGTTATATATTCCTATACACTTGTGGAAACCACTATGTTATCTCTGTACTCTTTGTGAGAGATCATTTGAAGAGATTGTAACCCCATTGTCAAAACTTGTTTACCTGTCTTTACTATCTGTGCTGTATGACTATATTATGAAGAACATCCGGATTTGTAATGAATTATAGTCAATAAACTTTTCAAACTTCAAACTTCAAACTTTAAAAGGGGGAAAATATTCAAACATCTCTGCTCTATCTTTCAGGCCCCATCCTGTCAGTGGGGGAGATTGCTGGCATCGTGGTGGGTGGAGTTATATTCCTGGTCCTGGTTATCATTCTCATGGTGTGGTGCTGCTACTGCTGCGGCTGTGACTGCGGTAACCGTGACTGTATGCGCATGTGCTGCGGCTGTGACGATGGCTGCATGATGAGCCGCTGGGACTCGGAGGACTCTCTCTACAAGGTATTATACTACCGGTACTCATCCAAATATGTTTTTGAGATTTAAAAAAATTGTTCACTTTTTTTTCTGATCTCAGAATGACACACAGTGTCGATTCTATTTATTTAGGTAGTTCCACACATGTATATACATGTGTTCTATCTGCTAAACAAAACTGGCCCACATACATTTGTATAATTATAATAGCTAAAGTCACAAGAGTAGATGTAGTAAATCAATTTGAAACGTTCATAAGTATCACGAGAGTAGCCAGTAGTACTTAAAGTTGAACAATTCGCAAATATTGGGGGGTTACAGTTTTAATCTGGGAGACAGGGATGGTTTATACATGACTCGGGAATCATATCCTCAGATTTTACCAAATATTTAAACAATTCAAGACATTTTGGTGGCCATCTTGAGTAACCAAATTGCTCAAAAGTTACATCCTCTCAGTCTCACTGCACTTTTGTATATAGATAAGATAAGACTGCAATGAATAAAACTTTTAACCTTTACCATAGGGCAAGGCGATGCGCGCCCCAGTGCAGCAGGCTCCTGTGATGGTACAGCAAGCCCCTATGGTGCAGCAAGTCCCTATGGTGCAGCAAGCTCCGCAGTCGACCATCTATGTGACCGCCGCACCACAGCGCCAAGCGCCCAACTTCGCCGGTGCTGTCATACAGGTGGGAATTGTTATTTTTGATATTGACTTCAATTATTATAATCGTCCTACCTATCAGCCAAGTTGTCTTCCAATGTCTTACATCTGGGAAGTCGATGATCACTCCCTTAAGTGTTCATGGAGTTATAATGTATTGCAAAATAAAACGGTATACCGATTTCTAAAATAATATGCATTATTTCCCTCTTAATAGTTTTTTCTAGCATTTGACTCATGACTTTATATTCTTCTTTCAGCAATCAACCCAGCCTATGTTCAGTAAGTAGACGCATGTGACTCATGATCATCATAATGGCCGATTATATATAAAAAAATATATGACTAGAAATGTAATTTTTCCTCTGTACCATGAAAATCGTAACCTACCTTCCACCTATTGTGAATGGTTATCAACGTCCAATCTGAAGAATGAATGTTGTGTAGAACCCTAAACACGTGCAAATAGCTTTAAGGCCACTCAAAAAAAAAAGAGGTTTCTCATCACCAAGGTCTGAGAAATCTGACGAGGGAGGCATTTTTTTAATTTTTTTTTTTTTACTCGCAGGTCAAAATATATAGGATAATTTACGGGTTTCTTTGGCCAAAATTCACATTTCATTGATTAAGAATTAATTGATCTCTGAAAATGGGGAAAATGTTATTTCTTCACCACTGCATTGCTGGCATTATTAGCTTTAATTTGATACCAAATCTGACCAATTTTGTCCATTTTGATGAGGGTTTTCATCAAAATTTGGCAAAAAAAAAAAAAGGTTTCCCCAAAACCTGATCTTTATGATGCGCGCGGTGATGAGAAACCATTTTATTTTTTTGAGTGGCCTAAATAACAAAGTTCTATCTTATATTCTGATATTAATAATTAGTAATCAAAATAATCCGCTAAGCAACATGACATTAATGAGAGACAGTTATGAATATATGAACAATGTCCCAGAACTTGAACTTGAATTTCCTATATGTATTCTCTAATCTATCATGAACTATTCGCTCGATTGTTTCTTTGGTTTTGGCTTAAAACGCCCCATGTCTGCGATGAAAACCAAATAAAATAATCAAACTCAGACTAAAAATAAATTATGTAAATTAACGATCAAAATAGGCTCTGTGAATGAGCCATATCTAACAATTAGTTTTCGAATTTGTACTATGTCGGCTACATACTGAAAAGCGGCCTACATGTATTCCCCTGTATGAGATTCCTATCTACCTCTTTCCAGTTCTTTATTCTGTACGTTAGGGTTATCTGGACATTTGATCCATTATTTAGAGGTTCAGTAAAAGTGTGCAAAGATGTGCTTAATCTTATTTTTGTTCTTTTACAGTTGGTTAATAAGCTGTTTAACAGAGGACTTCAGGATGGCCTGAAGACTAGTTTCGTTAAATCATTTCGGATCAATCTTGGTAAACGTCGGGGGATGCAGGAAAGAGTTTAGCGATCCCCGCGGAAAGGAGGAGTTTTTTGTGTCTTTTTTGGGTGGGGGTGGTTATTTTTACCGTATCGTCGCGATAAAGTGCCGGGCACTTCTCAATTTGGCGGGGATTTTTATCCCTAGCGTTTGTACAAGACAGGTGCTTATTCAAGGTTTTAGTGCTTAAGAGATATTTGGAGGCCCCTATACCCCCTGCGCTTATACAAGACCAGCGCTCTTTCAATACCAGGCGCTTTATCGCGACAGTTTTTTTGGGGGAAGGTCTTGCAGCTATAGAGGTTCTAAGCCTTATTATAGATATAAACATTTGATATTAACACAGTGTATAGTATTCATTATTTGCAATTTCGACTTTACTTATAGATATTGTGTCTTTATTAATATTTGCAATTGTAATAATAACTACTGCACCAGGTTGTCCATGGCTTCAAGAGTTCATTCAATAAGATTTATGAAATCCAAAAATGCTTTGAGCCATTGATTTTAACAACAAGAAGGAATATTTTGAGCGGAATATTTTATAAATATCTGATAATATCAAAATGATAAATGGAATATTTCATAAATATCTTGATAACATCAAAATAATGAAATATGTCAAATATTTAATAAACAACCTCTAACAACATCCGTGATTCTGTTCAATTGGTCTTTTCAAACTGGGTAAAAATGTTGTTGTTGTTCTTGATTCGTTTATTTTTATCCTGAGGAGATACATAACCTTTATGGATTGTATTTCTTTATTATACGATCGGGCCACTCATCGTGCTTTTTCTGTGATATCCCCGTGCTGATATCTAGTGATATCGGCACCCTTCCGGTGGATATCAGCACGTTTCCGGGGGATATCATCCCGTTTCCGGTGGTCCTGAGCAATTCCGAAATTTCGTCCCCCATAAAATCCGAGGATTCATGGAGACTCGAACACGCTACATCAAGACTTGAAGTCCGACGTGCTAACCACCACACCGTGTAGGCGCTGGTAGAGGGAGGTGGCGAAACAAGGAGTCCACAGGCGGATTTCCAGCCCTGTAGGACCATTATTTACCGAGTTACAGAAGAAAAGACATTTTTTGGTATAATTTCTTTAAAAATCAATATTGTTTTCTAATTCCTTTTTCACTATAAAACTGGAAGTTGGACTTTACTTACCTATTCGTTAAAATAATTCTAGGGGCTTTTTTTCACATAGAAATTGGCATTTTAAAAATGGTTCGTTTCCACCCAGGATCGATACGGGTACCCCTGGTGTGCCAGGCGAACTCGCTAGCGCCCACGCCAATCCGGCGGTGTTGAGTCTGGAGGGAAACGCTGGCTAGTATATAACATAGCCCCAAGCTGGCCCCCTTACAAATTCTATGTTGGACTCAGTGTTGGAGATTGAGGTTATGACGTCACCAGGCTCCACCAATCAGCGAGCAGGGTTGGTGGGAGCTCAAAACAACATGGCGCTACTGGTGTTCGAGTGATATCCAGTCAATAATCCTTCAAAATGGCGAAATTAGGACATATATAAGGTAATTAAAGACATTTGAATGCAATAATCGTATAATAAACCTAATATTGAATGGCTAACGCCCTCACTCGGGGCTGTATCGCTGGATATCGTCACTCGTGCTACGCACTCGCGCCGATATCCAGCGATACAGCCCCTTGTGAGGGCGTCAGCCATTCATTATTGGTTAAGTATTCCACAGCATTATAGCATAATATAATCCGTTAAGCGGAGAATTAGGTTTTAGAAATAGAGAATGATGTTATCACTGTATTGATATTTGTGAGCAGTTCGGGAGGTCTGTGTTAATGGAGTGGTTATATATTTGAAAAGAAAAACACAACATATAGCAGCAAATACGAGATGGCCCAGAATGGACTAACCAATGAGCGCTCAAAGGGTAACACACCATGGCTTTTTCGCTGAAAACAGGTAACCCCGGAAACATTTTACGAATTTACCCCTGGTCAGGGGAGAAGGGGGTAACCCCTACCCCCCCCCCCGCCCCACCTGGCGTTCATCCACCTGGATAATTCTGAGTAGAATTGATTTAATTTTCCTCTATATGGTTAAATAAATATTGAATAACCAGGTGCTGCTTATCAAACCACACAAGGTACATACTATCATTCTAAACTTCCTCTATAATTAAAAGGCTTAAAGATTGAACGTGTGATTTACATCACAAATGACTCAGGGGTAGGATATTAAGTGATTAAATTGAGTGATTGAAAGGTGTAAATTAACTTAAGTCGACCTACACCACCACCTACAGACCCTACATCACCACCCACATACACCAACCCCACATACCCCTACCCCACATACCTCAACCCCACATACCCCTACCCCACATTCCTAGCCCCCCCCCCCCCCCCTGCTCCCAAAATCCCCTACCGCTACCTCCTGCCCCCATCATGGGTGCAAGAGGGTCTGATTGGCAGTGTCAGAGTCAAAACATATTCTGAACCCCCCTCCCCCAGTCTGGAGCAGGCTACAAACACATCCACACCCTACCAGACCCCCTGGCAGAATGAGCTTCTTTCAAAAATCAACAGCCTTATATACTTCGTGAGGTGCATCCTGATTGGCTGGTTCAGTCAGCTGACCTAATCCTCATTTGCATATATGATTCTACCTTATTGATCTTATTGGGTCATACCAGCAATCTGTGGTATGGAGAGCTTCTACCAATTTTAAACCATAAATTGTTATATCTGTCCACACATTAAAATAATTCAAGATAATTCAAGATATTTGAAGAGAATTATCAAAAAAACGTCTTACAAAAAACGTCTCACCTAGTACATTGTATTACAAGATACCCCCCACTGACTAAATTGAAATTGAACTTTCACTATCTTGATGCAACCCCTCATGAGGCGTCGCATAAGACTCTGGGTGGTAACCTTGAGTCAATTAAGCTGTACAGCGTAAACAAGTCACACATATTTGATTTTGAAACAAGCTGGCCTTCAAATCTATAACTCCTACCTGCATGAAGCATATATCCAGAATTAAGTTATTTCCAAACTGTGAAAAATCTAATCATTGCTACCTACTACATCTTAGTAACCATTTTTGGTTTTATTTTACTGAGGCAAATTAAAACTGTTTTTGTTGGAAAGTTCTACTTCTGATGCAATACGGCCACCTAGTGTTAAAGTGTGGTACTACCTGATCAGGCCTTTGGCCCTGTCACCAAGAAGCATATAGGGTCAATATAGAATCCTTGCTGTCACTGTGATCTAAACCCCAATCTGAGCATAAAGCTTGACCGTCATTGTTGAAGTGAGGCCAAAAGCACTTTTGGAAATAGTTCAGTTTTGATTCACAAGAGGGCTCTTAAGGGCTGGGAGCTCAGCTCTTACAGGCACAAGATAGGTTGAATATGTTGTAGCTGGACAATGCTCATGGTCCCCTGTCCAAACACTGCTGCCCTCTGGTGGAACTGTTATTTTAGTCTATGTATGGAAAATGCTGAACTTATTCCCTGACCGACCAGCTTAAAGGACAGCTGATGTTGAAATCGATATGTGCCTAAATTGGGCAGCCTGCGTAGACCAAGTCCTGAGCACTATTATCACAACCACTGAACTGGGTACAGTCAGGTAAGCCGATTTAAGCATAACAGCTGATTTTTTGTTTTCTTGCCCACGTTTAACCCAGGATCCCGAGCTGATCTGAATTGGCCAGTGTGGGCTTGCAACTACTAGTGGATACTACACTGAATCTGGGAACTGATGGAGAGCCCCCCAACTGTGAGGTCATTATGGTCCACATTAATAATATCAATTAAGATATAGACAACACCTTCCCTAAGTGTCATTTACAAGCACTATCGATAAACTTTGCATCCTCCTGGTTACCACACTTACCACCACTTTTACAACTCACAGTGGAAACTCTTGAAGATAGCACCAGCCCCACCCCACACTTTATTGCCCTGCTAATTTATCAGACTTTGGCTATCCAGTCCAGCTGTGAGCTCATTAGGGAGGCCCTTTGTCGGCCTAGCCAGCAGGTCCCAGATTCAGTATAGTGTACTTAAAGGCGAAACGCTTGCTGCCCCTTCAGTTACAGTCTGAGCAGGGCATGGACCTGCAATCTGGACCTTTTAGGGGAGGTGGGGTTTTAATAGTCTGTTAAGCGCAGGGCAGTGCTTATCTTTTGTCTTCTGATAAGGATTGTTTCAATATAGGATAGGGTGTCAGGAGCAAGTCAAATCATGTACAAATCTCACACAAAAGAGGAAAGTAGGTCAACAAAGCAATCTAGTCCCTTAATTATTGGGTCACATTACATCATTTCATACTATTGCCCTGCTTAAATTAAAATGCTGAGAGTCAGCTTTAATTAAAAGTAGGTAGCGTGGGGGTGGGGTGCTTAAATGATATAGAAATGCAACTCCAGGTTAAACTGTGTATCTATTCTCAAGTTTATTTACAAAGTAAATTACAAGGATATATAATCATCAATGCCATGTGAACTTTTTTCAAACTTTGGCGCCATAACGAATACTGATTTAACAATCACCATGCCAACCATACAAGCTTCAACAAACTGAGGCAGATTCAGAAACAGAATCAGATTCACCAACATTGATTATCCTATTAGTTGTCAAAATTACTAGAAACGGTCAAATACAATATCTGACACAATTGTTCATATTTTGAAATATGTTGGAGTAAATAGTTTTCATTGATATCAATGGGTGAGTCCACTGTTTCTAATCCTACCCCTGTACTAGACAGATATGAGGTTAGGTGTGGGATTCTATACATAGGCATGGCAGGGTACCTGACTGCAGCGCCACCAATGGCGGCCTATTATGGCCCCAAAAGCGACCAGACTTTGGCTGTCACCTAACTAACTCAATTCATTGAAATTCCTGACGGGTCAAAAAAGCAAATTTTCTCCAAAAATATTGAAGTTTTGGTATGTTGTAAAATTAATTTCCTGCCTGGACTCAAAAACTAGTTATCAGCATCTTAACTTTACAACCAGTCACCAAATATTCCAAACTGTGCATACCACTTGCAAATGCAAATTGATCCCTTTAGCTATAATTTAGGTAAAATGCACCAGTGAAATTGTTTTTATTGGCCAATGGCCTATCATGTAACAGACAAAATACCAACCAAAAAATATACCAGAGGATATGTGCCACTCATTGGATTTGCAAGTCTCCAACCAGCCTGCAGTCCTCATGTTGTAGCAAACAGGTGCCTGCATGTGCTTGGTGAGTGTACTGGCTGTTCCATTCAGTGGTCACTCCCCTTACTACTGCCTACCTGGACACCACCATAAGGTATATTGTCAACCAGATGGCAGCATGCTTGTGCTGGTGGTTTGCATTGGATCTAATGCTAACCAGTGTAACATTTTTTACCTAGGGGGCCCCGTGGTGCAGTGAGAACCCCATGGGTGAAAGATAATGGTTCTATTCAGCTGGGGCCATTTTAACACAAGCAGCTCCCTTTTGGCATATCTTCACCATAGCAGCACCTAAGGAAAATACACTGATTTTGGAATTTTGATATTGGATCATCTTTAATGGGTACAAAACCAACACATTGGTGTGTTTTTAAAGTTGTTTCTTCCATAACGATTTTTACACTGCCATGCCTACTATACACTCCTATTAACCCTTTAGGGTTAACCTCCTATCTTTCTGGCTGCACTCTGCTTGGCCTCCTTCAACAATATCACAGCCTTTAACAACATCCGGGGCCTTCCTTTATTCAACAAAGTACCCACAATATCAAACAGTAGGATTGTTAGAAATGTATATGTATATATACTTATCCTTTCTGGCCTATATCTATATACCTTTCAGGTATTTCACCCTTAGGGCCTGTATATGGAGAAGCTATTACCAACATTTCAACACTTTTGTGATTAAACATTTCTTCGCTGATTTAGAGTAGTTCTCCTGGATATCACATGCAAAAGTTACAAATACCAATGATCACAAATACATCAATTTCAAAACGAATTCTGGATCATCAAGATAGAAATCTAACACTTTTACAAGAACAGAATCATTGATGATTTCTTTTTTAGATTATTATAAAAATATTGTCATTAATATCGTTCAGCTGCCATAGCACAGATTGATTGTATACCAGTACCAATACTCACTTCCAACCCTTGACACCCAGAAGCAAAACTAGACTAAATACAAGACCTTATTTATCATTACCTCCAGCGATTATCTACAGTCAGTTTCTTGTTTGAGCATTTAAGGACAATAATATGATATAAATATACAAGGACATTTCAGTAATATTCTATGACTCTCTAGCCTTGTCAAAAACATTACTGTTTACATCTTAACATGTACCTGTACCATCACGATAAAGCGAGGGAAACTTTTCAATTTGGCGGCGCATGTAATCCTAAGAGAGGCACTTGTACACGATCTTAAGTGAGGGTTTTATGGACATTTCAAGACCTCGCTATCCCCGGCGCTTATACAAGACCAGCACTCTTTTGAAACCAGCGCTCTATCGCGACGGCACGGCCATTACAGCGTAGTCATACATTGATATTGGCTTCAATTCAATGTGTAGCATTGACTTCTTGTTTCACCCTTCTCATCGGGCAAATGTTACATCTTTTACCCTTTAAGGACCACATAGTAATTTAATACACTATGTCATTTGTCTTCCTGATGCTTCAATGCATGGTGCATGGATGCAGTCCTAGCGAGTTATTCGCCAGGACTGCATTCAAGTACCATGCCGACCCTACGGGGTTGATATACTCCTGAACGATCGGTATGATGCAATCATGCATCATGACGACCTAGGACATAATACATTAAAGCACTATGTGGCCCTTAAAGAGTTAACCCATTCACATGATCAACGTTTAACAATTCTACAATCTATGAGTACCTTGATAACTAGTCATATTCAGGCCTTCTCAACAATCAACAACCCGCCTTACTCAATTCAAGTCTCCAAAAATATAGCAATCTATTCCGGCCAACACCACACCAATTTCAAAATAGCTCCATACTTGTAAAAAAGAATATTATCATAGGAAGGATTATTCTTAGAGAGATTTTAAAGCTGTCAACTCTCCCAGAAAGGAGTACACGAGGGAATGGTGTCATCTCAGAAGTGGTTAAGTGAACACATGACAAGTACTGTGTATTTTACATTTCGATATGTGGGATACAGAACTAGAAGTCATGTTAAGACTATATACATGGACCAGTAGGTACATATCAAGTAATACCCCAAATTTGAACTCATATGAGAATTCTTTTCTCCACGATAATACAAAAGTATAGTGATAAAATCAACACTTAACTTAATAATTTTATCCCAACAACTGTTCCTCTCGGAACAAGGATACCATTTGGTGTTTTAATAATATTATAAAAAAAATTAAAAAAAGATCTAGATATTATCTCTGCTTTCATCTATAGAGATGAATTATCTTAAGGCTGATATATTTCAGTGGTGGAATAAAGAATTCTCAGCATCGTTCCTGCTTTCAAGTTCAACTCCTATATACCTTTTTTGTGCCATTCAATTACCCGTCTTCATCGTTCAATAATGTAGCTTTATATATACAACAAGATGTTAACTTCATCTACACCACGAACCACTCTATTTCTTATAATATTATGTTAACCTTTAAAAGGCTGCATAGTACTTTAATATGCCATGCCATTTCTTGTCATGATGCATGCATTCAGGCATCATGCCAACCCTTCATATGTGTATTTACCTCGCCGGGTCGGCATGATGGCGAGTTACTCGCCAGGACTGCATTCATGCATCATGAAAATAAAGGACTTAATGTATTAAAGCACTATGCGGCCCTTAAAGGGTTAATTCCTTACTAGCTATCCAGATTACAATCCCAGTGGGCACAAAATTCAGTTCAATGTTGAAGCAATGTTGAATCAACATTGAATCAACATTGACAACCATCAATCGATGTTGATTCAATGTTCTGTGCCCACTGGGAATACATGAAGCTACCTACAAGTATATATGGTTCATAAACATAACAGGCCTCACTGGGATATTCTACTGTACTTAGCTTCTCAAATAAATGCAAACTGGACAATTCAAATAGCATGCTCCAGTACTAACTTAATATTATACATAATGAACGCTATCAACAGACAATAGTATATTGCTGAAATCACTCCTGAAACATTGTGAATAGCTTAACAGTATGACTTCACTCCTTCACCTTTGCAATAATAATTGCTCAATATGAAAATCGTCCCTTGATTCTACAAGATTTAGCCACAAATACCTCTAGTTTTGAAACCAAATCCGCTACACCAACAGTATAAATGTATGTACACATTTAAATTTAACAGTTTAATATAAGACAGTTATATGCTGTGGAAAACCACATGGATATGAAACACTAGGGAATAGGATAAGGCATATATCCGTCAATGCACAGTTCCATTGTTGCTGTTCCTCAAATGAGTGTCCATCACAATGTGTTCAATACAATCACTGAAAAAGATAACAAAAGACAAACCTTAGATTATATATGATTATTAAAAACATATAGGTTTCCAAGAATAATCTTCAGAATCATCAATTCTTTCTATCACGATTAGTGTTTATATTCAAGTATTTTTTGAAAATTACAAACACATCATTTGTAGTTCCAATAATTGTATCTCAGTCTACTAATGTAATACCAGTACTTCCCCTATATATCACGCACTTTTAATTCTTAGTTCATAGTTTATTTCATAACAATCATAGCTTATTTCATAACAATCAAATGCCGTAACCATTATTATCATTATTTAAATAATTCTTTTAAAGACAATATATTTACCATATAATTATTATGATACTTTAGGCAGGAGACAGGGTAATGTCGTCATCGTCGTCTGTTGTGACAGAGACAGTGCGGGTGCGACTCCCACGCGTCTGTTGGCGGGCGTGATCTCGCTCCATGTAGGTGTAGATTTCATCCGGCATGTGACCCTCATCCATCTCGTTACACCACTTCTTAAACTGAATAATAATGGATTAATTAGTTATTATCATTAATTAGTTACATTCTAAATCATTTAAAATTTATAAATGAATTCATTTGTGTTAGTAGGATGATGCGTACAGCATATTTCAATCAGAAAGTTTTGCTAAAAAGCTTAGTTGGATGCATACTAATACTACCTGTGTAAAAGGACTCTGAAAATAGCATATATATATATGTAACTGTACAGATATTCAGTTAATATTGCAAAATTGGCAACAATATTTATTGAAGTATTTCATTTAATCTGATCAAGGTGGCCATAATGGCTGCCGCTTTTAGACCTCGTGCTGACCATTAAGATTTTAACTTAGGGAAAGCTGGTGTGGAAGAGTCACTGCTCCTGCCTTCTCTTGCATGGATTTTTATCAGAGTTGGCTTTGCAATGCTGTAATAAGTTTAACCTAGATGTTTTAAGTATTGCCATTAAATTGGAATAGCAGAATTTCCCTTACCATATCAAGCTCGGTCCTCAGTTGTTGGATTGCCCTTTCTCTGGAGGCTACCAGCTCCTCTAGGTACTGATACCGTAACTTCTTGCGGGCGCGACATTCTCGGGCACTTTGTCTACTCCGCTCCAACTTGGCCTTGGTGTCTATCTTAGCTGGCTTCCTGCCCCGCTTACCAGGCTTTTTAGTTGCACCGGCTTTACTAGACTGCAAAATAAACAGACAGATGATTTGTTAGTAATAATAGTATGTAATAGTGGTGGTCCAAAAAGGCAGTGGATTGTATTGTACATAGGCCCGCTAATTGTAGGCAAATGATATATCTATATATAAGTAGTAGCCTAATAGGTTTGAATCAAGATACCTTACTTTATACTCACATATATTAATTACAGTCTCAATTAGCTTATCAAAAGATATCATAAACCAATTGTCCCTCACAAGAGGGTAGATTACTGACTGGCAAATTCACTGGATTGCGGTACCCCAGTGTTTACATAGAGAACAACACCCAGTCATCCATGATTGGACACCAACACTCAATGCTCCCTGAGGGTAATTGGTCCTAATTGCCTACAATGCACTGGGTCAAGGTAGCTTCCACATTCAGGTAGTTCAGTCATGTTGTACATTGACAATGTACAGTAGATCTACATGTAGAGATCTACAACATTGCCAAAAATCCAGGGCCCAGTTAATATTGAATGAACACCCCTAAAGAATTCAGGAAATGTTTTGGTTAAATTGCTAATATCATTGTGTTATATCGCTCACCCATTGAAACACAGTGTATTGCAACATACTGGTTATATCGCGCACCTGTTTTCATACCTGAAAGTGTGAAAACAGGTGCGCAAAATAACCCCAAATGCTTTCACACCTGAGTAGCAGCATCCCCAAAGTTATTCTTGGGAGCAGGAGGCCTCGTTGCTAAGGCCAGGCAAAGGGTCTAGCTACGTAGGCAATGTACCAGAAAAAGTCACCTTTTTGCAATTTTCTCTTCAAATATTGGTACTAGAACATAGTGCATCTCAATTATAGAAAATATTTTGAATATCTTTCAGATTTTGCAATGCATTTTGTAGTAGGTTAACTAGATCTCTTACGATAAGGATTCTAACACCTTTTTCTAGTACATTGCCTATGTATCTAGACCCCTTTGGCGAGGTGTTATCTTTGGGGAGATAAGCCTGATAAGGGCCACGCTGTACTGTGTGATGTACGTTCTGCTCCCGAGAATAGTAGTGTTAGACAACGCACATGGCTATAGCCTATAGGCCTACTGTAGGACTGTTCCACTCATTTCATTATCTTTAGTTTTAATTTTTATTCTATGAAAAGTCAGTGATATAGGCTACAAATGTAACAACATGTATCCACGATATCAGATCTATAGGAATTACTATAGAAACTGCTGATTTAGCAATACCGGTACCAATTATTAGGTGCTTTTGTTGTTTATTATGAAAAAATGTGCCTTTTTATAGGGGGGTGCACGAAACTACCACATGCGCGATATTACCCACATTTACCCAACCTATTATTTTCATACATAGGCCTATGATACTAATAATCAGCTTTCAATTTGAACCTGCAGGTTGTAGGCATGTGGTCCTATGGCTATATGCCTCTGACCACTATGACTATCCCCGTGTTGCGCAACCCCGTCCTACTCCCACTGAGTGAAATGGCAATGACAACAATGGCTTCCACCGTGTTGTGGCTTTCCCACCACATGGCCAACTTGTTCTCGTGCACCCCAACTTCAAACAACACTGACCTTGCTTCTACCCTCCTCCTTCTTGGGAACAAAGTCTACCTCCATCGTCTGCTCGTTGTCTGACATGTTAACGAATGTGATTTCTCTCTTAAATCGGTGTAAAAGTCTTGACTGAAGTGAATTTCACCACTGGGTCGTTTGATGAAAACATTGGATTTTCCCGAGGGCTGGCCGTGTAGAGTGTTCTGATTGGTTCCTGGGTTGGGGTCGACCAATCAGGGGCAGGGTTATGGCGAGGTTCGGGTGGAAAAGTAGGTCAGTGCCGTCCTGTTTACAAACAAGCAGGCGTGGTGGGGGAGGTCGTTTCCAAGAAGAAGACTAGGAAAAGACCAAGAACAATCTAGATTGATCTAGTTCCAGGGAGATTGGGGAGGGATCGAAGTGGGTAGGCTAGAGGAAGGGAGAGACAAGAAGGGGAGAGGGAAGGAAGAAAGTCAAAGTGGGGAGAGAAACAGAAAGGGATGAAATGGGAGAGGGGAGTATAGGCCCCTAGGTAGGCCTATAGCCTATAGGGGGAGGGGCTGAGGGATACGAACTTGGATTTGAAGTGGAGGGATAGGGACTCAAGGGAGGGAGGAATGGCAGAAGCATATGTGTGGGGCCTAGGAATATAGGCTTGTATAATTTAGATAATTAGCCTACCGTGAGATTTCTTACCTTTTATGATTTTTAATCGGGAGCCCTGGGAGAATTGGGACAAAGGAGAACTGGGACACTGTATTCTGCCCATAGCCAAAAACTTTAGGGGAAGATGGGGTAATACGGGTCATGGGGTAATAAGGGACACTCTCATTTTAGACTGATATTTCTTACTGAAAGGTAACACTAAGAACTCAGTTTTGGTTTTATATGAAAAGTTAGGCATAAGATCATATATATATTGCAGCATTCATTATGTCATTGGAGGAATTATTATTTGAATTATAAGCGGAAAATAGAATTGAATGCCTGGAATATTGAGGGCTGACATCTTGGTTAGTAAAGCATAATTAGACACATCATCATTTATGTAAGCCCCTAGTTTGAGCAAACTAGTAATATTCTTTCTAGTTTCAGATGCCAAGGATAAAACACCCAATATCTTATAAAATTAAATATGGTTTGGTTATTTTCTGTGAAGTGTCTAGGAATTGACACCACTATTTGTGTGGTGTCCCGTATTACCCCAACCTCATTTTTCGGTGGGATAATATGGGTCAAAGGCAATCCCTATGGCAATTTGTATATATATTTTTTACAAAAATGTTAAGCCATTAACCTTATTTAAACCTGCCACACAGAAGAGTGTCTTTGCAGACACTACTTTTTTTCAAGATATCTAAATAAACTTAGTTCTTTGTGAGATTTTTTTCAAAATGGCGGCATGAAAATACAAGAAATTTCAAGGTCAATTTGAACATCAAGGACAATTCACAAATTTAGCTGTTTCTAGGGTGCATCTCAACATAAATGGTCACAAAATAGCTTGAATTAAAGCTATATAGGAGCCCCATCTACTGGATAGGGTTTTGGGTATATCATGACGTCCTGGTTACCATGGAAACGATGTAAACACTCCATTTTTGTCAAATTTTGCTAATTCTTTTATATTTTGACAAATTCTCTCGACAGGAAATGTACATATAGCACTCATTGAGGTAGCAAAGTATCTTTTTAATGTCTTGGGACAGTTTAAATTATCATATATTTTGTTAAGGTACCTCAAAGGCTTCTCATTCAAAGAATTCCCCCCATACATGAAAGATATTTGACCATTTTCACTGACGATTCCTATTCCGTTCCATCTTACCCCACAATGGTGACCCATATTACCCCACTGTGGGGTAATATGGGTCACGAAATCTTTGAAATTATCAACTACAACCATTATACCTTAGGGGATTTGAGGAAACTTTTCATGGACACAGTTAAATATAAAAGAGGAATGCTTAAAAAGTAGGTAAAAAAATACTTTGCTTATGGTTACCAGTAAGGCAGAAATTGCATGCAAACCCTTAGGTGTCCCGTATTCCCCCATCTTCCCTAATGCATAGCCACCGATGCTATTTTTTGGCCCAATAATATTAAAGTTTTTTATGATAAAAAAATTCACTGTGATGTAATTATACTTAGAACTATAACAGATTATAACATTTTTAGGAAAAAAAGTTTTTTTTTCAGGTCTCTGACGATTAAATTTACGTAGTGTTACCTTTTGATGAGAAAATAGTTTTGTGTTGCATTATGTAGCATTGATAGATGGCAAAATAACCAGCTACTTACAAAAACACAGTTAAGCATATTTTGAACTGTATCAACATTTTGCTTAAAATTCTCAACCTGGGGAGACCTGGGACACTCATTGCAGGGAGAACTGGGACTTTCTTGACTATCGGGGAGAACTGGGACACTCCGGGTGAAGATTAATTGTGCTTTAATTATTTTTCTCTCAGACCTATGACTGAAGCTAATATGTTACATATGATCATATTGAATGTAAAGTAAAGCAAAATGATGTTTCATTGGTTGATAATCACACTATTTACACTGTCCCAGTTCTCCCTGGTGTGTCCCAGTTCTCCCCTGGTAGTGTCCCAGTTCTCCTCGAAGTGTCCCAGTTCTCCCTGGAATTTCTCAAAATTTCAAAAGGCCCTAGACGGAAATCATGGCAGGCTAGGATGAGTCTAAATAGTCCAAATGAAAGGTTTATTGGTAGCCTTTCTTCATGAATCAAAGGCATTTGGTTATTGTTGGCATTGTAGAAATCACAAGCAAACATGTTATGATTTTAATTTAGTGTCCCAATTCTCCCAGGGCTCTCCTACATTATGATGTTGAATGGTAAAATCTGTGGCAAATTCATTTAGAATTGGTATTTGATATAGGCTAAAACCATAGAAATCATTAACCAATACTACTTTCTTAAAATATAGAAATTATTGCCATTTGCAGTTATTTATACTGATTAAGTTCTCCCTAGCTGACTGCATTAGGCCCCTACTGACAGCATGAGCTATAATTTGATACCAAATTTGCCCATATTTTTCCAATTTTAACGTAGGCATATTTCTCATCAAAATTGTAAAAAAAAAATCACAATTTTTATGATCCACGCGGTGATAAGAAACCAGTTCATTTATTTGAGTGGCCTTGGCAAAATGTTGTTTTACCTAATCTTTAGGCCTATGCATTCCTCCTTTATGTTTTATTGGGAGGGAAGAAAAGATCCCTTCAAACTCCCTGAGGTACTGTGGTTAAGGTTAATATTTTCAAAGATTTTGTAGGCCTAACCATGCATTTTTTACCTCAATGTGGGGTAGGGGGGGTACCAGGGACAGTAACACAGGTCGCTACTGCAGGATAAAGCGGAGGAAAGACGGAATCTTTATCTAACAAAATTAATGATAATTTAAACTGGCAAAAAAATATTAGACTATAATATTATGAATAATTTGTTACTGGCAGGAAATATACCACCTGTAGATAAATCTGGGGACTAACCAATATCACTCCCCACTAATAATTGAGATGTCAACCATCTAAATTCTAGGTAATTTCATTTGCCCACAGTATTCAAATAAAGATCCTTCAGACAATCTAATAAAGGCTGCAATATATTCTGATGCCTACCCATTATTGTAAAACCGAAACTGAGTTCTTAATAATATTTCTCAGTAGGAAATATGTAGATGAAATTAATAGCAGAAAGACTGAGATTGAAAGATTACTTGTTCATAGGAAAGATGATCCTGTAAAGTTTTGGGAGGCAATCAGAAAAAAATCTCAACCTTCCATACTACAAGCATAGGCCTACTGATTGATTGCCACCAACATAGGCACCAAGGGACCTAGCTCCCCCAGGTGGGCAGGTGGTGAACTAGGGAATACACTTACTCCACCTGGGGAATATATCCCAATGTTGCCGCGCAACAACGGCGCCATATTAAGTTAATGACTTCTTCTCGACTGTTGGTGCAAAATTAGCTAATGCACTACCGCCACCTGTAGGCAATGATATGAACCAGGAAAATCCATATGGACAACCTGAGGTTGACTTTGACTTATTAGAACCGCTATCATACTTAGAAATGTTGAAGCATATAAGAAAGATAAACATTAAAAAAGCTTCTTCTATATTACATTTAAAAACTTTTGTATTAAAGGATGCATTTCTAAGTATACCTGATGTTATCTTGTATTTGTTTAATAGATGTCTCTTAAGTCACACTTTTCCGGGTAAATGGAAAACTGCTACAGTAGTACCTTTACATAAGAAAGCAAACTCATTAGATGTAAATGATTTAAGGCCTATTGGCCCTACTAGCCCTACCAAGAAAAGATTTAGAAAAAATAGTTTGTGTTCGCTTGCATAATTATATGAAAAATAATGATCTTTTATCCCTGAGGCAACATAGATACAAGGCAGAGCACTCAAAACAGACTGCTATCAAGGAACACCTTCAGCGCATAACAGAAAATGACTAATAAATAACAAACCTACTTTTGCCTTATACCTCAATTACAAGACGGCTTTTGAAACAGTCTCACACTATAAATTAATTGATGAATTATCACTTTTTGGAATTAATGAAAATAGTAAAAAATGGTTTAACAGTTATCTTAATCATAGAGAACAGAAAACTATAGCTAATGGCACTCTCTCTAGCTCTAAAATAATTACATATGGTGTTCCTCAAGGTTCTGTGATGGGTACTGTGCTTTTGCTCCATTTACATTAATTCCTTACCGAGAATCTATAATTTAGACATTACATCATTATGCTGATGATGCTGTTATTTCACTTTGTACTGTTGAAAATATGCAAGAAGCACTATCACATATTTCGAGATGGTGTACGTGTGAAAAATTGTCACTATTAACGAGAAAAGACAAAGTGGATGATTTCTAATAATATCCACAATATTGATCCTGTTTTTAATCTAAATAGAGTTATCTTAGAAAGAGTTTACACTTTCCCTTATTTAGGTATCACATTGGATCCTGAACTGAAATTTATTCAGCACAGAATTAACACTGATAGAAATGTAAAAACTAAGGTAATACAAGCCTCTCGTACAAAATGTTTATTGATGAAGAAACTGCTCTGACCATGAACAAGGCTATGATATTGCCCTCGCTGGACTATGTTGATTATATATGGGAGAGGGATAACATAGGAGAAAGTAAAGAATTACAGTATATGCAGAACAAGGCGCTCAGAATGGTCTATGGAGTCAAGCTGGAGGCTCATCCTCAGTACAATACTACTAGGCTACAGGAGCTAAGTGGTTGTTGGTACCTAAAACAGAGAAAACATTTACATTTATTACTTTATGCCTTTACTTTTAAGAAACAAGATAAATTAATAGATAAAAGGAATTTACCTACGAGAAGAAACCAAGGTATAAGGTTGCTATTACCGAGGTCTCTTAAGCCAATTGTATTAAGGAGCACTTTCTATAGAGCAATTGCTAGATGGAATGTGCTAAAATCACCATATACAGAGATAGTAGACCTGAAGTCTTTTAAAATTTCTATTAAGAATAACTACGACACTTGTTTCATATAATGAATACTTGTTACTGCAATTTTATACACCCAACTGATAAATCTATACCATGTATTCCCACCTCATCTCATCTCATTATTCTCATCACTTTTATATAACAAAAACTGTGAAATACTGTGATCGTGATTGATTAATTGTTAGAGAATTGATTACCAAATGTGTACGTCATACTGTAATATAATAGAAGATTGATAATTATAGCATGTAAGGGGCCCTAGCGGAGGCAATGCAATACGCACATGCTAGGTTGATGCATTTACTTTTGTATTTGTTATCTTTTACCCGAATAAAACACTCTTTTTTTTTTAAACTAGTCTTCTTATTTTTTTCAAGTGAATATGCGAATATAAGTGCACTATATATTATGCTGTTATCAAAGGGTTAATCTTACTTCAATTCACTTTTTCCTTATCAACTGGTGTGTGACCCGTATATATATTCAAGCAACATGAACATGAATTATGAACAACATTTCTTTTGTATTATCAAAAATCCTTTATTATCAAAAGTTTGTCATATGTTTTGCTGGTTGTTTAATCATCATTAGATTTGCATGCAAAATATCCTAATATTCAGCTGTACTCAGAAATCTTAATTTATGGACGATCATATTTTAATGTAATTTATGCAACACATACACGTGGGCCAGAAATACCAGGTAGTTTATAATGGCTGTATGAAATTTAAAAATTACACATTTAAGCATTCGGATTCATTTTCTTCCAATTTGGCCCAAGTCGAAGCCCCCACTGCTGGCCTGGGATGCGAAGGCAGAGAGGAGGCTGGAGAAGGTCTCCAGGGCTGCCTCGGCGTCCTCCTTGGCTTTCTGCATTTTCTTGTTGATGTCATCCAACAGTTGCTGCCACCTCCTCTCTATGGCCACCTTCAACGTAGCCTGCAATCAATGGGGTAGATTAGCATCGGGGTTAAAGTGACATGGTTCGATTCATTTCCTACTTTAAATCCTACTTATATAATTTATGGGCGCCGGACTTTCACCGTAATGCATTACAGTGAAGTTTAAAGAACACTGACCGTACTTATAGTGGTGAGAGAGTCAGGCACCATGTGATGCCATGAATCACTGTACTTTTAACGGATTTCACTTTACAGTGTAATCCCTAGGCCAGATTTCTATTTTCTTGCATAGGGCTATAGAATGGTGAAAACCAAGCTTAATAGCATGGCTGTCCAATACTCAAGATTTGAAGAAACTTGCCATTAGCAAACGTCCATGCGGTAAAGCCTACATCATTTGTATCTTGACAGCGCAGTATTATGAGATTTAACACATAAAAAACAAATACCCGTTAATTTCTTCACATATATCCATTACTAACCTCTGATCTCCTGAGTTGACGGATGCACTCGGCATCAGTGACTTGGGCAGACGATGCATCAAACACTCTATCAAATTGTCTCCTCAGTTCCTCGTTTGTAGCGTTTGACACTGTAAAATAGTTTATTTTGTCAAGGACATTTAATCGCATTTCCTTCGAGTAAAAAGGTAATTATCATTGACCACCAAAGAAAGACACTGGTAAGCCCGAAACACAATCTAGGAAGATCTTTTCTTATAAACTATTTAAATGATTATGTTATTCGAATTTTAATACATTTTGGAATTCTGAATTTGGCCATTTTCATCGTATTTATCCCAATAGTACATTTCATGTTTACTCTCCCTGGGGAAGAAAGTGGCAAACAATTGTTCCCCTAAAAGGCGAGGTATCCCACAGCTTGTTCATCTAGTGATCCGACCACTTGCCAAAAGAGAGCACCACTGTGCATCTATGAGGATCCTCCGTCATCCCTAGCCTACTGGTTGTAAATTAGTTCAAGCCGCTTCCACCATTACATTTTAACATAAGGGTTGTTTTGTGCATTAATGCATGATGCATGAATGCAGTGCTATCAAGTAACTCACAAACGCTGCATTCAAGCATCATGCTGATTCCATCAGGCTCCCAAAGGGTCAGTATTAAAGGGTTAAATCGTTCAATCAATATACATTAACCTTTAGATGCCTGTTGGCTGAAAAAGACGTTTATAATTATGATTTTAAGCCTTGCCTGCTTGTTGGCTGACAAACACGGCTATATAATGTTAACCCTCTATAACATGTCTATACAATGTTAATCCTCATACCTGCCTGTTGGTTGACAAACACATCTACATGATGTTATCCCTTACCTGCCTGTTGGCTGACAAACATGTCTACACAATGACAATGTTCACCCTTATCCGTCTGTTGGCTGACAAACACGTCTATATAATGTTAACCCTCCTGCCTGTTGACTGTCAAACATCTCTATACAATGTTAATCCTCATACCTGCCTGTTGGTTGACAAACACGTCTATATTATGTTAACCCTTGCCCACTTGTTGGCTGACAAACACATCCATATGATGTTCACCCTTACCTGTCTGTTGGCTGACAAACACATCCATATGATGTTCACCCTTACCTGCCTGTTGGTTGACAAACACGTCTATATCATGTTAACCCTTACCCACTTGTTGGCTGACAAACACATCTATATGATGTTCACCCTTACCTGTCTGTTGGCTGACAAACACGTCTATATGATGTTCACCCTTACCTGTCTGTTGGCTGACAAACACATCTATATGGTGTTCACCCTTACCTGTCTGTTGGCTGACAAACACATCTATATGATGTTCACCCTTACCTGTCTGTTGGCTGACAAACACATCTATATGATGTTCACCCTTACCTGTCTATTGGCTGACAAACACGTCTATATGGTGTTCACCCTTACCTGTCTGTTGGCTGACAAACACGTCTATATGGTGTTCACCCTTACCTGTCTGTTGGCTGACAAACACGTCTATATGATGTTCACCCTTACCTGTCTGTTGGCTGACAAACACGTCTATATGGTGTTCACCCTTACCTGTCTGTTGGCTGACAAACACGTCTATATGGTGTTCACCCTTACCTGTCTGTTGGCTGACAAACACGTCTATATGGTGTTCACCCTTACCTGTCTGTTGGCTGACAAACACATCTATATGGTGTTCACCCTTACCTGTCTGTTGGCTGACAAACACATCTATATGGTCTTCACCCTTACCTGTCTGTTGGCTGACAAACACGTTGAGAATGGACATGGTGAGACGTCCCACGTTGTTGATCCAGGTAGTGGTGTCTGTCTCCCACTCCTTAAAACACCTGCTCAGGTCCACCCTCTCTGCCTGACGCCTCACTCTGTGTCCTACATAGAAGACAATTATTGCCTTTTCTTTCTTTTTTTTAGACAATTTAATTTTATATGGCATATTTTCAAGTCACAGTTATAATCAATTCGGTCGATATACTTAGCATAAATCATTATCGGGAATCCAGTTTCATATGGTTGGCGTCTTTGGTGTTGGTTACATGATAAAACTAGTTTAGAATTCATTTTAACTGTATATAAGTTAGTATAGCCTTTAGCCGTTCCTACTGTACATAAAATACTATGAGAGAGTAGATTTTAGATGGGCCCCCAAAGACAATAAGTGGTGACAATAATTGCTTAGTAGAGTAGCTCCAAGATGGTATTTTGGTATAGGTAAAGTATTTTGAATATGTTTCTTTTCATGATACAACTGCCGATTTCTTGTCCTGCGTATTACAACATAATGTTTTTAACGTTCTTTTTTTAAAACAAACCTGACAGACCCTTAAAGTTAATTTTAAAAAAAAAGTTTTCCCTGTGCTTACCACCAATAGAGACGGTAGAGACCATGGCTACAAGGCACGTCAGCAGGATGAACTGTCCCCTCATTGTGATGTCCTTCAACAACAAACATGTTATAACAATAAAATAACATTTAGAGTAATATGTCTGTTATACAGCACATTATATTTAGGACACCACTAACTTGAATCCTCTTCCCTCGATTCCATCCGAGAAGTCACCCCCTCTTTCCTTTTTGCCTTCTACTTAAAAACACAAAAAGGACAACATTTCACGTGATCAAGGACAAACACCAAACATCACCACCGCCTCCTGTATCGAATATACATGATATTTCCCATGAAGAATTTATTTTGTGATTTAAGATGCTTAGAATGGTATCGTCTCTAGTGAAGTCTTTAGTATATATACATACAGTCTGTGATATCGGGAACGTCTAGCCCTGTCTCTCCATTCCACCGTAGAAACCACCCCTCCAAGATCTTACGTGATCTAGGACAACATCAAACATCACGACACCCTTTTATATCATAATATAGATGCCATTTTACCAGAGCTTTTCCAGAGAGAATTTGCCTACTGATTGCAGACTACACTTTAAATTTGGATCCCTTTCTATGGTTGTTTTCATGACCCATGGGTATGTCTAGCTTTGAAACATGTACGATTATGATATTATCAATTAGCAGTGTGCTAAGCTAAGATATATATGTATTACACTATACGTGTAAATCGTCTTCTTTCCGTGTAACATATAGCTTAGTGAAGTATTGAGTTCATCCTATGGATATAAAAGAAAGCTTTGGTATGTACACTATAATTATATGTATTCATGTTTTTGTTTCCTATAACAATAGCTAATGTAAGAAACTTCACAAATCAATAATTTTCCATAGCTTGCTTTTTTATGATTAAATAGCAGTAATGATCTCATTAATACAGAAAAAAGGGAACAAACCTTCTAACTACTGAAATCGGTTTAGTTGCTTTGAATTAATGAAGTATCAATGCAATCTTCTCAAATGTAATAATTAGAAAGCGTTAATGGACATCTTACCGTTATCATAAAATTCCTACCGGTATTGGGTGTGTGTGGTGGGTATGATGACTAAAGATGTTCTGCTAGAGACTTGTAGGGAGGATGGGTATGTATATATAGCAGTCAAGTATTTACCCAAGACCTACCATTGACGTAAGTAAATTTAACCAGGGGTTCGCCTCTCGGCCCCATTTAAATGGTACACTTTGTACATGCAATATTAGGGCTGGTCCAAAACTATGCCACGAAGGATGGAGGGGGAGGGGTTATTCGTCCTAGCTAAGAGCAAAGAATACTAAGAGGGTCCACTTGACGATTTCCTGTCCCTCAGAAGCCCATGGCACCCTATTTACTAAACTCTAGAGGAAACCACATTTTAGTTGCTGAAAAACATTTGTTGCCTCCATATGTTTTTTCTATGTGTTTTTTCCTCAATATCCATATTGAATTTGGAAGAAATCTAATCAGGAATAGTAGCTCTAGGGGTTGTCAGTTAACATGGATTTAGATGGGAATAGTGGACTGTACACTCCATCCACCAGGGGGTGCCTCAGTCATATATTACATTTTGTACCAAAAATCTGCAATATTCCAATGAAAATAAACTTTTTATTTACCATTATTGAAACTATTCAAAGTTTATAGTTTAATCAGAGTAGATGCATACTGGTACTACACTCTTAGTGATATTATTACCCTTTTCGGGCATTTTGAGATATTTTGATTGATGAGGAACAATGCTATAACACCCAAGTGGACCATCTTAGTATTATAATTTGCTCTTTGGTCCTAGTATGGCAAAGAAGGATCAGGAGGGAGGATTTCGGGGGGATTAAAAATGGCCGAAATTTGCGTAATTTGATACCAAATCTGTTTACATTTTGTCAACAATTTTCATTAAATTTGTAAAAAGAAAGGGACAGCTCAAAACCAGATTTCTGTGACGTGCGCAGTGATGAGAACCGCTTTTGGGAGTGGCTTTATGAACCGTATTAAGGTTGATCGCTACTCTTAACTTTTCATCCATAGAATTTCCTATTTTTTTGGCTAAGAGTAGTTTAGATCATTATGAAATGGAAAAAGTAAAAAAAAATAGGGGGGGGGGTCCTGAGCTACTTTTTTTGTTACAGATTTTTGAAAAAAAAAAGTATTTTCTATTTCTGGCAAATAATACTAGAAATTGTGAAATTTTCAAGATTTTTTTTCTTAGTGAACCAATGTGCACATCAATGTTATATTTTAGATGAATAATCCTATATTGTGTCCTTAAATAGGAAAAATAAAATTATGGTCCAAAAACAACCCTTTTTGTGAAAAAACGTGGTAGTTTTAGGACAATTAATAAAATTTGATGCTAAATTTGTCAACAAAATCTTCAAATATAGCAAAAAAGAATCCATAGACTTTTTTTCTTTTTTTTTTCAAAAATTAGTTTAGATCATTTGCTAACATAAAAAGGTAATTTTGATAGGGGGTCCCGTGCATAATTTTAGGGTTTTAGGCCTTTGAAGTTAAAAAATAGGGAAAAAAACTGTCTAAATCTCATATTTAAAGGCCAAATTAATGGGTAACAAGCCAAGGATCAGGGTAAAAAATGTATGTATTCTATACCCTTGAATGTTTAAAGTACAGGAATTAGACCTATATCAATCTCGATAATGATTTATTGGTAAATACTAGCAATATTCTAATTTATGTTAAAAATTTCACTGGCTCCAAATATGTCAATTTTTTTAAATGCAATAAAATACTCAATTCTGCTCGGAATTGTCCAATCATCGGATATGGCTTAGTATGCATGTATATGTATCCAATTATATAATATTAGCCCATTCTGATAATTTAAAGCTATACGCGCAGAAAGCTGCGCAGGAGTCCATATTCCATGAGTAGCGATCAACCTTAATATTTTGTTGGTGATAGCTGGAGAGGGCCTCAGAAACATACACCTCCTACTCAAATAACCACCGTAAAGGTTTTACAAATTTGTAAAAAGACATGAAAGAAACATGAAACTTGCTGTATATGTATGCATATCGGGAACACACTATAGGTGGCGGGAGGGAAGGATGAAAGTAAGGAAAGGAAGGGAGGGGGACAGGACAAGAGCTAGGGATGGATATGGAGAGAGCGGGGAAGAGGGGTTGGGATGGAGGTAGAGAGAAGGAAGGGGGAATGTGGGGGGGGGGGGGTGAGGGCTGGAAGTGGGAAGAGAAAATGTAGGATTTAAGGGGACGGATTAACGGGGGAGAGGAAGGAAGCGATTAAATAGGGGAGAAGAAGGGAGACAGAAAATGATTAAATGGGGAGAGGAGGGGAGCGAGGGAGGGATGAAAGAGGGAGAGGAAGGAACCGAGGGAAGGAATAAAGGGTAGAGGAAGGGAGAGAGGGGAGCGTTAAAGATGGTGTATCAGCTAATAAACTTCCCAAACTTTTTCCTTAAAAGGGATGCCATGGGTTCTATTATCATTTTTAGCTAATACACAGTACCCAATATTTGCAAGATAGTTGTCTATAAATACATGATTTGAGATAGTTAACAATATAGCCTATTCACCTCACTGACCCAGTCACTCCCCCAGGTGAGTACAGGGGAAACTAGCCTGGTAGAGAAAGCACTGAGCCATGCAGTATAAACACATAGGAGGTTTTAGTGTCGACCTACAGTAAAGATTAAGACACTGCTTGTGCTAATTTCATATGTTTAGATAATGCCAATCAGCTTATAAGCTGGGGAATATGTATAGAACATGATATACAATAGGAATATGATAAATCTAAAAAATCTCCAAACATTTAGCTGACACACCATCTGTTAAAGGGGGAGAGGATACCGAGGCTCGGGCAAGCAAGCAGCGAGAGGAAGGATTCAGAAAGGCCCCAACAAGCTGCTGATATATATTTGAGGTAGATAAAGTAAAGGTATTGAAGATTTACACACACCAGTTGTATGTTGACTTGTTTAAACACTGTTGAGGCCTATACCTTAAACACATTTATCACGAACAGCCTTTATTTATACATATTCAAAATCAGTGTGTTTTAATATCAAGATTTCTTTAAATTAAGTGTTTAATTTCTAAAACACTGGTGATTGGACCTTAAAAACTGTTTTATGTTAGTTTTTGAAATTATAAACCAAACAAAGTTCTGAGTATAAACTGAGAAATTGGGTAAAGGAAGATATCAATTAAAGTTCTGAGTATAAAGTAAACAGAACTACAACTACATAAATATGTTATAAGTTGTTCTTTATTACTTCAAAGTACAATATCAGAAATCAAAATATTTTGGCGATACAAGACATTTTAGTCACGTCTATAATCAAGTGCCCTATTCACGTTTTGACAGATTATTCTCTCTAAACTTATCTCATACTTAAAGTGTGTATCTCAACTGGGGTGACTAAAGTTGCTCTCCATCTATAATTAGCTGAAACCCCTGAATATATACTTCTCTTCTGATAATACATAATTACTGTTGCCAAGAGTCTTAAGTGTTTCAATTCAGGATAGTGTAATTACAAACATATATATATACAGCTTTGTTCGAGAAAACACAACCATGGGCCACCGTCTGAGATATGCTGCCACCTGTACAAAAGTTGATACACTAATGTTTGCATTATAGTAATAAGCTATTGTTCCTGCAGTGGGAATCATGTAAATACTACATGCTAGTGACACCTTGTGTGATGTAAGAGAAGCATGTTAATTACCCTATTTTTGACTGATCAGTCAAAATTCATTTGGACTATTTTACACGGATTCTTGTATAGAAATATTGCTCAGAGATTTAATACTTTCGCATATGACATACAACATCACCATGCTTATCCTCATGCTAAGAGTGGGAATTAGCCACTGCAACATTTGGGATACATTCTAAACCTAAGGCTAATCGGCCAAGATGACTTAAATTCACACCCATGATAATATGAAATGTACCATTGGCAACCACAAATTGCTGACTACCCAATTAATACGGCACGGTACCCAATCAAAGCATTGACGTAGCCACTCAACAAAGGCAGACATAGAGGCGGCAGCTGTTAATTAGACCATTGTAAATTGCGAGAAGCCTTTAAACTTGCAATTGTTGCCTGAAGAAACGCAGTGAAAACTTAGAATAGGGTGGCCAGAGGATTTATTTTAATGAATCAAACTTGTATGTATCATTATGTCTAGAATGCTTCAATATTCACATTTGATAAATTAGCATTGTCATGTTGATATAGTAACTAGGTAACTAACTGCAGCTGATTACCTCACCCCTCGCATCTTTCTGACAGATATGAAGGCAGGTACGTAATAGATAGACAATGGTTATGAAAAGGTATGTAGAATTAACCACAGCTTGCTGGTGGGGGCCAGACGAGGGCGAAGCCCAAGTCGCCCTACCAGCAAGCTGTGGTTAATCTACATACCTTTTCATAACCATTGTCTATCTGTTTTAAACCAGGGTATGCTATATAACCAAGGTGCGAAGTCTATTGTTCTGCCCCACCACCGTGGTTTAAATATTACATACATAAGTCAAAGCCTCCCCCATTGCCCTGACCTGCCGCAGTGTCAATTGAGGGAACGAATTATCACCATTCACCCTGCCTGGTTCCCTCTATAACCCTATGACACCAGGCCCCATCTGGTGGTATTGCTATGGTATTAATCACTCATATTAATGGCTGGTACCCTTATTGACCCCTTGGAGATGCCCTGACGCTGGCAGGTGGTATGCTCTTTTATTTTCATTCCAAATGCATAATTTTCATTTGATCTATATCTATCTTCAGTATAGTTTACCGTGAATTACCAATTAATGATTTCTAGAAAAGAAACTGAGCTAAATATGACAAATTTTAGGTGCCTTATCTGGAAAAGATATAATTGTGACAAGTAATTATAGAATCCCCCATGGCATACCTGCATACAAGATGCTTCAAACAAAAAAAGAAATTCGTTGATACATGTGGACAGTCGAGGGAAAAGGGTCCTCTAAGGTAAAAACTCAATAATAAAATTGATGTCATCAGCTTTCCAGTGATATCTTTTATTAGCAGGTACCACCTCTAGTTTAGTTTAGGTTACAGGATAGTTTAAACTATCGGGGCAGCATAGCTAATCCATCGTGCATTTTTTGCAGAAGTCACTAAATTTCTATAGGCTGATATATTGTAAGCACATTTTTTATACCATTCCAACCTTGTGTATCCATACACTATAGTTTTACAGCCAGATATCTTACATCTGTGAGCATTCCCCTTTGCATATATGCAGATGGCTGTGCATGGAAGATTTGTTTTTAGGGGGTAGGTAAAGATGTATCATTACTCTCTTCCGAATTATTCCCGTTGTTAGGGAACATTATGAATAAACCGTGGTTGTTAGCCAACCACCTCCCACAGTGAAAACGAAATGAATTTAATTCATTCCTTGTAATACAGTACAGTTTTCTTTTAATAATTCAACAATCATAGCTTTGGCTTTAATAATCTGAACGCTTCTTTAGTCGGGATGATCGACATGATGTATTTAACAATTTAACCATTTATCCCAACCAATTATGTAGATTCCTACACTCAAGCTAGACCGACTTAGCATCTTAGTTGGGTGAGGTGAAATGGACAAATTGGTAATTATAGTCATATCTAGGCCAATTAATAATGGGGTTCAAGGAGCAGGGGTACACACATTCACTGTATCATTCATTTTTTTAATTACAAACCCTATGGACCGTTTTCTCGTTGCACAAGTTGAGAAATGACAATTTTATGATAAAGTAGTTCCCTAATTTCACACCAGATGTCATGTCGATACGGTGAGCACAGCAAGGACTCTTCAAACCCACTACACATATACATTTCCAGAAATTTGTTGAACATTCTTTATCTCTATATGATATAATAGCTAATTAATCACTGTTTATTTGTTTTCGCAACAATCGCACCCATTTTTCTCCATAGCAACGTACATATTCTAATATAGCATAATATTCCATATCATATTATTGTAATAGACACTACTTCTTCAATTCAATTCAATCTGGCCAAGTGTCTATTATATGTAGGGATGTCATTGACATCCAATTTTTGTCAATGATGATAATCAACATATCCAGTAAATTCCCGCGTACTACATAAATACATACATACATACATACATGCACACACAAATTGTCATAAGTGGTAGTATTTGAGTATTATGTGAGTATCATGGTTCCTTAGTTTTCCGCTCGATGGCGACATTTCGATTTGATCCCCAACTGATATCAACAAATTGGGCCCTTGTGATTGTGGCAAGACTTCAGGGGTTGCTGTCATCTAGTGGAGAATAGATGAACTAGCTACACATAGGGCTATACCTTATGTCGGACTAGTTGGCGAGGCGAACAAATGGTTTTCTTAATGAGAGCACAGCAGGGTAAGACTAAGAGCATCAGATATTTGAGCTCCTGGAGGAGGTCACCCATCCCACGGAAGGCTAACAACTTGAATCATAAAATTAACCCTGAAGATTGTAAAAAGTTCTGGTCAATGTTGTCAGGAAGATGTAATACACCCCATAATTTTGTAACTAGAAGGGGTTAGGGTAATTAGGATATATAGTGGTCATGTGAAATTTTGTAGATTGCAGGGGCTGATGATATTCAAGTTTTAATTGATACCAGAAATTGGTGTCCTAAGAACCTCACAGTCAGTGGCCTCGCCAAGAAGTCTGACATAAGGTATACATACGTACATTCTACAGGTGTTATTGTTGTGTTTGTTATCGTCAACCAGCGCCCAGGGACTACCTGTACCTGTTTATGTGTGGCGTACTTTGCTGAACCCTATTATTGTTTTTGATTAAAAATCAGTTCATTTGTCTACACATAGACTTATATAATTACTTATTGGTACTAATATAATAAACAAAGACAAAGAAATGCCTTATTTGAAAAGTATTAGCCTATTGTTTGTCATTAATTACTTGAGAGATAGACAGAGACAGAGACAGGGACAGAGAAAGAGATCCAGAGAACGAGAGACAGCGACATAGGGGGTAGAGAGAGCTGGAGAGGGGGGAAAGAGATAGAGGGCGAGAGAGGAAGGAGATAGAGGCATATATTAAAATGGTGGATGGGGGGGAAGAGTAAAGTTTGATCTTTTTTCTTTATTCGTCATAAAACATCAATATTTTGTAGCATCAGTTTTCTTGGAGGCATTCCTTCTGTAGGTTGTGGTTCGTCGAGAAGCTGTTGGTGAGTTCACATTCACAAGTAGACCTATACTTTATCTTCCACTAAGGTCACAACTGAACTCTATCTTATTCTATTACCGTCGTTAATGTTTCCTCCATAGTGAATGCATTGGCCCATCCCTAGCGACACCCCCCCCCCCCCCCCCCCCACACACACACACCAGTCCAAACAAAGGCAAGACCTCTCCTATAGTTGAGACCACACTGTTTTCAAATCAAATGTTCAGTTTCAAATAAAACTTTTTCCCTTGTTTAACACTCACAAAAAACATGATGGATGGCATCACATGCCCGTCGTCTAGAAAACAAACAACCGAGAGAGAAAAGCCGATTAAGCAGTATCATGAATCCGGATCAAGCGTGGTAACTGATCTGTTTTTATGTTTTGCGGTGGTACATGGGCTTGGGATGGCATATATCAATGTATATCAATTATATTCTGATCCTGTCAGATATGTGGTTTCAGTTTCGCACCAATATTGGTAGACCGCTACCACCCATATATTCTAAAACGTTTTTCACTACTAAGGCGACGGGAAATGTGTTTTATGTAGACATGGTCTAAGAATCCATGGTACCAGTAAGTAAAGTATTATTTTGCAGTCGTCATATTCATTAAAACCCCGCATGTGTTTTCTAGGAATCTCTCCAAATATGTATGAAATTATTATTTTAAATATTTGGTAACTCATCTCTCCCTGGTTTGCCTGGTTAGGTCGGGCTACCTAAAACACATATAACTTGTTGGCCTAACTGTAAAAGGATATGTGTATGCAGATACAATGTATATATTTCCTCAGTTTTTTAATGGATGTGAGGAAGGGACTTCCCCTCCATATACGTTTTGTACCTCGACAAACAAAGGACAAAATGGGTGAGGGCATATATAGAAGCTGGGGTGAGGGGTCAATTGCCTGAGCCAAATAAATCCCGGCCACGCTCCTTTTTTCCATACAAGGGAACGGCAGTGGCATTATATGGATCGCACTAAATAAGCTGGCAGTTCCCTCCAAAACCTATTTCTTTCTCAATGTAACCTCACTACACGTTATTCAGGCTCTCTTCATTAAATTAAAGTGCTTTAGGGTATGTACAATAATATTGATTATTATTATAATCGTCTTTATAGTTGAAGTTCATTACTGTATAATTATACAAATAAATACATGAAAAAGACCCACTAACCCAACAATCTGTCCACTCATATAAACCCCAATTTTCAAGGTAACCCCCACTGTCGATGTATTTCACTCCTCATCGCTAATGAACTAACTATAAGAGATTAATCGTATAATACTACCCAGTCTGCTAATCAGTCAGTAACAGGTGTTTTTCCGTTGGTAGCCACCTTGTTTGTTGAATCTGTGGACCATGACTTGAGTCAGTGCAAACACACCTGTGTATAATATACAGGTGTGTATAATCTAGGTCCCTATGTAGATCTAGATCACCACTGCTCTAGACTAAGCGCTTTAACCTTTTAAGGGCCGCATCGTGCTTTATTGTACAATGCGTTTGGTCAGCCTTGGCGAGTAACGCGCGAGTGCTGTATTCAAGCATCAGGCCGATCATATGGGGTTGATACACTCCCGAATGATCGGCATTATGCATTTAGCATGCATCATGACGACAAGGGGCAGATCACATTAAAGCACTATGCGGTCATTAAAGGTTTAAAACCTATCTCCAGAGTATAAAGGACTACCGGTAGGTCCCTTAGCCACCAGTGGTATTGATACCTGTTGTGGTGATCTGACCCTGCCCTTGACCCCCCTTGACCTTCCCATAGCTTTATACCAATAAGACTCCCCCCCCCCCCCCCGTCCCCACCTTCCACCACCCACCTCCCCTACCACCACCTCTACCAATGTCACTGCCTTATATGGTCAGGCTGGTGGCAGAACTGGGACAAAAAGAAGATAACTCCTGATGCTATCAATAAGCCGTATAGCGAGTACCTAAATATGGCGGCCTGCAATGGTGTGGACACAAGCGAAGGAGGTTTCTGGTACCGCTTGAACCTTTTTAGCGGCATGATTCATGAACGATCGAGGTCGACTGGCCAGGGCTGCATTTATGCATCATGCCGACCCTATGGGATTGTATCATTCGACCTCGGAGGGTCGGCATGATGCTTGAATGCAGCACTAGTGAGTTACTTGTGATCAGTGCTGCATTTAAGCATCATGGCGATGACGGTCACAATACATGAAAGCACTATGCGGCCCTTAAAGGGTTAGCTCAGTGGACCTTCTACATGTAACTGTAGGTGAGACCAGTATTATGACTGTCTGCGGTCAGACACATCTATGTCAACCATCATGTAACCAGAACATTCCCGTATATGTTATACAACCACCCCCCCCCCCCCCATTACCTGACTGCCCTGGGAACCCCATTATATAAACCCACGGTACCCCTATCTCTCAGGTGTGTCCATAGCGGGACCTTCACCCGGTTTCATAAGGTATGTATATGTATATTTAAAGATACCCATTATAATGTGGGTTGCTTATGAAAGAGGGTTAGTCCCCGCCCCGCCCCCCACCCTCCAAACCCTATCCCCAGTCCATTTAAGTTGATCTTGCCAGTTCTTAGTCTGGTCCTCCCATTTACTTCACTCGTGAGCACCTTTTTTGGACACCCCCCCCCCCACCTCTCCATCCTCTCTCCCTCCCCCCAAGCCTTACACCTGTGTATATAGGAGCCCAACCACACCATACTTTTTTTTTATATATTCCTCAACCACCTGCTCCGATTAAGTACTAGTTTATTTCTGTACAACCCACCTTAGATCTATATAACCAAGCTGTGATTTAATAACTATGGTTTTAACAAATATTTACTATTTAATACGTGGATACCTGCGAAAATATGTCTTTCCCTGTGCATTAGCAATAGTGTTTTTACGTATTATGCAGATGGATTCTGATCCCAAAAACAACCCGAGGACACGTTGACTGGAATACCTGTAAAACAATTGAACATAACCGTCACACTACTATGTTATTAATCCGAATACAATGTAGTATTGTTTTGAGCGACCATTGTGCTAGCTAAGCTGCATTTGTGAAAGAGCGGAAAAGGTAAAACAATCCAATAGATTGTATAATAAATCCCTATAATGCTAAACCTATATAAATAGCCCATTCAAAACTAGATTCTCCGTGTGTTTCGCCTTAGTAACTACTATTAATAACCTGTCAGGAAAGACCATAACAAAGTTTCCAAGTAGACTGGCAACCGTCCAAGCAAGTGTAAATCTAAGGAATAGCTATAGAAACTGTGTACAAGCTGAACACCCTATTGAATGGCCTTTAGTATAGGACGGATCCCGGATTTCCGGTTGCAGCCAGGTAAAGGATATAAGAGACATGAGACTAGAGTGTATGAAAGGTTGGGGGACACCTCCACCCCCCCCCCCTCCCAAGCCACCCTACTGACAGTCCATACATGCCAACAGGAGCGGACACAAGATTCGGAAAAGAGGAGTAAACACCAAAAGTGGCACGCCAGCGGATTGACATATTATCAAACAACTCTTTTAAAATCAAAAGAGGGTGTCCATACCTCTGACCACCCCTCCCCCCCCCCCCCCCACAACCATTGGGACCCCCCACCCCGCCACCCCTACCACCTGGTCGGGGCACCTGGTCCACCACTCCTCTATGTACCATCTAGAAAGAAGTCATGAACTGGGGATCCCAAAAGCAGGAACATTGGATGGATGGTATATAGGTATGTAAGCTGAAGGGAAATCCCCTGAATAAGTCCCATACAATTACCTTCCTTTACCCCCCACTAGTCAACTTTCAGTATAGGGCCTTAGCTATACCTGGTTGTGTGGGGTGCTGGAGTGTGTGTGTGGATGGGGGGGGGGGGGTGCAGTCAGGGGAGGAGAGACTCCTGGTGGCTACAAGGAAAATGTGGAATGGAAATCCACCTCAAATTACCCGAGAAAAGGCCCAAGATATCACCCCCCCCCCCTGCCCCCGTCAACCCCATCCCACACTGCTGCTGGCGGCAAGTAAGTTTCGAATGGAAATTCACCTGAAATTACCAGAGAAAAGGCCGGAGATGTCACCTCCCCCATCCCACCCCATCTATGCCCCTCCTCCATCCCCTTTACCTTTATACCTTTACTACTTTACTACTTGCCCCCCCCCCCCCCCAATCTCCCTACCCTCCCCCCTCTACTGGAGCTGGGACAGGCCCATGACTCTAGAACTTCCTCACAGGTCTCCCAACACCATACCATGTTACTTAAAAAGACACTTACAAAACAAAATAACACTGTCCCCATTATACATACTCCCAAACTATACCCCCCCATTCAGTCTGTCATTGCGCTCTGTGTTTTCTAAAGCCTTAACTGTTGTAAATTGATCCTATAAAAGCCGCTCCCCTCCCCCACCCGTGGTAGACAAGTTTTCCGGGAAGTATGGAATGTAAATAAATGCCGTGTGGACATTACACGGAGATAATACCACAAACTTCCTTGTCCCGATCAGTTACAGGATACTCATGTCTCTAACACTAACATGCCACCGTTAGCCAGCCTACATAGAAACTGTGCTAGTGGTTAGCCCTCTCTAAGTGCCGCATTATATATACCCTTGGTCGTCATGATACATGAATGCAGTCCTGGCGAGCGGCGAGTAACACTCCAGGGCTGCATTCATGTCGACCCCATATGCAGGGTCGGCGTGATGAATGAATGGAGCCCTGAGTACTTGACAGGGCTGTATTCATGTACCATATGACGACAAAAGGGTATAGCACGTGAAAGCACTATGCGGCCCTAATGTCCTGTCCTCTTAAGGTCTAATGTCCTGTCCAAGTAGCCTACATTCTGTCTGTGTCTCTGCCCCCCCCCCCCCCCACCCCTCACCTCCCCAAATCAGTCTGCACTAAGGCCCTAAAGTCTAAGGTCACCCTGTGGCCGGCGCCACAGGGAACTTGCACCAAGATGTATTTATGAGGTGAAAAAAAGTCGTCTGCTTTGTCTTTTGGGCGGGAAATAGTTGTTAAAAATGGCTAATTCCCTCATGCTCGGCCGAGTGTTTCAGTCATCCTGGCCAGGAATGATACAAGTTGTGAGCACGATAGAATAGCATGTGTAAAAATGATGAATTTGAAAAGGGAAATTATGTTTGAATTCATAACTCTAGGAAATGGAAATGCTGAGATGTTCGTGTTAAGTTGCCATTCCTCACTCTCGGCCCATTCAACAAAGCACCGGGCTATGGTGCATTACTTAATGAGAGTGAGGAACTTCACAAAACCTGAACAAATCTCAAAAGAAAATCCAATTTAGAATAGATGTAACAGCAGACGACATTTCACCCAAACCTGTCTTCCAACTCCCACCAAACTCCAGTGGTGAGGAGCCCTATGTGTCAGTCACCAAGTCCTACAGACCACCACCTCCAGTATATACACCCAGGTGTATACACATGCAGCAGCTCTCTCTGATCGTACAATCCACTCCTCTCAAAGTCGTCTGCTCGGCTGATACTGACGTTCTCCGGCCGCCCAGAAGCATTTATACCCCGCCAGTCACGAGCTCAGCGGGGAAATCCAGTCTTCATGCTTCGTCATCCTATCCTGGTCGTCGACCAATCAGAGACGCCGATAGGAGCAGGAGGAGGTGGGTCGGTGGAGTGGGAGGGGGTGGGACGTTCCACGAAGCAGGCGGTGCGGTGTATACCCAGTACTGGAGAGTGTGGGGAACTTGGTTTCAGAGCCGTTGTTTACTTCTGTGTGGCGGGGAAACCACCGACCACGTGGAGGAGGGAGGAGTAAAGTGGCATGTTGTACGCCGTAACCTCCACGCTGGCCGCTTTGGTGTGTCATCATGTCAATGAGTGGTGAAACTGTTAGTTATCAGAAACGCCACTGGGGGAGCCTCTGAGGTGGTAACTGTGCATTGTGTCTGATTGTGAGTGAATTCCCCAGACTACAAGGTTATTGCACCAGATACTGTCGTCCTCGGTTATACTGAATATTATGACCCGTGGTTATCTCCGGCAGAGATAGTGGGTATCTCTTTTTGTTTCATGTGAGACTGGTTTTGGGAATTTGAGAATAATCAGAAAGATTTTGTCTGAATGAGTGCATGGGAAATTTATGAGGTCCCGAACCAGTCCTGACTGGAAGATTATACCTCCCAACGGACAGATAGGCCTATATATGCTCTTAGGTCGACAATAGTATATTGTTCCATGAATAGATCCTCAGGTTATATCCTCATAAGATTAGCCATATTATGCATTGTGGTTTTATACAGTGGCATTCCTTGTATTTATTATTATGTACTAAATAGGTGCATTGTCACAGATAAGCCAAACGGCCTGTAAAACTTATGGTTATATATTTTCATAACAGTCCCATATATCTGCCTATGTCATAATGGGGACATGACATTGAGTTATCTCCTCACATGCTGGTCTTGAACCCGGCCTATATAAGAATTATATAATTATGTACATACATCCAGGATTATAAGCCCACATGTGAAGTAACCATCATGATTTAACACGGCCCATTCAATGGTCCCACATCATAACAGACCCCACATGACAATCTTATGAAATGCACACAAAAACCTTTTCTCCGCATGTCGGGTTTATATCACAGCAGTTTATGATATCACAAGTCATTTTGTAAACACCACCACTTTCATAATGTTTACATCATCTCAGTGACTCTCTCTCTCCTGAATCTTCTAGTGCCTCTAGATTTATGTGGAACTAATACTGAAAGGACAGTCCACGCCCTTTGCGCACATTCACACATATACCTCACATGGGCGTCAACGTGAAACATGTGTGGAGATTAGGTGTAAGACCCCAGACATGTATTGGATTAAATTCCAGTTATTCCCTAGTTGCTACATTTGACATTATACATTAACACATTGTAGCCCTTCGTTGTCAGTGGCATGGGTGCTACATGCCTAAATTTACATATTCATTGTAGTCGCAACAAGCAGGTGGTAATAGGAGGAATTTGAGTGACCTTTTATCTGGGGTGGGTCTGGGATTCATAGAATCAATCAGAATGGGTGTGGCATGTGTATGCTACAGACATTTCCAATGTGAGCAATGCATGCTCTGTGATTTCCCCCTGATTCATTTTGCTATACCCCTGATCACGCCATATACACGTGCCATGACCACCCTCTACTGACAGAGGAAGAACCCCCGAAGTCAGTCGATACAATAAATCAATACCCGGCAGTGGCAGGAAGCGTTCTGTGCAGAAAACTTTCCCGCCAATTTCTCCTGCTGGGATCCTGCTGTATGTCCTGTTTCCTCACCCTACCCCATGCCCCCCCCCTTTTTTTTCACCCGACCCTACACGCACCCTGTCTACTCAGGACTGTTCTGCGGGAAGGTTCACAAATGACGTAAACTGCTATAGGGGCTTGGTGGGGGGGGGGGGGGTCTTTGGGATCCCGGCCACACATTTGTAACTATATGCGAATTTGAGCAAGGTAGTGACAGGGGCAGGGATGAAAACTCGGGAATGAAAAGGGCCAAAAGGGCCAAAAACTATACACCCCTGTGAGTTTCCTCCAGTAGGTTCCAGCAGCACCTGGCACCTGTGTGTACGGCATGTGGCAGGTGGGGACAGAGGTGGCATCATGTAGAAATACCAGAGTCATACTTGCGGTTTGGGAAACCACCACCACCACTACTACCACTACCAACCTGGCGCCCCGGGTGCCATACCTGGCCATGACTCATACACAGGAAGAGCAAGGCACACTCGACTTTTGTTGGAACCCACTCAGTGCTTTAATGATATATGTCCTTTGTCGTCATGAATGCAGCCCTGGCGAGTAACTCGCAAGGGTTGTATCCAAGCATCATACCGACCTTATCAGGTTCATCAATACACTCCCGTGTATGATGCATGAATGCAGCCCTGCCAGGTCTATTCATGCATCGTGACTACAAAGGACATATCCCACTAAACCATTATGCTGCCCCTAAAGGGTTAAGTGGTATCGGGCGGAACAACCCATAGTTTCATCATAACAGGGAAATCGGCGCGGCCATGTCGCCGGGTGACATGAGGGCAGTTCAAACATCAGGGGTCACGACTATACGGTGCCTACACGTTACAGGTACATGGACTCGGTAGCGCCTTAGAACCATGTCTGGAATGTTTTGGGGTGCACTTACTTTGGGGGTGTTGACTTCGATATTAACTGGTATCTTTCTATAGTAATCCCCTATACATGTCTGATCATAATTAACATGAGGGTCATTGCCACTGTTGATGACGATCTGACTGATATCTATACAACCACCTAGATATGTTACATGTAAATTACATTGAAATTAGGTTATTACCATGATCCACAATCTCAGCTTCACAGTTCAACCTCACCCCCCCCCCCACCTCACACAGCCAATCCTGAAGGAAGATGGCTGCCAAGTGTGCCATGCATTAGTGATATCGGTACATATCGAGCTAGGCTTATATAGACTGTACTCAAGATAATAATTGGAATTACCTATTAAGGGGTGATCCATTAAGTATGTCACGCTTTTTTGGGCCAATTTGAACACCCCCCCACCCCCATGTCACACTTTGTCACACTTCTCCCAACACCCCCCAGAAAAGTATGTCACAAATCTGCTGACACCCCCCCCCCCCCTTACAAATAGTGATGTTATTAGGCATGATGTACCTTATCGATTAGAACCTTTCCGGATTACAACTGTTCAAAGAGGCAGTAACAAAATTATATGAATATTGGTGGCACCCTAGATTTTTGTGGCCTTGATCCATGGATTTTTGCAAGTGGTCACAGGAATAGGGCACCTAAGTCTGGTCACATGATGGCCAATTTCCGGGTGCTTATGGGCTCGCCATATTATCACCTGCAGGCTTGAAGGATGGGCGACATTTTTTGTCTGCATATACCTCCACTAATATTGAGATTTGAGCTATAAAATATCAGATCTAGGACCTGTTTAGGCCAACTTAGATCTTGGTATTTTTTGTTAGAAACGGTGATAAAATTACAACAACATTTTATCAGGGATCTTAGGTACGGTATATAAGGTGTGCTAGTACTGCTACCTGGCGGAGGGGGGGCACTCAATTTTATTTCAACACAGGTATGTGGCTGGCTCTCCAGCAACCCTTTCCCTGGGTGACTTGAAAATCGACCCCTCATGGAGGAGATTTTTGTGTCTAGGTTTAAGCAAATTCTCTGAGGAGTGACCCTTTGGTGAATGGGATTTTAGTCAAAAGTGACCTTTGTTGCTGAGACCTCCGAAAAGTGACCCTTGTTTTTACAGATTTTGTTGAAATCTCAGAAAAGAGACCCTTGGTGAGGGTGGTTTGGGTGAAAAGTAGCCCTTGTGATGCGGATTTCTTGGGAAAAGCAGACCCATGGCAAGGGGGGTCTTGCTCAAAATATATCCTAGCCAGTTGCACATCCATGTATACGGGATCTTGTGTTACCCTCTACAGTGATTGCATGGAACCGAGGTCAGTTAAGCAAATGAAGGATGATGAAGGCTGACCTGTCTAAAGTGGATGGGGCTGGTAGTTGTAGGTCTACTACAACCACCAGTATGTTTTTAGCCTGGAGATATCACTAATTATACAGCATTTATTTAATATATGGTTTTAAAAAAATCTGAAAGTGTGACGTCACATAATCCTATACACCCCCCCACCCCCTCGTCACACTTTGTCACACAAAAAAAAGACCCCCCCCACCCCCTCGGGCGTGACATACTAAATGGATCACCCCTAAGCCAATACTGATCATGTACAAGTACCATATTACTATTGTCACTAGAGAAGTCAACATTATGGTTGTTGTCATCTGGCTTGGCATACCACACCCACCACCCCTCCCACCCCCCCCTCTCCCCTCCCACTCCCCATACATGGCCGTAGTATACACCACCCCCAAGTCCATACATGGTCATACACCAGCGCCTCCTCCCCTGCATACCTCCCCCATGCATACCTCTCCTCCAAGGTCCAGTCACCGGATGGCTCCGGATGGTACGACACTGGAGACGTGTAGTACCCCTTGGTACCAGGTGCCTCCAGTACTCCAGTAGGTACATGCCTATACACCTGTCAGGTGCTCTCATGCATGATCCCGAGAGGGGTTGGGGGGGGGGGGGGGTGAAGGGTACAGAGGGGTAGGAGGGGATAGGAAGAGTTATCTCTTTTTACCGGAAGTGTAAACCACGTTGTCACGCGGCACCGGGCACCTCCCACGAGCTGGTTCCTCCGGCAGTATACCTCTATACATACACTATACTCAGTGATAATCTGATATGGTTGAACCCTCTAATGATTGTATAGTCCGTTAATGCATATATGCTTCTCTCTTAAAAATAAAATTAACCGTTAAGGCCACTCAAAAAAAAGCTGGTTTCTCATCACCGCGCGCATCATGAAAATCATGATTTGGGGAAAACTTTTTTTTTTAAATTTTGTACATTTTTAATAAATAAAAGTGTTAAATATTGAGAAATATTGTCATATTTGGTATCAAATTAAAGCTTATACTGTCAGTAATGCAGTGGCCTAGGAATATCCAGTCTCGGACCCCCATACCAACACAGCTCCGGGTCCCTCTGCTGGTAGGATAGTCGCTGGCCGAGGCTGAGGAATATCTTACATATTTTCCAACTTCTGTAAATTAATAAACGCTTAAATACTTAAGTGTGAAATTTGTTCGCAGAAAGTCTACATTTTTCCTATACATTTTGACCCCTCAGTAAAAAAATAAAATAAAATAAAAAACGCCCTCGTCATATTTTTCAGTGCTTGGTGATGAGAAACCAGTTGTTTTTTTTGAGTGGCCTAATATATAGCAAATGGTACATTAAGGTATTCCCGGTTAACATTGCCGGGGCAATCCCATCGTCATGATGTAGAAAAGTAATGCACCTCCCGATCCTACATGGGGTTGATAGACTCCCGACGGATCTGTACAATGTATGGATGCAGTACTGGGGAGCAAACTCACCAGGGCTGCATTCATGGGGATTCAGGGGCATTCAACCCCCCCCCCCCCCCCATCGTGTTATAATTTATGGGCCATTAGAATTATAGTTTTGCGTAAAATTCAAGTCAATATTCGCATCTTTATCTAATAAAAATCAAACGAGTTCCACCATTGAATTTATCTAGTTTTACCTTATCAAAAATCGAACCGCCCCGCGAAAAGGGCTAGTTTACGAGCCTAATCTGACAAGGACATAACACATTAAAACACAATGTGGCCCTTAGAGGGTCAGTCGAGAGCAGTGGTGTACCAGATCTACATACACACCTGTATATTATACTGAAGTGTGTTTGCACCGACTCAGGTTATGGTCCACTAATTCAACAAACAAGATGGACATACCAACGGAAAAAACACCTGTTACCAACTAATTAGCAGACCGGGCAGTATTATATGATTAATCTTAATTACTTAATTAACTTATTGCTAGTCCCAGTGGAGTTGTTTATTCCGACCATATCATTGAAACTAATAACAAGTCTCCATGATTTGATAGTGGCCAAGGCGAAGTTATACATACATGTGTTGTCTACACCTGTTATTCCATATAACAGCAGCAGCAGCAGCAGCAGTAGCAATAAACATCACGCCGCTGGTGGTCAACTCAATATCAGCTGCAGGTGTGTGTGGGGGGGGGGGGGACTCTGTAAGGGGCTGTACAGTGTCTTAATGCATTATGCCCGTTGGTCAGCATGATGCATGAATGCAGCCCTGGCGAATAACTCACCCGGGCTGCATCCATCCAAGCATCACACCGACCATACAGGGTTGATGCACTCGCGAAGGGTCGGTATGATGCATGAATGTACCCACCAGGGTTGCATTCATGTATCATGCATCATGCCGACAAATGACATTAAAGCACTATATGTCCCTTAAAGGGTTGCCTGTATAATTTCCATATGTCTCATGAGTTTACCCAATTAGTATGTCACCTGGCTGTCTAGGGCTGGGTTGCTTGGTTGCTTATTCTTTTCTAATTACCGGTAATCTGTGTGACAAAACAATGTAGTGGGGGAGGGGGGGGGAGTCATTCACGAATCTATATAGACCATATTTTTGTGGATATACACCCTAGCTAGACCACCCCTGCTGAATTGTATGGCAATTGTGTCCAAAATAAAGAGAAATGTCCCATAATACAGGTGATTACGTCATTAATTTTGTGGACGTTTCCTCATATCACATAATATCATGCATATTGTGTGGATCATGTCTTTTTAAACAGTCTAGTGTTTTCTGGCACGTTCTAAAATGCGCCCTTTTATACTGTAAATCCACGGTAACTCATAGTAACTGACTCACTGTGCAGCTACACTTACTTCTGACAGAATAGTCACCCTAGCTCTCACTGTGCCCCTCATCCCTCCAGTAAAATCACCCAAAGAGTTGTTTAGCTCTTTGTTAAAATGAAGCTAAAAGATGATATTGTGAGAAAATGATGTATACTAAATTAGACAATAAATCGTGGACATTGTATATGCCTTCTTTGCCCGGCTGAGCGTATCTTTGTATAACTACATTTATTTGCATAATCAGATAATGTACATTCAGTAAAATAAATAAATAAATTGAAATTGATTGAATCATTCTCGCCGCCTGTGGTCATTATAATATAGGACACACGTTCCTGTTGATACACAACCACGACTGGGGAAGTCACAAACTGCATGGTCTACGTGCCACTATAGTGAAACTGCTGGTTGTGTGACAAAATCCCAGCCCCTGAACCACCACGTGATGTATATGGACAGTCATGATTAACCCTTTAAGGGCCGCATAGAGCTTTAATGTGTTATGCGCACTTTGTGCTTTCATGTGGTGTAATGCCCTTTGTCGTGATGTATGAATGCAACCTTGGCTAGTACCCCCCCCCCCCCCCCCCCAGCACGGCAAAACATGTTGGAGTCTATGTGGTTAAGTGTGAGTGGTGGGATTGTCCCTTTAAAAGTTCCATGCTGCGTTTAAATGGGAATTGCTCACTACATGTGTTATTGTCACGCGCCGATTGGATAAAATCACGGTTATCTCACAGAATGAAATGTCGTCTGCTCAATCTCCAAGCAGAATCTATTGGGAATATCTGCTGGGAAAGGTCACTACTGTGTTCCTAGTTATTACATATAGTAGGGGCCTATACCATGACTCATCAAAACCACGAGGTCTTGGAGCGTTCTTTTGATGAATCATAATCACTCAATGGATATTTCCCGCCACTGGGGTTATGCCTTTACACCTATTAAGCCAAACTGACGGTGTGGTATACTGATAACGTAACTAGGACACCCATGGCAATATTTGTTGATAAATCGTCATGTGATGGTCCATGCAGAAAGGATAAGCTGTAAAGTAGGCCCCGGTCTCCAAGTGTATGTATGTATACAGGATTACACAAGTGTCCATACAACTCGACCTGCATGGAAACCAGACATGGGAACCAGTTGAATGAAGTTCTGACAGAGGGCAATAAATGGGACTAAGTATAGAAGTATAGGGGCGCGTTCACAAATTACGTCACCAGTAAAGGGGTGGAGATCTTTGGTATCTTTGCCTTTGAGGCGAAACGTGACTTCGGCCAGACAATTGTTTTGGTCAGTCTGCCCAGAATAGGCCTAGTGACAGAGCGTGCATTGGAGGGGGTGAGGAGGGGGTCTTGAAAAATGTCCCAAAATATAGATGACGTCGTTTGTGCATGGAGGGCAACAAGTGGGACTGGGAATAGCTGAGTTGTCACAACCACCTCAGTGACCTCCTTCTGCCCCCCCCCCCCCCCCCCCCCCCCATCAAGTTATGTTTTGTGTACAACCCCGGGTGCATAACGCAATAACTGAGGATGTGTGGGAATGCTATAT